>OU860795.2:1220000-2420000 GCA_917862395.2 Heliconius sara
TTTGAATTTGTATATCCTTTTGTAGAGTTGTTATTTCAAAACCTATGTTTTCTTAGGCGTCTTATTAAAGAGACAAAATGTATATTGCATTTTGGGGCATGGTGGTTTAAAAACATCGATTTATTTTGAGCCTAATTTGTGTAAGAATACCAGACCAGAGAATTTTTTTTTGTTATTTTTCTTAAGAATGGGAAGTGAAACTACGACGAACGCACATATTGTCAAACTTACAACTATTTAAAACAAAATATATTTTTAATTTTCGCTTCACGCTGTATCCCACCCATAACAGGGCAGGGCTAGAGGGAACCACAGAGGGAAGCCTAGTGTTAAGACAATCTGTTTCTATTAAAATACTTCCATTGCCCACTTTCCGCTGAATTCTATAGACATTGTGTGTTGAGTGGTGGTTGGGGAGCGTGACCAGAGCGAGGAAATTAAAATATTAAATACAGGAAGTATTTAATATTTTTGGGGTCGAGTGGAAGTCGAACCCATAACCCTATTCCGTTTACAGTTGTACGCTTTTGCCTTCAGTTAGGTCTGGCTTCTTTTAATTTAGAGTTTCCATTCAAAACGCTACAAGAACTAACAACCTTAAATAGATTCCATTCAATACAACGATCATCCAAAAACAGATTACAACGGTGTTTGTGCGCGCCGTGCCACTTAATTGTGTTGCGCCCTACTTTGTAAATTGAATATTTGAATACAAGGAGATATCGATGTACTTAAACATTTCTAAAGGATTTAATTCGTTATCTTTAGATGAGATGGTGGATGGTGATTGGTGTTTTGAAAGGGCGGCGTTGGGTTCCGCCATTTACGTGATATCTCTAAAAGATACATAAAATTTTAGTTTACGAAATTTATACTGTGCCGTGTGATCCCGGCCTAGAATAGGATCATCCTGGTACTAGTGGTGTTGTAAGAGGCGACTAAAGTACGTGTGGTAGAGTCACGTCGCGAGCAATGGCAACACGCATGGGCAGACTCGACCGGATCATTACTACCCTCGGCATTTAAAACCGGCGGGGAGTAGTGGCTTTATGCCACTGCGTTTCGCATCAGGTAATGCCGGGCCCCGGCGCCCAACCCACCTAACAGGCCGGCAACGCACCTGTATCTCCTCTGGGGTTGCACGGGGCCGTGGGCGGCGGTAGTCACTTACCATCAGGTGACCCGCACGCTCGTTTGCCGTGACTTTTCCATAATATATATATATATATATATATATAGTCGTAGCGCAGCGGCAGGAAGTGTGACTGCAAAACCGACTGGTTGTGGGTTCGATCCCTACTCTAAGAGATGAAATATTTACTTAAATTTATATTTCCTATTTCGCTCTGGTGCCGAGGCAAAGCGCGGCGTTGAGTTCTGCCACTCAACACGCAATGCCTCCAGAATTCGGCAGAAAGTGGGGAACGGAGTGTCTAAAACACTAGGTTCTCTCTGCCTACCCTGCTATGTGCGGTATACAGCGTGAAGCAGATTTATTTATTTTATTATTATTTTCAATATTTCCTCGCTCGTTGAGTTCCGCCTTCCGACTCCGTTCAGACTCAAGACGTAATGTATCCAGACGGGCGGTTAGTGGGAAACGAAAATATATTAATGTGAACAGAGTGTCTTGACACTAGGTTCTCAAGTTCCCTTTGCCTACCCTGAAATGTGCGGAGAGTGCGGACAAAATAATACATACATTTGAAGTGTAACAAAATTTTCTAATCATATTATTCTCAAATATCTCTCTCGATACTAAAACGTACTTCACAAAGGCTGTCGTTGTCACATTCGTGCCGACGTGATTACTGATTGCTTTATTCGCGTCCATTATCGAACACAGGCTGAATGGGACGACATGATAATATTAGTGTGATGGGCAGAAACGGTTTTTCATGTCGTTTTCAGATAAATGTTCAATCCAATATATAAAGTATTGATTTTTGTGAAGATTGGTAAACCTTTTCTTTTTTTACATTTCAAAATTTTATTTCGGGTTTCTATATTTTTTTTGAAACTTTGATCAAATTATTCGTTCTTTTGACTTTTTAAAAATGTTTGTAGATTTAGTTAATAAATTCGACGTATCATGTTGCACCTAAAACAAATTTAAATGTATATTTCTTCTTTTTAATTGAATTTGTGCCAAATTTGGCACTTTAATTTTCATTTTATCGGTACATAATTTACGAAGATAAATCCTAAAATACTTGTTAAATAACTATAAATTTATCATAACAAACACGTACACAGTCATAAAAACATACATCTAACAAAAAAACAATTGACAGATAAGACAACTTAGTCAATTTTATCGAATCCGGCTCGAAGGACCAAGCAATAAAATGTTTAACCTCTTTCATAAATCTATTACACAAAGCCATTCGCCGCTTATCATCGAATATATCTATTTGTGCGTAACCTGTGCCTTTTGTCATTTGATCGTGATTAGCGAATAGTCGAATTCATTATTCGTTTCGGCAGTATAGCGAAACAAAGGCCTCAACATATATATATGTATGTATAAAGAACCATTGCTAATCGCGTTTTGTATGTCATGGTATTTCTATACTGGTATTCTGTCAATGGCAGTAATAATTAGTATGTTTTCTAGTTAAATTAACTGAATGTTAATTAACATATATATACTATACTGAATATATGAATGTTAATTAACATATATATACTATAGCCTTATAACATATATATACTATAGACTATAGCCTTGTTTTGTCGATTTTAGTTTAGTTATGACTGGCGGCCCGCGCGCCTTCGTCTGCTTGGTAGGTTTTTTTCAGTGGATTTAGACAAAATTGCTTGATTAGTTTGTATTATTAATTTATATTATTAATTTGCGAACAAAAAATATGTATTTTTATTTAATATGTATTTTTATTTATTAATATTTAATCACCACCCAAACTTTATCGAACAGTGAAAATGCCATAAAAATCAGATCGTCTTTCCAAAGACTTGGCTGGACAAAAAAAGGACAGACAGGCAACATTTTGAATATTATATTATTATGTATCGTGTAAGTAACTATATCCACTTAAAATACGGTTATTTTTAATCGTAGACAGACACCTCTACTTTATTTTTGTATGTATGTATAGATTTTTTTCAGATTTACACTGAATAGGCAGAGAGAACCTAGTGTTGAGATACTCCGTTCTCCACTTTAATCAAACTCACAACTTATAGCGCTTACAGTCACGCGCTTGTCTCGCGCGCCCCTGCATACATATATTTTTCATTAAGTATTTTTGATTTCAATAGATGATATCATGATGAAGTTTTTTATTCTGTTTACCTCAGTTTTTCATTACTGATGTTTCTAGCCAGTCGAGCATATTTTTTTTTTCAATTTAAATCTGATATAACTCTTCAGATATTCGATCTGTACTTTTTTATTTCCATATTTATTAAAAAACATTACGATAAATCTTTAGATTAATAACATTCGTTACCTTGATAAGAACAGGTATATTTTTCATTATAAATAAGTTTAGTTAGCGCTTACATCCGCGACTCAACAAGCAATGCCTCCAAAATTCGGTGGAAAGTGGGGAACGGAAGTGACCATTAAGTCACAGCGCATGAACACAAAGTTCCCAGGTTCACTGTTCCTACCTTGCTGTTTGCGGGATACACCGTAAAACATAATAAAAATATATAATATTACCTTAAAATTAGTCTTATCAGATGAAGGTGAGAGACTCAGTGGTGTTATGTAGAAAACTGACAGCTTCATCCTGATATAATTGAAACGTCGCTGTTTGGATCCTCTATCATCCGATTAAACAATATGATGATGATATATTGGTGGAAAGGGGAAATCTGAATTAGAAGGGCAGCTCATTAGGTTTTCGTTTCCTCATCTGCGGGCAGAAGAAGGATCGTACTCAAAAATTAAATTAACGTTTGTCAGGGCAGCTGCAGAATATATTAATAAATATTCATTTCATAATTTATATGATTTTTATTAAAAAAAACTATAAATTTAATAGTATTAAAAAGAGGATTTTCCACAAATATTTAGCTTGGCTCGTGTAGTTTATACGTGAACGGAAATATGAGCCATATTCTCGTAAATGCTCAACGATTTTATATACATAAATGGTACGAAATTTTTCCCTACTCGATTCGAGTAGCGTGGATAAACGTGAAATTACTTATTTATATGAATTTTATTTATATTTCCCTACATTTAGTATGTAGAATATTAAAATTTTGCTTCTAGGCTAGTACGGCCACTGGTCAATGAAATGTGTTGGTGCCCATCTGACAGGAAATATCTAATTCTAATTACAGTCGTTGAGGAGTACTACTGCAGTAACTTAATTTAATAATGCAAAATACAGGAATTTGAAGAATAACCTTAATTGTATTTCAATAATTGTACGTTAATCTAAAAAGATTTACTTATAACTAAATAGTGAGACAAAAGTCGCGCAGTTTTTGGCTATATACTTTTCTTTTAGCTTTACCTGCCTCCCGCTCGCCCGCTTGAGACCCCGTTCTCTACTCACCGCCTCACTTTCGATGTTGTTTGTTGAGTGGCGGAACCGAAAGCCGCAATGTCTTCTTAGACAGAATGTGAATATTTTAGTCCCCCGAGTGAGAATCGAATTGACAACTGTACGCTGCGCCACGTTGTCCTTTAATAAGTATTGGCTTTTAATTTTGGTCTGAGCTACTTATTGCGCATAAAATACTGATAAAACATATATATTTGGACCGGAATTGAATAACATAGTGATTATTTAGAGTGATCCCGTTCTATATAAAGTAGTCAAATAACCAAAATGGGAAAATCTATATGCACGCACTTCGCTTTAGATCTGGGCTAACTAGCCCACGGTTAGACTACACGGTCGGTGGTACCATTTGCTCGTCAATGGGCACAATTGTCTAACCTAACCTACCACCAAATGATGGTATTACCTTTCATAGCTTTCTGACCGTGCTGGAAACAACCTAGAAACTTAGATGAATTAGTTTTAGAATACAAAGCGAAGCCGTTCTGATTTTACAAACATAAAAATATGTTGCATTATATATAGAAATTAATGTTTAATATATAACAAATTATGGTGCAAATCGATATGTAGTGTGTATTATATAGTTGTATGTATGCATAAAATTTTAATTTATTTTCACTCAAGAAAGTATTTATTATTTATTTTTTTCGATTTTTTTGGCGTCACGCTGTATTCCTCTTTCAAAGGAAGACACTATTTTAAGTTTTTTTTTTAGGTTATTTGTTCTGTTATTATGCTGAATCTCGCATACAGATTCTCTTAGTACCAGTCTCTTTTTGTTTTTCCTGTACATACTTAATACTGCGTGAAGCGGAAATAAAGGAACCTGTCTTGTGCTATTTCATGCATTTAATTAACCCATTCCCCCACCTCAGAAGCAAATAAACACTATTTTCGCCACCAAATCCCCTCAACCTTCATCAAACACTAAATGCTTGTGTATTATAGCGTTAATATCATCCTGAGCATTCTAGACACGTAGAGAAGCTTATTTGGCCCAAGCCGGGTCTCCCTACAGGTGTTATAAGTACATATATATCTATATATGCATATACGTATATGTATGTATTTGTATAATGCTCTCGAGGCGGAGTAGGGTAGTGTATAGTGGGTGGGGTTGTGGGTTCGATTGTCATTTGGGGGAAGATGATTTTTAAGTAGCGTCATTTTCCGGGTTCCGCCATACGCTACAATTCTATGTCTTTATGATAGTTAGTATCCTTACACCAAATACTCTTTGCCATGTTTGTTTTAGATTTTTCTAGCTACAGTAGAAATATTTGATATAGTACTTAATTATAAACTAGATTACTACAATTTCGGCTTGTTAGTATTGGCTTATTTTCTTATTTAAATTAATATAAATATAATATTTATACAATATTATATTTCCATTTTCCCTCTGGTGTCGAGGCAAAGCGCATAGTAGAGTTCCGCTACTCAAAACGCAATGCGTACAAAATTCGGCGGTAAGTAGAGAACGGAGTGTTTTAACACTAGTTCCCTCTACCTACCTTGCTGTGTACGGGATACAGCGTGAAGTTGACTGTTTTTTAAATTTTATTATAATGTAAATATAAATATCAAGTTAGAAACATGAAATATTCATCTGAGCCATAGGCAAAAGCACAGCGGAATACAGACGTAAGCTACAATACGTGTCGCGAATCCCCGGGACGGTATTACCATTGTGATATACAAAAAAGCATCTAATTTTTATTTTTACCTTCGAAGCTCGGATATAGAAAATACCAGAAGGATAAGTATAAAAATACCAGAAGGAGGTCAGTCATGGCGCACAGGCACAATAGTGTGACTGTAAATGCGACAGGTTGTTGGTTCGGATCTTACTTGAGGAAATTAAATATTTAATATTTAAATTTCTTTGGCCTAGTGTTGAGGTTAAGCGTTGAGCGGCGTTGAATTCTGTCACTTAATACGCATTGCGTTTAGAATTCGGCAGAAATGGAGGAGTTAAGTGTATTAACACGGGGCTTCCTCTGTCTACCCTGCTACATGCGGGATACAGCGTGAAGATGAAAAATAAATTTTAATATACATTTTCACTTTTCTCGTCTTACTCTCAGAGTAAAAAAGGCACAAAGAAGTACTCCTTCCCACTTTTTTTTTAGTTTTTCGCCCAATCTTCAATACATTGCCACTTGATTGGCGGAACACAACACCATGTATTATCTAGTATTGGGTAAAGTTATGCTATACATGAATTTATAATCAGTGGTTATAAAAAAATACTACAAAATCATCACGCATATTAATTTTTAACCGGCTTCCGTAAGGAAGAGGAGGGGGTTAATCAATTCGACTGTATTTCTTTTATGTCCTCACTTCAGAACTTTTGACTCGGTGAACCAAATTTAATGATTTCTTTTTATTTGAAAGCTAGTGCTTCCCGTGTAGTGCAATTTCCTTCTAGTCCATGTCTGAAAATGGTATCCATAAAAAAATCACATAGCTCTTAAATTCGTATTAAATATGTGCCGTCAATATGTCGTCAACCTATTTCGATGATTATTTTCTTAATGGACAAGATATACTTCAAGGATAGTTAGATGGGTTAGGTTCTGACTATGGGATCCGGTGGAAGTCGTTTTTTTGTTAAAAATTATAATTATTTGGCATTGTGATTTTTAGTTTATAGTTCGTGTAAAAAATACATGTTCAATACAATTTTATTAAGTTTCAATTTGAATTGGGCTTTTGTTTACGCCGTATCTGACCCAGAAACGGGCGATTTTATACGAGATTCAATTCAAACTGTGAATGCATCCATTACCGTTTACTACGCTTTAGAGGTGCATTGCAGTGTATTTATAAAAAGAACCTATCTATATATATTAAAAATATTCACAAACGTGGCAGAAATACGCTTTTAAAATTATAACATTCCAAAATTATTTGTCATTTCATTTTCATTACGTGACAAAATTGTTAGCAAAGTTCCAGTAATGGAGCAGATTTAATACTTTTTCATCCCCCAAGGCGCATTTACAGTTTTGAATTTCAGTATCTAGCTCGTGTTGAAATTTATTTTGTGTAATGCTCTACGTAGAGCTGTAGATCAATTATCGTAGCGTAGTTAGGGTTAAGTGAGATTAGCTTGGTGATGGATGTGGGTTCGATTCCCAGTGGAGGAATAAATTGTTTTTATTTGCTTGCTCAGTTAACAGGGCAAAGTGAGCAAGAAATGTCTTACCACTAGGTTATCAGGTTCCCTCTGTCTGCCCTGCTATGTGTAGGATATAGCGCGAAGCTTAAAAAACCGTCGTGGAGCTGTAGCGTAAATATCGTAGCATGGCTAGGGTTAAGTGAAATTACCTTGGATATATTTTTATAGTTAAATAATAAAATAAACCCTCTGTGAATACTATTCAGGTCCTGGCATCATTATTAAACCAGCTCGACGGTATCATATCATTCTACTGTCACCCAAACTACGCGTAAATACCAAGTTTTATGAATGTATTTAGATTTTGCTTCTGTATATTAATTTTATAGTAACAATTAGATTTTAACAAGAGTGCTTAAAAACGACAGATACATAAATATTTTTTCTCAGATTTTTATCACATTGAAGTAAATAACGTTTCACTGAAGTAAATTCACGTCTCGTTTTCTTCTAAAATCAAGCAGGCAATTTAGGATCTAAACAAACATCAACTTTGGGAGTGTTTCAAAGAAAAATACTCGTTGTAAAGTCCACCCCTCCCCTCGGCTCCCTTCGTGATCTGAAAAATTAGTTCAAGAAAGAAATTTGGAGCCTTCGTGGCAAAGTGGCACAGAATCCTGGTCTATTTTTTTGCAACCATTGTAAGTTCATATTCTTTTCCGGGGGGTGAATAGATAGGTTATTTTTAATTTTGGTGTTGATTCACCGCAGTCTTAACACTAGGTTCTTTCTGCTTGCATGCTACTATACCGGCCGGATACAGCGTGATCTACCATTTCTAGCGGTAGGCGATATATTAAAGTCTCTACAATAGAAGAGTGACCAGCACGCTAGTTTGCCTTGTCATTTCCATAAAAAAAGACCATTTACAAACTTTGAATGCATCTCTTGCAATATTTCAAAAAGTGCAAATATATCGTTACAAGATGAATGATATGTTATCCAGTTATAAGAAATTGAATAGTCTAAGTTCCTTCTACTCTTCTCTAAAGTCTATTATCTAAAGTCGTCATTGGCCTTAAGTATATATTCCATGAGCTCGTAGCCAAACTCAACGGATAGACTAAACCAGCACGTTTACTCCCGCAGTTGGTTCTCGTAGTAAAGACGTGGTGCACACGAGATTATGTTTTTCTGTTCTTACTTGTCAATATATGTATGAATGAGTGACCCTATACAATGAACGAATGTGTGAAAGATGAGTTTAATACCTGCATACACTACACTTTCCAAGCGAAAAAAGCGTAAAGCTTAAAAAAACTTATTACGAATTTGAATCTACAACCACACACACAGACGGCAATATTACAAATCACTCAACCACGCCACGAGGTGTCAATTATATATCAATCAAACACATATATCTACCAAGGGCCGGGAAGCGTTAATTAAAGCCGTACGCGCATCGATCGCGAGCAGTCGTCTGTACTAATGCGTAATAATAACACCCCCTTAGGCCGATTTCTGTTACAATGTGCAATTTTGCTAATGCTTACTTGCTGGGAGATTAATGTTTCTTGTTGTTGTTTTTTTTTAGCGTAACGCTGTATCCCGCTTATATTATGGGTGGGAAGAGGGAACCTGGAAGTCTAGTGTTAAAATACTCACTTCCCGTTGTCATTCTGCCACTGAATTCTTAAGGCATTGTGTGTTCAGTGACGGATCTCAACGTCACGCTTTGTCTCGGTATCGGAGGGAAAGAAAATATTAAATATTTCAATTTACTCGAGTGGGAATCAAATCCACAACCTGTCTTATTTACAGTCGAACGAAAGTCCTTAATGAAAAATTTAAATACAAAAGTCAGTAGCAACAATGTTATTACAATACAATACAATACAATATACTTCATTGCACTTAAAATTTGAACAAATTATGTACAAATCAAGTAAAAAAACATCATGTACAATAATATTACAATTATTATAAAATGTATCTTTGTGTGAAGCTACTAGTTTTTTTTACCTCATATGTATTTTAAAACTAAATGTATGTGACATCGTTCACATAAAAAAAATATTTGGCTGCATGCACTCAATGATCATCGATTCAAATTCTAGTTGTGGAAAGTTTAGAAAATTTTTTATAAAAAATTGTTTTTAGCTCCTCGCGTACTAATCATATGAGAGTTTGGTTTTTCCAACGAATATTTAGTATCATTTCTAAAATTGGATAAAAAAATTGTAATTAGTAATTGTAAAAATGTATAAAATTCATAGGTAGACCGTAGCCCGTATGAGTCAGTCTTCTAGATCTCTGATCTCTCTCTATGGCCGATAAAAAAATCATTTAATAAATGTATCCTAGTAGTAGTATCCTAGTATACTCAAAGCTAAAATTACAATTAAATCTAAAACATAACTGTAAGCATAGGTAACCTGTACACCCTGTAACACTCCGTTCTCAATATGACACCACAGTTCCCCACATTCCGGAAAATTCTACATATTCCAATCTTAAATGTCAGAACTCAACGCTTTACCTCTTTACCAGAGCGAGGAAATGAAAACATTGAATGATTAGTCAACAACTGGTTACTAAACGCATCAAAATTTTCCACTGTAGGTACATGTAATTAAAAACCAACTGACCGCGCGTAATATTCAACAATTATACACGCAAGTGCGCCTCCATCGGTGCGCCCTTTAATCGTGGTTCGCTCTAAACAGACCGACAAATTGAAGTTCTGTACGTTTGGATTGTGGGATTTTGTGTTTTAGTTACTGTTCGATGATAATCTAAATGGATGGGAGGGATAGATTCGAATGTTAATGTTACATATACATAATGTATGATGAACATGTATATGAAAGCAATATATTTGTATAAGTATAAGCGTGTGAGGTGTATGTAGCGTAGGGCTGTTTGTGTGACAATGAAAGCTAGTTTTCGTTTTAGTGCTGTAGTAAGATATATAGCAGCGTTAAGGAGCACAATGTCACGAATTTTAGAAAAAAAGATACTTTTTGGATTGTATTCAGATAGCCCAAATGGATAAGTGATATATATATATATATATATATATATTATGAATGTTAATATAATCATTTGTAAGCATTTATCAAATTGAATTTAACTTAACTTAACTTAACTTAACTTAACTTAACTTAACTTCATGCTTTATCCCTAGCGGGGTAGTCAGAGAGAACGGAGCGCCAAACGCTACGGTCTCTACATACCTCTTTCGCCTCGTCCACTGTCATCAACCTCTTCATACATGCCCTCCGGGGGATCCTCATGCTTTTTACGTGACCTTCCTCCAGTATCTTTGATACTGTGTTTTCGAAGGTCAACCGAGGTCTCCCCCTACCTCTCTTACCAAATTGAATTTAAACTGACATAATACGCATAGACGGAATTACTGGACTTGAAAAGTTGAAATTTGGCATGTTTGTAACAGAACGGAGATATTTAGCAACGAATTCCGTCTTGCAATATGCGCAAAGTATAAAATTAATAAAATCTTAAAAGAAAAAAATATTCTATCACTAAGTAAATCACTAAAATATGTGATAAAAGAAAATCTCTTTACACTTTATACCTAATACAAGTGTATAGAGTCCACGACGATTGGCACAAGCGATACATTACCGGGACATTGTGATAAATGACAGTAATTGGTCAACGTGTCGGTTTTCCTCTTACAACTTGTGAGGCGTGGTGGCGATTTCGAGTCGGTGAATCGGTTCGATTCGACTTATTCTTATATTAATAATTTAGTGTTTCAGTCCTCTCGTAGATATATATGAGGCAAGGAGAGATTCCGTTCTCTGTTTTATGTAAATTTTAGAGATATTGCGTTTTAGTGGCGAAACTCAACGCCGCGCTTTCTCTACCAGCGCAGGACAGTTATTTAAATATTTCCAAAGGTAATTACGAAATAAAAACAAAAATCATAACAAAATAAAAACAAAATTATATACCGCAAAAGCTTTATAATAATGACAAAGTATGTAATTAAAATGTTTTTTGATTTTCTCACTTGATGGAGTGTCGCAAATTCCCCGCGAACTTGTATTTGACAGACCTCGAAAATTAGAAACCTACGGGCTCCCGTTTTACGAGTGAAAGTTACGGGAAGCCCCCAACGGACTATTAAAGGCTATATTCTACGAATCTTATAAAGTACAGAAAACAAATGCGAATGTTACATCTATACACTTCTCTGTTATACTAGAAATAAGGTGTTCTTTTGCTTGGATTCAGCTCTTTTCGTTGTCACCAAGTTTCGCTACGTTCGACGTCATTTTTGTTCGTAAAACATTAACAGCGTGCCTGTATTTTTGCGGTAAGCAACAAGTAATATTAAAATTGTAATTAGAGGGTGTCTGTTGTCGCCGTCTCTCCGTCTACCTCCGTCTGCATTAAGAAAGTTGGTCGGGGTCTTTTAATTAGGGAGTTAATTTTCACCTAAGGATCTTTTTTCTTATAGGTAAGTACGTCTCTGGCCAATATGCCTGTGCCAGAGCGATCCCCGAGTGCCTAATTGGCAATGTTGAAATTTTGGTCGTAGGTATTTTGATTAATTAAATTTTATGGTTTTTTTTTCGTCTGGAGTTTTGTTTTGTAGGTGGTATATTGTATATTGCTTCGTTTCGATTTACTTAGACTATATTTTGGTTGGTTTAGCAAAAATACATTATTTGTTATCTTTTGGGATGCTACAGCATTCAACTATTGAAAGCAAATAGCGAGACTAAATAGGTTTCTATAAAAATATGTATTAATTATTAATCGAGTAAGTCAATTATAATAAGTACAACAACTAATCAAGAACCTGAGGCAGTTGTGGCACAGGGGAGTGTTATTGCAACGCGATAGCTTGTGGGTTCGATTCTCAATCGAGGAAACGATATACTACTTCCACCACTCAAGACGCTCAAAGCTCAAGCTCAACTCAATGCTCAAGTTGGCCACTCAGTTACGCAACAGTTCTGTGTACCTATGTACTAGTCATCCGAAACTTGGTTGTGGAGATATAATCTCTTTTGTTTTAGATTTACGCTGTATCCCGCACATAGCATTGTTGCTGGAGGGAAGCTGGGATTCTAGTGTTAAGGTAATTCAGAAGACATTGCTTGTTGAATGGGGAAACTTAACGCCGCGCTTATTATCAGATCGATAAAATGCAAAAAAAAATAATTTTCTCAAACCCACACCCACTCAAGTTTACATTTGCACTCTTGTGTAACTGTGACTGGATTCTATGACGCATAAGTATAAACAATTACAATAAAAAAAGACCGAGTTCTTCAATTTCAACCGGATTCCATAATCAGAATCTAGCCATTTTTTAATTAACTACCCTTGAGAGATACTTTCCAATAAAAAAATAATCATTGATATCGGTTGGCGGTATATTGAGTTATTCGTCCATCCCGTCGTCCTTGATCTCATTTTCTCATGGATACCATTGTTAGAAATGGAAGAAATTAAAATGGGACCACACGGGAAGCAATAGCTTTCAAATAAAAAAAGCATCATCAAAATCGGTTCACCGTATTTCTGACTTAACAAACATAAAAAAAATGTTTCGATCTGACCTGATGTAACCTCCTTTTTTTAGAGATCAGTTAAAAATGAAAAATCCCGTTTAATCTAGTTTTCGTAGGAATTTTGAGAATTTATCACTTAATGCTTTTTTTGCACTCCCTCATAAGTAGTCTATGTGTCTTCAAGCCAAATTTTTACTTTATTTAATATATTTATATGAGTTTTATATAGAGCAAATGTATAGTATTTTTTTTCTACAAAAAACAAATCGGTGAACTTTACCTCCACATATCTCCCAGTCGCAGTCCACGTTTGTTCGTGTATGTCAAAGTGATAAAAATATAATATAATACTAGCTCTTACGTGGTTTATGTGTTACGCGTGCGTTATCGCCCTCGTGTGTACATTTTTACGCCTCTACTGCTTATGAATAACAAGCGAATGCGTTTTTATAATAAATTATATTTAATTATACCTATTTTTTTATTTTAGCTTCACGCTGTATCTCGCATATAGATAGATAAAAGGAAGCTAGTACAGACACCTTGCTCTCTAATTTTCGAGACGGTGCGTGCTGAGTGGCGGAATTCAACGCCGCGCTTTGTCTTGTTACTAGAACATGGAAATGAAAATCTATATAATATATATGGTCAAAACCGTCGCGTTTACATTCACTCGCTTTGCCGCTGCGCGAAAACGTATAAAAATTTGAACGTAGCCGGACTCGTTCCCGCGCCTCCTGGAAACATCCACTACCGAGATGCTAACATCATAAATAAGTTGTAACATGCGTATTAAAATTTTATTGTAGTAGTATGGCTTGGTGGTCAGACCGCCTGGCCGGTTTCCAGGCGGCGCGGGTTTGATTCCTGCTACGTTCAAATTTTATACGTTTTCTAAATAAATGAGAATGACATTATA
This sequence comes from Heliconius sara, assembly GCA_917862395.2. Taxonomy (NCBI): domain Eukaryota; kingdom Metazoa; phylum Arthropoda; class Insecta; order Lepidoptera; family Nymphalidae; genus Heliconius; species Heliconius sara. The sequence continues at coordinate 1,234,149 of OU860795.2, forward strand.
TACTGTCAAAATGCAAAGTACTCTTAAAGGCTATCAAACTAGTTTCCCTTTTCATTTCATATTAAAGTAAATTTTACTTAATTAAACATAAACGTGTTTCTAAACGCCAAAAGATAAACGGCTATTAAATGAGATTTTTTTTTTTTTGGAAGTTTTAAAGTGCGAAGTACTGCCAGTTGTGAAGTGTTCACGGGTCCTCAGTGGGTTTTTAAGTATAACGAGGCCTCTACCGTGTTTTGCGTGTTAAAATGATTTTATATCTTAAGTTTTGTATCTTAGAGTCGATTTTTTAACAATCCACCAAGTAGTTTTGGTCGCCTATTGACCTAAAATATTACGTGCAACTAAGGTTTAGTCTATTTTTAAATATAGGGCTTATTTGCACGTGGCGTTTGTCATTTTATATTTATGTGTGTCAAGGTGTTGTATGTGTACTTACCTTATATTGAATATAATCTATACTATGTATACAAATATAATAAAGCGGAAGAATTTGTTTGTTTGTTTAAATGCTAAGGTCTCTGGATCTTCTGATCCGATTATTTATAGATAGATAGATAGATAAAATTCTTTATTGCACACACAAACTATAAGTACATAAAAACTAAATAGAATCCTTAATTGTAGAAATATAACTGGCATGCAAAGGCGACCTTATCACTATTAGTGATCTCTTACAGGTAACCTTGGGCGTAAACATTTACAATAAAATAATAATATAGAATCCGTGTAGTGCATAAAAAGTTTGTTAATAATAACAATATTTATGAGACCCAAAATAAATATACAACATTATAGGTGTGATATAGTTTACATATAATACTTAGTTTACATATAATAAATACAGAATATATATATATATATATATATATATATATACACATACATACACATACACACACATACATATATATATACATACACACGTATATACAAATATAGGTACACATATACATACTAATATTACGTACATTTCATTACATATATACAAATACATACTAAATATTATTTTGTTTTGCCAAATAGTACTGCTTCAAGGATTTTTTAAAGACGTGAACGGATTTACTGTGACGGATAGAAGATGGTAAGTCATTCCACAAAAAGACGCTTTTCATAGTGAAGGAATCATTGAAACCTACTGTATTACACATAGGTACCTTTAACTTATTGTCGCTTTTGGAGCGGAGGTTGATATGAAGTGGGGTATCGGATCCAAGGAATGCGAAGCGCTCCTTAAGGTAGTGAGGAGTGTTAGGATGGAAAAGAATAGAATAAAGAGTGCAAAGTACATGGAAATATCGACGATGCCGAACCGTCAACCATTGTAGCTTATTGCGATATGAGGATATATGATCGAATTTTCTCAAATTAAAAATGTATCTGATACAGAGATTTTGTAGGCGCTCTAGTTTATCTAGGTGTATTTGTGATAAGTCAAGGTAACAGGAATCGGCATAGTCGATAATGGGAAGAAGGAGAGAAGTGGCTAATGAAATTTTCGTTTTAATTGGTAGAAAATTTTTCCATCTTCTTAGCGAACCCATTGTGGCAAATATCTTTCGGCTAATATTTGAAACATGCAGTGTCCAAGATAACGTGTTATCCATGGTAATACCCAAATTTTTAACGGATTTTGTGTAAGAAATAGGGGTACAATCATACATAACAGGTGATAGATGTGTAATATTTAATTTTGCTACTTGTTTTTGTGTGCCAATAATTATGGTTTGAGATTTGGTGGGATTTAAGTTTAAGCCATAAGATTTGCTCCATTCAAATATTATTTGCAGATTGCGATTAATTCGTTCAATAGCTTCTGAGATGGCTTCAACGGGGGACGATACATAAATTTGTAAATCATCAGCATAAAGGTGAAATGGGACATTAAGTAAATCAGTTAAGGTATTTATAAATATAGAAAAAAGTAAAGGAGACAAGACCCCTCCCTGCGGAACGCCTACTTCAAGACAACGGGGTGTAGTAATGTTGTTATTGTATCGAACACTTTGTTGGCGATTGTGTAAGTAGGAATGGAACCACTTAATGGCATTATTTGAGATGTTTATGTGTTCAAGAATAGCAAGCAAGATGTCAAAGTCAACGGTATTAAACGCATTAGTAAAATCAAGCAAGACTAAGACAGTGACTTGCTTATTATCTATACCACAACGAATATCATCACAAACTTTAATCAAAGCGGTAGTGGTGCTATGTCCGGGCCGAAAGCCAGACTGGAATTGACTAAGAGTGTTGTTCTTTGCTAAATATTGTGTCAGTTGCTGATGAATAATACGCTCAAGTACTTTAGAAAGGAAGGGAAGTATAGAAATTGGTCGGAAATGTGAATATGATGAGGGACTAGATATTTTGGGAATAGGGATAACATGTGAAGAGCGCCATACTTTTGGAAATGTACAAGATGACAGAGAATTGTTAAGGATGTGGCACAGGACTGGAAGGATCGTATGAAGGGATAGAGTCAACATTTTACGACTAATACCATCGCTTCCGATGGCATCTGAATGTATTGCCTTAATATTTTTCCTGATATCTTCTTCTGAAATTTCGTCAAACTCAAGAACAGTTGCATTTCGCTTAGGACGTGTCTTAAGATCGTAAATGGTATTTAATTTGTTTGGGATGTTGACAGCTGTCGAAGCGAAATGCCTGTTTAGACTATCAAAGTCAATACTGTGGTGCGTTTCTTTCGTTTGACGTCCAATGCCCATAGATTTAAGGAATTGCCAGGTTTTCCCAGAATCTTTCGCATCCAAAGACTGGTGTATATAATTCCGTTGTGCATCCCTACACAGCTTGTTACATGCATTGCGTAATCGCTTATATTTAGATAAGTTGACATTGGAAGGATTATGTTTGTACTTACTTTTTGCATTATTTCGTCTTGTCATTAATGTCCTAATTTCTTGTGTCAGCCATGGTGCAGGCAAATGCTTTAATTTAACAGGTCTTAAGGGTGCATGGATATCAAAAAGTTCTACTAAAAACGAGTTAAATATTTCCATTTTCAAGTCAACTGTTGAAGCGGCAAAAACACTCGTCCAATCAATTAAGTTCAGATCGTATAAGAATTTATTGTTGTCAAAGTTTTTAAAGTTACGACGCATGACAACAGTAGGTTTTAGTTTTGGTGGTTTAACTTTATAGGAAAGGTAAATGAGGTCATGATAGGAAAATGCTTCTGCAGGGAATTGGCCATGGAGATTTACGTGATTTAGGGACGATACAATAATCAGATCAAGGAGAGAAGGAGAGCAATGGGGGAAAAAGTGTGTAGCGCTAGATGGAAGCAGATGCAGGTTTGAACTTTCGATGATGTTTTTAAGACTCTTAGCACGCTTATCGTTTTTGATTATACAAGTGTTGAAATCTCCCATTAAAATAGTATGATCTACTGTATATACATACTTCTCCAGTAATGTTTCTAACGATTGAAAATAATTAACGTGTAAAGATGGACTATAAAAAACTCCCAGCAAGATTTTGAAAGTACCAAGCTGGATTTCTACAAAAATATGTTCAGCAGCTTCTGAGTGTTGAGTGTTAGATTTATCAATTATGGTGAAAGGTATATGACTACGAAGGTAAATAGCCACACCCCCACCACCTTTGTCTATACGATCATTACGTATTAGATGGAATCCTGGTATGGAGTAGGAAGTTGAAGGAAAGCAAGGTTTTAGAAAGGTTTCGGATACAAGTATAGCATGGATATTTTTTACATTAAGGGAAGAAAGGAGATCAGGGTAGTGTGCAGGGATACTTTGGGAATTTATATGGATGACATTGAAGTTTTTAGGAGCAGTAGAAAATTTGGATTCCAAAAGCGCATCTAAAGGCATAGTTGTACTGTGAAAACTATCATTTGAATCTGTTGCAGAATCATAAATACTATCGGCATTAAAGGAACTGTTACTTATATTTAGTATATGGCTCATTATAGTAATATATAAATACCTAAAATAAATAAATATAATAATAAAGTAATAATAATAAAATAGAATTAATAAAAAGCACTAACGATAACAAATATATAACGATATACAATATACAATATACCCATCTACAGATATAAAACATACAATAAGAAGTATTCAAAATTTACCTACATTATACTAAGAAAATATAATCAACTATTTTTTGCGAAATCAAACAATTATAAAATCTAATTTACAAAAAAAAAAAAAAAAAGTTTATGTATACATTTTAATTTATAAAGAATATAACAAGTTGAAAGTGACTTTGGAGCACAGCAATGTTTTTTAATAAATATCTTTATGGTTTTTAGGAGTACGTTTTTTGACATGAAGAATGATTTTTAACATTTAGATTGACATCAAACGTCACTTTCAATAAATACAGTGTAAGTATTGTTACTACGTAGGTAAACAATTTAAAAATAATAAAAAAAGCAAGCTAAAGTAAACTACACAAGATAGCACTATACATATACATAAAAAAGAAAAGAAAAGTTAGTTATTCTGAGATAAGCTACTGTCAACTACCACTGAAATATACTTATAGAAAGGATTATTAAGTACATCAAACGCCAATCATTTCTTTACTAGTCTTTTGGACCTGCTGGCTTGAGTTAATTGTTTATAATCTTTAGTGTTGTTACTAACACCAGCACCAGTAGAAATCAAAGATCTTTGTGAAGAAACCTGCACAGTACCTTTTGTAACTGCATCTAGCTCAGTGTGAGATAATATTTGGTGACGCTTACCGCTTGCATCAATAATAAAGATTCGGCCATCCCGCGTCCAGCACTTAGAAACACCAAACCTTTGACGTGCACACATAAAGACACCATGACGCTCCTTGGTTAAGAATTCTGATATTGTGATACCAGTATTTTTGAGATTGGATTTAGCAAACCACACACTATCTCTAATAGCTAGATCCTTAAACTTGATAAGTATGGGTCGTGGCTTCTCTGAGGTAATGTTACCCATACGGTGGCAGCGACTTATAGTTTCCACAGAAATACCATCTATCTTTAAGCGACTAGAGAATTCACTTAAAGTAAGCTGAGTTACATCCTCATTCTTGGATTCAGGAATTCCATGAATTAAAAGTATTTTTCTTCTGCTTCTCATCTCCAATACATCATGCTTCTTTGAGAGAAGAGTAACTTGCATTTGCAGTGCCTCTAGTGATGATAACACAAAATCCCTGAATATGTTGAATTGCGAAGCCAAGTTAGATGTGGGACTTGTAGCCGGTATTGAAGCACTTTGGAGATTTTTTTGGAATTCAGCCATTTGATGGTTGAAATGCTCCGATAGCTGAACAATTGAGTGCTTGATGGACTCCATTTGTGATAGTGATTATTGTAAACACTTAATTATGGAATTAATCTTTGTTATAAAGTTGTAGGTGAACTTATAGGAGTAATTGTAAATGGGTATGTTATATTTTAGTGCATATTATGATGTTAAAAGAAATATTTTTAATAAATATCACACACAGCAAATAAAAACGATGTTCACTTTTTTATGCACCTACCCGAAAAAAAAAAGATATTTATATTGGTGGTTTTACATAAAAGTTACTTTCTTGTGCTATAGGCTATATAAAATTACGAAGTAAGAGTCTTGGTTAGCCTTAAAAAACGAAACAACAATAATAATGAAAGCCATCGATTTGCTTTAAACATAAACGCTGCATCAGTAATTAATTATATATGAGGACGTTGTATGACAAAAATATTCTATTTTTTTAGTTTTAAAAAAATATCTATCTATCTCTCTGATATAAATAAGTATCAATAAGGTATTTTTTGACAAAAAATAAATTAAAATTTAAAAAGTGATATTTCATCGATTTCTTATTTGACATGGATAAAAACTTACGACCGAAAGCTGATAGTTCAAAACTCTGCTTACAGCCGCAAGCCTAGGTTCGACTCGAGCAGGGAACACACTTGCTGTTGTTCAGCCACGTAGTGCTTGTTGTTGTTGTTCATGATTGAATATATCAATCTGTTGGTAAGTGCAACATAATAAAAGTATTATAGGTAGTACGCGGGCGAAGTCGCGTGTGGGCCGCTACTACTTAATATATTGAGGCCAATCGTGTCGCAGGGGCGCAAAGTTTGAGTGTAAACGCGACTGTTTGTAGGTTCGATTCCCACTCGTAAACATGAAATATTTTATTTAAAGTTATATTGTTAACAGATCCTAAAACAGTTTCTTTGTTTTAAATCATCCAAAGCATTATCTAAATTATAAATGTCAATTCTCCCTGAAATAGGACTCAAATTGATGTAAACCGCGTAAAATCAGTTGCATATAAAGTGAGCTTTTCCAAAATATTTTTTCTTACTTAAGAAATATACATATTAAATGCGAAATGCACTCTAGTTCTGATTGAATTTAAAGTAAGTCAAAGCGACGACTGTGTGGGGCTTAATTGGCGTTTCCCAAAAAGCGAGTTGTAGTCTTGTTCTTAAAAGGCTTTTAATCTTTCTTTAGATTGAGTCTGTGAAATATAGAATGCTGAATCGAGATAATTTGACTGTAGATGCGTCGCTCGTGGGTTCGATTCCCCATTCGAATGAAAAAGTTATGTACAATTGCGTATTATGATCCCAAGAAAGATTGAATTCAATTCGCGGCGTTGAATTCAACATGGAACTGTCTTAAAAATTTGTATAAAAGTAGGATCTTTTTTCATTTATCAATACCAGGTTCCTGCTGCCATCTCTGATGAACCGGCGTACAGCGTGACGCTAATAAAATATACTGAATAAAACGCACATTGCATTAAAATTTATACCAACATTCTGTTCGTATGAAAATTAAAACCGAAACATTCTCTACAAATATTATATACACCTGTTACCAAAATCAATAAAAGAAATGAACCTGTTGAATAAAATAAAAATATAACGCGAATACCGTTCCCGTATCCGATGAACGGCACAAAGGACGTCAAAACGTCATTATGTTGCAATCATCGGAATGGAATCCGTTGCGGGAGTAAATAGTAAAACCGCTTCATTAATCTAGCAAATGCCTACACAAAGTTTAAAAAAAACACAGATTTTAAACTAAAATGTCATACCAATCAAAGCCCAATATTGACGGTCAAAACAATTAATGAAAACCCCCACAGATCCGTCCCTTATACCGTAGCGATAGAGACTAGAGTGTTACAGCAATAATACATTTGTGCAAGTGCAGCCATAGGATGGGGATACGGCTACCCCCCGAGGGGTGCGTCGGTTGCCCAGGATACCAGCTCGGCCCGGGCTAGACGTCAGTAAACATAAAGTGCTTGATCATACAAAATTGGTCCTTCGAGCGCGCCCGTAACGTCTATTTCTCAATATAGCTAACAAGATAAAACACTTTACGTGCAATTCTCAACTCTATTCCCTAAAAAATAGTATTAAATTTCAAATGATATATATAAATTAGCAATGTATATGCTTTGAACGCTAATTCGCTTATTCTTAAGTATATATTACAGTGCAAAATTGCTCTTAAAGCTATGTTATATGGTCTCCATTGGTCTGCCGTGGTCTGGAGAGTCCGCTCAGGTGGTTAGATTTTAGATTTATTACAGCGAAGTGAGTAATCTGTATTGTTTTATGAAACCAAAGCCAGGGGTATTTAGTTGGGACGGGTGTAATGAAATATTGTATTAAAATTCATCAACGCGGCTTATTAGAGCTTGTGCGTCCGTTTTGGTTTACATGTAAATTAATTGAATGAGTATTATATGTCTGGTGATGTACTTCTGCAGGGACGGAGAGTTAGTGATGAAGTATTCCGTTTTCTCTCAGGTAAAACTGAGAGTATCATGAAATGTCCCAATAATAAGCTGTCTATTATTTGTCAAAGTCTAAAATTGTAAGTAATTGCCAAAAGGTTTGTGGCCCGTTTGATCATACATCGTACGTTCAAATTATCGTCAACAGGTATATCAGCTGAATTAAGACACTCTTCCTATTCTCCGCCTATTTTCGAGGCATTGCGTATTAAATGGTGGAAATCAACATCGCGAATTGTAAACTATATTGGTTTAGTAAAATAAAACATAATTAACGCCGCGACTAGTCTTCTACCGGACTACTAAAAATATGTATATTTTTTTTATTGGAAAGAAACCACAAATTGGAATCGAAGTCACGACCATACCATCTACAGTCAAACACTTCCGCCGCACTCTTAACGTACATATATTCTAACTACACAAATTTAATATTTTAATCAAAAATTTTAAATATTCACCAAGTAAACAGCATCTAGCATCTTAAACAACACGTCCGTCGATCCCAGAGGAGCCAATGCAATTTCATTTCTGTGCATCTGTCTGTTCGTCCAAGGGTGGGAACCGTGAGGGTAGTATAATTATATATTGCGAATTGAAATTTACAAGTGTTCATTGTTCAAGAGATAATAAAAGTGTTGATTTGAATGTGAAGTGGTGAATTTGAATTTGTCATTTGTTTGAATTTGTACCCTTTTTTTAATTTTAGTGAAGTTGATTGTAAATAAGTCTTATAAGCCCAGTTGGTATGTATATTATGGGCTTGGGCTCGAATTTATTTTCGAGAACGTTTTTTATTTATAATTTAAATAGTCTTGGGAATAAAGTTCATTGGATTTACATTTATTCGTTTTACTAGTTATTATTAAACGTTTCAAAATATTATTTTTTAACAATTGAAACAACATCTAAACACTACAAAACTGGGCTAGATTTCGATCTAGATATATACTAACACAGGTTCTACGTTTCGTCTTCGTACCTAACACCTATATAATTGCACGTCGCCACCCTCCAAATACGTACATCAATCGGTATTGCGTTTTGTGGCTGTTGATTTTGCCCAGACAGATCGGTGCTGTCGATAATTTGTGTTAACTATATATATATTTGTATGTATGTATGTATGTGTGCTGATATCAGTTTCGAGCTTTTGTTTTATAGTGTTCGTGTAGTGAAGATAGTGACTTTGTTTTTGGTTCAGGGAAAATAGTTTAAGTTTCGTTTGTAGCCCCGATTTAACTCCGTTGCCCACATTCCGGCCAATTTTTAAAATATTGCTTGTAGATGTGCGGAACTCAACGTCGCGGTTTGTCTTGTTACCATAGCGTAAGAATTTCACAGTTTTGAAACCGAATCAACAAGACCGTTTGCTGTTTGTTAACTCTGTGCCGTTACGGCCTCAGATAGCTTTTCACTGTGGGTGCCTAACGGAAAACTCTAGTGATTCAATCCGAAATGCACATACTTATAATAGGCATATTTAGGCCATCTTGGTGGTTGCCAGTTCAATCCTCGTTTGGGGCAATTAATCATGTTCATTTTCTCTGAGAGAGAAAATGTGAACTACTACTGTGATGACACAGCACATACATTCAGCAGGAACCGGAGAAGTGTTGTAATATTATGATCTCTCTTTCTTTTTCGAAATTAAGATTAGTGTTCTTAGTTTAATTCGCCTGAATGCGAGAGATTGCAAGCACTATGTGGCTGCTTGAGCGGCAACGGCATCCCCTACGGGAATGAGAATAGAGTATAGTAATAGAGCAACTTCGACGTGCTTCGACGGGAACGTAACGTCGATCAGGTTGGGATATGATCACTAGTTTTATCTTGTTATTATTATTTTAGCGTGAAAATTAAAAATAAATATCAACATGCATAAAAACAAAATTCCAAAAATGCATATTTCATGTAATGAATTTTATTCACAAGTTGAAATATTGGAAAAGCAGGTATTAGAATTAATTACATAAAATGAGTGAAATATTATTTTTCATAACTTGACGTTTTTATGTAAAAATACCTTTTAAATTATTTAATACAGGTTAAGCATTTGCTTAATGTGAATTATGTCTTAAGGAGTCGTTTAATTCAAACATGTTTATATTCCAAGTAAGTTAGGAAATATAACTTGGTTAAAAAATTTTATTCAAGTTTGAAGAACGTTAGTACGAGGCCGTCGTGGCGCAGTGGCATAAGCGTGTGACTGTAAACTCAATAGTTGTGCGTTCGATTCCTATTCGGTGTAGTGAATTATTTAATACTTTCAAGTTCTCCCATCGTGGCGTAGCAATACAACAATGTCAGATTGTAAGTGTGACCGTTGTGGATACGAGTCTTACTGAGGAAAATGATTTATTTTCATTTTCTCACTCTGGTTACAAGACGAAACACTCCGCTATCCATATGCAATGTCTCAAAAACAAGGCGTAAAACGGGGAATGGAGGATCTGAATACTAGGTTCCCTCTGCCTACCCTGCGATATGCGAGATACAATGTAGCTACGGGAGCTATATATTATAATAAATATAGCGTTCGACCACACAATGTATGTATGTATGTATGTACACAGCAACGTCGCAAATTCAAACACAATGCAGCTTAACGAACGCCCTCGGTCCATATTAAGGGATCTCCCTGCGGTAGGGTGATAGTTTCAACGAAGATTTTATATTTTACGCTTTGGAAAATTTAAATTTTGCTCACGAAAAGGCACGCAAGACGGGCAGAAATTTATAAAAGTTGGCATTTTTGAGTTAATATTTTCATGTATGATGAAATATTGTCTAAACGAGAATAACGAGAATACATAAATAATGGTACAGCGGCACAGCAGCGTCTATTGTAGACGCGGCGGTTCGATTTCCACCCCGGGGAATAAATTATTTTGTTTTACTCGCACCGGTAACAAAACAAAGCGAGGCGTTGAGTTCCGCAATTCAACACATTCTCTCTATCTACCCTGCTATGTACGGGAAGCTATGAAAATGCATACATAATTACGCAGCCCGTATACCCGTGTTTAAGATGGATACTGCTGTCCATTATTGTGGAATTTCAACCCAGAACTGTCATGATTAAACTCTATTCTTATAAGTTTCTCTATTCTTATAAATTTCATTCAATTGGTGAATTTGAAAGAGAAGAAGGTAGGACGGAATGTAAGATAAATGTAATGTAAGGTAAATAGAAAAATATTAGAACAAATTAAATATTTTTATTCGAAACGGTGGATACGAAATGAATGCGTTTGCTTTTTTGCTGCTATTCTTGAAATTAACGATACCTTCACTGAATTGATGAGGTGGCAGAATGTCACTATAGCTATCTATTGGCTGTACGTAATGCAGTGCTGGTACCGATGCTGTTGTATGGTAGCGAAATATGGACATTACAGAAAAAAAATAAAGAAAACCAATGAGATGCAATCTATTCAAAGCGTATATGGAGAGACGGACAGAGAGAAGAAATTAAGAAGAACGTGCTCAGGTGGCTTGAGCATGTAGAGAAAATGAGCGAATAAAGTATAAAAAAGATCTATGAAAGAAGAGTAGTAAGAGAGGCAGGAGGAGAACTCGATTGACCTTCGAAAACAGTATCGATGATACTGCCGGAAGATTACGTTAAAACCACGGAACAAATATTTATATAGTATACAAGTGGAAAATTCTAAAGCAAATCACGTGGGACACATCGACAATACCTCTGCACTGTAGCGCTTCAGACGTAGTTATAAAATAGTATTTTAAAATTAAAATCGTTTGAAAACGTCCCTAAGTGTCCCGGCTCCCACCGACCAGCTCCGATGCGGCGATACTTAAATATTTCTTTTGCTGGTGTTCACTAGAATTTCATCTTGCCGTTGGTCCGTTTAAATATTCACTTTGCTGTGTGCATTTTTAAAATAGCTATTTAAGAGCAAGTAACAAGGGTAAATGCTTTCGTGTTTGTAAAATAGAGATAGGTGCTTTTTTTATATAAAGTAGCTTCTTGTGTTACTACTTTTATCTACTAAAGTGAAGAATTATTAATAAAAGATGATGAAAGTGGTTAATTTTTAATTTATCTTAATTATTATGAAATTATTAATGTAATTACTTTAATAATGATTGGTTGGATTATTAATAATTTTCAATTTATTACAGTTACTGTAACATATACATATTTGTTAATTAAAATAATATCTTAAATCTAGTCTTGTAATCATTTATTGAATTTATTTCATATTATCTAGACTGATAAAAACAATAGTCAATATTCCAAATATGTAATGCTAATTATACGTAAAATTAATTTTTCTAATTCTTTCTTTGTTATTAATGTTAAAGATGTATGTGTAATAAATGTATTATTAGAGCGATTTACATAAAGTCAATAAACACTGTTTAATTTTGAAAATACACATTGTTTTCATTTTTTAATATAAATTTGACATAATAATACTAGTGATCTCGTAATATAAATAAAACAGCTGCATAAGTTAATTCTATAAAAATATTTGCTGTTAAAAGAAGTATCTCGTGGACTACTGTGTCATTATAATTGTAAAAATTAATTACTTTAATTTTCCCCTAAATTAAGAGATATTCCATGATTGAACTACTGGAAGTCAACGCCGCGTTTTGTCTTTTTGCCATTGTGAGGAAATGGAAACAATTCATTTCCTTGAATAAGAGAAAGAATCGCATCTACAACCGTCGTCAAATTCAGACGTTTAGCCGTTGCTTTACGACAACCTAAAAAAAACTGATTTTTTTTTCTTTTATAAAATTGACCTGTAAAAACGACTATAGGAACTTCTATAGTTAACTGGTACAAGCATTAAATAAAATTCATAATATCATCTTCCTCTTCCGGTCCAGCGGAAAAGAAACATTCCTAGCTTTAAAAGGCTCCATCACGCCCGATTAGATATTTCCCTTTGTCTATTAGCCCTGTTATGTGATCAAAACGACCACTTAAAAATAGTTGAGTTCTTTTACCATGTTTCTTCTCCAATGGGTTAGACCTCTATTATACAATAATAATATATTATCTAATAGATTATTATATGCGCAGCGCTGAGTTCCGCCACTCAACACGCAGAGCTTCGAGATTTCTGTCTTAATACTATCTCCTCTCTGCCTAGTCTACTATTTACGCTGCTATATGCAGGATACAAATGTGAACCTAAAAAATTACATTTATGGACATGGACACGGACAGGACTGTTAAGATTTCTTAAGAACATAAACAAAAAATAATCGGCGTTGAGTTACGCCACTCACAGAATGTCTCAAAATTTAGCCTGAACACGTCTTGAACGAAGTGTTTTATCATATATTTTTTCTAATTACCATTTTTTTATTAATTATTCAGTAAATAACAACATTTTTCATAAAATTTTTAGTTCTTGGCATATTTTTTATACATGAAAGTCTTTATAAAAATCTGTTTTTAAAAAAGATTTGCATCTGTATAGTTATTTGGCTGTAGTAAAATGTGGCCGTATAGCTTAATTGGCTGGAGCACTTGGACGGTATCCAAGAGGGTCAGGTTCAAATTCGGCTACGTAGTTTTATGTACGGACTTTATAAAAAGAAAGATTTAGCTATCTTATATATACTGTAGTTATGTAATAAATACAGCCATGTCTTATGTTTGGTTAGTTAAATTCATTTTACTCAACATTATTATACTGATTAGGATAGAATTTATATATAAATATAAATTAATGGCCGCTCGCAACATCTTTTCCGTGATCTAGAAAGTATTAAATCTCATTTTTCCCTGTTGACGTCGTAATTTCTAAAAATCTTTTATATTCTCCTCAAATAACACTCCATATTTTGGCGCTCTACGCCACGTAGTTCTGGCTGTGCAAAATCATTCAGTGGCTCAGAAACGTAAGAGTTAGAGAAGACGAGGCAAAACGCGGCGTTGTATTCTGCTATAAGTAGCAGAATTCAACGCCGTAGTAGCGGTAAGCCGCTACCACACAATGCCTTCAGGACTCGACGAAAAGTAGGAAACGGACTTGTCCTAGTAAGAACGGAGCATCTTAATACTAGGTTCCCGAATTCCCTCTAAATACTCTGCCTCGTGCGAGATACAGCGTGAATCGAAATAAATAAAAATAAGAACATTCTAAAACATGAATAATAATATCCATTCCAGAGTGATATTTTCTTAAAAAAAAAACATACTCTTTAGATATTTTTTCTTTTAGAAATACCAATGACAATGTTACATTGAAAAAATAAAGTAAAAATTCATGCCGTGGCTCTCGGAACATGCTTCCTTCTCGTTTCGCTAGGGATGTATTATTTACTCTATATGTGGAGAAATTCCGTAAAAAATAACTAGTTTCATTCAACATTCTGCACAATCTCGTGGATTTTTCCCTTAAATATTTCTTGAAATATTATGTCGTGTTTGTTTGTTGTTTTGGCTTAAATATGATGAATATTTATATTTTGTTTGGATTTTTCTATGCTGTATTTTAGGTGAATGCTTTGAGTAAGGGTATGGTTTGAAATTTTTGAACAGTATTTCTGTATTAGTATGAGGATATAGATTGTAGAGACCACTCGTGGTGCAGGAGGATAGAGTGTGACTGTAAGATCGACTGGTTTTTGGTTGTATCCCCACTTGATGAGTTAAAATATTTACTTACATTTATATTTTCATTTCTTCGCTCTGCTGTTAAGGCAAAGCGTGGCGTTGAGTTCCGCCACTCAACACTCAATACCTCTAGAACTCGGCGGAAATTGGGAACGGAGTGTCTTAACTGTAGTTTCCCTCTGCATACCCTACTGTGTGCGGAATACAGCGTGAAGCTAGTTTGTTTTATTTATATAGATTGTATTGTTAGGTTTTAAGAATAAGCTCGGCTTTCTATTTTTTCATGATATTGTTCCTTATTGATTATTGCAGATTTCGTGTTAAAAATGACTTACAATATTTAAAAATCAGTAAACATGTTGTGTCATGTTTTAACAGTTTTATCTCTCTTAATCTCTTTAAAAAAGATAATTGAGAACAGATTTATTGTATAAAATTTTGACTACTAATAATATAAGGGACTAACCCTTAGGAGTAGTACTCACTTACTCTATATAAACTATATGAAATATTTCAAAATACGCATCGTATTTTGAAATATTTCATTAGTGATTACTGTGCATACATCAGTAGATATTGGTCAGCGTATACAACTTAGACTGATGTGCACTGAAGCCTATCTGTTTTCCTCGCGAATTGTAGAGCCTCATTTTGTTACTAAAATTATAAAGAAATATACAAATGTTTAAGGATATAAAAGGATAGGCAGTTGGAACCTAGACCTCACACGCTGCCATCTAATTTTCAAGGCATTACATATCGATTGGCGGAATTAAACGCCGCTTTATCTCAAATTTTCGACAAAGTTAATATCAATCTCATGTATTAAATTTGAAGTATCAAAAACAATTTCCGTCTAAATAATTAGTCAGTACTAAAACTATCCGGTATCTAGAAACTTTATAGACAGCAAGTAGGTAGCGGTAGTTTAAAATTTACACCCAAGCACCAATAACGTAAAGTTTTACTTGAAACATGTTCAAGCAAGTAAATCATCAACGCACCGCCCGCGGCTTAGACGTTAATTGTATATGTTTTGCTGGCAAAGTTACGTTTTTATAAGTGATGGGAGGTAGGGATTTTTCTTTTTCTTTTAGGCCAGTCGTGGCGCTAAGGCACATAATGTGACTGCAAAATCGACTGGTTGTGGGTTCGATACCCATTGGAGGAAATCAAATATTTATTTTAATTTATTTTTTCATTACTTCGCTCTGGTGTCGAACCAAAGCGCGGCGATGAATTGAGTTGAGATTTCGGCGTAAAGTAGGGAATACTCAATACCAAAACAAAGAAGTAAAAATAACTCATTCCACTAATGTGGAATCAAATCGACAACCACTATATTTACAGTCAACAACTTCACAACTTCGCCATTATACAGCTATTAACTAACCAAAATCATAATTACCAGTCAAGTACACACTAAAGCCTTACAATAATACATTTACATACATCTATACATATATCTATATGTATGAGTCATACACTGTATCTATAGATACGTGTATAAGTCATACAATTAAGCGTAGACACGCCGCGGGGTTGCTACTTGCAGTGACACCCAATTTGCCGAGGACCGGCCGGCGTTTGTGTGTACTTTAGTTGTTTAGTTAGATATATTGAAGATAATTATCTTAGGTTATTACGTCTGTATGGGATCTTTGGGAGGATGCTGTGTGTGATCTTAGTATGCACGGGATATTGATTGAAGTTAATATTGTGTACTTACTAACTAATCGTCATCCCAATTTTGCTTGCGTTGACTTAAAGTTGTAAAATAGAAAATATAGTTTTTCCTATGCCAGTACGATTTTTCGGTTACTTAGTGCTCTTCTACATCCTCTATATACTATTTTTGGTCACTTTCGTTTCCCATTTTCCACCGAATTCCAGAGACATTGCGTTTTCAGAGTGGTCTTGCGCCACGAAAGCCCCAAAATTACAAGCAAACTATTGCAAGTTCGAATGTCATGGACATTTAAAGGAAATAAAAATATTAAATAGTATATTACACTGAGTGGGAATCGAGCCCGCAACTGTCACGTTCAGAGTCACCTGTGCCCCTACGCAGTGACGACCTCGGTTACGGTACGGATTAAAATATGTAACATTTTCATCAAATTTTAAAAGCTTTTCAAACTATGTCGATCGAATTTCTCTACATTTCCCTGGAAAGTGTTGTTTTTCAATTTCTTCCATTGAAGTATTAAAATGTAAGCAAATTGTAAATTTAACATATAAGAAGACCATTAAGAAAGTTAATAAAATATTTGATCGATCACTCCACTGACCTTCGTTCCCAGTTAATTTATCACCTGATGATAAATAGGTTTTCCGTTCGCTAGAAATTTCATATAATATTTACGTATTCATATTATACCAACGACATTGAGTCATGGCTTGTGTTAGAACACATCAAGTAGTCTAGTCTAAAAATAATCTATATCTATACTTATAATAAAATTGTAACTGATTGGTGTCTGGGCATGGAAGATGTATGACAAAAATTGTTACTAGGAACATTTAACTATGTTATAAAAGATGTCGGATCTTAACGCCGTTCAAAAATTCGTTAATGCTGTAAATGGGACTCGAGCCCACAACCACGGCGTTTACATTCATATAGTGTATGGCACTGTTGTCATGACGGGAAGATTCGTATTACAATATATGAATATATATGATTTTTTTTTTCTTTTTCATATTTCCAGGTAAGTTCAGGCTGTTAGTTTGAAAAGTGACGCTGTTAAGAGTAAGTACGTTGATACAGAATTTTATTTTGGTATCGCAAAAAAATTTAAACTCACAAACATTTTAAAAATATATAAATCTGTCTTTCTTAAAAAAGATGTTAAGATAGCGGGATACAAAAAGTTCAATTCGTTTATCTTAGTGTGTTGAATCTTAGGGTTTACTGTTAATAATTTAGTATTAAGCGCGAAGAAAATTAAAAAAAATAATTTACTGTATCATACTCTGTAATTTTTTTTTAATATAAAAATAATTAAAAACGGAGAATCAAAACACTAAACCACTCTCTACCCACCCAGCTACTAATAGAAACGAAAGCGAACCCACACACACCCCTCAAACAAAAATATGTACATTAATCAAAACCAACGCCACTCCACACGTAATACAAAATCATCAATCCATCCTGCGCACATAACAAGCTAATTTAAATGCCAAGTTATTATACCCTCCCCCTCCCCCTCCTCCTCCCCCGAAAATCTCAAAATCTCTCTCTCTCAGACGTGATACCATCAAAAGGGTTGTTTCATATCGATGGGTTAATTTTCACGAGTTATTTGCATCGAGTCAAAGGCGGGAGTTAATACGGGACTGACATCTGCATACAAATGGTTGTAATTTAGTTCTGTGACATGCCCGAGGCGTTGGGTAAATGTTGGGCGAGGTTGTTTGTTCACGTGCGACTTTTGTGGACTGTTTGGACTGAATTTTTCTTTGGACTGGACTATTTGGATAAATTGTCGTTTTTTTTACTTATAGTCTAATCGTTGCAAAAACGACGTGTGGACTAGATTCTCGGTGTCTATATAAATATATGTATATTAGAAGCAAGTCCCATCGTTTCTCACTTTTCGTCAATTTTTTAAGATATTGCTTGCTAAGCTTGTTAAGTGGAATTCAACGCCGTGCTTTGCCTCGTTACCAAAACAAGAAAATGAAAATATATATTTCATTCGCGCGAGTGGGTATCGATAACAGTCGCATGCTTGTGCGGTTGCTCTTGCGCCATGAGCAATCTTTTCTGTGTTGATTGGAAAATTAATGCCTTCTCCTGGTTGAGATCGAACCCTCAACTATTGTGTTAGTATATAGTAGTGACGCTATTATACTACCACAACACGTATCTTTAACATATATTGTAATTTTGATTTTTTGTTTTAACTAAGACATAAGGCATTCTAATCGCACGACAGTCTTGTCGTTATTCTAAAATTAGCCAAAATGACCGTACTGTAGCAAGATTTACATAGGGGACGATTGATAGAAGGTTCTTTCACACCAACGGTGGTCCATTGTAATGTTGATCGAGTGACGATTTATACGCAAATTGTTTTTAATTATGCACATTTTTTAAATATTTTTAAGGGATGTCTGTACTTATGTATGAGTGTATGAGATTGAATAATTATTTTTTCTGTTTCATTTATTTGTCCATATTTGGGATGTCGCTTTAAGAATTCTTTAGTTTTACACAGTTTACGCAGCAGTGTTAGTAGAGAGTGCTAAGACACGTTATTTAATTTTTTTAAGACATTGTGGTCAGAGTGGCGGATCTTGATCATAGTGGTTCAGTTGATGATGAGATTTTTGAGATTGATTCAGATGCCTATGGGTTCAATATCCATTACTTAGGCTAGAAAGTGTAGGGGGACATTGTGAAAGGATTTTTCAAAATTAACAGCAGAAACTTTCCATATCACGTTTTACACTCCATACCAACAAAGTCGTGGAGTGCAATACGTGAAATGGAATGCTACGACTAGTTTCTTATTAAAATATAATGATATAATAATTTTAAAATCACAAGTTACCCTCAAGGGTCTATAAAAGGAACGTATTTATTCGGTACACAATTTTATATTCTAACGAGAGAGAACGTCGCGTCGCCACGCTTCGGCTAATTAGAGGTTGTTTTATATGAAAATATAAAATCCAGCCAAAGGGCTCCTTATTTTTTCATATAAAAATGTCTCGCAAAGTGACTGTGGAGGGAATGATTTTGTTTGGAGTGTTTATAATGAGCTTTTTCAGATGGAAGTACGATATTTTTAGTTTTTATTTTTTATCAAAACTCGATGATTGTGGATTCGATTCCTACTCGGGGTAACGTTGAGTTCCGATACTGATTAATGAGTGAGTTCAAGATTCCTTCTGCCTATTCTGCAATATTCAGGCTATAGCGTAAAGCTAAAAAATTTGGAATGCATTTTACTGCTTAAAATATGGTTGTAGGGTTCGATTGTTAATCAAAGATATGTTCATATTATTAATATTTTCGTTTTTTAAGGCTTCTACTATATTAAAAGATTACGTTTTTATTTTTGATTTGCATTGCGTTGCGAAGAGACACATTGTGAAGTACCGTAACTCAACGCTGCATTTAGTCTAACTACTTTGAATAACTTATGTCATTGACTTTTGAAAAAACCTTTTTAAGTGTTGTTAAATTTTAAGGGTATAATAGATAAAGAAAACGATCGACGAAGTATCATGAAGCATAAATAAAATATATATAATATAAATATAAATATAAATAAAGACACATAGATTCCTTCCACTGTAGACCCAAATGAAATGAATTCTCATATTCAAAGTCGTAGGAAAATTCTAATTTATTAATACTAATAGAAAACTCCGAACAGAAAATGAGTATCAACTATAAAGTAAAATAAGTTAAACAAAACCAAAGCACTTTTGAGAAACATTTATTAATAAGTTCATTTGATAATATTTAAACGCTCATATTTCATATAAAATGTATGTAGAATTAAATATTTGCTAACAGTCTATGAAGTTATACGACTGGACGAGACTAATAACGGGCCTTATCTAACCTAAAATAATCATACCGCCGTACTACGACAAAGTACCATCTCACTCCACAACTCGAGCCAGGTAGCACTTTGTCTCATTAAATAGTTAACACTCATACGGATATGATCGCAGTAATTTACAGCGGTATGGTTCCATTTCCTTTGACTTGGCAAAAGATTTACAACCTTGTTATAGTGTAATTGGATGAGTATGTAGCTGAGTGAGACATAGTTCTATTTGCGCTGTGTGTAACGCCAACGTGGAACTTTGTCGTACTCTCTCGTACGTAACTTCATCACGCTCTTGCCAAGTTTTCTGTTTTCCTCGTGATGTTAATTTTAACTTCGTTAAAACTATTTTAATAAGTTCCTTTTTTAATATTAGTTATTTTATAAAAATAAGATTTTTTTTACCTAATTTATGTATAGAACTGTTCTGTTATTGAATGACTGATAGACAACGCACACACGAAATTATCAGAATTTAAAACGAGGAGGAAGGAGCACTGAAAGAGGATTTCTTGAAATTCCTAAAGAAACAGAATTACGGGATTACCTTCTTCTTTTTATCTTCTCTAGCTTCACGCTACTTACTCTTCTA
This sequence comes from Heliconius sara, assembly GCA_917862395.2. Taxonomy (NCBI): domain Eukaryota; kingdom Metazoa; phylum Arthropoda; class Insecta; order Lepidoptera; family Nymphalidae; genus Heliconius; species Heliconius sara. The sequence continues at coordinate 1,254,718 of OU860795.2, forward strand.
GTCTGAGGGCAAGGGGCTTTCAGAATTTGGCAGTAAATGGAAAACGGAGTGTTTAAAAAACACTAGCTTCCCTCTCCCTATTCTACTGTGTGCGTGACAGCGTGAAGCCGATTTGATTAATACGATGATAAAACAACTTGACTATAACGTTCCTCACTCTCCGAACAACACCGGCGGAACTGGACGCCGCTCTTTGCCCCCTTACCAAATAAACTATTAAATGAAATAGTAATTATTTCATTTCCTAGACTGGAAATCGAACCCACAACCTGTCGCGTTTACAATCGCACGTATGTACCCACGCCACGAATGGCCTCAATACAACTCTAACAATAACAGCACTACTAGTTCATCAATACATAATATTATGTTCATATATAATGAAAATCTAATGGAAATCGTTAGCCTTTGAGGCTGTTCATTACTCTAATCTCATATAGTAAGTATATGTATATATATTTACATAATATCTTTGTACATTACAGAAAGCATTTATAGTGTTGTCTGTATGTGCTTTGTAATTGTTTCACATATTGAATTGTTGATGAAGCCCGTCGGTGCGTAGCCAATGGCTGTGGGTTTGATTCCCGTTCGGGGTTCGGGGAATGGATGATATTCCGTTCATCGATCTGGTTACATCGTTTGGTGTGGAATTCCGTCATTCAACACACAATGTCTCGAATATTGGGCGGATGCTGGACGGTGTGTTTTATCTTTCTCTTCTCTTTAATATGTGGGTGAAAAAAAGTATTAATATATTTTTAAAAAATGTATAAAGTAAAAATCAAGTAATTTTATTCAAAATAAGAAGTTACATGCTTCATTTCTTTAACGTCAAATAATTCATCAACAGTTCACAAAAGTTAATGCCTCAAACCTGAAAAGAACCCACAACCTGTCGTGTTTACAATCACACGCTTGTGCCCACGTTCGCCACGATTTCCCTCAGAAATAAAAAAAAATAAGCCCCACTTAATACAAAAAATATATTTTTCCAGTACCTAAGTCGGATAAAAATGAATCTGTAACACTAATCTGTACAGCAATGGTGGAAATCAGGTCAATTTTGGTCGTTATAAAGTTCTGAGGCTTGATGGAAAATGAATATTTAATGAGGTGATACTGAATTCATTTTTACTTTTTAGTTCTATTTTTACGATGGTATTGAAAGTGAAGATGTTTGGACTGATTTAGGTTAATGGTTGTCTTCTATTGCTTAGATGGATATCGTGGGTTTGGTGTTTGACTGAGGTAGACGTAATTATGAATGTGGGGAACGGAGTGTTTTAACACTAGGTTCCTTCCCCTAGGTATTCCCGTACACAGCATGAAGTCGTTTTTCTTATGATGAATTTTTGAGGCGTTGCTTGTTGAATGGCAAAACTCAACGCCGCGCTTCATTTTGTTACCAGAACGAAGAAATTTAAGTAATACTTACCTCCGACTGGAAATCGAACCCAGAACCTTCACGTACTTAGCCATACACATATACATATGTGTGTGTGTACCTATATACTCTTTATTACATGTGTATGACTCCAATACCACATTAAAACATACAATAATAGTAAAATCAGAATATCTTCATAACGAACTGAACCAAATGTCGAAAAGCTTTATTTGTTCGTGATGCCGCAGAGCAAACAGGGTACGCTCAAATGTTGATTAGGATGAGTGGAGTCTCTTCGAATGTTGTAGTGGAATGGTATAGTTAAGTATAGTTATTGGAAATCAAAATTTTATTATTCTAATTTTAAAAAAGTCGGTCCAAAGTGAGGAACGAAGGTGCCTGTACTCTATACTTCCTCAACTCTGTTCGGGATAATTCGTGAAGTAATTTTTTTTTCAGCTTCACGCAGTTTCCCGCGTATAGCAGGATATGCGGGGGGAGCTTAGCGTTATGATACACCGATCCCACCTTTCCGCGGCATTATGGAGACATTCCGTGTTGAGTGACGAAACTCAATGCCGCGCTCCGCCTGGACACGAGATCAAGGAAATGAAAATAGTAAATATTTCATTTCTTCGAATGGGAATCGAACTTACGATCTGTCGCGTTTACAGTCACACGCTTATGCCACAGCGCCACGACTGGCCTCTAACATAAATAAATAAATAAAGATATTAAAAATAATCACTACCACAGTGTGTACGTGGCTTTACAACTAGAATACAAGATTATGCAAATTTTATAATCTTAGCCCTCGAGCTATGTTTTTGTATGAAGCCGCAAATGAGGGTCGATTCCGGTAGCTTAATTTGAATGTACTCATGATTTTTCGTTTAAAAGTTTCATAATAGCGTCAATGTTTGAAACGGTAGTTGTGGGTTCAATTTCTACTCAAGGGGATGAATTACTTTCATTTCTCGTCTTGTATTTTATTAAGAAAGAAAAGTGGGGTTGAGTTTTGCCACGCAATGTCTTGAAAATTTGGTGTAAAATGAAGATCGGAGTGTCTTATTTACTAGGTTCATTTGCCTACCTGCTATACGTCAAAAAGTTGAATGGGGCTGTTTTTTTTTCTTTTTCTATTAAAAAGAGGAAAACCGAATAATTACTTAAAAAACATTAACTCTCGAAATCATTCAAATATACAACCTTATGGTCTAGAATGAATCAGAATATAATTAAAAAAGATATAAAAGGAAACACCGCCTAATATATTTCGTATAACAAAATAAAGAATACATTATATATATATACACGGTAAGATGCAGAAGGGTAATCCGCAAATAATGAGAAACGAAGGACCGTAATTATTTTAAAATTATACGTAGGCCCTTTATTGGTCGGGAAAAATAATGCTATTAGCATTTTGAGCCGCGCTCGTTGCCTGGTAAGTATTTCTGCGTCTATGTTTATATTACATTTATTTTGGAAATTTCGAGGCCGGTCGTGGCGCAGGGGCACAGAGTGTGACTGTAAAATCGACTGGTTGTGTGTTCGATCCCCTCTCGAGGAAATGAAATATTTATTTACATTTGTATTTTAATTTTTCGCTCTGTCGTCGAGGCAAAGCGCGGCGTTGAGTTCCGCCATTTAACTCGCAATGCCTCCAAAACTCGGCGGAAATTGGGGAACGGAGTGTCTTAACAGTAGGTTCCCTCTGCCTACCCTGCTGTGTGCGGGATACATAGTGAAGCTGATTTGATTTTTATTTATTTTGAAATTAGATTTGTTCTTATTGAAAAGTTGATTTTAGGTTGTGTTAATATTTGGAGGCAGAGGCAGAGACACAAACAAGACGGTTGTGAGTTCGATTTCTATTCGGGGGAATGGAAATTTTGATATTTTAATTTTCTCGCTCTGGTAACGAGGCGCTTCGTAGAGTTAAGCTACACTCAACGCGCAATGCTTCCCAAATTCGGCAAGTTGGGAATAGAAGTGTCTCTATGGGGACCAGAGTGTTTGAACACTAGGTTCCCATGTTCTCTCTGCTTATCCCGTTATGTGCAGGATGCAGTGCGAAGATAAAAATAATATTATTTAAAATATTTTCATAAATCAAACAAGAAATCGATCTTTTTACTTTCACATAACTACTTCTATATAACGCAAAGAAAATTAGGTCAACACACATAAATTAATAAATCAAAACAAAAGCTGTTTACCATTTTATATGGTTCATACTTACCGCCATTAATCAAGAAAATGCAATCGTAACAAAGACATTAAAGTTCCGAAGTGGGAATCTTTAAGTAATATTTATTACGCAACCGCGGGGTAATTATTTAGGGGATTCAGGGGGGATTCACCCCAGATGGGGTGGGAATCGGGTGTATAAAGTTAATACATATATTCTTAACTGTACAGGTAAGTATTGGGATTCAGTAAGAATTGTGAATGGCCTTCGTGGTGCTGAGGCAAAAGCGTGTCACTGTAAGCGCGACTGAAGCGCGGTTGTGGGTTCGATTTCTTTCGAGGAATGATATTGTTTTCATTTACTCTCCCTGGTACAGAGGTAAAACGCGGCGTTGAGTTCCACCATTCAATACGTAGTGCCTTAAAAATTCCATGGAATTGGTGCTAATGCTGGGTGCCCAATATGCCTCAGTTCTACTTTGTGCGGGATACAGCATGAAGTTTCAAAAATTCACTCATCACTTTTTCCTATCAAAAATACGATAAATGCATTTAATTAAAAATAATGATTATAACCCGAGTGAATTTGGAAGCGGATCGCTAATTTAATAAGGTTCCCCCGGTCCATTTTGCGGCAGTGCGTTCCGTCAGACCACGAACATAATTAGATAAAATGTGGAGAGATCGGAGAAATTACTACTAAGGCATTGCGTATTGAGTGGCAGAACTCAATGCCGCGCTTTGGCTCGATACCAGAGCGAAGAAATGAAAATATACATTTAAGTAAATATTTCATCTTCTAAAGTGGGGATCGAACCCACAACCAGTCGTTACCCGGACTGTAAGTCACACTTTGTACCACTGCGGCCAGGCCAGTCGTGGCCTCAATAATGACCTTATTTATATATTGTTGAAATATTATAAAAAAATCAACAATATCGCATCAATAAACTCTCGTGATACAGACAAGCAATTTACATAGACGAAGGTTCGCTAACATTGTTTATTTTGTTGCCGAAACTTAAATAAAAAAAACCCTTTTGCCCTGTAGATATCATAACTCTTTGATGGGATAACTTTGCCCTTATAGTACTGTGAGGTACTTTTTAAATTTGTTTTTCCTCTCTCTTCACAGTTTTCTTTTGAGGCTTTTGAGAAATTATCGTATAAAATATTGATGTTAGGATGTTTTTGTGATATATTTTTTTATTTGAGGCCCTTATGGCTTAGCGGAAGTTTGTCTTGTAGTCACTTACTTAACATTAACTATTAAAATTTAATTAAGCTTCGAAAACTATAAAGTCGATAGATCGACGATACTGGGGGAAGATCACATTAAAAGCCCAAATCAAGGAGAGCAAGTATAAAATGAGATACTGTTTGAAATTAATAATATTCTCAGGTAAGATAAATAACGGCGTTAAGTTCCCCAAGTCAGTCATGAACAAGGTCTTGAATTCGGGTAGTAGCTGTCAAACGGAATATCTCAACTTAAATGTCTCTGCTTACCTAATAAATTATCAAAATAAAGCGTGAAGCGACATATTGAACAAAGTAATACTGTATATCTTAACAACTACATTTCTAATAACTTTAGTTTTTAATAAGCACCTTAAATTTGTGAGGATGGATGTTTGCTCCGTTTTCATGCAAAAACTACTAAACAGATTTTAATGAAACTTTGCAGTAATATAGCTTTTACATCAGAATAACATATAGGCTCCAACTTATGTAAAGGTTTTATAACAATTTTAAGCGGGCGTAGCTGTGCTTGGGTCGTTAGTAATGAAATAAATAAAGGTGTTTAAAAGATTTTCTTTTGTAATCAAAACTTTTTGTTGACTACACGTGTATCTATCCCTATCCGGAATTCATCCAACTAGGGCATGGAAATAGATTTCGCCATATTACTGTGAAAACCGCATTCGGAGAGAGTTCCACGTTTTTTTCACCTTTATTCCTATGAGTATAAGGTATAATTTTCTATTCAATATAATTCTTGTTAGCCACTGTACAGGACAAACGCAAAAAACATATAAAGCAATATCACGATCCCCTCGGGCAGACCGATTCTACGTCAGATTTCAAAATTGTTTAACACAAACAAAAATTAACTCTATGTCGTTTGTTAATAAAGTTGTTAATTGTCTAGCAAATTGTGGGAAAGGATTCAAAATGACAGTTCAGATGAGATGCTGTGCATTTTGAACTCTAGGACTTTTGTTGGAAAATTTGTCTTTTTTTATTTCTAATGGAATATAGAGGTTTTATACTTTTGTTGTGGTTTGCTAGGATATGCCAATTAAAATTTACTAGAGGCTGTTGACGCGTATCATACGTTTTGTCACATTTGTCCATGGCAAATTGTATTTATGAAGTAACGTATACTAAATAAAAGTCTAAATAGTTTTATCTGTATATATATACATAGAGGAAGGTTCGCTAACATTGTTTATTTTATTGCCGAAACTTAAATAAAAATAAATCCTTCGTCTATGTAATACATATATATGGCATGGTCGTTTTCGAATTTTGCAATTATTTACGTAGTTTACTCACGTTGTGTTCCTAGCGGGGGCATTTACAGACCTTTTTGCCTCGTCCACTATCATCAACCTCTTCATACATACCCTGCGGGAGGGTATGTATGAAGAGGTCCTAATACTTTTCACGTGACCTTCCTCCAGTATCTTTGATACCGTGTTTTCGAAGGTGAACCAAGATCTCCCTGTCTCTCTTATTGCACACTTTTCTATCATAAATCTTTTTTGCCATTCTTTCATCACTCATTCGTGTGCCGTACCTAAAGTAGCTCAGCACGTTTTTCTTCATCATTATCATCATCAAGCTAACTTCGCATATCCTATGAAGAGTTGCATCTCCACGACATTCATCTTTCTTTCATCCTTCTTCTGTAATACCTATGTTTTGCTCCCATATAACAGCGTCGGTACCAACACTGCTCATCAATGCAGCAAGATATGAAAAGACCCTATAAGTTTAAATTACAAGGCGAATTTCATACAAAAGGCAGCAGAAACGAAACATAAATGTTCGTATGTTTTCAATACGTTGACTTACATAGAAGCTTAATTTTTTTTCTGTGCATGTAGCCTGTAGATATTGCCTCGCGATCTCAAGAAAAATGGTCTTTATAAACGGACAGACAGACAGCAAATCCTATAAGATACCCATATTTTCTTTTAAGATACTAAAAACTTCTTTTAAGATAGTAAAAATGGGTTAGCAATGAGAACTCAGTGTCATGGCACCCCATTTCTTGCTGGAATTCAAGACACGAGGTCGTCCTAGCACAGAGGCACCAAGTGTGACTGTAAACACGACTGGTTGTGGGTTCGATCCCCGCTCGAGGTAATCAAATATTTATTTAAATGTATATTTTCATTTTTTAAATCAAGACACGTAGAGTGCCGAAACGAATAGTACCTTTATTTTCCAGAGGTCGCCTCCTAGAGAGCGCCTCTGAAAGTGCCTTACTTTCAGGTTCATTAGTACGCATACAGTTTTAACTACGTGTTAGACTAGTAGTTCTCAAAATTTTGGCATTGCTAAAATGATGTGAGGTCTGGAAGCCATGGGATCTCAGTCTATAAATTATAGTATATTATATAACAAGAATTGAAGAAGACAAATAATATATAGTATATTATTTGATGTCTTCAATTATTGTTATAAACCTTTTGATTGAACTAGACCAGTCAATTTATTTTTAGCTCTACCGCCGTACATTTGGGCGGAAACACATAATTAACACCAGGGGGGGTGTCTGCCTAAAGCTAAATAAAATGGATAAATGCATCATAATTCGACTTAATATTATAAATGCGAAAGTTAAATGCGGAGGTTGAATGTTTGTTCCACTTTCACGCAAAAAACTACTGAACAGATTTAAGATTTTATAGTGATTTAGATTCATTATATATAAGCCTATGTGTTATACATAGGCTATAATTTATGCATGCTTTTTGTATATTTTGATTATAATAAAGCAGCAAATTAAAGCGGGTGAAGCCGCGTTCGAGTATCTAGTCATCAAATAAATATAACCAACTTAACAACAACAATTCACCCATAATCAACATGCGATAATTAATTGCTAAGGTGTTGATGACAAGATGATATATGTATTCGCGTCATATTAGCATTGTCACGTCATAATATGGCATTTATGTGGTTAATGACTCGTTCGTGACACAATAAAAAAAATAGATTAATAGGACAATTAAATTAACTAAACTCCGTCCTTTGTCTACCATAACGGGGAATTGTAATTTTGAATATTATGCCCGTGTGGGGAATGGCAGTTTCTTAATGTCTTAATAATAGGTTCCCTTTGCCTACCTTGCTACGTACGGGATATAGTGTGATACTAAAAAACAAAAATTAAGGCTATTTGTGAAAGAGTAATGACTGGAAAAGCGATGATTGTACGTACTGTCGTAACTCGGTAAAATTATATTTATTATATTTTCATTTAAACATTCTTTTATTTAGATTAGTAAGTATATTATGTATACATTTGATTCATTATTCTCAATTCATAATTGAAACCCTTATAGCTTTGTAGGATAGCATCTTACACGGTTCGATTCCCATTCAGTGATGATTATGAAATAAGGATCGCAGTGTCTTAACATTAGGTTCCCCTTTTCTAATCTGCTAAAAAAACGTTCGCGAAGCTGCTTTTTTAAAACATAAATCGTGTCTACAAACCAATTTCTCTTATAAATTATTTCGTAGAACACAGTAGTAGCGTAATGGATCGTAGAATGCTACAGCTGTTGGCGCTACGTCGTAGCCTGGCGTTGATCTATAGTCAATATAAATATTTCCATTTAAAAAATTTAACTTTGTTTCTTTTAAAGTTAAAAATCGACTCTGTGGTGTTTTATTTGGAGCTCTTTTTTGTATGTGGGTAATGGTACTCATTGTGTAGTGACAATTTGTTTTGTAAATAATAATGAAGATATTATGAATTTATTTTACTGTATTAAGAAAACAGTTTGAGTCGATGTTTTAATTGAAGTATTGTTTATAAGACCTAAAATAGGCCATATTCAGACTTGACGTTGGGGACACTCCTGCGACTGTTAATGCGACTGGTTGTGGATTCGATTCCATTCGAGGAAATGAAATATTTTATAAGGAAGATTATTGAACAATAAAAATCTACATTTTCATGTTTAAAAATCTTATTTTGAGGAGAAAGTGCAAATTCATTGCCGTATTTATTATATACTAGGGGCCCACTCGCGGCTTCGCCTGCATACCACCTATAATATTTTTATTATGCATTTGCCAACAGATTGATACCTTCAATCATGAATGCTACGTGGCTGTATAATAGGACGTCATTGGCAGCAAGGGTGCACATGCGGAAAGCGAAGATAGCCTTGCAGCCGCAAACAAAGCGTTGAATTCTTTTAATGGTACATTTTTCTCAAAAAGCTATACAAGCTAAAGATTATCTTCATTAAATGTCCTTAATGATGAAATAACTTTTCAATATACGAGTACACGTGAAATAAAAATCGATGAAATATACTAATAATATACTTACAATTTTCTTATAATTTTTTGTCACAAAATGCCTTATTGTCACTTATTTATAAGAGAAATATATTTGGCGTTGTGGATTTTATTTTAGATGTAATAAAATTGAATATAATTGACAACGTACTTGACTATTTTTGCAGCGCACACGCTTAAAGCAATTCGATGGCGTTCATTATGATTATTATTTCGTTATTAAAGGCTAAATAAGACTTAGACCGTAATAAAATATAAATAGCCTATAACATTTCTGAAGAATGTGGCTTTCATACAAAGTAAAAAGAAAGTAAATCGAAGCAGTAGATCTAGAGATCTTAGTGTTTGAACAAACTCTTCCGTTTTATTATATTAGTATACATCTTATGCCAGGCTTATTTCGACTTCAAAGTAAAAAAAAAATGTTCTTCTATATTAAAGAAAACCATTTTATAGATATACAGAACACGTGTCAGTTCCCTTGTAATTTACTTTTAAACCACCTTTCTCTTGTGACGTACAAACATACATACATATCATCATAGTTCACATATAAACACGTCGCTTAGAACGGGTCATGTTTTTGACATTTCCTTTGTCACACCATAATTATTTACGTCCCTATACTCCATAGTAAATGCCACTCCAGGGGCGCGTATGATGTTCAAAGACTAGTCTTGGTTATGTTTATGTATGTATGTTTGCTTGTATAAATAAATGTACGAAACTAGAATATGTTGATTTGAAAACATTTTGAAGCTGGATCGTAGCAGTGGGAGAGCGTTTGACTGTCAGCGGAATGGTTGCAGATACGATCCGCTTCTGGGGAAATATTTTTCTTTTATTGATTTACATTGGCGTTGAGTTGGTTCAGTAACAAATATATTAACAGTTGGGGGAAAGAGGTAACGGGGTATTTCAACACTACCCTCCCTCCTGCTCCTACTCTTTCTGCTTACCCTGACATGCGGAGAAAAGCGTGAAGCTTTAAACAAAAACGTGGATTTTTCATTTCTTCGTTCTGGTGTCGAGGCAAAGCGTGGTGTTGAGTTACGCCACTCAACGCACAATGCCTCCAGAATACAGCGAAAAGTATATAGCAGAGTGTCGTAATACTAGGCTTCCTCTGTCTATACTGCTATAACCTTATTACTGTAAAGATTCATCTAAATCCGTTAAAAAAAAATAAAAAAAGCTATTACAGCTTTTTTTTAAAGAAACGAAATTATAATATTATAATTAAAACGTTCCGCATTACACAAATTAAAAATGAAGGTACCTTCATTAAGCAGAAAGACTAAAGCGTGATAGCGTACAGCGTATTTATGAACTTGAGAGCAAAATTAAAAAAAAATGCTTATTTTTGTCAAAGAGACTACGTGTGAAATTTATCACACTTGTGAGGTGAGAAGAGTGGATTTTTTAAAAGTTGAGTATGTATTTACATGTTTTTTTTGGTAATTTTTTGGTGTTAAAGGAGGCCGTTGTGGCGTAAGGGCAAGATTGCTATTGTAATATGGCACTGTTGTGGGTTCGATTTCATTCGAGGGAAGGAAATATATAAATATTTATTTTCTCGCTCTGGTAACGACGCAAATCGCCAATCATTACGCAATGACGAGAGTTCGGCGTAAACAGAAACAGAGCTATAAGAAATGTCAAAAATTGGAAAGTCTCTTGTTAGGCTCTTGTTAGAAAAAGAAGGTAATTTATTTCGTTTCCTTCGAAAAAATCGAACTTACAACCATTGCGCTTATGCTCAGGTGCTATACCATGATGATGACCTCTACTTATCAGAAATGATAGTAAACTACTTTAAAAATATCGTTTTTCCTTTAAAAACTCGTTAAGTAGGTACCTACTCCAAAAATATATCGCCTTCCTCATTTAATATGAGACGTACTGTATTGAAATTTCTTAGGCTCGTGCGGAAAGTTTTAATACGGCCCGAGTGATTGATGACAGTGTATGGGCGAAGGTGAAATATCACTGGCCAGAATTAGGAGGGGTAGGTTCTAGGGTAATGATTTTATAGCTTATTTAGTGCTTGTATTTGATTTCCTTTTTTTTGGTTCACGCTTTATTCCGCGTACAGGCAGGTTAAGCGGGGGAACCTAGTGTTAAGACGCTCCCATTGCGATGTTCCCCACTTTCTGCCGTATTCTGGAGGCATTGCGTGTCGGGTTGCGGAACTCAATGCGGCGGTTTGCAACAGAGAAGAACTGAAAATATTAAATATTTCATTTTTTTTCGAGTCAAAATCTAACCCACAGTCTGTCGCGTTTACAATCACACGCTGCGCAACGACTGACCTTTTCTTTTGGAGGAAAAATAATAAATCAGATTTTCAAGCGGCGTGTGTTCGGGAGATTCGAACGTTATAAAAAACCGATTTCAAGATCGATCTCAGACTTGAGAGCAGTATATATGTGCGGGCCTAAACAACGAATAGTATGATTACGCAAGAATTTAATAAATATGGGTCTTAGTGTAGGATTAATCACAAAGTTGACTACCGTCACTCAACGCGCAACGCAAGGGCTTAAGTGAAAAACGAAAGAGAGAAAAAATGGATGCGGCAAAACACAAAAATGTAAAAAAAAACATAATAAACAACAAATGCGTGTCTTACAATTCATTGTTAAAATCAGCCTTAGATTAGATTTTGAGAGTTTCTACAAATATTTCAAAATGGGAATCATTATATTGTTGACTAGTTTTCACTTGCGGCTTCTAATCAAAATAGCTAATAGTTGAATGTACGACCCACGTTACTTTCTAAATGCCGGAGGTAACTTTTACCGCATTAACGTGATGTATATCTGGATTTCTCTAAAAATTAACTATTCATCAAAAATTATATTTTAATTCCAATTAGTAGTTCCTGAGATTGGGGTGTGATCATACTCTAATGATGTATCTGCTATTGGTTGATATGTAACTAGTGTTGTTAAGGAAACGACTGTCTTGTTCTAAAGTTCGTTAATTAGTCCTCAATTAATTATATTCAGCTTTACACTATACAGGGTGGAAGCGTCTGCGTTCCTTTTACGGGAGTAGCATATAGGAGAACATATAAAAAATTATTACATATAAAAGATTTTTTATACATACTGTATTACGAATAGATACCAATAACGTAAACCCGTACTATTACAAAAATGCTACTAAACGTTACCGATCTGTTACTTTCATTCGCAAAACTCATACGAGCGAACGAGAGAAAGAGATATCTCTCGTTATTTTGTCTAATAAAACTAAACAACGTGAATGTGCGTGTGTGTGTTTGAAAAAATCACTTTTTCATTTTTTTCAAAATATATTTTGTTTTAATTGGATTAGGCCTTTGTAGAATAGCTAAAACTATGATTTCATTTTAAGAGGTGATGACAGAAACACTTTGTATAAGATACTAAGAAGACTACATACGCACACTACAAAAAAAAACTCTTCTATTTTTTTATATTAGTACGGAATTATAAATATTACATATTAATTTAACTCAACGTGAAAAATGAGGCGCAAAAACGGTATTCACGACATAATTGCTTTCAATTTTCTCATTTTTAAGCCTCCACTCCTAATGTATAAAACGTGTTGGATGTATAAAACGTTGTGCAATTATAATCTATTTAGCGTTTATACAGCTTATTGTTTAATGATATATTTCAAATAATTTTGTTTTTTTTGGCTTCACGCTATATCCCGCACGTAGCAGGGTGAAGGACCTGGGAAACTAGTGTTAAAACGTTTCCTTTTTCCTTTTATTTTTCGCCGCTTTCTATGTTGTAATTCTGGACGCTTTGCATGTTGAATGGCGGAACTCGACGCCGCGCTTTGTTTTGTGAGAGCGAGAATATTAAATGATTGAGGCCAGTCTTGGTGCAAGAGTACGAGCGTGTAACTGTGAACACGACACGTAATGATTAGATTCCTACTCGAGAAAATGAGATATTTAATATGTTTATTGTCTTCGCTCTGGCAAAAAGGGAAAGCGCGGCGTTGAGTTCCACCACCCAACATACAATTCCTCGTGTATTTAGCAAAAAATAGCGAACGGAAGTCCCTTAATTGAAACGGATATAACAATAGGTTCCCACGTACTCTAAAAAAAACAAAATACAACTATTAAAATTTTAAAAGTTAAGTGATTTACCGCCACTCTAATCTACACTACAATAAAAAGCAAAGATAAAAAGTTATAGTTAATTTCCACTTAGTGACAATAGAGACCAGTCACGCTCAACCATTATAAAACGATCAACGTATGTAGGTACTGTATCTGATAATGAGGTAGGTGAGTTTGTTTCTTTTAAAAGCTTATAATTATTATTATACTACCCATACACACATGTGATATCGATTTGTATGGATGTAGAGTTACTAGTAAGTAAGTAGTATTATTGTTTTGTTTGTCATTTTGCCCAATGTATAGCAGGAGAGTCATTTAGGAAATGTAGTGTTTCAACACTCTATTTGTTGTTTTTCGTCTAATTTTCGGACGGTGCTTGTTCAGTCGCGGAGAACACGTTCAAAAAATGAAACATGTAGTTTTTTTTAATAAAATTATTTGGCTTTGACCTACCTGATTTTGACTTCGACAACGCTGTGTTGTGTCTCGAAAATTGTGCGGCAAGCAGAAGTTGATTGGAGTGACTTAACACTAAATTCCAGATCGTCCCATCATATAAACCTGAAGAAAATAAAAAATAAACATAAAAAAATCTCAAGCCATCCTTAATAGCCCTGCTGGCTCCAGATTAAGCGCTCTCGCAGTACAATGAACGATAAATATAAAATTTTATAATAATAGCCCAGCAAATTGAAGACGATTTACTGCCCTTTTATGGGCATCGTAAATTATAATCGGCGGAGTTCAGATATCCGTCTTCCGAGAGGCTTAATATTATTTAGTATGTCCACCGGTGACTTTGTATAGAGATTGCTTGTAGAGAAAAATTACATTTTTGAGTGCATTTTGAACAACAATGTCGTATTTTTACTATTTGTAATATTGCAGGGGCGTAACGTAGGTTTGTAAATTATATATCAGCATACAATGAAGAGATGAAGAGAGTGGAGTGTTTTAACAACATTTTCTCTCTGCCTACTCTGCTATTTGCGGAAAACATCGTGAAACTATAAAGAATATTCTTATCGTAAATATCTGAATAAAACCAAATGATTATGAAAACAAAAAAACCGATTGCAAAAAACAGAAAAGAAAAAAAAAAGTTCATGAGTATTAACCTAATGAACTTTTTGACATTGGTTTTTTTTTCGTTTTAGTTTTATGCAATCGAATTTATTGTTGATTTATATATTTTTTTTAATTTAAAATTTTTTTGGTTACCGTGTTTTTTTGTGATCAAATATCCCTTATATAGCGGTGATCCCTTAAATAAATATCGCTGCAAAAAAGCAGTATATGACTGGTTGTCCAAGCTTAATTATGAGGAAACAGAAAGACTACTCCATACAGTTATGTGAAAAACACTTTGGCATAAATGCATAGATCGCATATGCCCTCACGCACGCACACATGTGCACACACAGATGCTCTCTCTCTCTCTTTCTCTCTCACACACACACACACGCACACACACACTCAAACACATAGATTATTTTTCATTCATTATAATAATTAAATGTTCTAATTTAATGTTAGTTATAAATAATCCTAGTTTGTTATATTAGTTAGTCTATAAATAATACAAAAACTGTTCTTAATGTTCATGATGTTTGTTAAGGGGAAGGACCTGGCGGCCTGAAACACAGGGAATCCTAGTTCAGGCTGCAGTACTTTTTGTTAACTGTACAGATGATTTTTGCTATTATTATCGTTTTAACCCGCTCTGACAGTCCACTAACAGTAGGCTATCACTGCTACTACAATCGCGTAAATACATATTCAACGATAGGGCATAGTTTTTCGTCGTAGTTCGTCGATATTTATATATATCATTTTGACAATATGGCGACTCGCCATCGCTATAACGAAATTTTATTACTGTCATGTGTTTAGTGACACTCGCGAGATTAAGACGAATCGATTGACGTAGAAAATCATCAAACTTTACGAAGGCGTTTGAATCTCTATAACACCATATAGGAACACACATACATACATACTTAGTTACATACATATGTACATAGACTGATAAACACATTACCCTCCTTTGCGTCACGCATTCGAATAAAAGGAATTATAATATTATCGTGTAGGGGTATTAAAATCAAATAATTTTGCAAATCCTATATTCTTGCGATCTGTCAATTTCTAAATTATATTTTATAGTATAAATAAAATCCAATAAGCTCTATAATCCATGGTCATCAATAACGGCATCAGGCTGACCCAGTGGCCGACCCATAAAATTTGACAAACGAGGTCTTCATTGAAGACGAGGAGTGACTACTAATCGATGTTATATTACTTGTTTTTGATCGATTTTCGGTTAAAGTTGGTTGAAATTTTGTGTTTCTGTATCTAGTTGGTAATTCATTATTCAATTTTCTCTGATAATCACATTTACTTCGTTTGAGTCGCGGCGTCAAATGAAAGAAGTGATAAAACGTTGTTATTTCTAAAATAATAATCACAATTAAAGTATGTAGAATGTGAAAGCTACTTAACACTCTTCTTACAAAAATGAATCTTTTCAAGAGCCAGCGCTGTAAATTATACGAAATGCAAAATAAATTAAATACCAAAACGGATACGAAAACGAAACCTTTTTGCGTGGATCCTACAAAAAATATATTTAACCGAGGTTTAAATCTTCATGCCTTTAATTTAAGTGAATTATGCTATATATTAGCTTATGTCGTGCGAATATAAAATGCAACGATTGTACGTTAGATTTTCACACGGATGAATGAATTATTTTCAGTAGTCAAGCCGCTACAATGTCTTGAAAATTGGACGGAAAGTGGGGAACGGAGTGTTAAGCTACACTAGATTTTCTCTGCCTATTCAGCTAGATATGTGATACATTTTATTTATTTTTTATGTAGTCCTTAATTAATGATTATTTATTATTGTGACATATTTAATATAATTAATCAGAGTACCTATGAGTAGCGATAGCTATAAGTAATTATATAGTTTGAAGCTAAGCTGTTTTATAGGAGCGAGGAAAAAAAATCATTCATTAATTCGAATGGGAACCGAACCCACAACCTGTCTTGTTTACAGTCGCTCACTTGTGCTCCTACGCCAAAACTGACCTCAATCAAATCAATAATAACTATTTATATTAAACTAAAAGAACAATCTATAATAACTATATTTATATTAAACTAAAAGACACCAAAATTCACCTTTTCCCATAATTTTCTACAGGAAAAAAGACTGGATTGACCCTTATCGTTTACGTTTTATTTGGCGTATATCACTACTAACATAGTTTTACCGACGACTAAGCATTCCTTGTTGTTATCTTGATTCCGATCCCTTTATTTGGGTGAATTTATTTTTGGTTTCGAAATGGCTAATTATTTATATAGTTGGAGGAGTTTGGTGTATTGCTTCCTTTTCGACGTATTTGGGTATAGTATGGTAGGTCAAAGGCCTTATTATTAGGTAAGATTCAAGAGGTCAAAGATCTTATCGTTGGTTACTGATAGTAAAGGTATGAGATCGATCTCGTGGATCGATCGAGAGAGAACGTATCGTCTTATTTAGATTTTACGCTTTTATAACTGCATTTGACGCCGTCGTGGTGCAGGGGTACAAAGCGCGACAGGTTGTGGAAATTAAATATTACATTTTTGGATTTCTTCGCTCTGGTAACGAGGCAAAACGCGCGCGCTTTTTTCCTCGCCCTCAACAATACTTTCAGAATTGGGAGTAATGTGCATAACGGTAGTGTTTTAATGGGAACAGAGTGTCTTAATAGGTTCCCAGTTACCATCTGGCATCTGTCTACCTATATCTGCTATATGCAAGATATAGCGTGAAACTAAGCAAAATATCATCATGAAACTTGGCAATTACACGTAGCATTTAAATAGTTAAATCAGGATCTAAATATTGGAGCTCCTCAGAGGTAGAGCTGACTAGTAAACCACTCGATTGATTTTGGCTTATACATGAAAAAGTGGAGGACGGAGTGCGTTAACACTAGGTTCCTTCTGCCTACTCTGTTAATTACGGGATACAGGAAAAATCTGAAAAAAAAAACTTTAGAGCTTGGTGTAAGACAGATTGTTTTTTTTTGCATATTAGTATTAGTAGGTATAACAATATAACGACCCGACGCTTTATCTTTTCCCTTTTAAATAAGAATATTCTCTTTTATATAAAAAATAAGCAATATTGTTGTATGAAATAAGCTTCTTTTTGTTACAGGTAAGTAAACATCGTTTCGGGGCCATATCACTTTACTTTGTAAGGGAAAAATGGGGTTTACTAAGGAATTTTTTGCTGCTAAAAAGGTAAGATTTTTATATAGATTTGCAAATTTTTTGCGTCGTAAAATGTATGTGTTTTTTTATATTTATTTACAGTTATTTTTCATATTTGCTTATTTTTTTTACTTAATTAAAAAGGAATTAAACGCCGCTCTTTTCATTAATCAGATCCAGGTAACGTATGTATATAATATTTTACTCGTGAACTTCTAATGATTCACGTTCCTTTGTATTTTTTACCGTAAGAGATTCGAATCCGTTCTGAATACATTATGTATAAGTATATTTCATGGAAGTTTTTATTTAATTTTATAATATAAAACTAGTAACCAACGGATTAACGCAACTATTCAATTTTAATATTTGTTTTTATTTCTGTTGAATTCCCACATTATTTAGCGTAGAGTGGGGAGCGGAGTGTCTTATTTACTTTTAAGAAAACAAATATAAACAAATCAAAATCAATCAAATCACCTTCACACTATATCCTGCACACAGCAATGAGGCAGAGGGAACCTAGTGTTATAGTGTTAAGACACTCTCGTCGCCCACCTCCGCCAAAGTCTGGAAGCATACTGAGTTGAGCGGCGGAACGCAACGCCGCACTTTACCTTGATAACAGCAGAGCGGAGAAATGAAAATATAAATTTAAATAAATATTTCATCTCCTCGCGTGGGGATCGAACCCACAACCAGTCGATTTTTAAGCCACGCTTCGTGCCACAGCGCCACGGCTTCCTCAATAAACATTTATTTATTTAAAACATCTAAAACTATAAATAAAATGTATATACATATATATGTATGTATGTATATACAGTTTCACTGCATACCCACTCGTCCACTTTGCAAAGGAGCTAATAAAAGTAATGTACGAGCGTGCGCTACTAAAAACTAAATACTGAATAAGCCTTTTCTTCGCGTATGTTCGTTGGTAGTTCTGTAGAAAATGTCTTCACATTTTATTTGAAAAACAAGTAATATTGCTATTTTTATGCTATTTTTTTTTTTGCTTCACGCTCTATCCCGCAAACGCCGCGTGCCGGTCAAATTTTGAGTAAACGCGTCGGTTCTGGGTTTGATTCGAAGTAGGAGGAATAAATATTTTTTATTTCCTTTGCTTAGATAATAAGACAATGCGACATTGAACTTTGCCACTCATCATGCAATATCTCTGAGCAATGAGTGGATAACGTAGAGTCTTACCACTAGGTACTACTCTCTCTCTACTTTGCTATGCGGAAAAGTGTGGGAAAATAAAAATTACAAATCAAATCTACGGGTTTCCTAAACCTTCGTTTTTCCCTGTGAACAGAAAATTACAGATTATTAGTATCACGTACACGATTTCTAGAGCTCAGGTAAAGTCAAGAATTTGGCATCGCCGTCATATTTTTGCGTCAACACCACATTTATATGATAATCCCTTGGGTTCTATACGAAGTGATCGAAAAGTTCCCAAAAATTCTTTACTTCTAAATATAATATCGGCCCATGCCGACTTTTTTTATTTTCTGTCGTTTGTATGACTATTAATGGACGGTTTGATGTCGTTTGAAATTCGAATACAAAATATATAAATCAGCTTCACGCTGTATCCCGCACACAGCAGGGTAGGCAGAGGGAACCTAGTTTTAAAACACTCCGTTCCCCGCTTTCTGCCGAATTCTGGAGGCTATTGCGTGTTGAGTGGCAGAAATCAACACTGCACTTTGCTTCGACACCAGAGCGTAGAAATGGAAATATAAATTTAACTAAATATTTCATCTCCTCGAGTGGGGATCGAACCCACAACCAATCGATTTTACAGTCCCTGCGCCACGACTGACCTCACTATATAAACATATAATAAAATACTAACAAAACTAAACAAACCTAATAGTATACTTAAATACCGACTCCTACCTAAATAGCGCCATACGATCAATTGTTCGTCCCAGAATAATAAAAATATCTTGGCCTATCCCGTGGGGGGATTAATGCGGGATAGTTCGTCGAAATTGCTAGCGGGGCTCAACGTCCCGCGGGATTCGCTAAGGAAAGGGAGGAGCCACGGTATTTATAATCCCGCAGTTCGGATTATATTTGAGTTCGTGTAATATATTTTGTTGTATAATTTAATGTTTTGTAATATTGTTATTTATTTTCAAGAAAAAATCTATAATAAAATCAGCTTCACGCTGTATTCCGCACACAGCAGTGTTACAAGTTTAGTAAAACTTTGTGCCACTGCGCCACAAATGGCGCAGTCAACATATAAAATAATATATTGATTTGTTTAAGTTCGTTAGTGGTGGTGTGAAATGCTTTATTCAAATAGACTATTGCAAGCACTTTTGTGCGTAGTATACCATCCATATAGCAAAGTAGGCACAAGGAAGCAAGTGATAAGTCACTCCATTTACCACGCGAAGTCCAATGTTCAAAACATTGCGTATTGAGTGTCAGAACTCCATGTCTTGCTATATCTTACTACTACATTGACTCTTTCCCCTAACGGGGAATTAAAGCCATAACTGTCGCTTTTATAGTCAGACGCCGTGCCGCTGCGCCACAATGGTCTCGCTAAATTAATTAAGTTAATACGTTAATTTGATGGTTAATTGAACAAGATTTTGTAACTTATAAATTTCGTTGTCATGCCACCGAGGCATAGAAGCATGTTAAAAATATTTTAAGCAAGAATCGAATCCACATCTATCACGTACTCCAGATATCTACCAGCTGAGCCAGAAAACGTTAATAAAAATTTTAAGGGAAGATAATGGACATCCAATTTGTTCTCCCCACAGCAGACTATCCAATAGTCGTTATTACATTTTACGTTTGACCCAAGGTCAAGAACAAGGGTGGGCTTTGATTAATACTACTTTGTAGTGGATTCGATTTATAGAACCTTAGTGTGCCCTTTTTAGAGTTTCGAAATTTATATTAGATTTTGTATACGTTTTTGTTTTCTGTGTGACTCTTTATATATCTATTTTTAAGGTTCATTCAAGCTTTATTTCGTTGCATTTTCTGCTGAGTGGCGGATATTAACGCTGAGCTTTGCCACGTTACTATAGCAAAAAAAAATTAAAATATTAAATATTTCATTCCCTCAAGTGAGAATCGAACTCACATCATTTCCAATGTCGTCGTGGAGTAACGGCACAGCATGTGACTACGTGGACGATACATCGCTGATTTAATTATTAATATATAATAAATAAAACCTAACCTAACAATTTATAAGGCTTGCTTAGACAAGAATATTATAAAAAGAGCTCGTACATATCGCTTTATTAGATAAACATGCCGATCAAAGGCAAGCTAGCAATAAGAATTAATAACAGAATGCTGACTATGTGTTTTTTTCTAGGGGTTTCTACTTTCTTTTCTATTTTTTTTATTCATACTATATTCCATGTACAGCAGGGTAAGTAGAGGGAACCTGGTGTTAAGGCACTCCACTGAGAGATTTGAGTCTCTCCGCGCAATTTTTTGGGACACTCAACGTCACCCTTTCTTTGTCTTGCTATCGGAAAATGAAAATAAATAAAACCCTCGAATGAAAATATTACTCACAGTCGTCGTGTTTACAGTCAGGCACTGCACCACTGCGTCACTCCACCCTCTTTTTGTCTAGTCTTATTTTTTTTATTTTTACACATTTACTGATGTTAAATGGCCGGCAAAGTGAACCGAGTGCTGAATTACTCTCTCTTCGGTTCTCTTTTTGGTTCTATATCAATATTACATCGCAAAATATATATTTTTGTGTTTCCCACTGTATCCCGCATATAGCAAGATTGGCAGGGGAAACCTAGACTTAAAACACACTCCACATCCCGCCAAATTTTCTAAATACACCGCGAGAATAAGAAAATGATTAATGAAACTCACTAGTGGAAATCAAACCCACAACCGTCGCGATAAAATAAGACACTGTTCCGCTGCGCCACTAAATACCATACAACTATACTGCAAAAGACATACATTTATGAAAGTTATTTATTGAAAAGTTTATACAGTGTATAAGTAACATAATTCAATAAACTTGGTCCGCGGGCGCAAGTTAGTATGAATATAGTATGGAGCTTGCTCGTTGTATAAATTTTGATGTGTACAGTGTGCACTGGAGTGGCACATGGATCTATGATTATTTTGTATGGAAGAATGATTTTTTTCCATTTTGTCTAACTCTAATGTTAATAATTGGGACTTTTTTAAAAGAAAATATTGCAGATCTTTGAATTTTCTCCACTTTTCTTTCAATTCGAGATATTGTGTAAAACTCAACGTCACTATGCTAAAAATATGTTGACTTGTTTTCGTTGAAATTCAATTATATTAAAATTGTTATAGTTTCCATTGTTATAGTTTCAAATATACTAATAAATATTAATAACGGCCAATTATAAAGCAATGTCTCGAAAAATGAATCAAAAGCGAGAAAACCAAGTGACTTCCGAACACTAGGTTCCCTTTACCTACCCTTTTTTACGGGTAAGAGTACAAAACCTTCTTTCTAAACTTAAAACACGTATATTTCATAAAAGTTAAAACAAATCGTAAATTTACAAAACATTCTGCTGCAATATACAAAGTAAGTTTTATACGAGCTAGTGTGTGGAATTCTTAAACTGCGTTAGTACAATCCTTGTTACTTGCACTTCTCGTGCAATGTGAGATGCTTTTAATGGTTCAATATGTTGTAGTAGGTACCTAGGGTAAATACTTGAAAAATTAAAGAAAATGAAATGAATGAATGAAAATAAATTAGTAATTTCATCAATGTACGGGAAAGTCAGTCGTGGCGAAGGCTTGTCGAAGCTTATCACCTGTCAACAGGTTGTAGGTTTGATTCCCACTAGTGGGAATGGAGTATTTAATATGTTTATTTTTTAGCTCTGTTCCAAGACAGAAAGCGACTAATTATTAAAACTTAATTTTTTTCCCATTTCTGTAGATTCTCTTATAGCTCAAGGAACTTACATGCTAAACAGTGTTCTACTCCGCTTAGTTCCAGCTGTGCGTTGTCTGTCACTGTATATGTCCTAAATTATTTAATGATATAATGTTATCTTTAAGAAAATTTAGAGTGGCATTTGTTTTGTATTAATTTTAAACTCAATTTTTTTGATATTGAACACTAAGATACATCAACACATGACCAATTCAGTAACATCCAAGTCAGAAGCAAGCACTTCCACGTTTAATAATTACGAAGGAATAAATAAAAAACCGGACAAGTGTCAGTCAGGCTTGCCGACCAAGGGTTCCGTATAAAACGGAAGGTCTCGAGCTTTTCCTGAAATTCAAGCATGGCTTAGCTAGTGCCCTTTCATCTAATACCTCAATTGAACTAGCGGCCTTAATACGAAATTTTGTCTCCTTTTAAGCATATTATTTTTAAGCAGTTGACCACAAATGTATAGTTTTCAGATTTTTCCTGAACTAGTACTACCTCTAGATGGTAGCTGCCAAATTTCATAATTCTAGGTCAACTGGAAGTGCTTCATTAATTTTAGAGTTTTTTTTGCTATATAAACGGCCAGAGCTTTTTATTAAAGTAAATGTAGAAATAAGATTGTTTCAGGAAATTAAGGGACCGACTGACAAAAGCTCTTGACAGACAAACGGACAGACTACTTTTTTCTTATAAAGTAAGGAACCCTAATAGGTAGATATATATTTTTTCATCTTGTATCCCGCATCACGTTGTATCCCGCATCTATCACGATAGGCAGAAGAAGATCTTTAGTATTAAGATACTCCTCTCCCTACTTCTTGCCATACTCTGGATTTGGGCATTCTGGGCATTGTGTGTTGTGTGGCGGAACTAAACGCCGTGCTTTGCCTTGACACCAGAGCAAAGAAATTTAAATATTTTATTGAATCTAATGGTCAAATCAAACTCACAAATGATGCCCCTGCGCCACGAATGGCCTTATATACATATATTTTATTTCCTAATAGGCAATAGTTGCTTAACCAACCAAACAAGAGATCTGCCAGACGCTCCGTCGGCCGTGAGCCGTCATTATACAGCGACATCTGTACTACAATTTTCCGATTCGATGATAGTGTGATTACGGAACATTCGTTTATGGTTGGACTAGTCGTCGCCCTGGACTTTGCTTGGGTGGATTTTAAGATGGAATATCTGACTTTTTGCATTTTATTGTGGGAATGTTGAGGAATTTATTCTTAGTGATACTCTAGATTCTTTGTTCGTCCGGACATAGCAGAGGGAACCTGGAAAAACAGTGTTAAAACACTCTGCTCCCATTAGATCACTTCTGTTCCCTAGTTTTCGATTCTGGAGGCTGCGTTCAGTGGCAGGACTCAACGCCCCGATTCGCCTCGTTACATTAAGCGAGATTCTTATTTGAGGAATTAAATATCCTATTTTTTCAAGTGGGAATCAAAACCATAGCCCGTCACGTTTACAGTCACACGCTTGTACCCCTGCGCCACAAGTGGCCTACCCACCTCCATGCCATATTTCAAAATTCTAGACCTAGTGGTTTCGCATGTCGTCAGTCCGTAATAACGTCGACAAACAGAAAAAGCAAAAAACAAACAACGTTTTTAAATATCATTGTTTCTGGCTTTATACACTTTGTAAAATGCCCCAATAATATTTTTTCTTATGAAAATCAAAAATGCCACCCTATGGTTTTAATAATTTCACTTTAGAAATCTTAAGTGCGCTGCAAGCATACATTATTTATTAAAACAGGGACCGTAATTCCCTGTACTTAAACAAACAAATAATTCACAAATTGAAGCGAGCGAAGCCGCGAGCTGGTCGCTAGTTATAAATATTTTGAAATATATCATTTAAATACATTTAAATTTTCTCATAAATATGATAATAGTTCGATTTTCTATAGAAATTCTAACATTGTATGCAGATCTAATCGGAATATGTATCGAGAGTATGTACGTACATATTGGTTTTATGTTCATGCACTCTCCACACTATGTAATCTAGGCAAATTGTCTTAAATATTTTAAAAAATTGCGCATTCATATATAAATATATCTACTGATTTTAACAGGAAAGTAGTAAAGAATATTTAGACACTCTGTTCTAAATTTCAATTTCAATCCATTACATTAAAAAAAAATTACGTTCATGTGTGGCTGCGGCGTAGAACGTCGAAATTTGGCATATAGGTTCCTTGTGGAGTGTAGGGGATCACTAAAAGAGGATTTTCCGAAATTCCTACATAAACGGGAAAAAACATTGTATAGTCCATGTAATCGATGTTTCGGGCTAAGATTCGGATTCATATATTTAATGTATAGTATGTACATCCATAGAGGCCAGTCATTGGCACAAAGTGTGACTGTAAACGCGTTCGATCCCCACTCGAGGAAATATATATTAAAATTTATATTTTTATTTCCTCGCTCTGGTGTCGTGGCAAAGCGCGGCGTTAAGCTCCGCTATTCAACACGCAACGCCTGCAGAATTTGGCGGAAAGTGGGAAACGGAGAGGAGGAAAAAGAGTTGAGATCTTAACACTAGGTTCCCTCTGCCTACCCTGCTTTGTGGATATATATCCAAACATACATACATATACACAAACCTAAATACATACTAGTGGCCATACATTCACACAAACACACATACATCTCTGCACAACGTACAGAACTCGCAAATTTCATTTCACGGACAGACCTCGGTTGCATCAATCGGTTTAGACAACGCGCTGACTGGTGGGATGCTGTTGGCATAGAGTAAATTTTATATGGAACAGATGTGCCTTTTATATCATAGCCTTGGTATAATATAGAACTGTTTGACCGTATGTGTCGACAGTACGTGCTTATACGTTTAATCTTTCTCTGGATTTTTTTTGTAATATACTTATTGTAAGCAGGGACAGCGTTTGATTGTATTGCGATGGTCGTGGGTTTGATTAGCGCTTTTGCAAACATTTTTTTCCCCCTGCTCTGGTCTCATAGCTGCCACTCCTTGTGTAACGTCTCGAATTCAGGGTAGAAGGTGGAGAACGGAGAGTACTCTACTATATGCAAAATATATATAGCAGAGCAAGCAGAGGCTTAAAAACATATTATTTTATAAAGGGTAAGACTTCCGTTGATTATGATTCAATACATAAATAACATAACGGGAGCTTTTGTGATATAAAGTTTTCAGTTCAACGAGAAAATCATACGAATAGACTGCGACAGAAATTCTAAAAATATATAATAATTAAATAAATATTTAATTTCCTCGAGTGGATATCGAACCCACAACCAATCGATTTTACAGTCACACTTTGTGCCCCTGCGCCACGACTGGCCTCAAGGCTGGCTGTTAGTTGTGATATCAATTATCATGTCACAATACATTTTGTCATTAAAGATCGAGTACCATTTGTTAATACAAATACACTCGTCTCCATTACAAAAATACAGTTCGCATATCATAAGTGAAATCCAAAAAAAAAAATCTTAAAAATTATATCTAATTTTATAGTTTTTACAATAATAATATTTTATTTTGATTATTTATTAGTATAAAATTCCCATTTAGTTCTCCGGTTCCGATATTCTGTGTCCGGGGGTGAGGTAGGCGGCGTACCTGCGCGGGCCGGCCTCGTATTGATTATTCGGGGGCGTTTACTTTCACCACTGTTTTAATGCTTGCCATGAAATGTTTTTATTGCTTCTAGTGTTGCTAGCTGAATAAATATTGTTTAATATACATGGGTGTACTTACATGTACATATGGGGGTTGGGTTTTTGCAATATTTTCATTTCCGTCCTCCGGTAACGAGACAAAGCGCGGCGTTGAGGTTCAGCCACGTTACACGCTATGTATCAAGGTTTCGTTGGATTGTCGAGAACGGAAGTGTCTTAATAGGAACGGAGTGTCTGAACACTAGTTTCCTAAATTCCCCCTGTCTACCCTATGTGAGGGAAACACCTTGTAGCTATAAAATGACTGCTGCTACTATACAGTTATGTCGCAGTTTCAAATCGTTATTTACACATTCTATGATAGTGCATACGGGAATGTTTTAAAAAATATTATCATATTTAAATTTTTTTTTACTCACTTTAAGGACAAGTTCCAGTGTTGGCCATCTGATATGCAAATTTTGTACAATGTAGAAAAATTGGAAATTGTTCAAATGAAATCTATTATATGCAGATATTTTTGTCCACTTCGCATTATAAAAGGAATTGCTCAAAGATGTAAATATGTATTATTGGTCGTAACATGATATCTAAAATTATATATATATTAATCCTCGTGCATTCATGCTGTTTTTACTCTGTCGCTGACTCTAAACGCGATAGCTGTGGGTTCGATTACCAATTGTGACGAAAACTTTATATTCATTTCCTCGCTGTTGTAATAAGACAAAGCGCATCTTTGTAGTTTCACCATATTCAGACAATATTTCAAAAAGCAAGCAACGGAATGTCGTAACATCGGGTTCCCTCTGCGTATCCCTATTTAACACAGAATACGGAGTGAGCTATAAAAAAAATATATATTCTTAAATTATTCTTAATGAAAAATGTTGTTGACTTCGTAACAAGTATAATTTATTTGGAAGCTTACAATTTCTATTAGATATTAAATTCGGCTTCAGACTTTCAAGGTCCGCTAGTTATTACAATATTTTATTTCATCTTGTTCTCGAATGATAATGAAAATTTGATTATATTTTTATTCTGACAGGCTTAGGTCTTTTATTTATTTTTTCTTACAATGAAACACTTGGTACTTAACTAAGTTTGAGGGTGTATGTTTGTTCAGCGATGATAGTAGATTCGTTCCCAATCGCTACCGGCTTCGATGAAAGCACGGCGTTGTGTTACGCTACACATCAAACAACGTCCTAAATACGTGATAGGTGCCAAGTTAGCTTACAAACTACACGATATTGGGTTTAACACATTCGGTTTTTAAAATGTAGGATATGCGAACTTGCGGTTTTGCCTTCCAGCATTTTTTTATAGGTCACCCATAAAAGGATTCTATAGCTAGTAATCTCCTTCCTTTCCTTCTTTTATATGCAAACTGCTTGGCAACAGATTCTGGCAATGCAATGGTAACGATTTAAACGAGCTTTCTTCGTACACAAAAGTTCTATAAAACGCTCTCGCAAAACGGTGTTTTTTTCTGTTTTAAACCTATTAATGAGTATTGCAGCTTGGATGAAAGGAATAAAATCTATTTTCGGAGAGTACAGAGAATGTTATTATTGTTTTTCTTATTTAACTTAAAGTTTATATTTTCTCTGATAATATTAAAGTTGAATTATTTATGTAGTTGAAGGCAATCTCAGGAACTACTTTTTCGTACCGAAACTTGTTTTGGCATTTTATAGTCCAGTTATTGAGGAAGGCAATATGGTATTTTATGTATTTTTTATGAATTTTTTTGTTTTTTTTTAAATGTAAATAATTTTCTAGTACTTGCCTTATTTGCAATGTCACAGGAAAACATATTTCAGATATATTAATCGGTAGTTTTATATTCAAATCTGGACAATTGTCTATATATTTATGTTTGCAGATGTTAATTACAAACTAACTGTTCTTAAAATAGTAAACTTTGAGCAAAATATGATGGTCGATTCTTAATTCGAAGATATCTTGAAGTAAACTGAAGTAACATTTTTTTTACAAAGGATAAGTAGTAGGTGCAACCTGTTGTTAAGACACTCTAGGTTCCACATAATTTACGCTTTTATTTTTTATTTTCTTCAAAAATAAATAAAAATGATATGATACCATTGAATCCACAGCCGACAGGTTGTGAATCGATTACCCTTAGAAAAAATTAAATATTTATATTAATTTCTTCGCGGTGACGAGGCATTTAACACGCACTGCATCCAGAATTTGGGCAACGAAAAAAAATCTTAATGGGAACGGGGTATCCTAAAACTAGGTTCCTACGTTGCCCTATCCTGCTTTGTGCGGGATACCACATGCGGATGCGGCCTGAACATATAAAATTAAAAAATATTATGTGTTACTGTAACGGTTGTAGGTGAATTCTCAAAATATGATCTCTTTAATGCTTCGTTAACCCAGAGGGTTGAGTGTTTCGAGTGGCACTCCATCCAAGTCCGGGTCGAGTGAGGTGCGTTGTACTTTTCACTCAATGTATATTATATTATAGGTATTAAGAAATACTTATATATTTTAAATTATTGTACACGATTATTATGTAGATTTTAGTTTTACATAATAAGATACTTCCCACGTTCTGGCGATTTCTGGAACGTTGCGAATTAATCCAATAATTAAGAAAACAGCTTTACGTTTTCATCCTGTATAGGCTTAGGCGTAGGCATTAATAGCTTTACAGCAGAATAGCAATAGGACTAGTTTAAAGGTACTCTGTATCTCAATTTCGCCCATTTTTTTTTTGATATTGGGTGTTTTTTTTTGATATTGGGTGTTAAGTTCCGCTAGAACTCAATGGTTAATGTCTTGTTACAAGAGCGAAAAAATCGCTGTCCCACTGCGGCCACGATGGCCTCCAAACCCAATATTAATTTTACTTAACCAGGTCAACAACGCTTTTATGAATGTTAACATTTTATGAAGCTTAGGCATATTCTGACAGCTTCTCGCTTTTTTTCGTATAACAGTTTAGACCTAGTGATAACGCACTCCGTTTTTAAGGTAACGGTTTTTAAGGAAAAAGGAAATCTTATGAGATCACTTTGTTCTCCTTCCGTCCGTCTGTTGGTCTCTTTGTGAATAATAATGATATCGAGTTAAATTTCAAACTATATATTCAGGTCTCGTGTCTTGATTTCCTAAAAATATATTTCTACATTTACTTCAGAAAAACCTATGGTCGTTTATCGCAAAAAATGCATATTTCGACTTTATAAAGAGAATCAAAGGTACTTCCGGTTGACCTAGAATTAGAAAATTTTGGCAGCTATCGTCTAAGGTACAGTACTAGTTTAGGAAAATATGTGAAAACTGTACATTTGAGGTAACATTCTAAAATATAATTGACTTTAAAAGGGAGGTAAGATTTAGTATTACAGCCGCTAGTTCAAGTAAGGTATCAAATGAAAGGGTTCTGGCTCTAAGCTAAGCTCCAATTTTTGTACGGAGCCCTCCGTGGACGATCCCGACTCGCACTTGTCCGATTTTTTTACCTTCCATCCGACTGAAAAACATTGCGTGATAAGTGGCGAATCTCAACGCCGCGCTTAGTCTACCTGATATGATTTTTTGTTGAAGACAGTTGTGTGTTCGATTCATACTCGAGGGAGTGAAATATTTAATAATTTTGTCTCCTCATTCTAGCACAGAACCGCGTTGAACTTCGCCACTCAACACGCAATGACGCGAAAAGTAGGGTTACAGAAGTAAAGAAAACACAGTCTACGCACGGAACACAGCGTAAGCATAGAAAATATAATCCTCGAGTGGGGATTAAACCCACATCCGTCGTTTTTACATTCAGGTGCTACCCACTGTGCCACAAAGGGATTATTTATTTTTTATATACATATTTTAATAATAATATACATAAATTTTCCTTATACTGTCGTTTGATAGATTACTTTTCTGGCTTTCAATCTTTTCTCTAAACAATGGGTGTCTCTGACAGGTTGGGTGAAGGGGTATAAGCTTCTTTGTTGAGAGGTGAAAGTAAGGAACATTTATTGTGTTTGACGAGTTTTCTTTGATTCTTTTTGCTTTTTCAAGTATTCTTATATTTTTTTTAGCTTCACACGGTATCCAGCATAAAGCAAGGTAGGCAGAGGGAACCTAGAGTTGAGAACCTCCATTCCCATTAAGAGAGCTCTGGTTCTCACTTTCCTTCGAACTCTGAAGACCGTGCGTGTCGACTAGCGGAACTCAACGCTGCGCTTTGCCTGGTTACCAGAGCGGGAAAATGAAAATATTAAATGTTTAATTTCTTGACGTAAGAATCGAACCCACAACTTGTCAAGTTTGCAGCCATATGACTTTTCCCGCATAGTAAGGAAACTATCGAAACTTAACGTTACGTTTTGTCTTTCGTCGTCACCAGAACGATACAAGCAAAATATCTAATTTCCTCATTTAAGAATCCTCATTTAAGAAAAAAACAACCGACGTGCCACTGCGCCACCACAGCCTTAATTACCTATTATAGCTACATTATATATTTAATGTTAGTTACTCATGTCGTACTTAAAATGTAAAATCATATTAACAATCCTTATACATACATACAAAGAGATAAAACGTAACTTTCCTTTGCAAATCAGTCGAGCTCCTCCCTTTCAGGAGCATATCACATCAAAGATCGACTTTCAGGATCTCGTTACGGTACCGGAAATTAATGGTTCCTACGAGATGAGCTTACATACATACATACATACAACGTTGATATGGTATATATTATCGTTTACCTTCGACAGCCGTTATTGCGCATTTGGACAACGTCTAATTCAACGCGGGTTCGATTTCCACTTCGGGAAACAGCGTTAAGTTTAAACAAAATATATCCAATATTTTGTTTTAACTTCATGCTGCATCCCGCACATAGCAGAGTAAGCACAGATAACCTGGGAAGGTTCCAAGGTTCCTATTGTATAACGACTTCCGTTCCTTACTTTCCGCCGACTGCTCAAGCCATTGCATGTTGAGTGGCGGAACTCAACGCAGTGCTCTTTTCCTTGCTACCAGAGCGATAAAAAAAAAATTAAATTCCTAAAAAATGGGAATCGATCGACCACCCAATAGAAATCGAGCCCACGACCCTCCCATTTACTGTGCCACTGGGCCACTATGGCCTCAAATATTTTTATATAGCAATTTATTATACAAAATACTAATATCGCGTTCTTATTGCCAAACAACTCAATCTTATATAACGGTACAGTTAAATAGGCATTTCATTCGTTGCGACATAATAGCGCTCTACCAGTAATAATTCGTTGAGGAAAATTCTTCTCAGACTAGGGTTGACGACTAAAAGAATATTAATGGTTAAATAAGTGTGCAAATTTTAATTTTTTTTTAGTATTTTCGGTAGCCCTTGTCTTTGATTTTTACAGAAAATAATATTATGTGGGAAGTATGTTTGATTTTATTTGGGGAGTATGTTCAGTAAGATACGAGATGGATGTAAAAAGGCGTATTGCTGCCGGTAACAGGGTTAACGGAGCCTTTGCCGCATACAAAGCAGTGTCTGTACCGACGCTGTTATACTGCAGCGAAACGTGGATATTACAGAAGAAGAATGAAAGAAAGATGAATGCCGTGGAGATGCAATCTCTAAGTAGGATATGCGGAGTCAGTTCAACTGATCGAATCCGCAATGAAGAGATACACAGAGTCACCTTGAGCATGAAGATGTACGTGCTCAGCTGGTTTGGTCACGTTAAACGAATGTGCGATGAAAGAATGAATGAAAAGGATGAAGATTTATGTTGACCTCGGTTGACCTTCGAAAAAATAGTATTAAAGATACTGATGGAAGGTCACGTAGAAACCATAAGGACCCACGAAGGGCAGGTGTGAAGAGATTAATGACAGTGGATGAGGCGAAAGATGTAGCGACCGTAGCGTTTGGCGCTCCGTTCTCTCAGACTACGCCGCTAGGGATACAGCGTGAAGGTAAGTTAAGTTAAATTAGGTTTATTAAACCTTATTTTAGGTCTAACTGTTGATTGTGGATTCGATCCCCATTCGACGAAATGATTTATTATTATTTATTATTTTAATTATTTTTATTTATTTTATTTATTTATTTTATTTTATTTTATTTTATTTTATTTTATTCGATTTTATTTATTTTATTTATTTTATTTATTTATTTATTTATTATTTATTTATTAGTATTTATTTATTTTAATTTCTTCATCCGGTGTCGAGGAATAGCGCGGCGTTGAATTCCGCCACTCAACATACAATACCTCCAGAATTCGTTGGAAAGTGGGGAACGGAGTGTCTTAATACTAGGCTCGCTCTGCCTACCCTGCTGTGTGTGGAATAAAGCTTGAGATTGAGACTTGGGATATCATTTATTGTAAATAAGCCTCTTTTGAGAACATGTAAAAAAGTGTTCATTGGATTTAAAACATCTAAATCGACTACGTGAAAAATAAAGTTTAAGTACATCAAAATATTGAAGTGATTCACATTGTATCAGAATATACCGAGGTAGGAGAGGGAATATAATATTAAAACAAGTACCATCCAATTTTTCGATACATATCATGTGATGAGTGGCTGAACTTAGCATTTGGTTTTTTACGAAAGCGAGTAAATGAAAAGATTGTAAACCATTTTTATAATGGCTACATAAACAAGCTTATAGAATTAAGATGATCGTAAATTAAAATCGACCTAAATCCAATATGAAATGAATTGATTTTTATAATTGTTCGTATTGTAAGTGAGTGTGTCAGTATTAATGTTTGAAGTTAAAATATCGTTTTCCTTCCACGAAACAAATGAGTTATTTATTATTCAACCCTTAATAAAGAGTGGGGTTCAAAGTTTAAGAATTTCAAACTCAATATAAATTCTTTGTAAAATTTATAATTACTTATCTATTGTAGACCGAATTTTTGCTACTTATTGTGTTGAAAATTGTTTTTCTATAACAATTCAAGCGGAAAATGAAGAATCTTTCTATTTTAGTCTTTTTTATACTTATTTTAGGCCTTTAAGGCCAGTCATGTTGTTGGATACGATTTCTACTCAGGGAAATCAAATATTTCTTATTTACAATGAAAGTTTATTAATTGTAACAGATTATTTTAAAAAAAGATTCCCATATTTCCTCCCAATCAGCAGGGATACAAGCGTGCAACACTTTTTTCACTTCCTTGCTCTGGTGAAGATTCAAACTGCAGTGTTGAATTCACTTTTTTCAATATAAATAAACAACGTAGTAGGGTTATATATATATATATATATATATATATATATATATATATATATATATATATATATATATATATATATATATATATATATATATATATAACCCTACTATGTTCAGAATACAGAGTCAAGTAAAAAAAAAATTAAAACAAATATCCATCCAATATAAACAAATAACTACTCGCAAGCCTCTCCCAGCCAAACATCCAAGTTATTTCTCTTTACCCAAGTACAGACGTAGCCGGAGGCAAGAGCTAGTGTACAATAGAATATTAAACTCGAGCAGTCAAATGATGGGCGCGTGACCCGCCTCATAATGGCCCGTATAAAGATATTAGCTATTAAGGCGTCCTTTTGTGGATATTTTTTAAGGAGTTTCCCTCAAAATGGTGGTGTATTTTATGTTTTAGTATGCTTTTTTTTTGTTGAAACCGCTTAAATAAATCAACATTTGTCGTTATTAGAGCTTGGAGCTATTGTGGTGCAGTAGGTAAAAATTAGACAGTCTGTACACGCTGATGGTTTTGGGTTCGATTCATTCAAATCTAATAACGAGTCACTTTGGTCGTTACTTATAGTCAATTTTAAATTTATTGCTTAAACTGGCGGAAGTGACCCCTATACTAAGAAAAGAATTATCTCAATTCCTATGAGAACGAGTAAAATGCGGCCAAGTGCGAGTCGTACTCGCAAAAAAGGTACCATTATTAATAAAAACGACAAAAAAAAATGTTTCATTTGGTTGAGAGCACCCTTAAATATTTATTTTATTCTTTCTGTAGTATTTTTTCGCGCGGCAACAGAAAAACATTTTCTATGAAAATTTCAAGTCTTACCACGGTTCATCAGATACAGGCAGGTGAGAGAAGAACAGACAGACTCACAGACACGCAGCGGAGTCTTAGTAATAGGGTTTTCTTTTTTGAGTATACAACTCTAAAAAAATCTATATTTTATGATTCACGCGGACTAAATTGCCAGCCAATTTTTACAGTATATACATCTAACGGTTTTAATTTTTACCACGTTTCACTGTAGAACCGGACTTTTAGCAAAACCGCAAGAAATATTTAGCCAAAATAAAGTTTGGTTACTTAATTGAAAACTTAAATCAAATTAAAATATTACGCCCCAGTTAAAATCAAACCTAGCAAGAGAAATATAAAAGTTTATGTTTAAGGCTCTTTGCATACTTGCGACCATGGATGGGTGTTAGAAGTATAATATTTTATTCATTATATTGAGGCCAGCCGTGGTGTACGGGCTCAAGCGTGTGATTGTAAACGGAACAGGTTATGGGTTCAATTTATCACTCGACAAAATGAATTTTTGAATATTTTTATTTTCTCGCTCTGGTAACGAGGTAAAGCGCGGCGTTGAGTTATCAATAAACGCGAATTGTCTCTAGAATTTGGTGAAAAGCGGGAAATGGAAGTGTGAGGGGATGGAGAGTCTTAACACTATATTTTTAGGTTCCCTATATCAACCCTGCCATATGCAAACATATGGCAGGTAGGTTAAAAGGTTTAAGAAACCACTAGGAGAGGGACCTATGGGAACGAAAAATACGGATCGGATATTTTCTTTACATATCTTAAAAGCCACGCAAAATAAGTTTCAGGATATGACTATAAAATACGTTTAAATTTTATACAATATTTTTTATAATTCTTAAGATATTTTATATTTCGATATTTTAGTCGTCATCCATCCGTGACCCTAAAATTCGATCTCATCATTTTGTTTTAAACTCCAAATTGCCTTTTGCCCGAAGGATTTCTCGGTGCGCGTCAATATTATTTTTCCGGACTAATTTCAGAGTTGTTTCGTTGGATTTCATAATTATTTGTACATTTCATAGCAATCTCTTTACAGTATTTTATTTTATAAGCAGTTGATGGAAATTAGTTTTAGATGAATTTTGAATTGTTGCTTTGATATTTGCTTAATAAAAATAAATATTAATATTGTAAAGCTAACGAGTTTGTTTGTTTTAATGCGCTGGTCTCAGGAACTACTGGGCTAGAGTTGGAAAAATACATCTGTAATGTATGGTTCATTTATCGATTCTGTATAAAATCATTTTAAACAGTCGTGGCACGTTGTGTGTGGCATTAAGTTCCGTCATTAAGCACCCAATGTTTTTACAATTCGACGGAAAACAGAAGTGTCTGAATGGGGAACTTCGTTACCCATAAACCACATTAGGTTCCCACGTTCCCTCTGCCTATTCCTCTTGTCCGGAGTGTTAATCAAACCCTCAACCGTCGAGTTTACAGCCACACTCTTTGACCCCTGCACCACACAGCCTCTGTTTACTATTAATTAAGCTTACCTATACAAAGTCATTGACAAGATCGTTATCTCACTATCTATTAATCGTCAACTTAGTCTCAATCCTCGCACAAAGCGGAGCTCCAAGATTTTAAGTTCGATATTGCCTTTGATGGGATTAGTTGCTAACGACAAGTGGGGGTATAAACAGATTTCCCGTGAACATAGTACAGGGGTTGTTTTACAAAGAAACTTATTATTACCCATAGCATCTTCTCGCTGTATGCAGGGTTTGGCAGAGGGAACCTTGGAACCTATTGTTAAAATGTCCCATTTTCTGCCCAATTTTCGTAAAAATTCATGCTGATTGGTGAAACTCGTAGCCCCGCTTTGTCTTGTTGCCAGAACGAAGAATATAAAATTACAGTGTAAAATATGTGTAAGATTCTTAGTATTGAAATATATCTATTTGTTAAATGGCGGTGCTCAACGCTGCGTTTTATCTTATTAAAAGAGTACACAAGAATAATGAATTAAGAAACTATCACCGAGTGGTATTCGGACACACAACCGTTATAACATTGAAAATAGAATTATGGAGTTGAGACATCCGTAGCGCAGGGGCACAAGCGTATGACTAACGCGACGGTTTTGGGTTCGATTTCCAATCGGTGGAATGAATTGAGATATTTTTAATATTTTCATTTCTTCACTTAACACGCAATACCTCGAAAATTCGGCGGAAAATGAGAAATGGAGTGTCTTAACACTAGGTTTCCACTATCTATGCGGAATACAGAGTAAAGCTAAAAAAAAGCATTATAATTGACGATGGAGCCCGTTAACTTACACCAAATCGACCTTCCACATAATAAAACCACAAAAAAATATATAAGAATAATACTTTGAATAAAATTAAAATATAAACTAACAAGCAACGGGCGTTTAATTAAATTGCTAAGCTCATGCAAACGTTAGATACTTGTCCATTTTTATAAAATTAATTTTGTTATATTAAACGTGAGGTCGCACATGTGAGTTAGATTTCAACGACTTCGCCTCTCGTTGTAAAGGTAATTAAATAATAGTTAAATAAAAATACTGATCCTGACTACCGCTACCACCTAATACCACGATTCACAACTGGCCTCCGTTATTTTTAGTGTTTTTGAGAGAATATGGAGGTTTTTATTTTTTTCTTCTGTTTGATGAGGCCTCTATTAGGCGTTCGTGGCGCAGTGTGTGAGCTACGGCTGTGAATCTAAAAAATATATCCACTCAATTTACATAATTAGAAGTAATGTATTATGTTCTTTTTAGATAGAATTACATAAAAAATCCAATTTCAGCCGGATTTTGATCTACTTAGTAAAATTTTAAATGTACTTGAAGATAAACAAATTGTGTAATTATATGTTGGTTTGCCTAATAAAGTTCACTGAAGCGCAGCGTTGCGTTCTAGAACGTAACGAAGGCGGCACTATCAGAATAATTTAGAATTTCATTTGGTACAGAGAGGAGAATAGTGGAGGTGAACATTAATACTTACTTAATGTTCAAGTTCCAAACATTACAATCTATGGAATAGTAGTAAGTTCTCTCCCACCAAAATACTTCACGGCAAATGCAAACTTGTATCAATATTAAAAAGAAAAACGCTCCGATACTAAATAAAAGAAAAATCCTATAGCACTCATTCGTTCATTACCTACGATACGATAGAAACGTAAACAGCAATTTTACCCACTAAAGAATCCAACATCAAAGCACCAATCAAATGTGAAAACCTCATTCAATATGACTATCAGCTCGCACTTTTAAACTCGATTCCGCTATTTTATTTCAAACATTTCAATTTGCCAAGAACCGGGCAAATTATTGGTGAGAGAGAAAGAGAGAGAGAGAGAGAGAAAAATCTTAATATTTCCCTCTTAGGGCTTTTCATTTATTTTCAATTTTCTGCGTTATGATCGTGAGGTATGCCAAGTATTTAACGCTGGGCGCCCGTCGCTTTATTGAGAGGAAATATTTAATATGAACGATTTTCTTTTAAACGCTTCCAAGATTTTTACCATTCTGTTTATAGAAATATGCTTCGCTGTGAACTCTTTTGGAGTTTTTAGTATTTTATTTTTATTATTATTATTTTAGCTTCACGCTGTATCCCCGTATGTAGCAGGATGGACACAGGTAACCTGGGAACCTACACTATTCTCGCAGTTCCGTCCCTCACTTTCGAATTCTAGAGGCATTGCGTGTTGAGTAGCGAATTTCAACACCACACCGTGCCGCGCTTCATCTTGTGTCCATAGCGAGAAAATAAAAATAATAAATATTTAATTTCCCCAAGTTAAATCAAACCCACAACCAGTCGCGCTTACTGTCGCACGCTCATGCGCCTGAGTCACGACTGGCCTCAATATTATATATGAATCTAATATTATTTATTTATATACATAAATAAATAATTTATTTGAAAGCTTGAGGGTGTCAATATAATGAGATACAGCGTGAACCTAAAAAAAATTAATGATAATAAACATAAATATTTAGATACATCTAAATAACAATTTCTTTACATTTATAAGAGTTCTAAAAATTTAATACGAGTCCAATTCGAGAAACGAGTATTAAGCCAATGTAGGATAAGGACTTGTATGTAAAGGATAAGTGAGCTAAATTTCCAAGTTGATATGCCAAAGAGTATTCACGATAAGATCGTGGTATGTCCCGTCCCTGATTATTGAAAGTAGAGAAAACTTTCTAAGGTCATCTTTCTAAAATTTCAACCTTATATTCATTTTATAAATGTATGCAATAACAAAAGGTATGTTTATTTAAATAAATATATATATTTTTCTTCAATACGTCGTGGTGCAGGGGCACGAGGGAGTGTCTGTTACACGACGGTTGTGAGTTCGATGAAATTAATTATTATTTATTAGTATTTTCATTTCTTCGCTCTGGCACCAAGACAAAAGTCCGGTGTTGAGTTCGCCACTTAACACGCAATGCCTCGAAAAATTCGTCGGAAAGCGAGGAACAGTATATATTGTGCCGTGTGATCCCAGCCTAGAATAGTACATACTGGTCCTGGTGGTGTCGTAAGACGCGACTAAAGTACGTGTGGTAGAGTGGGGCCGTGGGCGGCGGTAATCACTTACCATCAGGTGACCCGACCGCTCGTTTGCCGAGACTTTTCCATAAAAACAAAAAAAATTGACACTATGTCCCTTTGGCATACCCTGCTGCGGGATACAGCGCGAAACTGATTTTTTTTATTTGATTTCTTAATATATGTATGTGTATAATATTGCAATAAATATTACTTTACTTTAATCTTTATCCTTAGTTTATATCAGCAGAAATTATCTAGGGGCTCATCATGGCGCCAAATTTAATAGATATTTCAGATATCTGGCGAAACTAAACGCCGTTTTTTATATTGCTAATTATAGAAAGTTATTAAACATAAATTCTTTTCCAAATGGTTCAATTTATTTTTTTGTTCTAATTGTTATCTTCAAAGTTTAATATTTATTATAGCGACCAAATGATGCGAAACTCTTAAGACTAATAAAATAATGTTTCGGTTACGAAATTAATATCGGAAATTCATTATCATAAATCAATCAATTAATTAAAATATTATCGAAATTGCTTATATTTATAATTTGGGATATTAATAACTGGCCTAGTCGTGGCGGAGGGGCACAAGCAAGCGACTGTGACAGGTCGTGGATTCGATTTCCACTGCAGGAATTTAAATATTTACTTTTTTTTGTTTCATCGCTCTGGTAACAAGGCAAAGTGCGGCTCCAGAATTCGGCTAAGAGTGGATAACGAAAGTCTCTTAAGGAGAATGAAATGTTTACACTAGGTTCATGTTCGAAAAATAGCGTGAAGTAAAAAAAAATTGAAATTTGAATTTTCAACCACCAAATCACACAATATTGTCTAATATGAACTGGGTCTATAAAATATTATCAAGTAATTTCTAAAGACTAAGTCGATGTCGTCAGTCAATCACTCCGCGTGTTAAAGATTTACTCCCTCGATTTCTGATTTTTTTGTCTTCCCAACGCTAATTTATAACTGAGGACTTCGACACCGCGGTGTGTGGCTCAAGTTATGGGAGGTAGTGGTTTGTTTTATAATTAAATAAAAAAAAGCTTCACGCTGTATCCCGCTAACAGCAGGGTAGGCAGAAGGAACTTAATGTTCGCCGAATTTGTCGAAGCATTGCGTGTTAAGTGGCGGAACTCAACGCCGAATTGCTTCGGTGCTTGAGCGAAGAAATGAATATATTATTAATAAATAATAATTCATTCCCTCGATTGGGAACCAAATCACAACCGTCGCGTTACAGCCTCTTACATAACGCACGGTAAACAGAACAACCCTGAGAATCTAATATTAAGACACTCAGTTTCCTATTTTCTGCCGAATTCTCGAGGCATTGCATTGTATTGTAGTTAGTGGTGGTATTTTTTTCACATAAATAATCAAGCCGTAAACGTAAAAACGAAATTAATTTTCACAAAATTATAATTACCAATCTACTAGTATTAAATATGGAAGATCAAAAATAAACAACCAGTTAGATATTTCCTCGTATGCGGAAAGACTACAAACTTTGACTGTTATGTTGTGAGGCCTTCGTGACGTAACGGTACTACATCTGACTGTAAAAACAATAGTTGTGGGTTCGGTTCCCACTTGAGGCGTGAGCTATTTTTATTTCCTCGTTATGGTAACAAGTGAAAGGGCAGCGTAGAGTTCCGCAACTCAGTATGTTAGGAATGTTTTCACTAAGTTCCATTAATCCCTTAAGGGATTATAATGTCAAGAGATATTTAAAAATAATGTAAATATGTTGTTGTTGCTCCAAAAATGCTATAGTCAAATTATCTTATCAATACAGATAATGCTAACGCGGTATTTTTATGAATTACGACCCTCAGACCGAGCACGATGAGAAAGGGAGGTGTCAGCCCTCACGCCTACAGGGAGGCAAATGGTTCCTTTGATAATTTATTATTGAAACGTCGCTTTCATTCTTTTCTTTTGTGATATTGTCTCGACTCGAAGCTTATTTGTTCCGGCGTAATTTGTTTGAAAATGTTTTATTCTGGGATCCCCCGCCTACTGTACTAACTTCTAATTCTTTTTACGTCTGTGGTAATGCGCGATTTCTATCCTGTGTCCGTTTAATCGAACTTTTTAATTGAATAAGTATAGACGATGCTTAAGGCCGTTGTGGCGCAACAGCACATCATCTGAACGTACACGCAATGGTTGTGTGTTCAATACCTCTCAGGGGATAAGCTGTTTTTATTTTCAACAAGCAATGTCTCAAAAATTCAATGGAGAGTAGGGAACAAAATATCTTAGAACAAGGTTCCCTGTGTCTATCCTCCTTCGTGTAGAATATATGATATTTTTCAAATTCTGTCTAACATCCGGTTAATCGAGGTTTTTAATTATATAACAAGGTATAAACAATACTTGTGACTTTCCATTCTTTGAAATTAGAAATGTTTTAATGCGTTGAGTGTGTACTCTAAAGATGGCGTTTGGAAGTTTTTGTAAGAATTTTGTTTTTGTTGTTTCGGAAGTTTGTTCCTCGTTTTAAGAAATAATTGTGATTGTCAGATGGAGGGATTTTTAATTTCTTTTTCATTAATCTGTATATATTATTTATTTTTTTTTGTGTTTAAAATGTTTTTTGATGTTGTTGTAGATATTCATTATTATTTTTTAGAAAATGTAAAATTTTGAACATTGCGATACTTGAACCTTCGCTTCTTAGAAACTGTACAGAATGAAAAATGCCGGGCAAGGGCCGCGGTTATCTTACTTTGCCTATACTTTTAGCTATAGTACGATTTAATAAGTGTTTGGTTAAATGGGAAAATAAAGAAGAAATTGTAATCGTTCTTAGTATAGGTACTAAACAGAAAAATATATTACTGAAAAAATAAACCACTCGACATGCAATGCCGCCAGAAAGCGGAAGTGGGGAACGGAGTTGTCTTAACATTACATTACCAGGTTCCATTTGCCTACCCTGCTATATATGGAATACAGCGTGAGCTTAGAAAAAAAACACAACTTCACGCTAACGCTTCTCCCGCATAAAAGAGAAGGAAGAGGGAACCTAGTGTAAAAAACTCTGTTTCCCACATTCCACCCAATTTTGCAAGACTTTGTGAATTGAATAACTGAACTGATGGCCACATTTTGTTTACCACAGTGGAGGAATGAAAATAATTCAAACAGTCATTCCTCCGATTTAAAATTGAACCCACAGCAGTCAACTGCTGTACCACTGCGCCACAACGACCCATAAAAAATATATAACTATAAAAAAATATTTCTTTACATCACCAATCTCTAATGTATCAGGAAGGGTCGTTTATATAAAGCGAAGTGCCTACAGTACGATCGCTATAGTAAAACCTTTCGCCTCTTTCATAGCGATTATTCTCTCTAACTAATAAGTAATGCATTCGTCTTTTGTTACTTCCCTTCTCCTACAAGTGCGTTCGATGAGAGTAACGCTGTTTCCACTTTTGGCCCGTTTGAGTGATACGTATTACGCATATGATATAATATGTATATGGTTTGATGCCGTCGTAGAGCAGG
The DNA here is from genome assembly GCA_917862395.2 of Heliconius sara. NCBI lineage: Eukaryota > Metazoa > Arthropoda > Insecta > Lepidoptera > Nymphalidae > Heliconius > Heliconius sara. Next base: position 1,297,070 of record OU860795.2, read on the forward strand.
GTCATAAGCGTGCGACTGTAAATGCGACGTTTGTGAGTTCGATTCCTATTCGGGGGAATGAAATATGTAATATTTTCATTTCGTCGCATTAGTGACGGGTCTAAACACGCGTCAAGAAATCGGTGGAAAGCGGGAAACTGAGGTGTCTTTAAGGGTGCGGAGTATCTTAACTCTGTGTTCCTAGGTTCACCATATCGGCACCATTTGGTGCGGGATACCTATATAAAAATTAAAACTAAATTAAATTAGTTTCACACTGTTTCCTGCACACAGCAGGGTAGGCAGAGGGAACCTAGTGTTAAGACACTCCGTTCCCCACTTTTTGCCGAATCCTGGAGGCATTGCGTGTTGAGTGGCAGAACTCAACTCAACTCAACTCAGTCAGTTTTACAGTTACACTCCGTGCCGCTGCGCCACGTCTTGCTTATATCTTGGAGCTAAATTTAAAAAAATGCTTAAAAGCTTTTAAATTGTTATTCCACATTTACAACAGAATAGTACTTTTTCATAGAAAATGTATTTAATCTCAGCGGGATTTGAAGACGCGCCCATTAGAAACTGTTAAAGTGTCCATTATATAATTATATTACGTTCTTATCAATTTAGAAATATCGTTTGGCAATAGATACACTTATTGCCAAATTATAATTATAAGAAATATTTTTTACAAAAAAATCCTGATAGGTTTTGAACCTGCGCCTCTTGGAAGCCGTTCATTTCGCCGTAGGCATAACAAGTTATCTGACCCTACGAAAAACACAATCATAATATTTCGATCAAATAAATCTCCTACAAATATACTTTGCAAGAAAACAAGTTAAAATTAATCCCGCGAAAAAGTTTAATGAAAGCATCACCTGAGCTTAGCGTGTATTTATACACCCTTAAATATATACTACACGATATAGTATTTTGCTATAAAAATATGTCCTTTTCTACCCCTTAAAATTGGGGCCAAAATCGCTTGGAATCCAAAATGCATTGGGGTGAAAAGGATACGCATCCAAACTCAGCTAGGGGAGTTTAACAATAAGGCTCGTTTGATAAATTGCGATATTGTTGTTTCCCCAGATACCAACCATACGTGACCCCTTCACCTCTCTTCCTCACTTACTTTTTTAAGGAAAGTGACCAGATTACAGGGGTCCAAGTTGTTTGGAACGTTATGCATCACGTGGAATTTCTTTCATTGGCCGATCCCGTTCCGTAGTTTCTGGTTTGTTAGTTATTGAATTGTTTGAAGTTGAGAACTTTTTTTTAATATTGTGTTTTTGTTTTTGCCCATATGTTGCGTTGATATTTTTTTATATATTTTTTTCTTTTATACCCTCATGGTCAATTTATTGTTTTTAATTTCACCGCTCTGGTAGGATGAAACGCGGTATTGAGCTCCGCCGCACAACACTCGTTATATCAGAGAAAAGTAAAAAATTGTGAAAGCTGTAGGTATTCATTTGTTATTAAATTTGAAAAAAATAACTGAATTTCAAAATAAACTAGCGCCAAATTAGGCAGAAAGTCAAAAAGAAATTGTCTTAATTCCTAATTATTTTGGCATTTTATATAAAAAAAAATGTGAAATTTAAAAAAATCTTAATCATATTTGAATACAGAACTCTTAGAAAATATTTCGCTACTGGGCAAGTATAGCTTTATACAGGCTCCGAATGTCAGTAACGTCTGTCAATGATGTTAGATCGACAGTGCCCGAAGGAAGATGAGCGTCATCTGCACACCCATCAAATTTTGGCCGGAGGTCAGCGTTGCTTAACGAAGTCAATCTGTGTTATTATGAGATATGATTCACTTTATAAAGAGAATATAACATATATTTTTATTTGTATATTATAGATAAACAAACATTAGTATATGAAAATGGAATAGAAATAGAAATAGTTTTCTATGTAAGTAGAAATAGAAATTAGTAATTACTAAACATTATAGCATAATAAACTAAACATTATAGCGATTCTAATTATTGTAGCTTCCGTATAGATAGAGAGGTCGTCGTGGTGTAGGATGTGGGTTCGATTCCCACGCGAAGGAACTTGTCTTGTTGGTCACAATAGGAAGCCAATATATATAAAAGATTTTCAGAAACCAGAAAGAATTAGGCTATCGGTTGTCGTGACGCTACGGCACATATCTGAATGCAAACTCAATAAGTTATGAGGTACTAAGCTCTATCTGGCTGCCTTGTTTAATGCAGGTGAAAGCGCTTCAATAGTTATTCCTTTTTATAACAATATTTATTTTTGTCATTAGGAGTATTCTGTGGAACTGCTTGACCTGCAGCAGAATTTTCCAACCGCACAGTATGTCACAAGCTCAAGTATCACCTACACTCTCTGGATATGTGGCGTTCCACTACTGGCTTCATAGGAACTTTCTTTGACGCGTCACGCAAATGTGGAATGGCGTACCTGCAGCAGCTCGATGTTTCCAGGTCGATACCATATGAGTACTCCCTAATCTTCATGTGACATGTGACATGTCGTAGGAGGCGTTGATCACTTACCATCTGGTGTGACCTATACGCTCGTTGTTTTCTGCAATGAAAAATATAACAATAGGGGCAAAATTGTATATAGCTTCTGTCCATCTGTTGACGACCTACTTCAGTAAAAAAAAAGAACAAAAAAAACATATAAATTGTGGTAATCTACTCTTTAAACGGCTTCCATATCGTATAGCGATATAGCGTCCGGCTTCCGATATTTTTATAACTTTTAATTTTAGGGCAGTATCTATTACACGTAGCAATATCTGTATAAAGTTTAACGATACCAATAAAATAAAACATATTATGAATCTCTAAGGTTAATCTTAGATGTTAGTAATTATATGGTTAAATAAACAGGCCAGTCGTGGCGCAGGGGTACAAAGTGTGACTGTAAAATCGGCTTGTTGTGGGTTCGATCCACACTCGAGGAAATGAAATATTTATTTACATTTATATTTTCATTTCCTCTCTCTGATGTCCAGGCGAGATGCTGTGAGCGGGATACAGCGTGAAGCTGAAAAAAAAAATTAAAACAGAATAAATATTATCTAAAAATACTATTTACTTAAGCGCAAGGCGCAAGGACATAAGGTTGTGACTGTAACGCGACAGGTTGTGGGTTCAATTCCCATTGTTTATCATATTTAAATTATTTTCAAATTCAAAATATTCATGTTAAATATGAATTCCAAACAGGAATTTGAACCTGCACTTATATATTACAAATATAAACTTGCTTTAGTAAATTTACGGTCCAATCCAGTCTATTAAATGTATTATTTTCACATTATAAGTCTTCTTTGTCCGCCGTTTCTAATCTGATATTAAGTTTTAACTATAGTAAGTCGGTGGTAAATTATTTGACAACCAAAAAAAAATTAAATTAGGCTTAGTGCTTCATTCGTAGTGTTGTATTCGTAAAAAAAAACTTATTATTTTGAATACGATTTTCTTTTACAACACTCACTTACTCTTATACTAAAGGTAAATAAAAAAAAATATCTTTATAGTCCCGGCACCAACCCCAGGTACCTACGCTGACACGACTGAAACTACTGTAGTAAAAGTTATTTTTCTGCAACCATCCTTAAAGAGTTTTAAATGAAGACAGATCTACATTGTAACGTGTCCCATCCGTCGCCCGCTATTTACTTTAAAGTTACTACCGAGTTGTCTTGCAGTAACTTACTTGAAAGGGGTCAAACTCGCCCCCCGAAAACACCCCCCAGTTGATCTCCCCCCGGGTGGTCATCCCCAAGGTGGTCCTCCCCCAGGATCACCCCCAGGGTGGCTCAATCGTTTGATTAATACAAACTTGTCCATTATTATAATTGTGATATTAGAAGTTTGACGATTTGCTTTAATTGATAATTTCAACCAAAATCGATGGCTCTTTGAAATTTTCGGTTTAATTTTAACTTTGTTTTGTTGACATCCCCAAATTGGAGTGCTGTTTCAAATAATAAAAGGTCACTTTTGTTTCAACTGTCTTGATTATTTAGCTTCGGTTACGGTTTGTGATTGAAATTTGTGTTGTTTTATAATAGAATGGTTGCGTTTTTGGTTAAATGTTTAATAATTATAAAGTTGAGGCCGTCGTGGCGTAGTAGTGTAGTTTATGGCTGTAATAAAAAACATAGTGATTTGTCACTGAATATTTTCTATCATATAATTTTATCTATCTATAATTTATGTCGAGTAATAAACGACACTAACTAACTTACTTTGTGATGTTTACGTCGCATATTTGGTCGTCGTATATTTCCTTATGTATTTGTACAAATAGTACGAAATGGAGTCATATATCACATATCGGCTGATTTTTACTCCTCTGGGCCGAAATGTAGTATTTATTAGGTATCGCTTTGCTAATTTTTGTGGTTTACAAGTAAGATATATTTATTGAGATTCACGATGTATTGGGATGATGTAAGATGATCGTCATCCCAATACATCGTGAATCTCAATAAATATAAAATAAACAATATATAACAAAAATAATTAAAATACACATTTATTAATAAACGTAGAATACTAATCAATTTGTTCCACGAGAAATTCAATAGAAACTAAGCAACCCAATGTTAAAAGTCTCCGCTCTCCACTTTCCACTTCAAGTATCAATTTTGAAGCTGTACTAAAACTATAAAACTATTTATATATATTTAGAAGTGTAGAGTTAACTTTATAAACCGGAAGTACGCCTCGTTAGCTTCCGCTGCGCACACGACGCGGACAGTGTATTTTTTTACACTAATTAATTAATGCCACGTGTTCCATAGAGATTGTGGTTGGTAGGATTCTTTGTAATATTGTTGTTAAGTAGTTTTATATAGGTTACCTTTTTTTAAAGGCCGTCGTGGTGCAGGGGCGCAAAGTGTGACTGTAAACGAGACTGGTTGTGGGTTTGAATCCACTCGGGGGGATAAATTATTAATTAATATTTTTATACTTTCGCTCTGGCAACAAGGCGAAAGAGATCGGCGTTTAGTACTGCAACTTAATACGCAATGCTTCGAAAAATCTGATGAAGTGTTGAACGGAGTGTCTAATAATTAACTATTCTGCATACAATGCTGTATGTTGTGAAACAACATACAGCTGATGAGCTGAGTCATAGCTGACGTAAAGTAAGGCTTTATGAACTTTTGCGCATTATTCAGACGCGAAGAAAATCGACAATGTTCAATCAGCATTTGAAGCTAATTTAAGGGCGGCCACGACTCGCAGACCGTACTTTAGCTACACGATTTCTTATTGTTTAGTTAATCTATTTCTTATATCAGTATCTTAGAATGCAATCTATAAAAATGTAACTCATCGTTATCTGTTCATTGAAGGTGGAAGGTTTAGTATTTGTTTAAATTAAATTATCAAGTAATAAAAATGTTAAATAATGTCTGAAGTGAAGTGAAGAGTGAGAAGCGGAGTGTCTTAACACTAGACTCCCTCTGCATACTCTACTTCATGCAGGATACAGTGTGAAGCTGAAACAAAATGTAATTGATGTAGTTCTAGCGGAAGGAGCCACGAGCTGGTAAACAATAAATATCGTAAAAAATAACAAAAAACTGTTGAACCACTGGAATTTCAATCTAAATATACTATGAAGAAGAACGTGAAAGCAATTAAAATAGATAACTCCCCACAAAGTTCACCATCAAACCAAACTCGTGGAGTCACCGTGGGACGAAGAAAGCACTAAAAAACTACGCGTCGACGTCAGGACGCCTCAGGGAAAACCTACACGTATACGAAATTACTATTAACAAAGTTGAATAGCTAAGGACCGGGTGCTTCCATTTAGTAGAATAGTGAGCTGCTTGCTCTTTTTAGCTAAATCATCTAGAAATATAGTCTTTGTTTATTTTCAAGTATATTACGAAAACCAGAGTTTTAAGTTAATTTCGAGATATTGAGTTGAGTCAAGAAACTAAACAAGTGATGCCTATATGTGCGGGCAAACAGCATGGCAGACACTAGAAACCTGCGATGATGAAGCACTCCGTTCCCATTAGACACCGTTGCACACACTCTGCCGATTTCTGGAGGCATTGCATGTTGAGTGGCGTAACTCAACGCCGCGCTTTGCCCTATTACCAAACGAGGAAATGAAAATATTAAATATTTTATTTCCTCGAATGGGAATCGATACCACAACCTGTCGTGTTTTTTAAGTTAAATATATCAACGTATGCGAAAAGACAATATGTATACAAAATTTGACTGAATCTCTTAGAACTTTTCAAAAAGTACTAACTAATACGGCGTCGATTCATCAAACGAACGAGATATATCCCACCAAAATAGTGATGAGACACTACATCACAACGTTAAAATATCGAAAAATAATCATTCAATTTATTTTTTATAACCGATATTAGGATATTCATTCGAACAATGCTTTCAAGTAATGACCATCGTCCCCGTTGCTTGTCGCGCTCATAAAATAAACATGTGATGGCGATATAAATATGAAGGGTGCCCAGCTAAGTATACGGCGGTGACATTACTATTCTATACATTGTAAATGTATAGCGATAGTAGTATAATTAGTACTAATAGTCACCCACATGAGGCCAGTCGTGACGTAGAGCCACATAGTGTGATTGTAAAACCAACTGGTTGTGGGTTCGATCCCCACTCGAGGATATGAAATATTTATTTACATTTATATTTTCATTTCTTCGTTCTGGTGTCGAGGCACAACGCGGCGTTTGGTTCTGCCACTCAACACAATGCCTCCAGAATTCGACAGAAAGTGGTAAACGGAGTGTACTAGGTTCCCTCTGCCTACCCTGCTGTGTGCGAGATACAGCGCGAAGTTGATTTTGATTTGTTTTTAATCACCCACAACTTTGTTTGTATGCACTATAAAACACAATCGTGAAATTAAATCCCGTTTTTTTTATGTTTCTATAGGAATTGAGAAAAATCTCTCTCAATGAACTACACTCCTTTTCCTTGACTTACCTCACGTGACAAATTTTAATTTTCTAAGATCAGTAATGTCGTTTGTTCGTTGTCTGTCAATCATTGTATCATATGTGCCGTGTGATCCCGGCCTAGAATAGGATAATCCTGGTACTGGTGGTGTCGTAGCGGCGACTAAAGTACGTGTGGTAGAGTCACGTCGCCAGCAATGGCAACACGCATGGGCAGACTCAACCGGATCATTACCACCCCCGGCATTATAACCGGCGTGAAGTAGTGGCTTTATGGCACTGCGTTTCGCATCAGGTAATGCCGGGCTCCGGAGCCCAACCCACCTTAAAGGCCGGCAACGCACCGGTAGCTCCTCTGGTGTTGCACGGGGCCGTGGGCGGCGGTAATCACTTACCATCGGGTGACCCGAACGCTCGTTTGCCGTGTCTTTTCCATAAAAAAAAAATTCTAATCAGTTTTGATGCGATCAAACGTCAGTCTATTTTAGTACATCAAATGAACAAGATATACATTCGTTCACCACTTTCCGCCTACATTAGTACATTTCGTGTTGAGTGGTGCAACTCGACGCCGCGCTTTGCCTCGTTAAAAGGGCGAGGTTAAATATTGTATTTCTTTGAATGGGAATCGAACCGAATACCAATCGCATTTACATGCACACGCTTTTGCGTCTACGCTTCGATTGATCTGTAAAATATACCTACATACATAGTTAGTAAATTCAAATCGAAATTATAATTTAACTTATAAATTATTATGCAATCTATAATATTTTAGTACTAACTTTTGAAAATATCGATACCGCCGAAATACCTATACTGAGAGGAAATGAAGTTTATAATTTGGCCGGATCCAAACTTAGGGGACGGGCGGTGTAAGCCGGCGCTTAACAGAATTATCTTTATTTATCGTTCATTTATATAGTTGTTATTAGATATTTGTTTATAGCTCATTCCTTTTACTGTTCGTGTAATGATTTTTGTTTAAATTTAGAAATATCAGGTTCAATTCCTGTTTGTAGTAATATTTTTTAGATTGACACTGTATCCCGCATATATAGGGGCATTGGGCGGAGAGAATCAAGTGAGAAGACACTCTGTTTCGCCTTCTATCCGAATGCGAAACATTTCGTGTTTAGTGGCGTAACCTAACCCTGTATTTTGTCGTACTAGAAAGATAAAATCATAATACTTCATTCCTCCGCTGGGAGTCGAATACACAACAATAGCATTTACAGTCAAACGCTGTCACACTGCATCACGAGGCCTTATTCTATATAGTAGAAGCCACTCGTGGCGCAGAAGCACTAAATCGACTGGTCGTCGAATCGATCCCCAGTCGAGGACATGAAATATTTATTTCATGTCCTCGTGAAATATTTATTGAAAATAGTTTCATTTCTTCGTTCTGGTGTCGAGGCAAAGCACGGCGTTGAGTTCCGCCACCCACTCCAGACTCCGTCTCCAGACTTCGGCGGAAAGTGGGGAATGGAGTGTCTTAAAACTAGGTTCCCTCGGCCTACCCTGCTGTGTTCGGTATGGCTTAATGATATTAGAGCCTGGTTTCCAAAAAGCACATCACATCTTAATTTAGGTAATACATTTACCAAAAAAAATATAACTAACTAACTAAAAGTTTTCTATAGTACAAAATAATTATAAGCTTCTATAGATACTACACGGTCACGCATTACGATTCTCACACTGTTCAAGTCCTGCGCACGCGTCGTTCCGCTACACGACCGCCATTTAAATTGCATTTACCAATTACGGTAATTTGTTACACATTAAGTTGTTAACTGTAGCTTTTTTTTAAGAATTATCATAAATTTACATCCTTTCTTTTGCATTAATTAATCTTGTAAAAATGTATGTAGGACGATGATTTTACATTCAATTTACACATAAATGACAGACATAAATGACAAGCGTGTGACTGCAAACCGTACAGGTTGTGAGTTTGATTTCCACTCGAGGATATTTAATATTTTCATTGCTTTGTTCTGATTATAGCGCGGCTTTGAGTTCCACTAACTCAACTCCACACGCAATGCCTCAGGAAATCGGCAGAAAATGGGTAAAGTATATTATCACTAGGTTCCCTCTACCTATCCTGTTGTTTACGGGATACAGCGTGAAGCTAGTACTAGTAAAACAAAGTAATATATGTATCAAAAATGAAGATTCAATTCAAAAAAGACAAAAACAGATTCAAAATCTATGTATCCATATTTTAGATAATTTTTCATACAGTTATTTTATTTTTTATTAATACAGTTCGAGTTTAAAAAACTATTTTTAAAATATATTTAAAAGTATTATTCCAAACCAAGGAAAATAACATATATTTTTAGAAAACGGGTCGAACTTACATCTCTTGAACGATTTTTCAGAGGCGCAGGTTCAAATCGCGCTACATTAAAATTTTTAACCATCATTTTCTAAAAATGTTTTTTCTATAGGTACCTATATATAGTATATTTTATATTTTTTTTCCCAAGAAAAAAATAAAACATACAGGTGCTTTTACTAAAAGGTTCAGTTTCACAACCCTCGCCCCATCATAACGTAAGCAATAAGAAAAACCCTCACTTCACCCCGCATTTCTCAAATTAATATACGTTTCTAGTTCTGTGATACTTACTACGCCCTTTTTTCTATTTATATTAATGAGCGTCCCCACAGTTTTGTGTTTGTTTTGATATATGTGACAGATTAAAATATTTTTTTTGAGGCCAGTCGTGGTGCAGGGGAACAAACGTGCTACTGTAATCGTAACAGGTTGTCGGTTCGAATCCCACACAAATTATGTATTTGGTGGAAAATGGATAAATGGGAGAGGTTTACTGGGCACGGAGTGTCTTAATACAAGGTTCCCAGGTTCTCTCTACTTACCCTGCTATATGCAAAATACATCGTGGTCCTAAAAAAGTGTTCCCATTGTATCCTTCACACAACAGCAGAGTAGGCAGAGGATACCTAATATTAAGAAAGCACGTGTTAAGTGACGACACTCATTTTTTTTTTCTTTTTTTCGCTGGGAAATGTATTTATGCAGACCATCCGAGCGTAAGACCAATATACGAACGAATGGTACTAAGGGACTCATCAAAGGATAATCTGATACTACCCACTAAAACCCACCAGGAACCCAATCCACCAAAATGAGACGCTGCAGGATCGCTTGCGCATACTACGCCTCAGTGGAAGGCCCGCCTATTGCAAGCCACCGTCACCTTCATTGTGCCCTGGGGTTTCTCCTAGGGCACCTGCAGCCTCGATGACTTGCAGGAGGATCACTATGACCCTCCCACAGACACTCAATTTGCCCCAGCCCAAATGTAAATGTTCCTCAAATAGAATTCAAATCCACAACTATAGCCTTCATTGGAGCCACCAAACAACATTAGACATTTCTATTAAAACAGAACACCTTTTAGCAATCCAGTTTAAATTTAAAAAGTGCATACATAAAAATATTTATCTTCATCCAGATTGCTCTACTTAGCGTTCGAGCAGTTTCGTTTATCGACGCTGCACAGTGAGGGAGATTTGCATAAATAAAATAGAAATTGAGTTTCCAAGTGATATACATTTGTGTGTCAGTTTTTCTATGGGGAAATTAATGTTCTTGATGACATCCTATTTGGAATGCAAGTTCATTAGAAATTGGGAATCTGACAAAAAGAATATAAGAAAGTAGGTACTATATTTTGTTATTTTTCAGCTTCACGTTGTATCCCGCACACGGCAGGGTAGGTAGAGAAAACCCAGGGTTAAGACACTCCGTTCCCCAATTTTCGCGGAATTCTCGAGGCATTGCGTGTTAAATGTTGAAACTCCCCAAATTTCCTCTACCAACTTTGACTGTGTAAGGGATACAGCAGGAAGTTCAAAAAAGCAAAAAAATACCCGTCTTATAACAAAGAACGGCGTTAAGCCTCACCACTCTACAATGTCTTTTTGTGAAAAATTATATACTAGTAATTGGGGATTACTTAAAATAAAACCTTCAAGTGGGATTTAAATCTACGACCATCGTTGTCGATCGAGTACAAGATTACAAATATTCCACGATAGCGTCTTATTCTATTCATTAAAAAATATTTTAATTTGAAAATCTATATCGGTCGAGACTCTTCGATTTCGAAATGGAAAAAGTCACTTGAATAAGATTAAATATTGAAATGGTTTTTTTGACAGAACTCAGAATCTCGTTATTCATAGCTGTAGTATACATTTTCTATAGACAAGTTGTTGACACTATAGTTTCTTGATTATGTATTCGATTCTCGTTCGGAGTAATTTTTATATTTTATGAAAAAAAAAAAATTGAGGCCGGTCGTGGCGCAAGTGTACAAGCGACTGTAATCGCCATAGGCTTTGGGTACGCTTCCCACTCGATGAATTGAAATATTTAACATTTTCATTTCCTCGCTCTGGCAAAGCGCAGCGTTGAGTTTCGCCACGCAACAAACAATGCCTACAGGATTATGCGGAAAGTCGGGAACGGATATGCAATGTCTTAACGATAGGTTTTAAGTGAAAATAATAATATAACTTGAAATAGAAATTACTTTGAAACATTATTAAATAAATAAATATATATATTAGTATTCCAAAACTTATTTTGTGCCATTTGTAGAAATCGTATTATTAAAGCAAAAACAGAAATACTCAACTTCAGTAATTAGAGCCGTGGTAAGTTTATCTGTGCATTTTGCAAACAAAAATACAGCAACACAGTGTTGTTTCTCATGTTCTTGCTTTATATTGTTTTTGTTGAACGCAATGAGAATCGGAACTTTTATGGTGGTTAGGGTTTATCTTTTTTGTTTAGTCAGAGCGTCCTCGGACTGAGGACTGAGGACCAAGGACAGGAAACAATGACACAAGGGCTTCGGATTCGATTCCCGTTCGAGGGAATGAAATATTTAATAATTTCTCTATTTCCTCGCTCCTGCTGACGCGGTATTCACAACACGCAATGCCTCAAGAGTACGGCAGAAAGTAGGGAACGATAGTGTCCTAATAGGAACACACCTAATAGTTTCTCAAATTTTTCTGCCTATCCTGCTATTTTCTGGATATAGCGAGAAGCCAAAACAAAAGTTCATATATATTGGCCATGATGGCCGTTAGTGAAGGCTATTAATTTGTATAACTATTAAAGTAAAAAATAGGGCAAGTCACCGTTAAGCTATGAACCGTGTTTATTTTCTTATCATTTCACTTAATTGCTGCTATAAACAATAGTATACGCTTTACAAGAAACTTAAAAGCATCAATTATTTTGTCCTTCAGTATAAATGTTATTGTTGGAACAAACATCTAAGTCAGTTTAATTATTTTTCAAAAACTTTTTAATAACTTAATTTAAAATCACGTGGGTACTCAATATTTATAAAACTGTATAGAAATTACAATTTTTAACAAAAAAAAAACCTAAAGTTCTGGAGTAAAAAACATGAAAAAATACAGTCGTATTGGAAAATAAACGTTTCAAAAAATTCTTTTCAATTCAATGAATGCTCTTATTATTTTAATTTCAGGCATTTTTAAAATGTAACTATCATTAAGACATTCATAAAACATAAATACATTTTACCCTAGGCAAAAAATCTTTAACCTGATTCCATATATCAACGGTACCGTACACATTACTATAAGTTTTTCTCTTATCTCACGCTTAGAACGGTAACGAGACGAAACTTTTGTCTGGATACCCTCGTTAAGGACCTCAAACATTTGTTAACGTAGTTTTACTGGAGGAATTTCTGTTTATACTTTTAATGGGTCACTCTTATAGCGCCCATGGGCGAATTTTTCTTATCCGCTACGCATTTTCTCCTTTTAGTTGTTAAGAATTTTTACAGAATGAATATAGAGTCGAGGAACTCTGCTAGATTTTTGTGAATGTTACGTTTTGGGCTTGATAGCTTGACGACTCAAGAATTTTTCAAAGAAAAGCAATTATTTTTAATAACATGCTAAGCTACTGGACTTCGGTAATGTTCATTGAGTATGTATGTAGGTTAGGGAATGTAAGTTAGTACTAATATTTTTTTATTGAAAATTCTACAGCAATGAGAAAAAGCGTTATTTTTCATTTTACATCATAAAGCATACACAGTTGCGAGTATTTATTTTATCTTAATGTAAAATAAAATTCTGTCAGTACTTTACAAATCTAAAAAAAAAAATGTATAAAGAAAATACTTGTATATAATATAATAATAATAATAATGACAAAAGAAGATGCAACCAAGTATCGAGAATTGCATTCCCACGGGTGCAGCGAACTGTTCCTAAACAGGAATGGACTCTAATCTAGTCGTCGGAAGAACTTTTGAAAACGCTAACGATCGACAGATCGGGCGCGCTTTGCCAATTGTGTCGATATAAAATATAAAAATAAATGAAATATTTTCGTTAATGTTACTTTTATGGGACTTTTTTTTGGTTTACAGGAGATGGAGGCTATGGAGACGCAGTTGGATAATTTGACTGTAAACGTTATGGTTGTAGGTTCGAGTCGTATGTGGGGGGGAATTTTAATTTATTTAATTTATCTTAGTAAATGAAGTGTAGCTTTGAATTCCACAATATAACATGCAATGTATGTAGAGTTCAGGGTAAAACTGGAAAAGTTTCCTCTATCCTAGAAGAGGGAGTCGAGAAGAGAATGTTTAGTTACTTGTAATGTATGTGCTTGTAGTAAAAAAACCACAAGTACCTTTCCAGCTATGTACGAGCATAACTTTAAAATTACACACCAGATACTAGATAGCTTTTTCTTATCTAACAAAACGCTAGTATCTATAATATCAACGTTACAATCGTACTATGGTAAAACGCGAACATCGTGAGCTCTTAGTAAGCGGAGTGCAATTGGCCGGCCATCGAACTTACGGAAACGCCCTCAAAGACTTTGTTTTTACTATATAACTAAATGCTTAGTCGTTATTAAGTTTTTTTTTTAGTTTTCTTAAATATTTTCGAGATCGAGATGTTTAAGAAGAATGAGCTTTACGTTTTATTCTTCATTTAGCAATCCGTTAAAAATTTTCTCCTCAATTTGGGTTAAGTGCAGGAACTCAACTTCAAACTTAATTCTACCGGGAAAATTAAAATAATGAATTCCCCCAAGTGGGATTGAACCGCAAAACATTGCGATTACAGTAATTTATAATTTCTATCCGGGATCGTTAAGGTTTATATTATGAGCTTTCCTCTGTGTACCATCAAACATGGTAATCATTGATATTCCTTTTCTTAGGTTCACGCTGTATCCTACACATGGTAGGGTAGGCAAATGGGAATCTAGTGTTTAGACACTCCGTTTTAGTTAAGACACTTCCGTTCCCCAGTTTCTGTCGAATTCTTGCGGCTTTTCGTGATAAGTGCTCAACTCAACGCCGCCTTTTGCCTTTACCAGAGGTGTGAAATGAGAACATTATTTTGTTTATAGTCTCGAGTGGCTATCGAACCCACAACCAGTCGCACGCTTACTCCCCTACGCCACGACTGAACTCATTGATATTCTTCAAGCTGAATTGACTTACAAAAAAAATATTTTCCTTTTTTGCCATTCCACACGTATGTACGTATACACATTTACATATAATATTTTGAAAGGCATTAGGTGCTCTTCCCTAAATGTGTCCAATACAATTAAATTTTCCACATTAAAAGCAAACAATGGGCCGTATCAATAGAATATTTATACCTTGCCCCCATTATTATAGATTGGCCGTACGAGGGTTGGTGCCCAATAATCAGGGTGGAAAAAGTGCATTCTCACCGGGTGAATGTTGATAATAACCATTAGGGCGCTGTTCACGCACCGTGACGTGACGTGACGTACAAAAATACATAGATAGATAGGCAACATATTGTGTTCTCCTCTATTTGGGGGTTTGTGGTGACCAGTATTTTAGAATATTTTTATTAATTTATTTAGGTTTTTTTTCGTGTATTAGAAGGGCGCCAAGAAATCTTAATAATAAGTCACCCTGTTCATCGCTTCCTGATTGTTTTTTCTTTTATAATTCTTTCTTTTGATTTTTACTATAATATACCAAATATTATAGTTAAAATGCTCTAAGAAAAACTCAGTAAAGGAAACCTAAGAAAAATATACATACATATTTAGGTATTTGTTTGACATATAAAATCAGTAGCAAGGCTACTGTTAATTGAAAACTAATCTGATTCTATTATTAGGTTAAGGCGTTCCGAAAGTGAACCGATGACCACTGATCACTTTTCCAATGTACAACGTGACGTATGAACAAAACATAAAGGAGTTTGTACGGTAAAGAATAAATCATGTCACACAATTGCCACATCGTCATCGGAGCAATGAAATTAAAATGTTAAATATTTTATTTCCTCGAGTGGGAATCGAACTCACAATCTATCGCACTTACAGTCGCACATTGGTGCCCTTAAATCTAATACTAAGTTAATTAAAAACTATAAATATAATCTCTATATATAATAAGACAAAATATTTTGTCTGTACATTTAGTAATTTTGATTGAAATGGTAATGGTAGGTAGAGGGGAACTTAAAAAGAATAATAGAAAGCAAAAATATTTTATTAGAATTTCTTGTCTGTCTGTCTGTCAATATTTTTGTCTGTCTGTCGATAATTTAGTTCATCAAAATCGGTTCATTACAAAAAAGGTTTTCGTCTTCTGAATGAACTCAAGGCATTTGTTTGCTTGCGAATATTATATAGCAATCGCGCTGGTAAGATTTTTGGCCAAGGAATGTCATTCGAAACGTCTTGGTTATATGACTGTTGATAAAAATATATATTTTTGAAGCACTATTACACAATATTTCATACAAAAAAGTAAACAAAATTGAATTGTTAAAGGAAATCATCTTCATAAATCATAACAGTTAAGTTTAAGTCGTAATTAATTCAACACAGAGATAACGAACGATTTGATCTTCAATGAAATATCAAGTACATACATGATGTCTTGCTTCGTTCATTCGTTTGAAATAAATCTATATAAAAATGCCTTACAGTTATTTTATTTATTTTTAATTATTACAGTTATTTTACAAAAGAATATTATGAATCATTACTCAAATCAATAATTTAACATTTAATGGTGTATAAGCAGTAAATTAAATTATTCACTGACATCAGCACATTTAACAGAGTTTTAAAATCATCATGAGATTTACATAACATAGATAAAAAGGTACATAATATTACAAAAATATATACGTATCATAAATAATTAGCTTTATGTGTATTTTATAAATATCAAATATCAACATTGGTCGTTTTTTTTTATTCAAAACAATAAAAAAATCTTATAGAAATTACGATAATGTAGTAAAAAATAACATTAAAAATCATTATAGTCAATCAATTCTGTTTCTTAAATCAATAATCATGTAATTTAAGCGGGCGAAGCCGCGAGCGGGCTGCTAGTATTATTAATATATCATAATAACCTTATAGCGTTGTCACCCTCGTTCTGGGTAATGTTTCGAATAATATTACGAGGGTAATCGGAAATAAAGGCAATGGTAATTTCTCGAATATAATCTTAAAGACTGCACGCGACCTCTGTCTCGCACCGTGCTATTATTGATTATAACTAATTAAACGTGAACTTCTTAATTGAATGTTGCGTCCCTTTGATAATCATTTGTAAGTAACTTTTAATAATCAAAGGAAGTTCAACGCTTTTGCATAGCAGGGTAGGCAGAGGGAACCCAGTGTTAAGATACTTCATTCCCCAATTACTGTCCCAATTTTCGAGGCATAGACTGGTGATCAGCGGAACTCAGCGCCGTTTATTATCTTGGTACTAGAGCGAATTGGAGTTGCAAATAATTCTTACACCCGAGAATAGTTTAATTAACAAGAGAATAACTCTATCACGCGGGAATCGAACCCATAACCGGAAAGTTAGACTGTGCCGAAACGACAATGTTTTTTATCATGTGCTTAAGCCACGTCCCTAAAAAAGTCTAAACTTTCATTCATATCTTTAAAAATATAAAATATCTTTAACTGTCACATAAATAAATAAATCAGCTTCACGCTGTATCCCGCACACTGCAGGGTAGGCAGAGGGAACGTAGTGAAAGACACTCCGTTCCCCACTTTCTGCCGAATTTCGGAGGCATTGCGTGTTAAGTGGCAGAACTCGACGCCGCGCTTTGCCTCGACACCAGAGCGAAGAAATGGAAATATAAATTTAAGTAAATATTTCATCTCCTCGAGTGGGGATCGAACCCACAACCAGTCGGTTTACAGTCACACTTTGTGCCGCTGCGCCACGACCGGCCTCAACACATCTTTTAATAATTATTATTAAAAATGTAAATATAAAAATTTGTTTAGACGGATTAGATGAAATTACAGTATAAGCCATGTCATAGGCTAACTTATCTAAGGATACTTATTTAGAAAACGTATAAAAATTTGAACGTAGCGGGACTCGAACCCGCACCTCCTGGAAACCGACCAGGCGCTCTGATTCTTCTCTGATTTTTCTTTCCTAAGTATGGAATAACACTTCGCATGTTTTCTATATTATCTCTCTTTTCAGGGCAAAGCGAAGCGAGAACAGTCATTGAAGGATTTGAAAGAACACATACACCAATACTACATACCTTTGGGGAGACAATTTATGGTTTTTCCTACGGAGGCGGTTTGTGCGGAAGAGTATCAAGGTAAGCAAATTTTAATTTTGTTTTTAACAGTGTTAACCGCCACTCTACACGCAGTATTTTGACTAGTGTCTTAATATTAGGTACCCTCCAATCGGAGATAAAGTAAAGTACCCAGTTAAATTAAAAAATACGGAATAACTTACAAAAAATTATATAACAAATTTTGAATTGAGGCCTGTCGTGGCGGAGTAGTACAAGCGTACGCCTGTAAACGTGACATATTGTGGGATCGATTTCCATTTGACGAAAATTTAATATTTTCATTTACTTGATGTGGTAATGAGGCAAAGATAAGTTGCCGCCACTCAAGTGCCATATGATGACAACAACTAAAAAACTTACTAACTTTATCATATATATTTATTTATACCAGAGAGGAGGAGAGGAGGAGAGGACATAATTAAAATAATTAAAATAACGTTTACAATCAGACGCTATAATACTGCATTTTAAAGCGTTTTATAAATACAAGAATAACAAGCAAAATAACTTTATTTTAAACAGAAAAATCCTCTCATACCATAATTAACAGCCATTATCCATAAACTCCCACTCGAAGACTTCAGATAATTATAAAAAAATATATATTTCTGATTCTAACACATATTAAACATTATCGAGTACCTACTCAGCATATAAAATAAGCAATTATTGATATTTTATCTTGTTTTGTTAACGATACTTCTTTCGAGTAGGTAGCCCGTAGACAAATCGTAGGTAGGTACCTCCTCTAGAATATAACGAGATACCTACGGCCTCCATTAAATTGGTACTTGTGTTAGGATTGTGTATGCGAAATGGTATCGGCTAGTATTTAGAGAATAAATATTGTTATGTATTTTACGCTGTATCACGGTAGGTAGAGAACTCGATGTAGGCGAGGTGCGGGATACAGTTTGAAGCTAAGATAAAAATATCGAGAGCCTCAGTGAAGATTGAACTCGCTACCATCGTGTGCATAGTCAGAAACTATGCTACGGTGGCTTTTGTTGTTATTTCTATTATAATTTTATAGCTTCACGCTGTTTCCCGCATATAGCTGGGTAGGCAGAGAGAATCTAGTGTTACATACACCGTTACCCACGCACCGCACAATTTTCGAGACATTATTGTCTCGGGAGGTTGAACTCAACACCGTGCTTTGTCTTGGTTACCAGAATGGGAAAATTATTATTATTTAATTAATATTTACCTCACAGTGTGCCATTTCCAATACGACGTTTATTCTATATATTGTAAATAATGCTTTGAAATAAAATACCGGTATCGCCCATTCGGTTGCAAGCAGCCTGCCTCTACAATTGCCTCGCACGAAATTGGTTATTATGAAACTTTCAATTTATTGATTCATTTGTTTTATGAATTGAATTTTACTCAGTTTTTTGTAAAAAGTCAACGTTTTGTTCGTCTGGACTCCAATTCGTGGCATTCGAAATCGTTTGGGCTTGAAAATTATTTTGTAATTGATATTTTAAGATTTTTTTTATTGTGTGAAATATTTTTACTGAAGATAAGATTTTTGTTTCTTGTATATGGAAATTATGATGAAGATTGAACAGTTCTTTTTTGTATACAACAATAAAAAACTGATCAATCTTTGAATTGGTTGTTTTAAGTTTAAAGACTTGAGAAGACAGTTTTTTTTACATTCATAAGCGTAATCACGTTGCATAATCACTCATTATAATAAGGTAGACAGACATAAATAACTCATTATAAGGGCAGTCCCCACGGTCCCCACTTTTCTCCTAAAATGCCTCCGAAAATAAAACTAATTTATTACCTCGAGTAGAAATCGAACCCATAACCGTCAGACGACCTCAAGCATAATTATTTACCTATTTATGTATATATGTTAGCGTCCAACAACTCATTTTTATCAAGAAAATCTTAATAGGAACTCCTAGATAAGGTGCTAGCGACGTGAATGCTTTAAAGCGTGTGAAAAGCCGATCTTAGATCTAAATATTATCTTTCCATCATCATAAAAGAAAATTGACACTTTACTGAACTGGGTTTAGAATTTATTCGTGGGAGTTTATTTTTTCGTTCTGGTGTCGAGGGGAAAGCACGGCGTTGAGTTCCGCCACTTAATGAAAGTGGGAAACGGAGTGTCTTGTTGTCTAGTTTCCCTCTGCCTGTGTGTAGGATACAGCGTGGAGCTGAAAAAAAATTAAATCAGCTTCACGCTGTATCCCGCACACTGCAGGGTAGGCAGAGGGAACGTAGTGAAAGACACTCCGTTCCCCACTTTCTGCCGAATTCCGGAGGCATTGCGTGTTAAGTGGCAGAACTCAACGCCGCGCTTTGCCTCGACACCAGAGCGAAGAAATGGAAATATAAATTTAAGTAAATATTTCATCTCCTCGAGTGGGGATCGAACCCACAACCAGTCGGTTTACAGTCACACTTTGTGCCGCTGCGCCACGACCGGCCTCAAATTAAATAATAGTATAATTAATGTTATTTGTTGTATCCGTCCAGTGAGTCATCGTATTAAATTGTAAAATTAAAAATATTTAACAAGAAAAAATAGAATTAGAAGGAGCGTGTATGAATAAATTGTTGACATTGGACGAAGCCAATGAGGTGAAGAAACCGTATGGTTTGGCGTTCTATTCTCTCCGCTTACCTTGCTAGGGTTAACACGTTAAACTATGAAAAAAATATAATAACAAAAGGTCATAGAGCTTAAGCACAAGCTATTCTCTCCACGATATTGTCAATTGAATCTTTTATTTAATTATATTTACCATGTTCAGATTCGCCGAGAAAAACAATCTTCCCAAGTTAGAATACGTATCGTTGCCTCGTGCCGGAGCAATGAACATTATTATGGAGGAAGTTGGACCTCACATCGACCAAGGAGCGAGCACGTCCAAACAGCCAAATAAAAAAGGTAAAATGTATATTTGTTTTATTTTTATTTCTTATTTCATTCTCTACGTATCTTAGCTATATGTATAAAAAACTAATAGGATAATAACCTAGAGTTAATGAACTCCGTGTGGCCGAACCCAACACCGCGTATTGTTTGACTAGATTTTGGAAATGAAAATATACTGTGTAAAAACAAAACCCTTTCATTACTGAATAATGAAAGGGTCCTACGAGAGCTCCACGGGAGTGTCTTAATGGAAACGGAGTTTCTTAACACTAGCTTCCTTCTACCTACCCTGTTATGTGCAAAATGAAACGTGAAATATACTACTATAATATATATATATTATGTCTTACACACACAATGATAGTTGAAGGCGCCGACTTATAATTTATATTCATATTATTTATATTATAGGGATTTTGTAGTGGATTTGAATCCAGCATCCATTTTTTTCATAGCATCCATTTTTTTTCTCTCGACAGACGATTTCAACCAGAACAACACAAAAATAATTGACACAAAGAGCGGTGACACTATCGAGTGGATTCTCGACGTCACCATCGCCTACCCTGACCGTGTTCCGTTGCATTTGCAAGATATAGTATGCGGTATTAGAGACGCCTGTACTACCCATCTACATTACAGGCTGTATCCTAGTAACGAGGTAGGAGGTTTTTTTCTGCTTTATTTCTTTTATGAGGCCAGTCGTGACGAAGGGTCACAAGCATGCGACTGTAAACGCGACAGGTTCGATTCTCACACGAGTAAATTAAATATTGGTTCTGGTAACTAAAAGCATGGTGTTGAGGTCCGGCTCTCAATACGCAATGTCTCCAGGGAAAAAAGAATTTATTTCTGTGGCAGTACTGTAAACGCGATGATTTTGGGTTCGATTCCCATTTAAGGATTATAAAAAATATAAAAATTGCGACGTTAAGTTCCGTCCTCCAAAATAATGTCTTAAAAATTAGGCGGAATGTCAGAGTTAAGCTAAAATATATTAATAAAATTTTAATTTCTTAAAGTAACTTCAAGGTCCATATTTTTATGATGTCTAGATTAATGTGGTTTATGTTTTTCTATAGATCATTGATAGCTAACAAAATTAGTACTTGATATTTTATTAAACAATGTAAAAGTTATGTTTACATTTCATTTTTATATTTTCTCTTAGTTTCCATAGACAATTATTTTTTTTTTGTTTTATCTGTCCAGTAATTATATTTTCAGTTGTAAAAGCAAAAAATACAACATAAGAACAGGCCTCTGCAGTCAATTGATGGTAACAAAAGTAGGTCGTGTCAAAAACAAAGTTCTTTAAAAAAAAACTCTCACAAAAATGTACAGAAATAAAGAACCTTTACTGAACCATGTCTAAAGGAGCGATATGGGTCTTGGCAACGTTTCCATTTGGATTTACGCCAAAAGTTTATTGCATAGAAAATAATGATTGGATAATATGTCATCGATATATTTATGATTTTTCAAACGATAAAATGTTATTAGTTTCGATATTGCTAGTAGGTATATGACAGGTTTTACGCTCGAAAATTTTATTATCTTTGTGTTATTTGATATTTTTACGGAGAAATTTTTGAAATGTGCTTATAGCAAAGATGTTGCAATGCTTCGGTTTTTTTTCTTTATTTATTAGAACTAAAGTATCCATGAGTATAGTATTTTTCAGATTAAACAACAAAAAATAGTTTTTTAGTCCGAAACAATAGTTCCTGAGGTGAGCGTGTTCAACCAAACAAACTCTTCAGCTTTATAATATTAGTGTAAATAAAAAAAATCCACAATATTAACTTATATGACTTTAAATCAGGAATAGGTTCAATACCAGACAACTATTAAGCAATAAATGAACAAATATATATAAAATATTTATTTTATATGGTAGAGATCAAGCCTACGACTTCTTTTTTATAGTTAAA
Source organism: Heliconius sara (assembly GCA_917862395.2). NCBI lineage: Eukaryota > Metazoa > Arthropoda > Insecta > Lepidoptera > Nymphalidae > Heliconius > Heliconius sara. The sequence continues at coordinate 1,319,552 of OU860795.2, forward strand.
TCTATTAATCTCCATATTTTGTATAAGAATAATAAAAAAAAATATATAATATAAAAATCATTTTCAGGTACCAACAGACAACGAAGGCATGACCCAATGGCTGTACGACAGATTCATAGAAAAAGATAAAATGTTAGAGGAGTTCTATAGAACTGGTAACTTTCCATCGAAAGGCAATCAAATCACAAGAAGAGTGCGACAGGACAATTTACGTTATTTAATTTTACATTTGTTCTTTATAGCATCCACGTTTTTACAGTATAAAATTTTCTGTGAACTATGGAGCTTTTTTTGGTAACGAATTAGACAATACCACCGAATGGGAATAATCTATTAATTTTGCATCAGTCGATTATATGTAGAAGGTGAATAATTGTGTTTTTTTATATTATATTAGTATGAATAATTGTAATTAATATGTGACTGCATTGTATAAAAATTATATGTAGTTTTTTTTTTATATATATTTTTTGTTTGTTTGATATTTAGATTAATAATATTAGATTTAATAGATTGTTCTCATCTGGTTTGCTAAAATAAAATAAACTGATAATAAAATAATAATATACAATGGAAAACAGAGGGCTTTACTCTCAATAACGTATAAGATGGAGGGTAAGCCCTCCGTTCTCCTTGTTATGTGAAATTTAATTGGGTACATTATTTCATTTTTTTTCTTTAATTGCATTATATTTTAAGGTTTTCATGAAAATTAATGAAGAATGAAACTACTTTGTGCTAGTTCACCTCATATTTTCGATTTTAAATTGCTTTCAAGTCCATCTTTACGTTCTGAATTTAAATGCTAGTAATAAATCCTTCAACTAATGAATAACAACAGAAATTACAACAATCACATACAGAAAATTATGGTTCTAGAGGAATATCTAATAGAAGATATTGTAGTATCCATAAAAAACACTGTACCGGTCGGTACGTCGGTTTTTTTTATATATTGTGTGTTGAAAGGATTTAATCATATATTTTTATTCACAAGTAGTTTTATTCTTTGATAATTAAATTTATAATTTTTACTTATAAGTACATTGTTACCTCCTAGTATTGATAAACGTTCGATATAATTGGAGAGGTAAAGAATTAGTTAGTTTTTTTTTCTTCGAGCACTATAAATTAGTGAGAATTTCACACTTTTGTGTAAAATTATAAATTGTGCTGTGACAATGAAGTCAGTATGTAAGTACACTAGCATAAGTCTCATTTTCTCCATACCAAAATTCTATATACAGACAATAAATAAACATACATAAATACATTTAACTACAATATATTATATTGTGATATATTAAAAAAAATATGTAAAAATAACCAGAAAAAGTAATAATTCAATATATATTTCAAATATGTTATGAACATCATTTTCCTGCCACTAACTCAGTTTTATGGCACAATAATTTTAGTATCGGCCAAATAAAAATTAACAGCAGAATGTTTGTCATTTTAATTTTGTTTAAAGAATTTCATTTTCATAGGTAAAATGTATGAAAATTTCAAATTTTTTCACGATTTTTGTAATATGAACAAGTTTTGGAATATTATTTGCTTCAGGATCTCCACGTTCGCGACGCGTCAGCGTTTCTCCGAAAGCAACCGAAAATCACGTTCCTCGTTCTATTTAATCACGTCGCTTCTAAAATAAAATTCGATTTTATACAAAGGGATAGAAAGAGAAAAGAAATAAAAAATGGCTGTGGGTTCGAATCCTACACGGAGAAACACTTTAGTTTGAAAAAAAAATTTTTTTGTATGAAACGGTTTCACCATTTCATACATTGTTTTTTGGGATGAAATGTTAGTACTAAGTGATCATTCACTAGTTTATCTTTGTCTATCCTGCATTTCATCAAAGGTGCGTGAAGATGCGTGAAGGTGCGTGAAGATGCGTCTTGATATGCCATTCTAATATTTAAAAGTGGCAGCTATATCAGTTATATGTTTATAACTTTATCCTACAACGACGACGATATAAGTGAAATATTTTAATTATATTAACATGTTTTTACTTGTTAAAGTATTTTTTTTTAATTTATCTTACCAAAAAATATAAATAATTATTATTTTATATTGTACTTGATAACTTTAAATATCGAATATTCGCTATTTCGAATCGAATATTTTTTTTTAAACGAAAACACAGAAATCCAAGCCATTATAAAAATTTAAAACATTATAAAAATTTTACATTATTTCGCTTTTAAGTATGTGTCGTATATCACAGGTTCGATGCTTGTGCAAAACACACTTTGTAGCTTATGTCTCGATATCCATAGAAAAAAAGCAGTGACATAACACTACTTCCTCGTTTTCTCAACGTATTAATACCATAAAATAAAATGAATAACTGGAGAAAAAATCAAGCATGTTCCTTTTGACGTTCTAAGTGATTGTGGCATGAGATAATATGCCAAAATTTGTGTACGCCGTAAGTGCCTAAGGCTTATTGTGAGATATCGGGCTATATTTTAATACATACAAACATTCATATATGTATGTAAATCCAAATAAATATTTTTTTATACCATCGAAATATGTAGAGTTTGATTGCTTGTGCGATGGTTTTGTATTGGATTCTCATGCAGGGGAACCATTACATTTAATTTTCTTCTCTTTTTTATATATATATAAAATGCGGCGTTGAGTTTCGCTTCCCAACTTGATAAAATGAATTGAATTTAATGAATAGAGTGTCTCATAAGGTTCCCTCTGTCGACATATATAATATAGTCCGATTTCTACTTACTTTTATTAACTTAATATGTCGATTATGTATGTATATTGTCTATATATTTATAGGTTTCCATGGTTGTGTGAGTGAGATAGAGGTCATTGGCTCCCTCATTTCTGCATATCGTCTCGATTATATATTTAAAGGCTTTTAACAAAAATAACACTGATGTTTAACATTTCATATAGAGAGAAGGGAAAAGAGAGCATTTTATTTTTAATTTTTTTTTTCATGAAAATAATCAAATGTATTAAGTAGTCACATTTCTATTATATTAATATATTAGTCAAGTTAAATAAAGTTAGTCAAATAATGTATATACATATATCTTATTTAATTATTTAGAGCTGGGAGCTTAGTGTTAAGACTCTCCGTTGCCTCTTTTTCTACAGATTTGTGCAATTTTGTGTGTTGTGCGCTTTGTCGTCTTACCAGAGGAAAATATACCACAAACAACGGCGGCATTAATATTTATTTTATTAATATAAAAATAATAATAGTATAAAGTCCTCTTTATCTCTTCTCTCCATAAATTGACTCTACTTTATTCGAGAAATAAAGTAATAAATAAAAATGACGATCGTACTTAAACTTAAGTGCAATGAAAGAATTTGCTTTATTTATTTTAGATCATTTTCTCTACTTTTATAAAGTCTAGAAGCTTCAGAAATATAACAATCGAACTCACAAACTTTAATTAACGCTTAACTAGCATTAAATAAATAATTTTATAAATAATGTTAATTAAATGCTAATCAAAGTTTCTAAGTGCGGCTAAATGTAACCTCATAGTGATAATTTGATTTTTCTCTTTAAATATTCACTTCGATAACACCTTATGTCCACTTTTGTATTTAATAAAGTTAAGAGTATTGCTTTCCAAATAAATCGCTCTTTGAATCTGAAAACGTGATTTAGTGTAGTTTTCTATACACATAGTAGAATATAACGTGAATATTAAACTGTAAAGACGACCGTATTGAAATTTCGATGTAGCAGAATAAGAACGTAAAACTAATTGGCTTGTAATAAGCGAAGGTTCAAATCTCGCTAAGTTAAAATTTTTACACGAAATCTTTTTTCTTGAACAGATTTTTTATAGTGTGTAAAAACTCAATTTGTCCAACCAAGTTCCTTTTTTCAATATGTGCCTTGTTCTAGTTTGAAGTTTAATTATTCATGATTCATACATATGTCGAATAAAAAGAATATATAAAAATGCTATCTAAACAACGTTTGAAATCAACACCCACCATGCACGCTAAATGAAAAAATATATAAATATTCTATGTATTTTTTCACTCAATATAGAATAAATTTTAAAAAATATATGAAAATGTAATTTAAAACATTACCTTTATAATATAATTCTACTTTAAACGAAATTATTTGAACTTTCAATTGCGTTTTGCGCTTAGTTAATAAAAATACTTGTGGGTAGTTAAGAAGTTATTTATACTATAATTACATCTTGACGTTAAAATTTATCTAGATATAGAGTTAAATCTAGATCTATCTACATTTGAGTGTTAGATCTAGATCTAACCAATGATCTAGATTCAATTTTTAGTCTAGATTTCTTCAAACAGGTACAAAAAGCATTTTGAGTATTAATATCACCATCAGTATGCATAAGCATTATAAACATTTAAAATGTGTCTTTTCTTAGTTTTTTTTGTTATCTTTTTTTGTAGTTATGGTTGAGTTACTTTTTGGACGCGAGAGTTTTATAAGAGTTTGACTCTTGACAAATATAGCAATAAAATTATTAAACGAAGTATACATACTGTGAATAATTTAAATGAATTTAATATTATATTATATATGTATAAATAATATGTATAATAAAGAGTCGAGTAAATCTGTAACTGTAAACGCGACGGTTGTGGGTTTGATTCCCACTCGGGGAAAGAAAATATTTTCCGATAACAAGACAAACCCTGCTATTTGAATGATGCCCTTGAAATTAATAATAATAATTTACAAAAGCTCTCGCGCCTTTCCTATTTTCATTTTAGTTCTTTATGTGATTATTTTAGATAATTGTTAATTTTTGTTTCAGTTAAGTTTGAAATTTTGTAGTTAGAAACTAGTATGAAGTTGTGTAACGTGTGAAAAAATGCATTTTTGCATTACATTTTTAATATTAAGTACGCTTTTTTTTCATCATCGCCAAGTCCATTTAGATAAGGAAAATCAGGGGATAAATATAGTTAGCGATTCAAATGTATTCACAGTTTGGTTCGTAAATTTTAATGTTTTTTCAAGATTTCTTCGTTTATTGGGTTAATTGTATGTAAGTCTTCTTTATATAATGCTTGGATTTTTTATTGTAACGCACTAAAAATCCAAACTTTGGGCCATATCGATAACAGATTGTCGCTTAAATCGATTATTTGATAGTTTTAATGTAATTCTTTATGTTTTTTTTACAATATGAAACTAAAGCATATCAGATAGTTCTGCTTTGTTCTATAAATAGTTTTTTCAATTTATTTTTTGACAACAATCGAATGAATTGAATGATTTGGCAATCGATTATCGATTTGACTAACTCGAGTGAAGTTGGACTCTTGTAAATAATTTAAGGGTTCTTCAGTTTATTAATAAAGCACATTGTGGCACTTGACTTTACTTGTTTCATTTCTTTCTTATTTATTTTATTTGTTCTGTAATGAACAACTTAATGTTTTTACATAAAAACCCTGAACCTACATCGATTCGAGAAATTATTTTTATTTTTTCACTCTAGTAACAAAACCCAGCGCAGAGCCACATGAATGCTGATGTTATGGGTTCGATTCCCCGAAATGGATATTTCCTCCAGTGGGAAGACAACCACAGAATTGATTTACTGCTTCTTGATGCGCACAATACTATTACCGATTCCTACACTCTGCTTGTAAATAAACATTTTTTTCTTATATAATAAAGACTGAAGAGCTCAATCAATCAATCTCAAGAACTACTAGTTTTAATTGTTTAAGATAGTCAATTAACTTAAGTAGGCTATATCTTTATAAGCATCACGTAGTCACCACTTCAACCGTTTCGATATAAACCATAACAACAACCCGTAATTATTTTTATTTGATATTAATCCAATGTCATTTATATATGACATCATACACCACTCTAAGTTTTTCAAGTTCTGTCATTTTCACTCCATAATTCGGGGGAAAATCTCCAGCTTCCGTTCTCCAACGGAATGGAGTGTCTTAACGCTAGAGTAAACTCTCTAACTAACTAATTAGATTAAACTCTCTTAACACGAGATTAAGCTCCGCCTAAAAAACCCTTGCAAATACACCGAAAGGACATATAATGTCACTTATCAATTTTTCGAATAACACACTCGTATTTGCGCACATCACGAACAGTACAAAATTGTATGAGAGTATTTTTAACAAAGCGTTCTGAAATCGTCTCAAGTGCAAGCCAAACATACACCCTGTATAAACATGTTCCCTACATCGAACAGCACGTATCAATGTTTGAGGAAGACAACAAGATTTCTATGGAAATCCAAAATAAATAGCTTGTCGCGAATTTATTGTGGATTGGAGGATGGGCTTTCGGTGAGATTTTGGGAGCTAGTAAATAAATATATACTTTTTTTTGGTAGCCTTGTATTTTTGTATATTTTTGTTAGGAGATGATAAGATTATTAGTAACGAGATGTTGACCATAAACGCGAAAGTTGTGGGTTCGATTGAAAATAGCGGAAATGATTTATCTACGTTTCCACCCGCTGTATTCAGTTCATATGTGGTAAACAAAAATTGGCTTGAAAGTGAAGAACAAAATGTCTTAACACAAGATTCTCTCAGCTTACCTTGCTATGTGGGAGCAGGTCGAACCGTGAAGGTATGATAAAAAAATGTGAAAAAAAAGATTTTTGATCAAATATAATAGGTTGTAATAAGATTACGCTTGACGGAGAAACAGACTACTTTATTATATTATTCTTTTCTTTTTTCACCATCATTGAAAAAAATATGGCAGAATTATGAAAATCCATATTTTGGCACTTCCAAACACTAAAATGCAGTAAATTCAACGACTAAACGCTTCGAACAAATCAGAAAAGCTCTCCAGCCTAAGAGATTCTATAGAACTGGAATCAATCCTACATTTGACTTCGTTGCTCTAATTGTAAGTCAAGTTCCATACAAGTCCTATGGATAGGTGTGAAATGTAAAGACCGACCAGTACTCCTAGATCCCTTTCCACTAGCATTTTCAAAGGGTTGTTGGGCAAAAACAATAAGATTTACACGAGAGAGGGTTTTTTGTATCCTGGGTCATTTCTTAGATTTCCACCCTTCTTTCACTTCAGTGGATTAACAAAGATGAACTAAAAATGTAGGTTGTTAATTTGAAGTGCCAGTATTTGCAAGAGGCAGGGTGCGTTCCCTTCACACCTCACATTGCTTGCTGAATGGGTAGCATATCCTGGTATATATTGATTATGATGTGACATGTAAATGAGGAGAGGTGGTCGCTGTCGCGAGTGACTGTAACGTGATGATTGTGAGTTCGATTCCTATTCGAGGGTGTAGATTATTTGTTTATTGATATTTTAATTTCTTCGCTCTGATACCAAGACAAAACTACACACAATGCCTTGAAACTTTTGCAGATAGTGGGAAACGGAATATCCTAATACTAGGTTCGCTCTGCCTACCCTGCTTTATTTGGTATGCAGCGTGAAGCTGAATAAAAATGTAAATATGGAAGTATTATATAGAAGTTGAACAGTAGGAAAGTTTTTAAATATACATATGTGATCATTTTGGGATCAATACTCAACATCCGTTTGAGGCCGACGTAATATAAACCACTTTGCCTGTGATTTATTTTAATTTTTTTAAAAGAAATTAAAGCAAATTTCCTTAGTTTTTTTTTTTTTTATAAAAATGCTTATTAAAACGTTAAAGAGACCGTAGTAGCACAGTGGCATAGCGATAGCATACTCGGGAGAGTAATTATATATAACTTTTTTTTATTTCCCTGTTTTAATTGACAAAATACAGCGTCGAATTCCATTCATTACGAAATATCTTCAGAACTTAGTGGAAAGTGGGGAACGTAGTGTCTTAACAATATATTTCCTCTGAAGAAGTACTACTTCTGATTCCCACCATCATCAGGACCACCATTTCATTTAGACGAAATTATCCCAAAATATGGACAGAGTGGATTTTTTGTGAAAATCTTTTAAAAATTCTAAACTATTAACGCCACTCCATACTGAACGTTTACAACGGAACGGAACGGTTTTGACAACACTAGGTTCCCAGCTTCCCTCTGTTTACCCTGCTATATGTGGCATATGGTATAAAAAAAGAAAACATACATTGACCTAAAACATTTTAAATAAACATAAAATATCCAAATAAATTTCCCATTTTGTATCGGATGTCCAATATAATACAAAATAAGAATACCTTAAACGCTAGCACAATATTGGAAGGAACTAAAATCACCTCTTTCAACCTGTAAATAACATTTTCAGACGTCGTAAAAGTATATAAGGTTTTTCAAACATATGTCGCTTCTAACGTTCAATTTGGTTTTAACGTACTGGATGTGACACAGCAATAAACTTAGTAATAAGACACTCCATTTTCCACTTTGCTCGCAGGTTTTGTGATATTTTCTTTTTTTTTTATGGAAAAGACACGGCAAACGAGCGTGCGGGTCACCCGATGGTAAGCGACCACTGCCGCCCACGACTCACACGGCACAAAACGGCCCGTGGAGTAACGAAATTCAACGCCGCTCCTCTTCTTGTGCTCCTAGCGTTGACACGAAAGTATTTTACTCACTTAAGTGAGAGTCAAACACACAACAGGTTCCCTATACCTTCCTCAGTTGGCTCGACTACAGGAACCAAGCCACAAGAAATACTAGTAAAAATACCAGAAGTCACATTCAGCACTTTATATCCACGTTTCATATTTGGGAAGCCCTCGATCGTCACCAGACGATTATGTACCGACAAAAGGAAACGGTATTGGGACTTTTTTTTATGTTTACAAAAACGCTGTTTTATTATTACATTTTTGTCATTCTTTGTATCAATTGAGTTAGAAAAGCACTTACTGTCAGGTGGGAAAGGGAAAATTGTCTGTAAACTCTAGAATGAGCCGAGATAAAAATATATTTACTTTTAAACGTGAGTAGGAAGGCTTAAATTAATATATGAAAATTATTTTATTTTATTCAAATTTATATTCTCTTTTATAATTTTTTTCTTTTATTTTATTTTATCTGTTGTTTATTATCATTTATGGCAATAGTTGGTATGAATGTTAATAATGGTTTTGTAATGATCTCAATCGTAGTGATCTGAATCGTATTTATATTAAAAATATTTTCTTCATATTAGAATATACTATATATATAACCTAATAAAAATGATCTGTTATAGATAACAGATCATTTTTATTAGGTTCATTCATTCGCTCTGGTTTCGAGGCAAAACGTGGTGTTGACTTTCGCCACTCAACACACGATGTCTCCATAATTCGGCGGAAAGTGTGGAGCGGTGTCTCTTAATACTAGGCTCATTCTGCCTATGAAAAAAAATCTATAATAATTAGTCTCCACAATGGTCTACCACTGACCTTGATCTTTGACTCTTGCATGCATCCAACTGTTGTTAGCCATTCAATGTATGAACCTTACGTCCAGCAGTAGTGATGTCCTCCAACGGGCTGCTGATGACAATTATGATGATGATTGTGATGATTTAGATGATAATGATGATTGTAGATGAGGATGATGAAGATTCTCTCTGTCAATCCTTAATAATTTAAAAAGTGTGCAATTCTTAATATTAATTACTATTAAAATTAGAGTAATAATTGATGATATATATCTATAACTATTCTTAAAAATAATAAGTACTGTGGGATCCGAACCTTAACTTATCAGAATTTATCCCATAAATATAAATAAATAAGAAAAAAATATAAAAAACTTTATTTTAAGCCTTTCCACAGAAAATAAAATTCTATCTCGATACCAGAATGTACACCTATATATCTTCTTTTGTGAATTGTATCCCGTACAATGGAAATGAAAAAATGTAAATATAATATTATGAGAAAAATACTCCTCGTCTGAAGCTTTTCCTTTCAATGGATGTACTTCAATAATAAATTTTCTGGTTCTGTAAGAACTTTTACTTAAAGCTACTTTTTCGAAATCAAAAAAGGAACGAGGAATATTATTTTTTGTTAGGTTATATTTGTTTTTGGTCTCACGCTGTATTTTGTAGTAGGAATCGAAAAAAGTAGGTAGTGGGAACATTTTGTTTTCAAGAATTTTGTATATCTTAATATATATATATATATATATATATATATATATATATATATATATATATATATATATATATATATATATATATATATATATATATATATATATATAATGGTGTATATGTTGTAGGCGTTTAAGTTAGTAATGATTCACTCTTCTCTACATTTTTGGCTTATTTCGTTATATTGAATGATATAAAATAACCAAGTCCTCAGTGGGAAATAGAATTACATAATCATCATTACCTCACATGCAAAGTTAATCAAATCTTAAAAAAATATATATTACAAAGATTTTTCACTCAAAATCACAATTTAATATTAACTTTGTAACTTACTCGAATATTTAATAAATGAAAATCTTTAAACTAATACCCATATCAAACGCGAGGGGTTCGGACCCCATACGACCCACGACATATGGAGAGCCGTGAATAATGAAGTTACGTGTGACAAGAAATAATAGTGTACATTAATAATACGACTGTTGCTAGATCGGGTTGAAATTCATTTTAATAAATCCTCTAAATCTGTCGTGGCACAGTGGTACGCGTGGCTGTAAACGGTGGTTGGTTCGATTCCCGTCCGAGGTTTTAGTTAATATTTTCATTTCTTAGCTCTGGTGTCGAGCCAAAGCGCCGCGTTGAGTTTTGCCACTCAAGAAGCAATGCCTTAATATTGCGGGATACAGCGTGAAGCTGGGGAAAAATGGAATCAGATCTACGCTCTATATAGCAAAATAAGCAGAAAAGTGTTAAGTCACTCTCGTTCACTCACGTTCTGCGCATTCAGTCCTAATTCGAAAAACTCTGTGTTGAACGTTGGAATTTAACGCCCAAACCAACCTAAAGAAAATATGCAATGTTATATTTCATTTAAATTTCAGTGGCTTTGTATGTCTTATATTTATTTTTTTGGCATCAAAACCCTTACCATCACATCCACTGTCAAAAGACATCCACCACTGCACCATATTGTACTATTATAATATACCACCACTCATATTGTAATATTATAATATAATTTTATTAACTAGGCTAGCTGAACCAGCAGCGCGGACGCGACGGTACAGTATTCAATGGGCAGTATTTAACGTGTAAGCATAAAAATATTAACACACGACTACCCGATACGCGTTTGACTGTGAAATTAACTTAGAGTTTATATTGTGAAATGCAATGCTACTAGCTGGTGCCAGCCGTGGCGCAGGGGCACAGAGTGGGCAAACGCGACAGGTTGTGGGTTCGAATCTCAATCGAGGAAATTTAATGTTTTATTTTCTTCGCCCTGGCACACATGCAATCCCTCCAGAATTCAGCAGAAACTAACTGAAATATATTAAATCTTAATTATTAACTAACGATCCGGTCACGGCTGTACCAGCTTGTACTACAATATTATTTATTCACTTATATGTGTTTTAATAACATGATTATTTAAATATTAAAATTAAATTGATATTTAACTTTAACAAACAGACATAAAAAAAAACGTTTTGCTCTATTACATTGATAGATATCGTAAATAATAGATTTTCTTATATTTACCAAGTACAGACAGTAATAAGTATCAACTGAATTATATGTATATATTTATATGTTGCTGTTTTAATTACCTGGCTTTATTTAATGAGGTACTAAGTTGCTTATGGCATAGTGGGTTAACTGGAATGTAAATAAATGATAGTTAGAAAATCAAATCCAGATTTAGTATTATAGCTCACTATTTTTCCCTCGGACGCGCTATTCTAAGAAACTTTATACTTTTAGTTTTACACTGTATACCGCACACAGCAGAGTAAGTAAAGAGAACCTAGTGTTAAGTCACCGTGCCCCATTTTTTGCAGAATTTTATAGGCATTGTATGTCGCAACTCAACGCCGCGCTGGCAACAAGGCCAGAGTGAAGAAATGTTTTTTTTTAAATATTTCAATTTTCAATTACTCGAGAGTTCCTAATTATAGGAATAAAGTTATGCTCTACTCTAATTAGTCGACTATTGTAATTACATATTGAAGTATGTAATTTTGAATTAACAAGGCACTTTACATTAATGATATAATATAATAATATAAAGTACGCCACTGTCATGTAGTGAGACTCGATGCGTTTGTGAGTTCGATTTTCACTTAGGGGAATAAAAGGTGGGGGTGTACATTTATTTTATTTCAGTGGTTATCGGTTCAAATCTGTTTGACCTGAAATTAGCTCAAACCAACAAACAGACAGACAAAAATTTTAAATTGTTTTTGCTTTAGAATAGTGATAGGGTAAACATTAAACAATAGAGCTTTCAAAGGATGGATTCAGTGTTCACCACCAACTAATCATTATCGTTAAATTGCTAAATCCCGTTGGGAGCATTATCATCAACTCTTTGCTTTGGTGAGTGTGGCGTTGATTTGATTTGAATTGAAATCACGGTCTCGGTTCGGGCGGACAGTGGAGTGACACACTACGTTAGCTCTATCTCTACTTTGCTACATGCGGGATACAGCGTGAAGCAGAAGAAAGAAATAACGTGTTAGTCCCATAAACATTGGTTCGAATAAACCTGGAAAAACAAAAAATAGACAAAACAAGTTAAAATTGTTATTTTTTGTTTTGGTATCGAGTAAACAACTATTTGTACTTGGAATAACATGATTATTTTAAAATCACAGAAAGATTCTCCAATTTTATTTATTCTCATTAAATGTATATAAAACTTTTTTACTTTTATTTCTAATGTTAAATGAATACTTCAAAAAAATTATTATGTTATGTTTTCAACTTTATACTGTATCCTGCACCTAGCTATTTCGGTAGAGGGGGAGCCCCCTCCCTCCCTCCCTCCCTCTACCATGGGATGGGATGGGATGCATTGCGTATTGAGTAGCGGAACTCAACGCCGGGCTTTTGCCGTGGTGCCAGAGCGAAGAAATGAAAATGTTAAGAAATAATACTTCATTCCCTCGAGTGGGGATCGAACCCACAACCGTCGCGTTTCAGTCACACGCTTGTGTCTCTGGGCCACGACGGCCTATATGTACATATATTTAACTAATACTAACCTATAGTTAAACTACTAACGACCACGTTGTTTGGTTAGGACCTAATCTAATTGATAAATGTATTGCGGCTTATTCCCAGTAATTGTGATTTTGTACCGCACTGATTGGGGCTTAAGGGACGGCTCTATATTGTTGGGTTAAGACTAACATTTGTTTATGGATTTGCTTGTTATCTGCATGCATTTAGCAGGGTAGACAGAAATACAGTATATGAAACACTAAGCCTGAAACACTAAGAATAAATAAAATGAAGCCGAATGGCGAGTATAAGCACGATAGGTTGTGGGTTTGATTTCCAATTTTCGAATTTAATTATTATTATTTTTAATTTCTTTGCTCTAAGTGCACGACATTGAAGTTCAACAATACACAATGCCTCGAGAATACGGCATTAAATGGCGAATGAAAGTGCCTAAACACTAGGTTCCCTCTGCCCACTCTGCTGTGTGCGGGATACAGATACATACATCCATAATAGAGATATATATTTTCATAAATTCTACGGACGGAAAATCATGAAATCCAATCAACCAAAGCTGTATTCCATGACTAGTATTATATAAAATTATCAAATTTTAATTTAAAAATTCATATAAATCTAAAGAGGGAGTTATTGGACAAGCGCAGGAAAATGAAGCCGCCGCCGCGCTGTAAGCGGAGCAAACCTTTTGTTGCTATATGATTCGTTTGAACGTAATACTTTTGCGGAATACAAAGTCTTTTTTTTAAGATAAAATTACATATATTTATTTTCTAATTAACTTCTCTTAATATGAGTAATGCGAGACGAGAACTTATAAATTGGATCATAGAGGATCAACTTTTTGATTTATAAATAAAAGCTGCTGTACAATATGATAATATTTCTATGAAATCTATATAAGATGTTGAAAATATTATATAAATATAAAATATGTATATAAAAATCCTAAATAGTATCTAATTATAATATATTCTTATTGAATATACGGCAGAAAGTCGGTAACGGAATGTCTTAACACTAGATTCCCTCTGCCTACCCTGCTGTGTGCGAGATAAGGCGTGAAGCTGATTTATTGAATATAATTTTCTTTTAAATATATGTAATAATTACATACTTTTCAATATTATATTGTGCTTCAAAGACCTCAGCCACGTAATGTCTCAAATTTAGGCAAAGATTGAGAACGGAGTATTTTAACACTAGATTCTCTCTGCCTAGCAGCTATGCTATCAACATATTTTTTTTTTTTCAAAAAGAAAAAAAAAAACAAGTATAACATTCAAGCAAAGCAAACGGACCACACAGCCAGTACTCTATCTCATCGTCTCAGTTATTGGAGACTACAAAGAAGCACAAAGTTGAACACCTTTACTTAATACGAAATACGAAACAGTTACATTGTCTAAAGCTCTCCTTTTACTTGATTAAAAGTGATGTTTAGTTTGTTTCACCGAACTTTTCTTGTAAAGGAGGAGTAAAGGATATTGAGGATTTCAAGAGTTTGACAGATCCTGTAGATTGTTTTATGAGTTGGTGTGTATATAGATTTTTTAGAATTAATTGTTAATATTAAATTGAGGATGAATACGACTGTTAATGAGACGTTTGTGAGTTCGATTCTCATTTGGTGGAATGATTATATTTATTTATATTTCATTGTTTGGGTTGCAAAGTGCAACGTTAAGTTACGTCTCAAAAATTCGGTCTAAAGCGGATTTGATATCCTAAAAATATAATGAGGCCGGTCGTGGCGCAGAGTCACAAAGTGTGTAAACGCGCCTGGTTGTGGGTTCGATCCCCTCTAAAGAAAATTAAATGTGTATTTACTCGTAAATTTATATTTCCATTTCTTCGATCTGGTGACGAGGCAAAGCGTGGCGTTGAGTTCCGCCACTCAGCACGCAATGCTTCCAGAACTAGGCGGAAAATGAGAAACTGAGTATTTTACCACTAGGCTCCCTCAGCCTACACTGCTGTCTGCGGGATACAGCGTGAAGCTGATTTTAAAAATATAATAATTTTCAGTATAATTATAAAGTAAGTAAATCATTTAATTATGGTTTATCTGTTCTAAAGGAATGTCAAATGCTTTTACATTTCCACGCTTTTGGCCCAGTGCTACGAATGGCCTCAATTTTTTTATAAAATAATAAAAAAAACCAGATATAGATATAAACATAGAGCTAATTTCAATTTCAACAATATTCCTTACACTAATACTAGGATATCAAAAGGGTAGCCTACTAACTATTAATTTTATGAGCAATTAACCCTTATACCTATTGCAATAAGGTCAAAATTAGAATAAACACAATCATCTTCGGACTCTATTTTATCCACATTGAACGCACCTATAAGCAATCACGAGCATTCTTTAAGAGCAAAAAGAAAATTTGCCAAAGGAAAATAGAACTTATTTTATGGAGAAATAGAGTAAAATTGATGTAGAGTAAGAATATATTCACATGGCCGTCATTTAATGATGTCGTAGACAGTATGCTTTGATCTCGTTTGCAGGAGCTGGTCTAAAGGAGAAGCAGTCAGGATGTAAAAATAATAGAAATTTGAGATAATTGTACTATTTTATTATTTCATTTTTATGATTCACGGTGTAACCCACATGAAGTAGGGTAGGCACAACATAGTGTCTAGACACCCCACTTTCCACCTGAACCTTAACCATATTTTGAGTGGCAGAATTTAATGTTGCATTTACAAGGGTGAATATACAATGATAGTTCTACCCAATTTGAATTAATGATTAAATGGTAATGGTTAATCGGTGAAGATTCACTCAAGCACTCACGACTTGAAGGTTTGTCATTGATTCAAATTCATAGGAAGCAAAGCAAGTTTTCCTGATTTGGAAAAAAATTGAATTTGTGTTACTACTAATCACAAATAAAAAAAAAAAGAAATCGACACAGAGTTTAAAATCTTGCAAGTCGTAGCACAGGGGCATAAGTGAATGTAAGCGCGACTAGTTGTAGGGTTCGACTTCTATTAAGAAAAAATTTAATATTTATTAAATAATCAAAAGAAAATTCTTTACATCGCCTGGTTCTGGTTTCGCCACTCAAATACTATACTTTCAAAATTCGGCGTGAAGTAAGAAATGGATGTGTATAAATGGGAACAGTATGTAAATACAAGTTTCTCTTTTCCTGTTCTCCTTTGTATCGGAAAACAGTGAAGCTAAGAAACGCTTTCTCTCTGTTCTTATACCACAGCCCAATAGTAAAACTTACCCGATAGTTGCGGGCTGTATCAAAGAACACAACTTCGTGATACTTCGGCAACTTTCGGCGAAGTTCGGGAGTAACGAGATTCTTCTTAGATGAGTTTCTTTTAATAATGAATACGTGTAATCAGCGAGTTCCTTTTCGTATTATCGTCAATTAAGTTCGTGACTTAGTTTCTAAATGTTTGGATGTACATAGTTATATTGTTTGAGGGCGGTGTTGAGCTCCGCCAATAAACGCGCAATGTATTAAAAGAAAAAGATTAATTGTGATTAAGATAATTATGACGTATTTTATTGATTCGACACAAATAAAAATGTAATAAATCTCTCTTGGGAACCAGGCGCTTTCAACAGCTATGACCACTAAGCTATACAATAAATTGTAAGCCGGGGGTTCAAACCACGCTGCAGTAATTTTTTTATTCGTTCCTGAAAAAGTAAAAGAATCTAATAAGAACGAATGTAATGAGCACTAACTCGATATGTATACTAATAGGTAGTCCAAGGTTCGGATATCGTCGTCGTATCGTCTGATGATGCTTGATGGTACCATAATATTGTATTATTATCTAATCTAGATAAAATTGCCGAGTTTCACGTTAATTCGTAGATTCATAGATCATGATTTTATCACCTAGGTACAGCTCTACCTAATAAAAGCTTGTTAAAAATTATCAATTAAGATAAGGCCGTTGCGGCACAGCGTCTGACCGTAGAAACGGAGGTTGTGAGTTTGATCCCACTTGAGATATTGATTATGTTTAATTATTTTCATTTCTCTACTCCAATTGACAAAGCGCGGAGTTATTACATATCTTATATTAACCGATAATTCAGGGTTAGGAGTGCCTTAATATTAACTTCTCTGGTTCCCTCTTCCCTGTTATGGTACAAAAACGTAAAAATGATTTTTTTATAATTTTACAATATTTACATCGTTTGTGAACTTTATTTCAAATA
Organism: Heliconius sara; assembly: GCA_917862395.2. Classification (NCBI taxonomy): domain Eukaryota; kingdom Metazoa; phylum Arthropoda; class Insecta; order Lepidoptera; family Nymphalidae; genus Heliconius; species Heliconius sara. The sequence goes on from OU860795.2 coordinate 1,336,864, forward strand.
AAAACCTAATATTTAAAACCAGCACAGTACGTGTTCTATACAAATAAGGTAGTCTCTCACATTTATTACTACTGTATTATCATTTATATTAATATGCATTAGTAATTTGAAATGCTAACAAGACACGGACACCTAAAGAAATCGAATTTAAGATTGAATATAATCACGTCGGCTGGTCCGCAAGGGCTGCATTCAATTTATATGGTAATCATTTTTTTCATCATTCGCCCTCCAAAGGAAATGGAGGTGCTGGTGTGGTGGTGGGATACTTCGCGTTTTATGGAGAATGATGTAATTTGAGGTCAGGTAGCAGGTGCAGAAGATTGTGACTGTAAACGCGACTGGTTAAGGGTTCGAATTCCACTGGAATTAACTTTTCAAAAAATATTTATTTACAAGTATTTATAATCATCATTTTTCGAGGCCAGTCGTGGCGCAGTGGCACAAAGTGTGACTGAAAAACCGACTGGTTGTGGGTTCGATCCCCACTCGAGAAGATGAAATATTTAATTAAATTTATATTTCCATTTCTTAGCTCTGGTGTCGAGGCAAAGCGCAGCGTTGAGTTCTGCCACTCAACACGCAATGCATCCAAAATTCGGCAGAAAATGGGGAACGGAGTGTCTTAAGACTAGGTTCCCTCTGCCTACCCTGTCATGTGCGGGATATAGTGTGAAGCTCACTTAATTTAATTTAATTTTTAATAACTTTTCAAAATAAGTGCCCTAGACTAGTAGGGTCGATTTATATCACTTCTGCCATTTTTTTAGAATATACCTGGATACGTTTGTTTATAAGAAAATACGTCGAGTTTTGTAGTATTCATGTAATGTCTTAAACATAGGCCAGTGTATGGGGAAAGTAGTGACTTAACACTAAGTTACTTTTAGCAACCATGTTATCTACAGAATTTCTCGTCGTAACGTAGGGATACAAGGCTGTGACTCGTTATAGGCAGTTGTGGAATTGACCCCCACTCGAAAGAAAATTCATATATAAATAATAAATTCATTTCGTCGCTCTGAAACCAAAGCAACACAATACTAGGTTCCCTCTGCCTATCCTGCTGTATGCGGGATACAGCGTGAAGATGATTTTTAATTTTATGTTATATTTATTGTACTACCCAGCACCAACTACTTAATAATTATACACAATTTCCATACTCTACATAAAGCTCTACTAAAGCCCTAGAGTCCGGTCTTATTGAATTTAAAACTTTTCAGACTACCCATAATATTATTGTAAATTTGAAACTGAATCTCTTTGTGTTCAAATTGTGATTTAAACATTAAACAATTTTTCCTTTTTTGTTAAAGAAAAAGGCACTTAAAGTCAAATTATTCTTTATAATTGTACATATTTTTTTCACAGATATCTGTCATATTTTAATTTTGAAACCTTTATTGTGAATTTTTCATATAAACATAGTGATTTATATATAAAAAATTATAAAAAAAAATATTAATTATATATATAAAAAAATTATAAATAAAAAAAATAAAATATAAAATAATTAAAATTATAAGGGTTGAGGCCAGTCGTGGCGCAGAGGCACAAAGTGTGGCTGTAAAATCGACTGGTTGTGGGTTCGATCCCCCATTAAGGAAATGAAATATTTATTTTTTTATTTATTTATATTGTTCATTTCTTCGTTCTGGTGACACGCAATGCCACCAGAACTCTGCGGAAAGTGGGGAACGGAGTGTCTCAACGGAGTGTCTAGGTTTCCTCTGCCTACCGTGCTGTGTGCGGGATACAGCGTGAAGCTGATTTCTTTATAAGGATCTGATTTAATAAACGGCATTATTAGGTTGTAATTACTACCTAATTACAACCTAATATTTTAGAACTTTGATCTGACTTGCCGTGTTAGTGTATGTGATATTTTACAAGCTCACACACACACACTATCTAGTAATAGATTAGGCTTTGATTTGATTCGATTCTATTGACTTTCTTTTTTTATTATGGAATTGCATATAATTGTTAATCCGAAAATAACCGCCGCCATAATACAATGGCGAATTACAAATATTTATACAAGCTATTTAATATTGATAACATGACCTATTTTAATATGGATCATGTTAAAATAGGTTAACATTCAAGGGCTTGATATGTAAAATATAATTATAAAAAACAGATTTTTGGTGATAATTAATTCAAGGTCGTCGTAGCAGTGACACAGCGTCTGACTGACGTTGAATCACTATTTATCATTATTTATTTAGAAGGAACCTAGAGTCACAATTCATAATTCGGTAGAATTTACGAGACTCTTCACTTGAGCGGCGGAACACAACGTCGCCTTTTGTCTACAAGAAGTTTAAAAATAATTCCCTATGTTTAAAAAAGAACCATTTCCTTTACAGATACGACCGCTTCCACTTTTATACGTAACATGTAACTAAATATTAAAACTCAAATATTCAAATTATAATATTATAATATAAAATAATTACAATTCAGGGTACCTTGGTAAATAGGTTGTTAGATCCCTTGGTAGGTGTTTTAACAAATTAAGCAATTAAGGAACCTTCCTCTTCCCCTCACTACCCTTCTGCCCAACTCCCTGTACTCATTTTAGATATTTCTGAACGCACCCTTCTGTAAATTAGATGTGAACCTTTTTATAAACCACCGCTTTGGAAACCGTTTGCGTATGTATGACATTTCTTTTATAAATAGGCTTCTTGCTAACGGATAGACTTTTTTTTATATTCAATCGCTGAAGCAGCAGCAACTCGCGTTGCTCTCATATAGCTGGATAGGTGGAGGGAAACTGGGAACCTAGTGTTAACTCACGTCTACTTAACACCGTGTCTTTCCTTCGAATTATGGAACCATTACATGTTGAGTGGCGGAACTCAACGCTGCGCTTGGTCTCGTTGCTAGAGCGTGAAACTGTAAGTGCTAGTAGGGACACAATTTCTTAAAGTCAGTCACCGACAATTTGTATTTGATTTTCCCTTAAGGAAAATGAAATATTAAATATTTTCATGAAATATTAAATGTTTTCATTTTCCCTCTGAAAACGAGGCAAAGCGAACATGCGATGTTTCTAGAGTTCGGTGGTAAGTGGGGTACAGAGTGTTTTAACGCTAGGCTGTCTCTGCTTATCCCGCTACTTGCGGGATACAGCGTGAAACTGAAAAAAAGCTGATTTCTCTAACTGGCATTTAAATAATCGTCACGTTACCAAACACTTTTATCACTGAATACAAAAATGCTATTTACATACTTCCTTTTATTCATGTATCCCTAATTCAAATGAATTAAGCATCTTCCGCTTAATTTAACCGGTCTGGATAAACGAATTGAGCATTTTGTTGACAAGCCTTGTATTTATCCTGTTCCACGTATTAATAATAAAGCACTTGGGGTAAAGTCTTGGATTCGATTTTTTATGAAATTATTTTTTTCTTATTTTTGACGTATTCGAGACTGAGTGACAAAATTTAATACCGTGCTTTATTTATCAGAGTAATAAAATGAAAATAATATAAATGTTCCTTCATGTGAGTATCGGAAAATATAGCCGTACCGATCAGATCGTAATCGTCATCGGCTTACAGTGTCTGATTGTAAACGCGACGGTCGTGGGTTCGATTTTCAGTAAGAAAAATGAATTATTTTCTCGCTCCAATAACAAAATAAAACTCAAAAATGCAGCGTTGAGTTCCGCCACGCTACACTCAATATCTCGAAAATTGAGAAAAATAAGGAACGGAGCGTACACAAGTTTCCCTCCGTCTACCCCGCTATATGCGGGATAAAGCGTGAAGCCATTATCCTCTAATACCTTCGTACAAAGATCAATGACTACCAGTTCAAATAAACGTCACAAGTTGCCGTCTTCACTCGACTCGACTCCGTTACAAATAGTAGGCAATTGTAGACGGGGATTTGCTGAATCACGAGACTGCCGTAATCGCGAACAACCGGCCGATCAGAAAACAAAGGTGTTTCGGTACAACGTTTAATGGAAGTGACTGTCTATTTTATTTTGTAGTGTTACACTTGGAGGTATTATACAGTTTATTATTATTTTTTATTTTTCTCATAGGGTGGCGGAGCCTTCCTCCTCAATCCCAATCCTTATACTTTATCTTACCATACGGGAAGAAAATAAAAAAAAAAAAACATGTATTATACTAAACTATTTATTTATTTATTTATTACCAAAGTGCATGTTTATTCCAATATATGAAAATAATGTTTCTTTTAATTGGAAAACATAAATACAGAAATTTGTAATGTTTCCTTTTACAGAATTTTTTTCTAAAAAATTTTTAAATCTTTTAAAATCTTCGATGCTTTATCGTATGTGTTTTAGCTTTACGCTCTACTCCACATACATCAGAGTAGATAGAGGGAACCTAATTTTGGCACCTTGAATCAACTTTCACGTTTTGTCTTTGTACCAGAGCCAAGAAATGAACATAATTCGTTACCCTAAATGGGAATCGAAGCCACAAGCTGCCACAAGCCACTGAGGTCGATAATAATATAAGTTATAATAAAAAAACCGGTTGCGTGCTGTCTCACTTTAAAAATATAAGTTTGAATTTTTTTCCTTATGTACCTTTAATTACCTAATACCTTTAATTTTTCACTTTTCGTCCTTTTTCTTCATTGCTTTGTAAATTCGAACTTTTTTAAAACTTAAAAACTGTAGGGTCTATGTAAAGTACACTATAGATTTTGTTTAGGGGACCGATTTCGTACAAAATGCAGCAAAATGCATAAAAATCATCGCATCTTTTGATAGCGTTGACTAGAAGCTTGATTTTTCTGTGCTTCAAGAAATATATGCTTAAATATTTGATATTAACTTCAACTCGATACCTCCACGCGATCATAAGATAAATGATCTTGACAGATGGACAACAATGTCATGTAAGGATTCTGTTTTTTTATCTCTTGAGGTTCGGAACTTTATAAATCCCTCGTTACCATTTTTTTCTTAATATAATAGAAAAAAGCTTAATGTTAACTGGTACTACATAAAAACTAAATAAATTTAAACTTATCAAAGGCTTTTCTAAAAAATATCTTACGGTGCATCTTAACTCTACATCCATGTAATCTTGAAGGTAGAATTGGAAATCACTTAGTCGACTATTGGAGAGCCATCGTACTGCTCCTTTGAACTAGAAATACGAAGAGATATAGTGCGTTGTATTCTAGTATCGAGAGCTCAGCCAGCTGAACTAAATAGGTCAGTTAGGGTGAAAAATTTTAGTTTCACATTATATCCTATATATATAGTAGGGTAGATAGGGGGAATCTAGTATTAAGATTAAGATGCTCAGTTTGTTTGTTAGTTAAGATATTTCCGTTCTTCACTTTCTGCCGAATTCTGAAGGCATTGCAGAAGACTGGTAGAACTCAACGCAGCGTTATACAAATTTGAAATATTTCATTTCTTCGAGTGGGAATCGAACCCATGATATGTCGAGTGTACAGTCGCACGTATGTACCCTGTATCACGACTAACTTCTTCTGTTATGACTCCAGAAGAAAAAAAATAATAAGACTCAAAAATTTGACATACGAGTAAAGGTGAGTTAGGGACTGTAGGGGAATACTATGGAGAAGTTTTACTCAACGGGATCTCCTCTCCTATAATTAAAGTAATTCAGGCTCTGAAATAGAAAGTGAGAAACCGAACAATTAAATTTATTGATAAATAATATAAAGTTTCGAGTTCATTTTAATGGATATTGAGAAATATTCATATTGTTAGACACCATCGTGGCGCATTAAATATGGAACGTCGTCATCCCTCTGTCGACGCGGTGGCTGTTAGTTCGATTTCCACTTGAAGAAATATTATTTTTTTTTTGCTGCAGAATACCTAGGAATCTAGTGTAAAGATACTTTCGTTCTCCACTTTCCATCAAATTCTCGAGGCATTTCGTGTTTAGTGGCGGTATTCAACGCCATATATATGATATATATTAAAAACAACATATATATTAAAAACAACACATTGCGAACGGAGTGTCTTAACACAAGTTTCATTTTACGAATAAAAGCTGTAATCTATATCACAATTTTCCATCAGCCCAGTAACAAACACCACAATTAAATTTATAGGCAAATAATAAAGTTTGGACCTCGTTTTAATGGATATTGAATAATATTAGTATTGATTAACTCGATTGAAATCAATCTTCATCAAAGTTCTTGACGTCAGTGAAGCTTTCATTTGAAACTTTTTGTTACTCACTTTCTTTGTTTAAAAACGAAGTTAGTTAATTAAGGGACCCCTCTTTAAATAAATCGAATTTTATTTTATTAAGTGTTTGACGGTTTAGATGGTGATTACGGTTTTGTTTTATAGCATTATATATATTTATATTAAATTTACTCGATTTTTAGTTAAGCTTTCGTGGCTTACTAATATTTCTAATAATAATTTTCTTTAACATACCGACGAATATTCTTATGTTTTTTTTTGCTTTCGTTTAGGAGAGAGAACCTAAACCTAATGTTCAAACATCATGTTTCCTACTTTCTAACCTATTTTCGAGACATTGCGTTGAGTACAAAACTCAAAGCCGCTTTTCTTATACCAGAGCGACGAAATGAACAACTAATTAAATATAATCATTTCCCTGAATGGGGATCGAACTCACAACCTTTGACCACGACGATACGACTTTACATAAAGATACTTCATAAACCAAAAATCTACTCAAAAACTGTTCATATTATATTTCAAACTACTAAAACTTAATTTTAACCATTACCGTTGCTCCAGCTACATGTAGGTACCTCCGTAGCTAGTGTCAACATAATTCTCAAAACAACCAAACATCGATTGTATGGCACCAGAACCAGGTACGGTTAGTTAATGAAGTTTATGAAAGTTGTGACGGCGGTTGAGTGTAATTATTAACTCCACTTATTATATACGGTAGGTAGTCTTTTATATGAATGAGAGATGTCGTTTCGTGTTGGGATATAAGATAAGATATTTTGTTGAGTATTTTTTCACGTTTTTTAATATTTTTCAGCTTCACGCTGTATTCTGCAAAACCAATCTATCCTAGGTTGAGGGAACCTGGGAACCTGGTGGAACTTTACAAACCTTCCGTTCTGAAGAATGCCTTCAGAATTCGGTGGAAAGTGAGAGACATATTACTAGACTCCTAGATTCCTTCTGCCTACCCTGTTCTGTGCAGGATACAGCGTGAAGCTATAATAATAGTTTCATGTGACTCAACAAACATAGTAGGCAGGAAATACTTAGCTTCAACACACTCATTCTCCACTTTCTCTCCGATATCGAAACTCGCAATAAGTTGAGTGGTGGAACTCAACTCTGCAATTCTTTGTCATCAAATGCATATTTTCTCTTTTTTAATTAAAAGATTGAAATCAAGAAAATTCAAGATTGAAATCATAAATATATATTAAAATAATATTTTTATATTTACATGTATAAATCGCAAAATCTAACAATCAAAGGAATTGATCGCAAATCCAGGTACAGTCAACTAATGAAGTTTCAGAAAGTTGCGTCTGTCACAACCGTGTAATATAATTAATAGCTCTGCGCTTCAACCCCCCTGAAATTCCGTTACGTTCCACTTGGTACCTGCACTTTTTTAATATATGGTATATTGTATTAAATATTGAAAGTTAAAATTTAATAAATCTAATATAATTTATAAGTGAAGAAATTGGACTGTACTCTGACTTTATTCATTTTATACGATGTCGTAAAGTTTTCAATCATTACTTATTTTTTGTTTAGATCTGGTACTGGTGGTAGGTACAGCGGAGCGTTGAGTTACTTCAGTGAATACACAATATAGCAACGATGGCGAAAAGTGGGGGACAAACGTGTTTTAACATTAGTTCGTAGGTCCTCTCTACCCACCTACATATTATTATATTCGGGTTGATGCTAAAAAAAGTTTAAATAACTGTACTGATATTCATTCGTTATGTCTCGTGCAATAGTAACTTTATATATTTTTTTATCAGCTTCCGTCATATAGCAGGGTAGGCAGAGGGAACCTAGCATTAAGACGCATCGTTAGGCCAAATTTCCGTTTCCGCCAAATTTTTAGACTGACTGACTAGTGGAACTCAACACCGCTTATTGTCGGGGTACGAGAGCAAAGAATTGAAAGCGATTCATTCTCCCGAGTAAGAATCATCAAGCCCACAACCGTCGCGTCAACAGTACTCAAAAAATCTTACGTAAAAAACGTTCTACTGCAATAAATGTTATTTTATTTTAATACAGCCATTAGCTATATCTAAATGTTGATACTGAAATATAAATATCGTCTCTCTAGAGACTTAAACTAAACGTAACAGACAGATTTATCTAGCCCCAAGTGGAACACTGTCGCCCTAGTGTACACGAAATGACAAACTTCGGTAGCGTCAGCAAATACGTATTTGTACTGGAAGCGCTCGATAAATCCAACCACTGGTTGTATGATTAACAGTTTAGATTCATATTGTATACATAATTATTTGGATTAATTTAATTAATTGAAATTGATTTTATATATTAAAAGGGTTCAAAAGATTCAAATATGCATGTCTTTTATTGGTTATTCGAATTGGTTTGTCGTACAAAAATTATGTTCTGTTTTCTAACAAAAGAATAAATATAGAAAGAAATATATAAGATATAAATAACATTTAATGCTCTTCTTAGTCAAACATGCTTTCACATTTATACTAATAAATGTGAAAGCATGTTTGTTTGTTACGCTTTCATACTAAAACATACTTAACTGATTGTAATGGATATTATACACATAGTTACATTCTTGGAGATTATAGATGATATTTTTATTAAAAAAAGTATAACTATAACTCTTGCTTTATGAAATTTTAAATTTTTATGGTGATATACGATTGATATAATAAAGTAGTGCATAAAAAAAATTTTGTAAACTAGGTGAATGGATCTATATTTTACTGACAATAAAAGAAACGAAAAAGATTTTTTCTACTTAATTACTATTATTAATAGAATCCATAACAGTTAAGTGTAAAATAGACGTTTTATAAGAGACGTGAGTCCAAATCCTGTATTGTTTAAATTTTTATACACGTACGTTGTACGTTTTCAAAAAAAAAATGTTTCTTATCTAAATGTAGAATAACACTTTATGAGTCATGTATTAGAAATGATCAGCTTCACGCTGTATCCCGCACACAGTAGGGTAGGCAGAGCTAACCTAGTGTTAAGACACTCCGTTCGCCACTTTCTGAATTTTCCAATTCTGTAAGCATTACGTGACATATTGAGTGGCAGAACACAACGCCGCGCTTTGCTTCGACGCCAGAGCGAAGAAATGGAAATTGAAATTTAAGTATATATTTCATCTCCTCGAGTGGGGATCGAACCCACAACCAATCGGTTTTACAGTCACACTTTGTGCCGCTGCGCCACGACTGGCCTCTAATTAAATATTACGAAAAACATTAAGACAATTTATTAGTGCTTTACATTTATTTAAATCTTGCCTTACAAATACCTGTAAAATCCAGTGTTTTCAGGATTGATGCCGCCAACGTCGTTACCCCCTAAAGCTATCACAGCCTAACAAAACATATTTTAAATTACCCCGGGTGTTCTTGGAGCAAGCACGCTAATCCCCCAATATAACTCCTTCGAAATATACCGACCGTTTTACTAGTCCCATTGTGTAAATGTAAACGTTATTATAGTAGTATTGTTATTATTATTAAATTTTGATTTTTTTAAAGAGGCCATTCATGGTGCAAGGTTTCAAGTGGGTTTGTGGGTTCAATTTCCAGTCGAGGAAATGAAATATTTTATATCTTTATCTCCTCGCTCTAGTAAGCGAAGCGTAAGCTTTTTTTATAAATTTTGTCATGTTTTTTATTATGATTATTCTATATTTTACAAAGTAAGCGTATGTAGTATTTTAGTATGTCTTCATTTTAGTCACTTCACGCTGTATCCCGCAAATAGTAGGGTGCACAAAGAAAATCTAAAGCTAAGACACTCCGTTGACCCTTATCAGCTGAATTTTTGAGATGTGGAACTCAACGCCGCACATACACCACCTTACTACTTATTACCAGAACGAAGAAAATGAATATATTGAAGAAATCATTCCCCTGAATGAATCGAAACTACAACCGTCGCATTTGCAGTCACACCTATGCTACTATGTCACGATGGCCTAAAGTATTATAATTAATCGACTTCTTTAAAAGGAGCAAGTTACCAATTCGACTGTATTTTTATTGTTTGTGTTTTTTCAGAACTTTTGACTGATAGAACAGATCACGATGTTTCTTCTTTTATTTGAAAGTTGGTACTTCCCGTGTGGCCCCATTTTTTAAATTAAAATTATCCATAAGAAAATCACATAAGTCAATCAATTTGCATTAAGTACGCGACAAATGGGTGAATAACTGAATATTACAACCGATTATGATGTTCTTTTTTTTATTAGAAATAAGACTTCTACGGTAGTTTGATGAGAATTCAGATTATGAGGTCGAGTGGAAATCGATTTTTTTTTGGGTAAAAAAAGATTTTTTATAAACAATTATTTTTTGTATTATTATTATGTATTATTCAAGAATAAACTAGAAATAATCTTTATTAACAAAGTGTTTTTTTTTAAATAAACAATACAATTATTTTAAAAGCTTTTTCATTCCCATGTATTCCGCACATAACACAGTAGGCAGAGGGAAACTTAGAACCTAGTGTTAACAAAGACCGTTCCCACGTCCGTTTTAGTTGGTGGAACTCAACCCTGCGCTTCACCTCAATATGATAAAAAAAACATTGATTCTTTTTAATGTAAGGTACATAAGGTGGATTATTTCTTTACTAAATACCTTCTGCTGAGACTGTAAAATATATAAATATATATATATATATATATATATATATATATATATATATATATATATATATATATATATATATATATATATATATATGTAAATTAAAAAGCCGTACCCATTACCGTCTAGAACAATGGAAACACTCATCAAGTTTCAATTAAGCCTACTCATTCGTCCTCGGCTTTATAAGCCTACGATCCTGTAAACGCCTTGTAGATTCCTCTCACTAAATAGTGATGCTACTATTTAATTTAAATGTTATTGTATAATTTGTATTAATTTTTTACCCCTATATTGTAAATATAATTTTTATCAGACGATTTGCTCGACCTCGAAATGCTATATAACTGAGAAGAATATACAGTATATTGTACATGACGGCTATTTTAGCTTTGTTTTTCGGAATAAATTTCAATGAAATATGAAAAGAGGCCATAGTGGCGCAACGTTACAGTACATGTCTGTAAATGGGATGGAGTTCGAAACCCATTTGGGGTAATTAACTTATTCCATTGTCTGGCTATGGTATAAAACTGTTTACCCTGCTATATCTAGAATACGGCGTGAAGCTAAAAAACCCCTCTCTCTTTTTACGCCAAATGAAAATAAAAAATACAGAAAACTGTATTAAAAACTCTTTACTGCTACAGAAAATTTTAGACGCTATTACATAGTTAACTTTGACAAACGCAGCATTTCCAAAAGCCCTTATTTTTGTGCTTCTTATTTTTGTGCAAGTGAAAAGCTAGTCTGGCGGGTCAAAGGGCGATATAATTTTTCTGTAAATATTGTATGGAGATGATTCAGAAAGTTCGCAAATAAAATAAATGAAAGCCATCCTTAGATGCTTCGTATAGAATGTTTCAAGTGTTTGATGATATATTTAACAACAAATAATATAATAATAATCATTTGAATTTAAATCATTAAAACAACGTACGTATAAGACTTTTGACGTAGCGGTATCTTAACCTACGCCCCTTGAAAATCGTCTAACCACTAAGCCATACATTCTTATCAAACTACGTGGAAATTTTTATATGTTTATTTTTTAACATTATTTTTTACCTTCACATAGTGTAAACTGCATACAATTTTTCAAGTGCAGAGACGGCCTTCATACATGTTCTTCATTATGCAAAATAGAAATAACCTAGTGGTAATACTTACATTCTGTTCTATTTATTCTGGATGCATTATATAGCACTCAGTCTACCCGACTGAGACATTTTTTTAGCTTAACTCTATGCCACATATTGCAAGGTAGGCAGAGGGAACTTAGGATCCTAGTGCTTAGACACTCCGTTTCCAATAAAACACTTTCGTTCTCCACTTTCCACTGAATTCTGATGACATTGTGTATTGAGTAGCGAATCTCAACGCCGTTTCATTTTCTCCCATGGGAATTGAACTTACAAACTGTCGCGTTTATCGCTTCACACGCTTGTGCCTCTACACCACGAATGGCCTCATCAAAACAAATAATATATAAAATACAATAAAATCGTGTAAGAAGTAAGCCCACGATCATTGCGAACCGTCACACATACAATTCTGCTACGATAGTGTCGAAAGGTAAACACTATCGTTATTTCAGTACATTAACATCACTAGTCAAATAGATTATAGGCTTTACTAAGTTTGTAGTGCGTATAAATGGATTTTGGAATTACTTATGATTTAATATTGAGTATATAATGAGATCGATCGAATCTCCTAATTTATATATACAAACGAGTAGATGCTATTATAGATTTGTTGTTGTGAATATTAAACACTGCATCGTGGCGCAGGGGCACAAGCGTGCGTGTAAACGGAGCAGGTTGTGGGTTTGCTTCTCAATCGAGGAAATGAAATGTTTAATATTTTCGTTTCTTCGCTCAGGACGTTGACTTCAGCACTTGAACACGTAATGCCTCCAGTAATCGATACAAATACATTTTGCACCGATTTCTGGCGGCGTTAAGCTGCGCCATCCAACACGCAGAAAATTATCAAGAAAATGGGGAATGTCTTAACACTAAGTTTTTCCTGTCAGGGAGAGAAATCGTGAAGCTGAATTGAACAAATAGAGTTTTTTCTTACCAATTACTTTAATTAAAAAAAAATCATATATAACATTTACTAAAAAACAGGACACGCGTGGGTCGGGCTCGCCATACAAAAATTCCTTCCGTACAAAAATTAGAGGTCTCGAGATTTTTCTGTAATTCAGGCTTAGCTTAGCCAGAGCTCTTTCATCTGATACCTCACTTGAAATAACGGCTTTAATACCAAATTTGCCCCTTTTAAGGCTATTTTTTTAGGATTTAACCACAAATGTATAGATTTCAGTTTTTTTCTAAACTTTTACTACATATAGATGCTAGGTGCCATGTTTTAAAATTTTAGGTAAGCCGGAAGTATCATATTCATTTTGATTGCCTTTATAGTGTCGAAATAGTCGACGTCGACGTCGTATTTTTTACTATTTAGGATTATATTTTTTTAAGATTTAACCATAAATAGGTATATAGTTTTCATATTTTTTCCTGAACTAGTACTACCTGTATATGCTAGTTGACAAATTTCATAATCTTAGGTCAACCGGGTTTCTAGGTTAACATAGGTCGTATATCTTGGTATATGGTTTAAATTTCAACCCAATACTTCCAAGCATTCCTGAGATAAAGGCTCTTGACAGACAGATAGACAGACATACGTACAAAAACATGATCTTATAAAAGCTCCTTTTTTTCGTAAATCGTACGGAACGCTAAAAAATACAGTCAGTTCCTCTATTAAAATTCGCAACGAATCAATTTGTTAAATATCGTACAGTCGAATATTCCAATATTTTCAGTTCAAATATATTTTTTTCCAACTACCCACATATATACATATATAAAAAAAAATATTGGATTTTTGTTAAACTCCGAATGCATTGTTATAGATTTTGGAGAGCAAATAAAATACCTCTGAAACGCTAACAAAGGATGGATTTGTGAATTTTGCGAAATATCTCGCGCTGTATTGAATATATGAACTTTGAAATACGTTACGTGGGAAAACCTGTAAGTGGTAAATTGGGAGGCCTATTCTTGATATTTCAGGAAATTGTTTAATTTTATGATATTAATGTACATACGACGGCTATATGTTAAATATTTTAAAATATTTTTTCCTTGTTTTAGTGAGGTCAACGTCTTACTGTAAACGTGATGGTTGTAGGTACGATTCCATTCCGGAAACGAATTATTTTCATTTCCTCGGGTTGTAGCACACTTAACACGCAACACCTCTAAAATTGGTTTTAGAGGAACCGAATTTCTTAAAATTCATTTAATTCATTCATTTCAATTTAGTCATTGAATATAAGGAATGATCTATATAATAAATGATCTACTAAGGCTGTCGTAACGCAGCGACGCGGCATCTCACTGTCGACACGATGGTTGTAAGTACGACTCCCACCCGAAGGATTGAATTATTTTCATTACTTCGCGCTGGTAACACACGCGTTACACAGTGCCTCGAGAATTCTGCGGAAAGAGTGAAACCGAATGTCTTAAAACTTAATTTCTATTTTGTACCCTTATGTACGTAGGATACGGTGAGTAGTGATATTTAAGAAGGCGAGTACAGATGAAATTTCATTTTCAAATCATAAAACGACAAAATGTCTTACGTCTACCATGCAAATTTCTAAAGATAAGTAAAAGTTGTGACCTCCTTTGATCACTTTCGCATGCAAATACGATTTTAATATAATTAGAAGTAGCCTCATTAATTTTTTGTGATACTCCACAGAAAGGGTTTTTTTCAAACATGAGGTTCATTCCGTTAACCCTATCGACCTTTACAGCGACACCCAGTGGATAGGGAGGGAAGAGGGAACTCTGCACTTGTGAAATTGCGTAGCTGTCTGTAATATAAAAATAATACAAAATTCCATTTCATTTGACATTTTACAATTTTTATTTACTTTATCAGAGCAAAGAAAAGAAAGAATTCACTACCTCAAGTAGAAACAACTTAAACAACTTCAAAGGTAAATTTCGTATTTTAATAAAATTTATAGAATAATTCCACAGCGCATAGGGCGCTAAGCGGCTTAGACGGTCGGCATTGAATCGTATTATGACTAGATATCTGTGTAGTGCTTTTATATAAATACTTCTATATTAAGCTCTTACATAGAACGAGTAAGCTTTTGATGTACGCTTTTGAAATAAATATAAAATACTTGGTTGATATTTTTTTTAGCTTCACGCTGAATCCCGCTCTCAGCAAAATACCCAGAAGGAGTTTGGGAACGTAGTGTTAAGACACTCCGTTCCTATTAAGTCCTTTCCGTTACCCCTTTTCCACCGACCACTACTCAATACCGCGCTTTGGGCCAACACCAGAGCGAATAAATAAATTTTTATTTTTTGATTACCATTTGATGAAATTAATTATTTAATATTTATACATTTAATTAATATTAAGTAATTAATTGCCCCGAATGAGATACGAAGTCATAGCCTGTCGCGTTTACAGTTTACACATGTGTGACCATGCGCCACTACTGCGCCTCAATATATATATATTTTGAGGCAAATTTCATAAATTTCAAAGTTAACGCTGAGGCCGTCGCAGTGCAGCGTCACAATGTCTGACTATAAACGCAACGGTTGTGGGTTCAATTTCCATTCGAGAGATTAATTATTTTTATTTCTTTACTCTTAGTAACAAGATAAAATCGTTGAGTACACTCAACACGCTATGTTTGAAAAATTGGGAGAAAAATGAGAAACGGATGATCTCCTCGGTCTAACCTGCTGAATGCTTGAAGATAATAAAATTTTATTCTTAAAGAGGAGAATCTTAAACTTAAGTCGAAAAGTGGAGAATATAGCCACTTATTAGTGTTTTTTTCCTACAAATGTACCGGAAACCTATAAATTTTAAAAATATATACAGACAAATCGATATGTTTCCAATCCAAATCATCTAACTAACATGACATATGCGTAAAACTACTACAGGAAAAACAAAGGCCCTAGAGACCGTAAAGAACTATCGTATCTAAAGTTAGACACTTTGAATTACCGAACGTTACGCCGTAACTTGAGGTGGATTTAAGGGAGAAGTTTCTTTTCGTACACGTACGTACATATATACTACTATATTGATATTAGAAGGATTGGTTAAACGCACTTATCTCAAGAACTAAAGGTTGAAATTAAAAATATATATATTTGCATTGAATAGTCCATTTATCGAGGAATACACATTAATCGTTTCGATGAAACAAACTGCGAATGTTCTAAAGCAGTGATTCCAAACCTTTTTTTTGTTGCGGCAAATAAAACAATAAAAATTATTTACTTACTACAACACACTGCATAAATAATTTATGACAAAAATTTTAAATATACGAAATAAACTTATATATACTACAATCTGAACGTTTATTAAGGGATTAATTACAAGCGAATAATAAAAATATTTTTTAATGCGAAATTTGAACTTGATGTTTTTTTAAAAATTTCATTTGTATTTTGTCGTAAAAATGACAATGCAACCTCTCATATCTTATTTTTTATTATTTTAATCTAAATTCAATTAATTTAATTTAATTTATTTTTTTGTGGATTTAAATATGTATTCATGTTAAAAATATTTTCCTTTTTAAATGATATTATATACTTCCAAATTTGGCGGCACACTTTGAAATTTGGCGGCACACAAAACTGCCGCGGCACAGTGGTTGAGAATCACTGTTCTAGAGCATCAGAGGGCACAAGCGTGCTGCTGTAACGCGACATTTTGTGGGTTCGATTCCCCCTAGAGGAAAATATATATTAATGTTGTCACTTTCTAACTCTAATAACGAGGCAAAGCGCGGCGTTGAGTTCCACCTTTCAATACGCACAACCCGCAATGCATCGAGTATTTTAATGGAAATTACATTTACAATTATTACAAAAAACTGACAAAACTACATTTAAAAAATAACTAAAATTCAAAACATGCATACAATACAAAATACTCATACTACAAAGTGTAAACCCAGTACGTAAACGTTTTTATTGGCATCCCCCACTCTCCTTTGAGAATTTGAGTAAAAACGGATATCGAATATCGCTTACAAATAAATATCTCCAGAGTATTGCACATTTCGCTTCAGATTATTGTACGACGGTCCTTATAACAAAATTCTGTATACTTATTTCTTTAAGGGTATGAAGATATGTTTCGATTTTATAAAGTGGCTGTGAATGAGTGAAATTTATATTAATAGTATACCTCTCCTGCACTCCCTAACTATCCTCCCACTCTCTATCATCATGGAGATATCCATGTCATCCATTTAACTTTCTAGGTTCAGTAGTTTCATCTATACGTTGCTTACCAGTCAGTAACGGAAGCGTTTTATAATATATTTTACAATATATACATTAAATAAGTTAGTAATTCGTCTTATTATACGAATAGATATATAACAAATGCGAGATATATAATATATGCAGGATACAGAGTGAAGCCAAAAATAATAATAATAAAGTGATAGACCCATATTTTTTTAATTTTACAGACAGATTTTAATTATTCACTACCACATGGGTTGCGCCTAATCCAGCGTTATTAGCAATTAATAAAAAGAAGAGTTTCCCCTTAAATTAGGGATGTGCATCAATAAAATAAGTTCCAAAAGCACATCCCTACACATACTCTATACAATACAGTGTGTGTAAATTTATATTCACTGCACTAGTAAGTACCCCATAGAGTAACATAAAAAAACAGGTAAAAACGGCTAAAAAAAAAGAAAGAAAACGGAATATTAGTCCCGTGTTATTCTTAAAAGCATCGTTGCATTCAAAAGGGACGGCAAGGAAAATCACAATACCATTATTTTCAGCAATTTGTTCCCTACGGAACCAAGAATTAATATAACTTCCGTCTGCCACATCTGACGTGTAATCGTAGGGTAAACGCACAGAAGAAGATGCTTTTTTTTTGGAAATGATATCAATTATTTTAAGCTATTTTTAATTCAAATTGGACTTCAAATTCAAAATATTCTTTGTTCAAATAGACTTTTATAAGCACTTTTGAATTGTCGAAAGGATGTATAAACCACCGGTTTGGAAGGCAGTTCTGATGGCGGAGCTGGCAAGAAACTCAATATTTGCTCTTTTCAATGATGTCAATGGTATTTAATTATGTTATTAACTGGCAGCTATCCTGCATCACATACAATGGTCATTAATTCCATACATGTTTGTCCTGTAAATATTCTTGAACAGTGTAATAACAGTCAAAACATGGCTTTACTGGTTAGTATAATTTTTACAGACACTTAAAATTTTTGTAAAGGCAAACTGAAAACATATTGCGGATTTTTATTATATACAAGTATACTCAGATCCATAAACGATTTATTAACTTTTTGGAAGCGAAAACTTGGCGTAATAAGCTTATCAATTAAAGATATCTTCACAAAAAAAACACAGTAACATATCTCTTGACTGTAAACGCAACGATTGTGGGTTAGATTTTCTTTCGAGAGATTAGATAAATTTACAAGTTAATTGCATAATTCATTTTTACTACTAATCACATTTTTCCACTCTAGGGAGTGAAATATCTTAGCATTAGGTTAGAGGCTATTTTGGTATGTGAATTAAAAAGATTTATTGTAAAATATATGAACATTATGAAAAAAAATATATTTTCTCATTTTATTTAAACCTTTTTTTGTAATATTAAAATAATATTATAAACAAATTGATAATTATTGAAACTGTTCTGTTATTTCGTCTTTATTATTAACTTACAATAAAAATGGAATGGGAATCTTCTTTATCTCTTTTTTTTACTTTAATTTCTTTTTAATTTGATAAAACAAAAATACTTGAAATGAGAATAATTCCCTACTTGAATTAAATCGTAAAATCAAATTCATAACCCAATTTTCTATATATTGCGTGTTAAATGGGGAAACTCAACACCGAGCGTGTTTTGTTATCAGTTAATTTATTCCCTCGGCTGAGAATCGAACCGATAACCGTCGCTTCAACAAAGTTTATTAGGAAAAAAAAAATTATAATTGAATATTAAACAGTCAGTCTATAACACTTCAATAGGATCAAACATCTAAGTATAGGGTAAAAACGCCAATTATGGACGCTCGGTGATTGACGTTGGCCCGCAAAGTACTTTGCGCTGTCCGGGAAAAATGTTTTCGTTGCAAACCCCTTCTATAGCGAGTGGGGAACGATTACTGTAGTTTATGTCTCTATTATTGTACGTTTACTTTCGTCACTATAGTTTTTAACGTGTAGATTCGTGAATTGGGGAGTGTTAGGGCGAGTTTGTATGTGAATGTTGAACGATAATATATATTTATTAATAAACTCGTACTTATTTTATGATTAAATGTAATAAGCGTAATGTACAGTGCAACAAATTTGAAAATATTTAGATTTTACTGTACATTTGTACCGTAAAATCTTAGATGTTTCAAAATTTTCAATTCAAAATGTGATTTTTTTCTGTGGAAAATTTTGGAAATAAGTTTCAGGAAATTGAGTTTTTACCATTTATGAATGAAATATTGAATGAAAGTTTGTTATTTAAAAGTTCTGTCATTTTTGAAGTTAAAACTTCTTCTATTGGACACATTTTGTGTTGAACTGGCACGCTCGATACGTCATTACTAAAGAACTGAAAAAAAAATCAAATCAACTTCACGCTGTATCCTGCACAAAGCAGGGTAGGCAGAGGTAACGTAGTGTTTAGACACTATGATATGCGTTGTAGCTCAATTCTAGCGGCTATTCTCGGGTGTTATAATTATTGCTAAAGTCGCAGAAAAACATTTATGATTCTTTCTTTATTAACTCTGTATCCTATGTACCCGCACATAGCAGGTTAAGATATAGGCAAAAGGAAAGT
Organism: Heliconius sara; assembly: GCA_917862395.2. NCBI lineage: Eukaryota > Metazoa > Arthropoda > Insecta > Lepidoptera > Nymphalidae > Heliconius > Heliconius sara. The sequence goes on from OU860795.2 coordinate 1,356,667, forward strand.
GAGAACCTAGTGCCATAATATTTTCTTAACATTTAGACACTTGCGTTCCCTACTTTCAGCCGAATTTTTGAGGCATGAACGCCTCAGTGTTCAGTGGCGGACGTGGCAACGCGGAAAAAGAAGAAATTAAATATTTCATTTCCTCGACCAGGATTCGAACCCACCCAAAAATAAGCTTCACATTTTTCCTTTATAGCAAGTTTGGCGTAAAATACCCTTTTATATGCATAGCATATGCACATATACAGAAAATACGTAAATTTACGAAATTGATTTAGCTGACCCCCACAGCCTAGCTAGTACCGCCGTAGGGCAACCGAAGGGGACACGGTCGTTCGGTAGACATGTCAAAGTGTAACGTAAAAAATTAATTAAAAAATCGCCCGCGGACATACGAGTACGTTGCAGGAGGTAACTTGTTAACAAAATATAGACATCACTTGTATTGAAAGAGATATGAATATGTTTTTTTTGTAATTATTATTTGCGATTTTTGCTGTAGTATAAAAATTTATAAAGGTAGAATAGTACAATATGATTTTTTCCCCGTTTGAAAGAGTATTAGATATATATTTATTTTATTTCACTCTACATATCGCACATAACAGGGTAGACAGAATGAACCTGGAATCTAAATGTTAAGACATTTTATTCCCAATAAGTCGTGGCGCAGGGGCACAAGCATGTAACTGTAAGCGTAACAAGTAGAGGATTCGATTCCCACTCGAGGGAAATGAGATTTTTTTAATTTTATTCTTTCCTCTGATAACAAGGCAACTTAGTGTTGGATTCCACGAAATCCTTCAAAATTCTGGTGGAAAGTGGAGAACGAATGTGTCGTAACACAAGGCTACGTCTGCCTACCCTGCTATACTAGATACAGCTGAAAAAAAACCATTAAAACAAACATAAAGATGAAAATTCCGATATCTGTATATCATTACAATTGAGGAAGGAATTACTGTATTTCATTATGTCAATAAAACATACGTTGAAAAAAGCAACTTTTTAAAAAAATACGTTTCAATTCACTTTACAGTTTACGGCAACTTTCATAAAAAAAAAGCTTTTCTAAATGTCTAAGTCATATATAAAATATATAATATGTCAAATTAAACGCCACTACGTGGTACGGAACGCCTAATAACTTACAGTAGCTGCTATGTACGTGTCAAAGTGACAGACAAAGGGCGAATTTTAAACTTGTCAAAATTACACAAGCTGTCGCGAGCCACGTTTGTTTGAGGGGTGTATTCTGTTGATTATTGTTGAAATTATTATATTTAACCGATTGTGAAGAAGAGTATTGACTGTTGATACTGACTGATATTTTTATATTATCGCTCGCTCGAATTTAGGTGCGGCTTTGCTCGTGTTGCAAAACGGAAGTAGCAAAGAGCTATTTATAATACGTGATTGTAGTATATATAGCCTTCTCAATATAAGATAATATTCAATATAAAAAAAATGGATTTAAACCAGTAGTTTCTAAAATTTGCGCGTATCCACCAAATTAACTCTTGCAAGTTAATATTGTCGGTAGTATGATTATCTCATTTCATTTAAGATTTTTTCGTTGATTTAATTCAATCCAATCGTTTATTTTTAAGTTACGCAATGGTTATACCCAATGTCCCACGTCATATATTCATAATTTAATAGTTTCTTAGTAAAATAATTCTAGAAAAGATGTAAGAAATATGTTTCTCTACAATTTTTACTATCTTTTTTACCATTTTTTCGTTCTATGTTTCGTATGCTAATTATAACTTAACAAGCTAAATAACTAGATATCCACAACGTCAATCTCTACATTGTGGCTATCTAGTTATTACCTGGTAAGTAAACAAACATTTTTTTCACCAAACCTATCCGCTTTTATGTTCAGTGGCAGAACTCAACGCTCCATAAGATGCGGCGTTAAGTGAAATAGTACCTATAAAAAAATTATACAAAGAAAATAAATAAGAAATATAACAAATAAGAGTCCTTCCAGAATAAGTCCGCTTGGAAGCCAGCCAGTGACATCAAGATGATCCCAAGTTATTCAGAACAAGTCTCGAAGCACCTGCGAAGAAACAGTCAAGAATATTAATGTGGAATTTTGAATGTTTACCTACTTTATATGATCTATGATGTGTTAAGTGCTTAATAATCTTCTTCATTTTCAGTAATATTAAGCTTAACTACATGGCTTTACTTTTAAAAATATATATTTTTTTGTGTTACAGTTGGATGATGATGATGAATGAGTTACAGTATCCATACAAAGTGGATGTTATGGCGCAGTGGAATAGCTGACCGTAAGAGAGATGACTGTGGGTTCCTAATTGCATATTTTTATTTCCACTAATAATAAATAATCGGGGCAATAAGTGAGGCATTGATCTTTGTCACACATCATACTGCGTAGCGGATTCTAGTGGAAAAAAGAGATACATTTTAAATGAAACTCAAACCGGATTAACCGTGTAGGTATGATAAGTAGATATGATGGTGACTCTCGCATCCTAACCTTCAACGAATCTCAAGGACTTACATACGAGTTAATATTATTTATCCAAACTAATTAAGAATTATTAAGAAAGTCACGGTACACAATACACGGTAGCATATCAACGCTGTTTTCACCTTAACAAGACATACATAAGGATGCATCTACTACACTGTCGCCGAGGAAGACGCAATCAGCAAGTTCATTCCACGGGCAAATGAGGTTCCGTGACCGATATACTAGGACTCAATAACAAAATGGCTATATCGTACAGAGAGGAGGACATAACGATATCACATAAAACATTAACTGCCGCACAATTAACATTATCGACGACCACAAAACACGAATGTTGTGACAAGGGATTGCAGAAAATTCAATACGTGTTCACTTCGCATTTAAAAAAAAGAAACCAAAACTTTATTAAGCAAAACAAGAACAAAAAGGCATAGACGACAAAAGTCTGTGGCGCGTAACAACTCAATAAATAAAAAAAAAACATAATAAATAATAAATTGAATATACGCAATTAATCCGGTTAAGAAGTTATATCTAACCTATATGCCTAGATGCTATATGTGGGATGAAGATTGAAAAAAAATATAGTTGAGGCAGACGCACATGAAGGGTAGGTTATTTATATCTTTAACTTTGTTTTTTATTTTCCACGCGATCATCTTCATAAGTACACTATATTTGTAAGAATAGTTATCAAGTAGATCACACAGTGACGTGTCACTACCCTTCTGTCTCAAATATACATAATTTTCAGTATCTATGTCTTTATAAAATATACAAGACAAGTCCTTTTATATATATAGATATAGCCCATGTTATTGTTATATGAAGATAACTAGCGTGACAATTTATTTTTGAATAATTTTTTATTCGAATTTACATCCCAATTCCAAAAATAGTCTTAAAAAGTATTTAATAATAAATTCAAAATATTTGATAAGAAACCAATATTTCTATTTTTCAAGACCTGAATTTATTTTTTAACAATCGTTTAGTGTCTAAGCGATTGTTAAAAAAAATCAACGTCATATGTATGAACTTGCGAATATTCGATAGGAATACGAATGGATACGAATTTGAGTCAGTAGCGGAACACAACGCCGCCCTTAGTCTTGCTTGTTTCATTGCCACGACAGGGGTTCGAATCTAAAACCGTCGCGTTAACAGTCAGACCTTACCCTATTGTATCACGATTAACTCGCATTTTAGTAGACATATTAAAACATACCTAGGTATATATTTTTAAATATATATTTATAAAAAAACCTTTTATTTAATACCATGACCCACATTGTTAAGTTATAATGTTAAGCAACAATGGCCATAGAAGCGGACTCTTTTCAAAATATGCGACAGCGACATTTTAGCCTCGAAGGGGGCGAAATTCTGAAAACTTTTTGATTAATTACATTTTGCTCGGAGGAAATACAGCGTTCAGGTGAATGCTAGATATGATAGACCTATAAATGTGTAGACACGAATTATCTTTATTTTCTTTCTAAGATTTATTTTTAGCTATCCTAGCTACTCCTTATTTAGCATGGTCAATAGTCTTTCTTTTTTTTGTTTTTAGCTTCACGCTATATCCCGCACATAGCTGGTTAGGTTGAGTGAACCTGGGGACCTAGTTTTAAAACACGTTGTTTTCATTAAGACACTTCCGTTCTCAACTTTTCGCCGAATTCTGTGAGTATTGGGTGTTGAGTGGAGGTACTCAACTCTGCGCTGTATACTGTTAGTAGAACAAACAAAACAAATGAAGATAGTTCAATCGCCTTATCGAATCCAAAGCCATTACCTTAACAGGTGATCGTTGTGCCAGTGCATACGATGGTCTGCAGCACTATTTATCTATAAAAACGGAAATAAATTGAGACGTATTTTAAGTTACTTTTTTGTTAAGAATGTTATACTTCGACATCTATATATATATAAATGTACATAACATTAAATATATCTGTTTTGAAAATTATCGTATTTTTTATATAAAAAATATATATATTTAAAACGAAATTACATAATGCGTCTGGTCTATACCATTTTGTGGTCTTCAATATAAGTGTGGCGCGAGACTTTCGAGTTTATTACCTGACATGTTTGAAATACCAGTTTTATTGCTAAAAGGGAGAGTTTCAGCAAGTATTTTCTATCTATATACATTTAAACATCGTTCTTGACTTTCTGATATCTAATCGACATGCTTAAAATATTCACCTTAAGTGCAACCTTTTGGTTGTAATATGTAAATTTGAATATATACTATTAGAATAAGTGAATGATGTATTATATTTGGGAAATACGGTTAGTAGAGATGAAAGATTCGAGATGGATATGGACAGGCGTATTGATGAGACGGCGAAACGTCAGCACAGCACAGTTTGGCCGTGCACAATACAGTGTTGGTACCGACTCTGTTATACGACAGCGAAACGTAGGTTTTCCAGAAGAAGAATCAAAGAAAGATGAATACCGTGGAGATGTGATATCTTCATAGTATATGTGAAGTCAGCTTAGCTAATCGAATCCGCAATAAAGAGATACACAGAATGGCAGGTACTAGCGAGGATGTAACGGTGAGAATGAGAACGCGCTCAGCTGGTTTGGGCACGTCGAACGAATGAGCGATGAAATAATGGCAAAGAGATTTATGATGGAAAATTGAGTAGTAAGAGAGGTAGGGGGAGACCTCAGCTAACCTTCGAAAATAATGTATCAAATATAATGAAGGAAGATCACGTAAAAAGTATGAGGACTCCCCGGAGGGCATATATGAAGAGGTTTATGAAAGTGGACGAGGCGAAAGAGGTATGTAGAGACCGTAGCGTTTGGCGCTCCGTCCTCTCTGACTGCCCCGCTAGGGATAAAACTTGAAGTTAAGCTAAGATATAAGTTAAAAATCTTACTTAAAAAGGAAAGCATTCATGAAAATTACACTAACTATTGACTTCCGCCACTAAACACGCAATGTCTCCAAAACTCGCCGGAAAGTGGCGAACGGAGTGTCTTAACACTAGGTTCCCTCTGCCTACCCTGCTCTGAAGCTAATTTTTAAAAGAAAAAAAAATATTACTCTATAAAAGACTACAAGTATAGACTTAAAAATTATGTTTCGTTACAATGCCTTTACAATCTAAGGTTGTGTTTACACTGATTGTACTTGGCGCTGGTCCAACGCAATAAAGCTCACTGAGCTTTCATTTTGACTTCAAAGGATAAATTAGACGTTGAAACACGTATTCTTTCTGTATAATATAACAAGTGATAAATAATACGTTCAAGTTGTAAACGCAACGATTGTGGGTTCGTTTTCCGCTTAGGAGAATGAATTTCTTTTATGTCCTAGCTCTGGTAACAAAGTGATGTTGAGCTCCGCCACTCAACACATAATGTCTCGGATATTAAACAATGAGTGGGGAACAGAGGGTTTTAAGGTTAGGTTCCCTGTGCTATTTGCTGGATATAGCTTGCAGCTGAAAATAGTGATTATTATTATATTTTTGGTCAGTTATTTTACTTCCTTAATTGTACAGTTTTAATATACTTTATTGTTTTTATATTTATATGAGGTAAATAATTCAAAAACTAAGGGCCAATAAATAATATGAAACGATCGTGGCGCAGTGGCACAGTATCTACACAGTGTAGACTGTAAACGCTACGGCAATTGGTTCGATCGCCACTCAAAAGAAATATTACTATAAGTTATTTCCATAGCACGGTATTAAGTCCCGCCACTTACAATGCAATGGTCTTGAAAATTGAGCGAAAAATATGGAAAACTTACAACAATCTACAACACAGCTGTTTGAAAGTTTAAAAAGTACTATATTTTCTACGATCCTACGTAAAATAAAAATGGAAGGGTTAAAGATGAAATAAGTAAATAATAAATCACTTTTACATCTATAGACACTATATGTATGTATGTACATGTGTTACAGGCAAAAGTTGTAAGTAGGACTGCCGCTTGGCCGTATTCCAAGGCAATATAGCTCTATGTAGAGAGATAACTGAATGTTAACACTTTTACTTATTGAAATATTGTTGAAGAATAATACGAGAAATGTTATATTGATTATTATTCAGGATAGGATGTATTTTTTTATTAGATTCACGCTCTTTCCCGCATAAAGCAAGGTCGAAGTAAAGGTCAAGGTCAAAGTCAGAGGGAACTTAGAATATCCGCCGTATTTTGGATGCATTGAGTGTTGATTGACGTAACTCATTACCGCGCTTTGTTTCGATACCAGAGCAGAGCAGAGAGATATTAGATATTTCATTTCCCTGGAGTGGAAATTAAACCCACAATTTGTCGCGTTTACAGTCGCACGCTTGCACCCGTAGATGATAACTGGCTTCATCTATATTTATACACGAAAAAAAAGTGTCTGTCTGTGATTTTTGAATTGCCATGTTTTTCCAAAGGCAAATATTGCCAATTATAAATAAACAATTTAATTTTTGTTGTCTGTCTATTTATTTGTCCGGGCTTGTCTCCGGAACAGCTGAACCAATTTTTATCGGACTAACACTGAAAGATAAAGAAACATATAGGTTACTTCTTACCCCAGAATTCCAGCGGGATATAGATTTATACAGGAAAAACAATATTTGTCATACCTACCTACCGCCTTACTAAATGGTTGTTAAGCAACAAATTATTTATATAACACGACTAAAAAAATTATATACTTATTCTTTATGAAATGTCTTAGAGTCCACGAAAAAAAAATATACTTATTTCGTGGTGTTAGTTGATCCACACGTTACGTCTTGATTTGGAGCGTAGAGTGGAGAAAAACGTGTTTTGATACTAGGTTATTAGGGGTGTTAAGCTTAAGTTTAATATTATTGACTACCCTTTAAGTATCCAGGTAAATTTTACAGCCATAAATTTTATATTCAGTAAAGCTTTATCTAAAGAAAAGTTTTCCAACTTACAGCTTTATAAAGCTAGAGCTAGTTAGATGTCAGATCCATTCATGTTCTTTATATATGATGATTATATTTTTTTTAAATAAAAAATAAATAAATCAGCTTCACGCTGTATCCCGCACGCAGCAGGGTAGGCAGAGGGAACCTAGTGTTAAGAAACTCCGTTCCCTACTTTCTGCCGAATACTGGATGCATTGCGTGTTGAGTGGCAGAACTCAACGCCGCGCTTAGCCTCGACTATATTTTTTTTAATATATAATATTATCATATTTTTGTATATCATACGTTCTGAAATTCCAATGCGGTCCTACGACATACATTTTTTTCCAGGTTTATATTCCTACAATTATTTTTCTTAGAGTTATATTATATGTTAGTCAGAAATGTGATTTTTTGTTATTCTAAAAGAAATATTTTTCGTATTTTGTTTTTTGTAAATTTCGAGAAACTCTATTTGTTCAAGTAATAAAGTTGATTTTCTTTCTATACTTATATTTTCTTAAGGCCTTTTACTTTTCATCACTACGCAAGGAAAAATATGTAACTCAAACCTTTGTTTTTAAGAAATCAATATTATATACTCGGCCTTTTAGGCCTCGCGTCAGTATTAACGTGCAAAAACCGCACGTCGGTACTTAAAGATTAAAAAACAGCCACGCTAAGACACTATTTCCCCACGTACTGCCCAATTTCCAGACATAACTTGTTGAGTAGCAGAACTCAACGCCAATCTTTGTATTTTTATCAGAGCGTAAACATGAAAATAATTGATTCCCCCGAATCAGAACCGAATACACAACCCTCCTTTTTTAATAAAATTCTACAATTATTCTATATAACCGCCATTATAACAACTTGAAACATTGTTAACTATATCTGTCGTATAGCCGGTAAGCTGGTAGTATTTTCAAAGGAAAATAAACCGGGATAAAGCTAAATAAGTACGGAGAGTGCTTTGCTGAGATTTCTTTTAATCTCGGCACCGAGTTCTAAATTGCCGACATCAATCTCGACTGTTTCTTTTCTACTATACCTACGTAGGTACAGTATGTTTATTGTTTTTTCTAAGGCACAGTTAATATTGTTCTAAGTAAGAGTTTAACTAAGTAGCTTAGCGGAAATGAACATTTTAATTAATTATTTTAAAAATAAATATATTGTGAAGCGTTGAGTTCCGCCGCTTAAAACGTAGCATCGCGAATTTCGACGCAAAGCTGGGAACCGAGCTTAACACAAGGTTTTCTTAGTTCAACTGTCGTATGCAGAGTAAGGCGAGAATTTACGAAATAAAAGATTACAAATTGTATCGGAAAGTGTTTAGAAGATTTTCTTTAAAAACCAACTTGAACTCCAACTGAATCGATATATAACTATAGTGTGAGATGAAAAAATAAATACAAATATCAGTACTATAGAGTTATATTAGTAACTCTATAGTAGAGAAGATTTGTGTAACAATGAACACCATTGAATCTAATCGATTATCGTAATGACGACTTGCTAAGTAATGACGATGGAAGCCCTGGAGGCTCAGCTGGACACTGAAACTTAAACGCGTTGGTAATGGCTTCAATTCCCACTGGAGGGTGATGAATTATTTACATCTCCCCGCAATGGTAAGAAAAAGTGCGGCGTCGTGTTTTATCACTCAACACACAATATATAAAAATTAAGCGGAAAATGGAATAGATTGCTATATGCGAGATAAAATAAAAAAATCTTAACTCTATCATAAAAAAAAAGCTTAAAACTATGAAAAAAAAGCTATGAAAAATTATTTAGTTGTCAGTAATAATACGCATTACGTATCAAAGGATTTTCAACCACACTTTATAATAAAAAAAAATAATTACACAGTACTTCAAAAACACTAACCTATCTCAACAAAACAATATGGAGTATCATAAAAACACAATAGTCCTATATTTACTAAGTAAAGTACAAAATTATGAATGGATTCTTAATTTTATAGGTATATTTGAGATTGGGTTCCCCCATTTGGGTCCCGATGCGTTTGTATAAGGGGTGATATAAAGAGTGGCGTAACACGTGAAGTTATCCCTCGAAACTACCCCTGTAGTGGTGTAGTGCCTAGGGCATCCCTAGGGTGAAATGGACATAGAGTATAAATTTATATTAAATGTATAGATAGAATTAACAGTTGTGTTTTTTTTTCACTCTCTTCCCGCGTATAATAGGCAAATGAAAACTAGTGTTAAGACACTCCGTTCCTCACTTTTCGCCCAATTTTTGAGTACAGTGTGGCGGAAATCAAATTTACAACCGTCGCGTGTACAGTGTAACGCTGTGCCGCTGCGCTGTGATGACGTTATTTCTTTATGTAGTTAGGACATGTTTGATTGTGTGACCGTTTTTATTCTATTCCATTTCGCAAAAAAGAAGAATATATTAATTTATCGTTTATTTTAGGCAAAGAAAATTATTGCATGTAATATTTTATACTTCCAACACTAAGTATTATGCAATTTCTTCTTCCATTATCACTTCTTTCGTATTTTATTGCATTTGGCCTTGGCTTGGTAGCTAGATGGTGTCAAAATGGATTGTGACACCAGTGCTCACCTCTCCACCTTCCGCCAATTAACATATTGTTGGGTGCCGTAACCCACGCCGCTCTATATCTCATCAAATTGTAAAATTTAAAAAAAAATTACAATATTTTTTTTCAATTTCGATCTAATGATCGATATATCAATCAATCGATCGATATATATATATATATATATATATATATATATATATATATATATATATATATATATATATATGACTATAAACCTCTCGGAGACAAACCATATAGTCGTATTAACCATACACTTTTCTTGTTATCATCATTGCAAAGTACTTTTCTCTTGACTGCCTATTTGCAATGAACAAAGTTTACAGCTCCAAATTCGCTTATTTCCAGTTTTCCTCAGTATTTTTTGTACCTTCTGAAACATCTGTCGGTCATAGAACGTACGTGACTTCGATACTTTATATTTATAAAACTGTAGACTCGTGACTTTTCTTGAGCTTTTAACGAAATCTGTTAAGAAATATGTATTTGGAACTAGATTATTGGAGTATATTTTAATCGTATATTTTACTGTAATGTTTAGGGCATCGGATTTTCTCGTACGAGACTCCCTCTACCTAGGCTGCTACATGCGGGATACAGCCAAAAAACACGCTTAAAAATTATAATAACCTAATCATATCCTATTACAGTTTCGAATTCTGTGAGTGTTTTGATACTATGTTATATACATATATAAGACTAGATTATATAGGAAAACAGCGTGCAGGGTACAGAAAAAACTGTAATTTTTATTAACTACAAGTATGGATAGTCCAAAAATTGTTGTATATAAACGTATTTGGTATCTTTTATAACATCTGTGGTTCATACTTCGAACGTGTTTATGATAATTTTTATTACAAATTTTTATATCTTTGTTATGAAAATTTTATTTTCTCTTAAAACTATTATTTTTTGAATATTACAAAAAGTAGGTCGATTTATAATTTTTTAACTACATAATAAAATCAAAGAAATTGAATTTGACCTAAAACCAATCGATGTCTCACAAATGCCGGTAAACGTCGACCACTATACAGAATGGTCAACTCTTATAATCCTCTCTTTAATTCTATTGATATTGCGGCAACGCGTCCTAGCAGTTTCAAAAAAGCAATACATTCACTGCTTAAATAATGATGTGTTTGGCGTACCTCCGTATATATTATGTTATATTTATAATAATCTGTGGTAAACTGTGTTGGTGTTACATTTATATATTTTGTGTTGCTGTTGTTTTATTTATATGTATGTGCACTGTTTGTTTACCCCAATAAATAGAAAAAAAAATGTACCATCATAAAAATTTGCAATTTGACAAAGCTAGATACTACTATTACTAATATAATATTATAGTATAATCGAGCCGATCTGACAATGGAACCTAAATGTGGGAGACGAAAACCTAGAAAGCCAAATCAGAAGTTGTTCATAAAAAAAACTAACAAGCCATCGTGGCATGGTGTCGCTACTTTGAATCTAGTTAATTCTTGCTTCAGAGCGATAAATTTTTTGCTAGCAAAGCAAAGTGTGGCGTAGAGTTCCACCACTCATCAGGTAAAGTCTCGAATTCGACGGACAATGGAATGGAATCCTAACATTAAATTCCCTTTGCTTATCGTGGTTTAAAAAAAAAAGCGAAGATCAGAAGAGTTGTAAAAACAATATGAATCAAACTGTAACCGTTGATCCCCGAAATCCAGTGGAAAGTCACGTATGAAATGATATGATGCTGTTGTTATATAAATTATATGATAAATCTATACATTCTTGTATAGTTACAAAAAATTATAGATTTATCTCTATTTTTATAAAGCTATCTTTTTTTTTTAATTTCACGCTGTAACCCGCACACAGGAAGCTAGACAGAAAGAAGTTTGTAGTAACACCATTTACCATTTTTCGACGAATTCTGGAGGCAATGCGTGTTGAGTGAACTCAACGCCGCGCTTTTTCTCCACATCAGAGCGAAGACATAAGCATATTAAACATTCAATTTCTTCGAGAGGGAATCGAACCCACGACTGGCCACATAAATTTATATGAAAATCTATACAAAATACACAAACGATTCCTATATGTAAATATATATATACATATATGTAATGGTAGAGAAACTTTAAGTCTCTCTATTCTCCACAACTATTTTTAATAACGACACTAATTCATTAAAATATTGTTTCATTTAATTTCTAAAATACTTTTAGTTACATTACAGTCTCGCTGATCAGAACCGGAATAATTAAATCAATTTATGTTTTTACGCGAATAAGCTACAGGGGAACTCTACGTTAACGGGTACAATTGCTACCAAAATTTATGTCTTATATTTTTTTTTTAAAGTGTTTGTTACATAAATATAAAAAAAACAAATTAAATCACTTCACGCTGTATCCCACATGCAGCAGGGTAGGTAGAGGGAACCTAGTGTTAAGGCACCCCGTTCCCCACTTTCCGCCGAATTCTGGAGGCATTGCGTGTTGAATGGCAAAAATTAACGACGCGCTTTGCCTCGACACCTGAGCGAAAAAAAATGGAAATATAAATTTAAATATATTTTTCATTTCCTCGAGTGAGGATCGAACCCACGACCAGCCACACTTTGTGCCCATGCGCTACGACTGGCTTCAATTACATACATGTATTTAAAATATAATTCTCTCTTCCCGGAGATCAGAGACGCTGACCCACTGCGCCAAGACGACCTCTTAATATAAAAAAAGCGACCTCTTAATATAAACTCCACTCTCTGGTCACCTTACTAGCGAAGACTCGCTACTTTCGCTCATAATAAAGATTAAAAATATGAAATAGATTTAGAAGAAAAACAATGTAATTTATTTGCATATTCTTAATTTCAACATGCATTTTTTAAAAACATGCACACAAAAAATATAGAAATGAAAATAATAGGTATGATCGTACCCGTAATTTATGTTCATTTGATGATGATGTTTAACAAGGCATCAAGTGAAGCCAATATAAGAAAAATCCTATTTTATATTACAGGTTACAATATATCATTTTTGGGTTCAATTCCTCTTTGGAGATACAAATTTATTTAATTTCTTCCCTCTAATAACATGCAAAACGCGTGTTTGTCCTTCTCCTATTAACACGCGATTTCTTGAAAATCAGACGGAAACTAGGAAACAGTGTGGTTCCTTTCTTAAAAAGTAGGTTATCTCTGCCTGCCCTGCTGTAGTTACAGAAGGAAAAAACTTATGATGCTGTATGTATACGATCTCACTATTGTATGATTGTGATGGCTATAGGTTCAAATCCAAGCCAAATATATGTATCCTGCTTTCCTTACATATTATTAATATCTCTTCTTTACTTTACGCTGTATCCCTTATATATACTCTAATACATTCGCTGCATATAGCAGGACAAGCAGAGGGAACCTGGAACCGAACAGTGGCACCTGAGAACAGTTAAGACATGTCATTTCCATTAAGACCATGGCGGAACTCAACTCGTCACCAGAACGAGGAAATGAACCCACTCATTTTAAACGACTATCTTGTACTTTTATAGAATGGATGGAATAAATAATTGACTTATTTATTTTATGTATTGCAACGCAGTTACAATGTCTCTATAAAGTGATAACCTAAAGCAGAAAACGAACCTGTGACCAATATAAAGCAAACAATTATCATTTTAAACTATAATAACATAAACAGGTGAATTTTAATTTTCTCACCGACCATATGTATGTATGTATGTATGTATGTATGTATGTATGTATGTATGTATGTATGTATGTATGTATGTATGTATGTATGTATGTATGTATGTATGTATGTATGTATGTATGTATGTATGTATGTATGTATGTATGTATGTATGTATGTATGTATGTATGTATGTATGTATGTATGTATGTATGTATGTATGTATGTATGTATGTATGTATGTATGTATGTATGTATGTATGTATGTATGTATGTATGTATGTATGTATGTATGTATGTATGTATGTATGTATGTATGTATGTATGTATGTATGTATGTATGTATGTATGTATGTATGTATGTATGTATGTATGTATGTATGTATGTATGTATGTATGTATGTATGTATGTATGTATGTATGTATGTATGTATGTATGTATGTATGTATGTATGTATGTATGTATGTATGTATGTATGTATGTATGTATGTATGTATGTATGTATGTATGTATGTATGTATGTATGTATGTATGTAAGCGACAGGATGAGTTGGATGTCCAGTTGAGGAAATTAAATATTTTCATTTTGATAGAAAGAAAGAAGACTTCGAACCTTCTTCTTTTCTTTATTCTTTCTAATCTCTGGTGAGGAGTTATGCCACTTAACACTTGAAAAAAAGAACATTTTTGGTATCCTCGATAATTTGAAAAAGGTATAGTTCGAATTTCTCATAGAACTCTATTTTTTAATCGATTACGATGAAGCAAAAAGGTGGGTTATGATTTGGTTTTGACCGGTATGTATGTATGTATGTATGTATGTATGTATGTATGTATGTATGTATGTATGTATGTATGTATGTATGTATGTATGTATGTATGTATGTATGTAAGTATGTATGTTTATCTGTGTCCCTGTTGCTTCTATAATATTTATCATAATTTGACAATTCATAATTTGAGGCCAGTCAGTGACTGGTTGTGAGTTCGATCCTGAGTCGGGGAAATATTTATTTAAATTTATATTTTTATTTCTTCGCTCTGGTGTTGAGGAAAAGGGTGGCGTTCAGTTCGCCACTCAGCACGTAATGCCTCCTGAATTCAGTGGAAAGTATGGAACGGAGTGTCTTAAATCTTAACACAAGGATTCGCCTCCCTCAGCCTACTCTGCTGTGTGCGGGATACAACGTGAAGCTGATTATAATTTGATATAATTTGACAAATGAGATATCATTGACAGTCAGGACTGTTCGTAACGTCATATTTAATTGAATGCGGAATTCATTTAATCTAAGTTCATTTTGATATTCAGAAGACAGCCGTGGTCGTGTACCACTTTTACTTCCTTGTCTGACAAGAGGGTGATAAACGCGAAAGGTTCAGGGTTCGATTCTCACTTGTGGAATGAAATATTTTTATGATTCACTCTGTTTTCCACATACAGCAGAGTCGGCAAAAATAATCTTTCTTTGATTCCCACTTTCCACGTGTTGATTGGTGGAACTCAACACCGCACTAAAAGTAATATTTTCACACAATCCACAAAGAAATTAGAATTAAGGCAAACGGAACCACATATTGCACTAATATACCAGTACCACAAAAAAAAAGAAACAAATGTTAAAAATGTGTAACAAACTGTTTTTTATTTAATAATTCATGAATACATTGAATGGATTAAGCATTATGTGAATTTTGTAATTGAATGAAAGTCTCTTGCCCTGTGATCCCGGCCGAGAATAGGATCATCCTGGTACTGGTGGTGTCGTAAGAGGCGACTAAAGTACGTGTGGTAGAGTCACGTCGCCAGCAATGGCAACACGCATGGGCAGACTCGACCGGATCATTACCACTCCCGGCATTTAAAACCGGCGTGAAGTAGTGGCTTTATGCCACTGCGTTTCGCATCAGGTAATGCCGGGCCCCGACGCCCAACCCACCTTAAAGGCCGGCAACGCACCTGTAGCTCCTCTGGAGTTGCACGGGGTCGTGGGCGGCGGTGATCACTTACTATCAGGTGACCCGCACGCTCGTTTGCCGTGTCTTTTCCATAAAAAAAAAAGAATGTTATAATTTTTTATATATTTTTAAATAAAATTTTATTTTATTCTGTCTGTATCCCGTATAGAGAACTTCATTTTGCTTTTTACTTTCCCAATTTTCAAGATACTGACTGTTGATCGGCGGAACTCAACGCTGCACGAAAACAAATATTTTCCCACAATCCATAAACAAGTAAACTCAAACAGCAAAACCAGAACAGTACATCAATTTCATTACACCCATTGTGTACATAATACATCCATTATAATGAAGACTTGGAGCTCAGGGGATTACAACTAGACTCGATATCAACCTTTGATATGAACTAACACGTACAAATTCATTAATTTAGTTAAGCGCGCCTTTAGTATATGTACGGTGGTATGTCATATATACTTACATATTTTTAGGGTCCCGCACATAGCAGGGTAGGCCGAGGGACCCTAGTGGTAAGACACTCCGGAGGCATTGCGTGTCGAGTGGCGAAACTTTACGCCGCTTCGCCTCGAAACCAGAGTGAAGAAAACGATAATATTAAATATTTATTTTCCTCGAGGGGGAATCGAATTCACAATCTGTCGCGTTACAGTCACACTCTGTACCCCTGCGCCACGACTGGCTTCAATATACTATACTTATATATACATTATTATTTTATATTCACGCTGTATTCCGCAAATAGCAGGTTAAGCAGAAGTAATCTAGTATAGGACACTACGTTCCTAGTTTTTTGCCTAATTTTTGAAATATTGGGTTATCTCGTAGAAATGAACTTCGTTCTTTGTCTTGTTAAGAGAATGATAAAATGAAAATAATTTATTAACTCTACCGAGTGGAAATCGAAGCCACAACAATCTCGTTCAGTCAGATGTCGTCTGTGCTGCCACGACTGCCTTTTCCGGCATACGTATATATGAAATATTCAATAAAACAACGATAAATGCATATGGACATGCATGTAAATGAGGATGATGGGTTCGAATCTGGTATAACAAAATGTTATATTTTATTATACCACAGTTACTGCGAAACATGGAATGATACAACAGTCTCTAACAATTTTATACAATACCGAAAATGTATGACAATAAACGGTCAAGCACGAATCGGATTCTGCCACCGAGGGTTCCGTACCAATTTCATTGCATTGTAAATCAACGGGAGGTGTAACTTATAAAAATAACAAATTTAGGTTTACAGGAAAATATTAAATATTACATTGTGTGGAAATCGAACCCACAACCGTCACTTTTACACCTGCGCCACGACGGTCACAGGTTCCATGGTTTTATGGTTTCATGAAAATTCCGCAACCATGGAGATCAGATAGCGTGCTACGGAATGAGTTGACAGAGCAATATCACTAATTGAGGGTAGCGCTATCGAAATTCACCATCGGCTTTCAAAAACGTTTAATATAGATAAAATACAGATAGTGATTGAAAAATTTTCATTTTCCAAAGGGATTTTTTTATTAATTTATATTATTATGATTTGTTTAAGTACTTACTTCATAATTGTATGTATAAGATACCGTTGTGACTTAGTGGTACAGGGTTTAAATATAAACGACGGTCGTGAGTTCGATTCACACGCGAAGGAATTGATTATTTTTATTTCTTCGCTTTAGTAATAAAATAAAGCGCAGCGTTAAGTTTCGCCACTCAACAAGTACTGCCTCTAAAATAGAGCAGAGAGTGGGGAGGGTCTTAATACTAGGTTTTCTCTGTCTGTGCTGTTTATTTGTCGTTTTTAGCTTCGGGAACCTAGAATTAGACCCTCTGTTCCCATCGAGACACATCCGTTCCCCATTTCCCACTTCTGAACTCAATGCCCTTGTTGCGGAACTCAATCCCGCGCTTTGTCTCCAAACTAGGGCAAAGAAAGGAAAATATTAATTATTTTATTTCCTTCAGTAGGAATTGAACCTACACACCTGCGCCCCTGCACCACGACTGGCCTATCCTGTTATACGGGAATAAGCGTGAACCTTTTTTTTCAACATAATATAAACATAATATAAATATATTGAGGCCGGTCGTAGCGCAGTGGCACAAAGTGTGACTAAGCCGACTGGTTGTGGGTTCGATTCCCCTGGTTCATAACGGGGATATAACGCGTGGAACGCGTTTTTTTCCCCCCAACATAAATAATGAATAATATAGGATCAATCATCTAAATAATATATTCCACAACTAAAACCTAAATAATAATCCTAAAGGAGGCCAGTCACGGCGCAGGGTACACAGTGGTACTGTAAAACCGAATCGGTTGTGCGTTCGATCGCCACTCGAGGAAATGAAATATTTTATAAAATTTATCAATATCTGGTGTCAAGGAAAAGGGCGGCGTTGAGTTCCACCACTCAACTCGCCTGAATGCCTCCAGAATTCGGCGGAAAGTGGGTAACGGAGTGTTTTAACACTAGGTTCCCTCTGCATACCCCGCTATATGCGTGATACAGCGTGAAGCTGATTTTCTAAAGCTCTAATATAATATATCATACATACATACATACATATTATAGTCAATATTTGGCAATTAGAACTCAGACAGAGATCTCCAATTACTCTTGAGTATCGATGCAGTCGTGTGCACTAATAAGAGGTCGATTGTATTGTAGTAGGTAGTAGTACCTATAAATCATATATGCATGTAAATATTTAATAGAAGTGATTGAATGTTGAGCTTCGTAGCGCAGGGGCACAAGGGTGCAACTGTAAGCGTTACGGTTGTGGGTTCGATTCACATTCAATCAAGAGAATTAAATATTAAATACTAAAAATATTTTTTGAATGCCTCCAGAAATGTACGGAAAGAGAAAAGGAAACGGACTCTTAATAATAGGTTCCAGGTTCCAGCAGGGTAGACGAAAGGAGCGTAGAGTTAAAACACTCCGCTCCCCACTTACCGCTGGATTCGGGAGATCTATGCATTATTTGCAGCTAAAACTTGCTCATATTTACATAGAATAGCATTCATACTCTAGTCCCATAAAGACCGTTCCCTTATTTCATTACTCATGATTACTGTTCCCTAATTTTTGCCAAATTCTGGAGGCATTGCGTGTTAAACGGCGGAACTCAACGCCACGCTTTTGTCTTGTTACTAGAGCTAGGAAATAAAATTATATAATATGTGATCGAGTTGGAACTAAGACTACAACTGTTGCGTTGTACTGTTGCACGCCTGTTCCGCTGCGCTTCGACTGGCCTCGTATTCTACACTGATAATGACTGCTTGGCCTATGAATGATTGACTGGACTATATTTTTTTATTAACATAACAAATATAGATTATATAAATATATTTTCTCTTCAGCCAAATCTTGGATCCCCATATTCACAAAAACTAAACCGGACAAGCACGAGTTGGTTTCCCCCGCTCGTTCATAAATTGGAGGTCTCAAGGTTGTCGGGAAATTCAGTCTTAGCCTAGTCAGAGTTCTTTTATCTGATACCTCACTTGAACTTGGGCTGAATACCAAATTTTATATTTTATATTTTAGAATTTAACCAAAAATATATAATTTTCAGATTTTTCCTAGCCTAGTTCCTACTACCTGTAAATGTTACCTGACAGATTTCATCAGTTTAAGTCCGGAAGTACTCTTTATTAATTTTGATTCTCTTTATAGTAATATAAATACGCGTTTTTTGCTACATAACACCCATATCTCTTTTTTAAAGTAAACAGAGAAATACTACCAGGATACCATGGGGCCGCTGAATTAGGTATATGGTTTTAATTTCAACTCGATATCTCCAAGCATTCCTGAGATAAAGTGTCTTGACAGACAAACAGACGGCCGGACGGATAACAAAGTGATGTTATAACAGTTCCTTCTTTCCTTAAAGGTACAGTACTCTAAAAATATAATTTTATATGAAAAACTACAGCAAAATATGCCTCCTTTTATGTACAATACAATATAAAAAGTATTTCGACACAATACCGCGATAAAACTTTGATAGTTACTCTTAGGATCCCCGACAGATAGAACACGCACCAAACTATTGGAAAATATATATTTAAGATATTTGTACGTGCGTTTTATACACTGGTCCTTTATCGATGGCTTTTTGTTTTTTTATTTTTTATTTTAGGCTGACATAACTGACATATTTTGTTCTCAGTTGTATGTTCGAATTTCACTTCTCGTGGTACTCACTTAATGTATCTAATGATTGGCAAAATGTAAAACAAAGACTTCTTGAGCCGAATTGAAGAATTGAACCTGAATGAAGATTAAAAAAAAAATGTAAGGTATCGAAGAATCCCTATTCTGCTACTTTATGAAATTAGCATTTTTGTGAAATCTATATTAAAATTGTACCTGATCGCTCTTTGTACATTTAAAATTTCAGAAAGACCTTAATTTGAATTGAGCTTTCTTCACTACTGTATTTCGGTAAACTTGCCTATACATTTAGCGTTTGTTTTATTAAAATCGAATAAAGTTGAAAAAATTAAAAAAAAGTTAAAAGAATGTAAAGCAATGGTTTAATGTTTTTTTTAGTTTATGAACCCTTTTTTAGTTTTAGTTAGTCAAAAGTTGTTCACTGACCCCCAGTAAAAATCTACAATAAAGCATAGGACCAAAGACGTTGTTGGTTCGATTTCCACTCGAAGAAATGAAATATTTAATATTTTCATTTTTTCGATCTAGTGTCGAGGCAAAGCGCAGCGTTGATCTCCGCCACTCACCACGCAATGTCTCGAAATTCGGCGGAAAGTGAAAAACGGAAATGTTATGGGAACGAAGTGTGCTATCACAGTTTTCCCTCTACCTATCCAGTTATATGCGGGATACTGCGTGAAGCACAAAAATAAAAAAAATAATAACACATATTATGTTATATATAAGCATGAATGAGATGAAAAATTATGTTTTCTATGTATAATTAATTGATTTAGTGTTACGTTTATTCTTTAAAACAGCGCCATCTATAAGCTATTATTTAAACCACTGCAAATATCATGAGGAGAATGTGCAGTTCTTAAAACAAAAACAAGATGTCTCTTCACGTTATACATCAGATATTTTATATTAATGTATAAATAAAAATAAATAATTACTGTCTGTATATGGAAGATATATAGGAAATTTAGAAGCATGTATCAGTCTAACTAATGATTTTTATTTTTATTTGATGTTTAATATGATATGATTTTTATGTTTGTCTGTGCGCTTAAAACGACCACGACGACCATTCAATGCAGTTTCCATTTTTGTATTATGATAATCCTCCTTTAAGCATTAGCAGGGTTATATAGATATCACTTATTTATAAATAAAACTAGCGACCCGCTCGCGGCTTCGCCCGCTTTAACTATGCAAGCCACATTTTCGTAGTTCCAATTAGGATGTTCCGATTGTTTGAAAAAAACAGACTACTTACTATTCTCTTACCCAAAAATACTTAAACGAAAGACGTAACCAAGTTTGTCGCGTTGAAATACATTATAATTATTGGATAACTCCAAAATACTTGCAATCGCTTCTAAATTAACTTTGCTATAGAGCCAGGCGCAGAATTGAAGCATTCTCTCGTCCATCTCCGCTGTAGCTCGGAACGACATCTGGACGTTGACACAGTATAGAATTGGAAGCATTATCAAATGCCATCTAGGCGGTCAACTCAGTCAGGAGAGACCCTTGGTTTCATGAGTCGGCTTTGGATGAGGATAGGATAGAAGAGATAAGAAAATATATTTAAATTACCGTCTAATTTCCGTCTTCTCTACACTTACATTTAAATGATTTAAACGATTTTTTCGTGGCATAATTAAATCAAAAAATTAAATGTTTAAAAAAGTGAAGAAAATAATAAAAGAACAGAAGAAGAGTAACAAAATAAAAAACAGGATACTTAAACGAAAGAAATGATGAACAAAAGACTACCTACTATTTTATTAATCAAAGAAGATAAAACTAAATATATCGCTCTGAAAAAATACATTAAACTCCAATTATCCAATACGTACAATCAGCAGGCGGGCGCGGGGGTACGCATGGCGCGTTTGTATGCAGCATGTACGCATTTATTTATATGCTGTATGAGTAAGGGATAAATGAAACATGAGCCAGATCTGTGGATCTGATCAGCCAGACCGACCGACCGACCGACCGACCGACCGACCGTCCGTCCGTCCATCCATCCATCCATCCATCCATACAATAATACACATATCCAATCCAAAAATCCAATCCAAAAATATCATAAACAATATATAAACCTTCCTTGAGAAATATTCTACCTAATGGTGAAAACCGCATTAAAATCCGTTAGGTGGTTCAGAAGAAGACTTAGAAAGGCCAGACAGAGAAAAAAAATTCTATTTTATAATATATAAAGATAAGTGATGTCTATATAATATTGCTACAAATTACTTATTTTATAAAACGGATAAAAATTTGAATGTAGCAAACCTCCAACCCTTTTCTAAAATAAATATTTTTCTTTCCTTATTGTGGAATAACACTTTAAAAATATTGCAATAAATTGTTATGTTGAATTGGCTGAAACTTTCGTTTTCAATACAAATTATAATTTTAAATGAGAAAGTAAGGCACTCCGTGTAGTGTTAGACAGTCCGTTCCAAGTAAGGCACTACCGTTTTCAAATTTCCACTGAAATCAAAAAACCCTAGAGCCCTTGCGTGTTAAGTGGCGGAACTCAACCCCACGTTTTTGCCTCGTTACCAGAGCAAGAAAATGAAAACATTAAATAATTAATTCCACCGAATGGAGATCGAACTCAGAACCGTCACGTTTACAACAAAAAATAATTTATTATATACAATTGAACAAGTACACCGTGTGAAGCTGGGGCGTATCATTTGTGAAAAAAAAAATGCTTATTGAGCACTAATTATAAACAAACCACGTATTCTTTTGAATACATTTAGTGCAGGACGCGGTATGAATGACATGCTTGAACTTTTCTCTACTTTCTAGATTTAATATAAAATAACTACTTACATACAGTCACGTCGTTGATAGACTCTCTTCGCCTTAAAAAGGATATTTTGAGTGAAAGTTATAATTTTTACTATGTGACTTCATGTTGGGTAGAGAGCTCGTAGTGCTAAGACACTCCGCTCTCCATTTTAAGCCTGAGTTTTAAATTGCGTATTGAATAGTGATACTTAACGCCGCGCCAGCTAGGTGTAATGAAATTATTTTAAGACGCAATGCCCTAAGAATTAGGCAGCGTTAAGGAATTGAAGGTTTCAGAATTCCGTTTTTGCTTACTTATAAAATATAGCTTATTTTTTACTTTATTTTATTTTTATTTAATTTACTTTAAAAATATATCAAGCCCACACCCGATTAATATCGCCATGACGCGACGATCTCACTTTACAAAATATTTGAAATAGAAAACATTCCCTCATGAAAGAATCGAACCCGCAACTATCAACAGACTCCATTCAGTCAATAAACTATAACGTATTCCATTTTGTGATTAACAAACGATTAGTATTATAACCAAGTGTTTACTTTCCCGCCTTGTTCAATATTGATCAATTAATTCAACTATCGCACGCATATTGTAGAGATGTGTTTACAGTGAAGTTTCTTTTTTTTGATTTTTCCGCTTTGGTTAACAAGATACAAGATCCCCCGGATGCCTATGTATGAAGACGTTGATGACAGTGGCCTCGTCCACTGACGAAACGATAGAGGTATGTAGAGAACGTAGCCTTTGGCGTTCCGTTCTCTCTGACTACCCCGCTAGGGATATAGCGTGAAGCTAGTAGGGAATAGTGTAGTATATTGTATTTTCCAAGAAACATTAATATTGACAATGTAACACTGGCACTATTTCTCACATATTGTTCTCCAACGAATCGTCCCACAGAATTGATCTGCATTTCAAATTACATCTTTTTATTACTATTTGTATTGTACAAATAAGTAGATTGATAATAAGTTTTCTTTTCAATTGTTGTTTGTAAAAATTAATGTTTATATTACGCCTTTACTTTACTATAATTGTATACTGATTCAAATTTTCATGTGAATGTGTTTTATTTTTAGGGTTCCGTACCTATGAAGCAAAAATGGAACTGTAATACAATTTTTAACATTTTTATAGTCCTCACTTAGGAAAGAAAATTACTTATTTAGAAAACGTATCAAAAATTGACAGGAGTCCCATTCAAATTTTTATACATACGACTTCTAAATAAGTATCTAACAAAATTTATATAAATTTCCAAGTTTATAGTCCTTTAGACTAGCAAGCAAAGGATATGAGATACATTTTTTTTGCTTGATTTTGTAGTAAATTGGCGCTTCCTGTGGACCTAAAATTACGACATTTGGCAAAAAAAAAGTTTTTTTGGGAGCTACAACTAACTAACAATTAAAGGAAAAAAATTAAATTATGGAAATCAATTTGTATATCACAGAAAGATACGGAACATTCGGTGCTCGAGTCCGACTTGCACTTGAAAAGTATTTTGTAGTTACCACTGATGACCAATTCTAAAAATGTGTTACCATTATTGGAGCTATCAATTAGATGATAAGTATTTTAATTTCTTCGCTCTGGTGTAGAGGCAAAACGCAGCGTTGAGCTCCGCCACTCAACATCCAATTTCTCCAAAATTCGACGGATAATTGGGTAAAGGAGTGTCTTATCTCTAGATTATCTCTGCCTACTCTGCTGTGTGCGGAATATAGCGTGAAGCTAAAAAAATATTACAACACAAGTGAAAATAAAAAGTCGTTAGTTTCTTACGATCACATTATATCACTACATATAAACGAGTATATCATAATTTGTTTCGCTTTTCTGTACAGCCTGTTGTTAATATTGCGTAAATACAATGAAGATATATAAATAACATTAGCTCAGAGTGTGAACTTGCTGCTTGCTCATACATACATTTTTATACTATTCGAAAGTGACAAAATTGGACCTTCATTTTATACTAGCAACACAAACGCGGCTTCGCTCGCGCGGCTTTAAGTTATTTTTATATAATACACAAATTATACAAAATCTGTACATAAATTGTTGTATGTATGTTTTTATGTTGTTTAAGCTACATTACTATAGAGTTTCATCTAAGTTTGTTCAGTAGTTTTTGCGTGAAAGTGAAACAAACGTCCATTCTCACTATCTATCACATTTTCTATATTAGTACGAAGAAGGATAATAGAATTGAGGCCAGTCGTGGCGCAGGGGCACGAAGTGTGACTGTAAAACCGACTAGTTGTGGGTTCAATCCCCCCACTCGAGGAGATGAAATAATTACTTAAATTTATATCTCCATTTCTTCGTTCTGGTGTCGAGGCTAAGCGCAGCGTTGAGTTCTGCCACTCAACGGCGTCACGGCGCAGTGGTGTGCACTGAAGTGCAATAACTATAGACGTGATAGTAGCAAGTTCGATATTAACTCAAAGGAATGTTTCTTTTCGCTTCTACGGAGTATACAGGGAGAATACAACACGCAGCGTTAAGCTTCGCCAGTCAACACACAGTGTCCCAAAATTGAGCGTAAAGTGAAGAGCAGTGTCTTAAGTCTTAACTAATGTTCATATACCCTACGCTCGACCTATCCAACTTAATATTAATATGAGATATGCATATCAAAAAAAAATCCAAAGGTAGGTTCTATGTGTATATGAAAGTTGTGGGTTCAAATCCGGCGTGGGAAAATATAAAATTACTATAGCTTACGTTGTGTTGGTCTTAATTTTGAAAGTCAATTTAAATAAATTAATTTGACAAGGATTAATTGAAAGTAGATTGAATCGCTGATAAATTGTTTTTATTACTTTTATTAATGATATTCTTTTGGCATGAGTGATTCGGACGATATAAATTTATATCGCCCTATGCTGTCGCTACTGATACTGATACTTATAAATAAAAAAAAATACATAGCTAAAAAACAAAAAAAAATGTATTAATAGAAAGATATTTTGTTTTTTGCATAAAATAGAATCATCAAGGTACAACCACCACGGTATTGCATGTTAACTATGGCGGAACTCTACGCCGCGCTTTGCCTCGTTACTAAAGCGAAAAAAATAAGAATATTAAATATTTCACTTCCTCGAGTGGGATCGAACCCACAACCTGTCACTATATCTTTAAAACATTCAAAAACTAAACACCAGTAGCAAGTCCTCAATGAGAGTAAACACCATGAAATTGATCAAAACGAGAATTTACAGAAATTTACTTTTACTTACAATATTGTAAAGGTTTTCTTAGTAGATTGCGCTCGAAGAACGTTTTATATAGCGTTTATAGCGTCGTCTTAATACGTTGTCGTGTGCTATGACGGACGGACGTATTGAAAATTTATTTTTATATACACAATATTTTTATATACAGAATCTTTTTTTTTTCGAAGTGTATGTGCAGTGATTGACTTTCTATGGAAAATAGTGACTTGATATCATGTAAGTTTTATAGAAATTATATATTTTTTTGAAGTAATCTAAAATTAAAATTAATTTTATGGTTCTCGTAAAAGTTTTACATTTAATTACGGTATTGTTATTAAAAACACTATTATATGAATAAAAGAATAAAGAATCCTTAACCTATAAAATATTCAAAAGAGTTTCTGGTGTTTCTTTACCTCTACAAATCTGCCTCATTTTCTGGTGATTATATGTCGGGGGTATTTGCCCATTTACAAAGATTGCAAAGTATTTATTGCAAGCTTTGCCCTTTTTAATATCATATAATATATATTAATAAATATGATATAAAAATTTAATAGTAATAGGATTTGAACTTGCCGGTACAGTTTCGAAAGTTCGTCCAAATTTTTATACATTTTCCAAAAAAGTATTTTTTTTTATCTAACTATAAAATAGCACCATTAAATATCATTAAAATATAGTAGTAATATAGTAGTATTCTGGTCGGCATTGAATTTATAACTAAATCGTTTTGTTTTCACACGTTCCAAGTTCCAACTGCACCATTAGAATATTAATTTACTTATTTAGTCGTCCTGAGTCTCCTGGTCGGCGGCGTCCTGGTCCAGGAGGCGCGGGTTCGAATTTTTATACGTTTTCTAAATAAGTATTTTTCTTTTCTTAGGGTGAAATACAAACTTACTACAAAAAAATGTTAAAATATTAATTTACTATAAGTCTAATAAGTTCTTTGATTTTCGCGATTATTACACATATTAAATGAAACTATTACGGTGATAGGTGACGCTTAAAGAACTTATATTTCCTTTTTATTTCCAAAAAATAATTATTATTTATAAATATTTAAATTGATACAAATAAAGACCAAAATATGATTTCGAATTCAGTTATTTCAACAAATTTTTTTATAAATGTACAAGTATAGAGAGACTATATACTGAAGAGTTTCTTTGGTTTAGTTTCGTTTAGTTTAGTAGTGTTACTATAATAGTTCGGGCATTCAGAGTGAGTCATGAGTCATACCCAGCTTTTAATTATGTGCATGTGCATTGAGGCCGTTGTACAAAGGTGTGACTGTAAAGCGACGGTTGTGGATTCGATCCACGCTCGAGGAAATGAAATATTTATTTAAATTTATATTTCCATTTCTTCGCTCTAATGTCAAGGCAAAGAGCGAGAGAGCTCCAAATTTCGTCGGAAAGTGGGGAACGAAATATCTTAACATTAAGTTCCCTCTGCCTATTCCGCTACATACCGCGCGAAGCTGAATTTTTTTATTAAATATAGTATTTTATATGAAAACAAAATACTTCAAAACTACTAGGTACACTTCTATTTAACTAAGAATTTGGTAAATTATTTGTTGTTTTCGAAAATATTAAGATTTGTTACTAATTAATATACGTTCATTATAAAGTGTGAAAAACTTAAATGATGTATTGGTTCTTACTTTTACACAGAAAGGCATCTTATACCAAAATATTACACAAATCATAGATGATCTTCAACATAACTAACAAACATACGCTAAATTTATAGTACAATATAAGAATATCTGTTTGTTCGCATGTATCT
The DNA here is from genome assembly GCA_917862395.2 of Heliconius sara. Taxonomy (NCBI): domain Eukaryota; kingdom Metazoa; phylum Arthropoda; class Insecta; order Lepidoptera; family Nymphalidae; genus Heliconius; species Heliconius sara. Next base: position 1,384,411 of record OU860795.2, read on the forward strand.
CGAGAACTAAACAAAATCTGTTTAAACTTTCACTGTTTTCGCCTACGTGCTTGACGTTAAGGTAATTTACTTGTAAAAAAAGCTTAAAAAATCTAAACTATAGTACAACCGCGATAGAAGGTTTTTGAACTATTTTTAGCTTTTCCTATGATGTTTTCTTTTTGGAAAAATTAACTTAATACAATAAAAGTAAAAATACCCTCTGTACAAGTGGTGGTTATGGTTTCCCAATAATGCACAAGAGTGAGTCTGTAAACGACGCTTGTGAGTTCATCTCCTAATCGGGGGAGAATGAAATATTAAATACCCTACTCAACGAACAATGACTCTTGTTGAGTAGGGTATTTAATATAATTAAAATAAATTAAAAAATGTAATATTCGACAGTGAGTGGGAAACGGAAATATCTTAGTGGGAATGGAGTGTGTAAAATTAGATTCCCAGATTGCCTCTTGTCTGTTATGTGTAAATATATTTTAAATATATTTAATTTGTTCCGGCGTGGTGGCAGAGAGAACGGCGTTGAGTACCAAAGTTTAACATAAGAAAAAGCTACCACCGGCTTGGAAGGCGGTTCTTCTGAGACGAGCCGGCAAGAAACTCAACAGTTGCTCTTTTCAAATACTATTTACATGAATTTTAGTATTTAAACTGATTCAGAAAGATATGATAGCAATAGGTTGGATGGTATTACAGGTATTTCAGAAAAAAAAATTGAAAAATATTTGCCAATTCTAAATCTGAATGTAAAATTACATTGTTAACTTTTAATTTTATATTTTAATATATTATTTTTGCCCTATATATATGCCCTATATATACTTAACCTGGAAATTCATACAATTTTAACTATTTAAAAAAAAAATAGTAAGAACGCCGGATTCTGATTCCATTGCCTCATAATATATAATTCATACAATTTGTTCCTGCTGCGGTACCTATATACCAATAGTTGCCCAGTCCATAAAAGTTAACTTCAAGATTTTATATATTTGTTTTGTTTTTCAAATATTATCAAACTCTATTGATAGTAAATTAAGAACTTTATAAAACTACTGATTCGGATTTCACCCAGTTATTTCTAGATTTAATTTTTTTTCTGTCACTTTACTATTAAAACGATAACTTTTACTATCAGTGATTGGTCGAATTGTTATTTGTTTACGTTCTGCAATTATTTGAAATAAATTTTAATATTTAATATTTGAACTCAAATTATTAAGAACATCCTCCATATTCTCTTCAAATACAATAAAACTATAACATGCTTACTATAATATATCTATTGAATTCAATGCAGGACAATTCAATGTGGCATCGTTCGTCGAAGAGATCCACTATCTGGTCGCGGTTTACAACGTACATCATTTCTTATCAGTATAAGCGAGCCGCCGCGGATGGCCTTCTCTTACTGACTGAATGAATGAACTTGACCAGTTATATTATAATTATCAATATTTACTATACTGTTTCATTTCAAGATCAAGTATTCAGATATTTACATTATATGTAAATAGTTCTAATTCCAGTTTTTTGCTAGGCCTTATATATTTTGATGTACAATATTCAATGTAAACGGCCTAGGTGTTGTCTTTTTGACTAGTTTAAACTGTAACTTATTAAGACTATGAGTTTTTAATGAAACATAATACAAAACCAACTGAATTTCAAGCTTTTACGATCCGGTCCAAATACAGTCAAACCAACCAGCCCTCTCATGTTCACAGCTGTATTGTAAAAAAATGTTTTTATATCGATATTAAAAAAATATATTATTTTTGCGTGGTGGGTTATAATCTTACATAAGACTTTCTACATTATAAATTTGTTATTGTATAAACTCTTACTTTAACATGTCACTTTCATTTGCATAAACATTTATGATGTGATTGTTCTGCAGAATTTAATTTTGCCTATAAATTTAAATAGCCTATTGTCTGAACTGCTTAATATTTACGTCAAGTTAACAAAAAAAAAACGCTTTTTTGTTAGCTTTTTTTCATTTTTCCAACTACATAAGTAGGATTGGCAAAGAGAACCTAGTGTTTAACCACTCCATTCTCCACTTTCGGACGAAATCTAAAACATTGCATGTTGAGTGGTGGAACTCAACGCCGCGCTTTGCCTTGACACCAGAGCGAAGAAATGAAAATATAATTTAAGTAAATATTTCATCTCCTCAAGTGGGGATCGAACCCACAACCAGTAGATTTTATAGTAACACTTTGTGCGTTGCGACAGGCCTCGTATTGTTTGTTTTTTTTAACAGGACGCTTTATTCTTACAATGAAATACACGAACACACAAAAAATTGGCACTTCGGTTCCCTGTGCCGTTTCTGCTATACGCTGGATAGATTATGTTTATGGAATTAAGAAGATATAGAATACAACATTCATTCATTCAATCATTGATTCATTCATTCATTCAATATTTATTCTTATATAGAGCTAAATTATAAATGCCGTAGTTTCTTGGTTTGTCAATAAGTAATTTTTCACTTTTGTCCAACAGCATTCTTTAAAATGTTCCAACTTTTTATGTATAAACTGATTGAATCAAAACAAACACTAAAACTTGCCAAAATAAAACAATAGTGAACTGCAATTAATCTTTTAAGCCGTTTCTGAGAACACCGATCAGTTACGATTTGAATATAAACTTAGATATAGAGTATAGAGGAGACAAAACGCGATGTTGAGTTCCGACAGTCAGACAGCCAATGTCTTGAAAATTGGGCGAGAACCGAAAGACTTTGCTTATCCAGCTGTATGATGCAGAGTAAGTTAAAAAAAGTGTTTACATAAAATCTTCTCTACCAATATAAGAACGGTAATAAAATTTAATTTCACGCTCATAACAGTGTCTTTATAGGTATAAATAATTGTGTTAGTTATATTTTTTTTATTACACTACATTTATACCTCGTTATGTAATAAAATCGTTTATTTTATTTGAAAAGTTTCGACAGATTCGATTTCCGGTTAAAGCAATATATATGATCTATAGTTAGTTTAATAAAAAATAGCTTCAGCCCTAAAACTCTTTTCTTTTTTCCGTTTTTCCTAATTTTTCCGTGTCTACGCTACATGTAGAGCTTTTTTACCAGAACGTGAAAGTAAAAATAATTTTAATATATTCATTCTTCCAGGTGGAGGTCAAACATACAATCATCACGTTTACAGTCCTATGTTACGCCACTGCGTCATGACGGTTTCTAAAACAATAAAATAAAATCGTTAGTGTTGCAGAAAAAACATATTTATTAAGTATAAAAAATCGTTTAAAATTAAATTAAATAGTTAACGCCTATCGTGGCGCAGTGGCACAAGCATGCGACTTTAAAAGCGATAAGTTGTGGGTTTGATTTCCCACTCGAGGAAATTAAATAATTAATATTCTTATTTCCTCGCTCTGGTAACAAGACGGGGTGCGGCGTTGACTGCCATCTGACTGGCATCGAGGCAAAGCGCAGCGTTGTTCCATTATTCAACCCGCAATGCCTCCAGCATTCGGCGGAAAGTGGGTAAGGGAAACAGAGTGTATTAATATTGGGTTCCCTCTATCTATCCTGTATCTTTACGTAATAAGCGGTACATAAAATAGCTTAGTAGACAGAGCAGATTCAATTCCACTACGTTTAAATTTTTATATCGAATCAAAATATTTAAAGAACAACACCTTTTTTATCAAATTTCTGTTTACTTTCTTTAAAAATATATCATTTCTCTCCATACAGTGTACGGAAAACAACCGGTTAAGTTTCCTATTTCCGTTATACTTTGCCTTATATAAGAAAAATGAATTTATTATTATTAAGGGCACAAAGTGTGCCAGCGAACGCGACTGGTTGTGGGTTCGATCACCGCTCGAGAACATGAAATATTTATTGAAATTTACATTTCGCTGTCGTATTGTATTTATTAAATTGGGTACAAAACAGTTTATTTTAAGTTTTTATACTTTTATAGCTTAAAGTAGTGAACAGAACAGAAGACTTAATGGGAACAGAAGTCTTAACGGGAACGTAGTGTCTTCATACTAGGTTCCCCCCTGCCTACCCTGCTATATCGAGATTCATCGTGAAATTATTATTTTTTATAGCATCACACTTTTTCCACACAATACCTATTGCCACAAGGCAAGGAGAACCTATTGCCACAGCATTAAGATAACTTTTTTCCGGTCCATTTCCATTTCTATGCTTGTTGTTTAATATGATTGTATTTTATAAGCGTGATGTGTATATTCGACTCAGTACAATTTGAACTAGCTCAGTTAGACATTTCTGAACAGACGAAGAATAATCACTTTAAAACCCGGAATGTTCTTATCAGCTTCACGCTGCAACCCGCAAACAGGGCACAGGGCACAGGGTAGGCAGAGGGAACGCGATGTAAGACACTCCGTTCCCCACTTTCTGCCGAATTCTGGAGGCATTGCGTGTTAAGTGACAGTGACAGAAGTTAACGCCGCGCTTTGCCTCGACACCAGAGGGAAGAAATGGAAATATAAATTTAAATAAATATTTTATTTCCTCAAGTGGGAATCGAAACCCACGACCAGTAGGTTTTACAGTCACACTTTGTGCCGCTGCGCCTCAACAGAACGGAACGGAATGTCTTATCTTATCTTTAATACTTTTTATCTAAAAATTGTATGTAAAGAAAAGATGATACTGTTTTCAATTCGATATTCATAGGATTGGTTCAAAAACGTCTTCTGTACATATTTTGCAAAGTTATTTCATAAAATAATATTTTATTATATAGGCCGTCGTGGCGTAGAGGCACAAGTGTGCGACTGTAAACGTGACAGGATGTCAGTTTGATTCGCAGTCGAATAAACAAAATATTTAATATTTTCATTTCCTCGCTCTAGTGACGAGGCAAAGGCCGGCGTTGAGTTCCGTCACTCAACATGCAACACGGAATTGTTTTAATGGGAATGGAGAGTCTTAACACTAGGTCCCCTCTGCCCACCCATATATGTGCAGGATGCAGCATGCAGCTAACGATAAATAATGCTTACTGCCGCATGAGGCAAGGTAGGCAAAGATAATCTAGTGACTCCGATGTTTGTCCGTATCCAAGAAATGTTAAATGGAGATCGAAACCAGAACCATCAGTCTTACATTGAAAAGTTGCTGCAAAAATTAAAAAATAATTCCCAATTTAAATAATAAACTTAAATACACAATTAGATCTTAACAGTTTTTTTAAGTTATCAATTACAATTTGTTATCTCAAGCAATTAAAACGTTTCGTTTGGTTAAGTACTTATAGTATAAAAATTTTATACGTTTTTGGTAATAAATTCTCTTTTAATAGATTTGTCTTAAGAAATATTAAATAAATTTTATTAGAATAGATACTACTTTATTTATCTTATCTTTTACCGGCTGCGTCAGAAGGAGGGTAATGTTTTCAGAGGAACGTATGTCCAATGTTTTTGTGAACGCACATCTAAAGCCAAAACGGCTAGACAATCAACATATGATGTCATACAAACAAAATTCTGCTTCAATTGAAATTGTAGCAAAGAACATATATGCATATCAAATGAAAGCTTAGTGACAAGAACTTTTCAATAAAAAACATTAAAAAAATAAATAAAGTTAGTATTACTATAAAAACTAAAACCTCCACTGATTTTGACTAATGGTCTCAAAAAGCAAAAATATTTAAGTTAATTTTCTCTCTTCCGTCATAATTTTCTTTTTGGTTACTGATAATGGACCATATGAAAGAGATATCTTTTTTGCCCCTGAGTGGACTCACACTAACTTCTTTATAAATACTCTTTGGACAGCCCTCACGTTTTCGGTAACCTCCTCCACACCGATAGAAGAAGATGGAAATGGGTTCTATTTATCTAGATAGAGCCCAAAACAGTTACTTATAATATATTGTCTGTGCCTTTGTGTACGCTAAATTTGGAAAAGGCTTAATTGATTTTTCTATTTTAAACACAACAGTTTTCACTATTATATTTGGAAAACTTCGCTTAACATTTAGTAGTTAATTTACTTAAATCGCTTTAAAAAATATATATATCAATATAAAATATTTCGTCTGACATAATTGACAGACATTTTTTTTATTACATTGACTAAAATGTCCACTTTCAATGGATAGATATTGTCTGTAATTCCAAATTAGTAAGTAAATAAATATATTTAGTCCAGCGGACGAAACCGCGAGCGGGTCGCTAGTAATCAAGTACTAGAATCCGCCACAGGCTTTGCACGGCGGGTGGAGCCGCAAAATTTTGCGATTTTTTTTTTATTTTGTCCGCATGCGCTTGGTTAGGTTAATCAAAATTCAAGTTTCTGTGCGCGTCATTTTCAAAACGTTCCACAGCTTAACTCTATGGGACACATTATGACCATTTACTCAAAAACTACAATTACAATTATTATAAAACTACTTCGCTGGGACCACCGTGTCGTTCACAACGTTCTTGCAAAATTTCAGAGCTGTAGGCTTAACGATCTAGGAGGAGTAGCATTACAACGAAACACACTGTTCACCAGTAGGAGCTTCGCCTCGCGCAGCTCAATCGTAAGAGCTTCGCTTCGCTCAGCTCAATTATAATCATTCTCTGGAAAGAACCCATAACGATCACGTTTACAGTCACGACGGCCTCAGCGGTTCATTCTTCACTGACATTTAAACAAAATCAAAAAAAAAAAACAATGCTCTACCTTCAGCGTTTAAGAGATTAAGCGTTGTCGTTCCAACTCGCAGATTTCACGTCAGATTTTTATCATAATAACAGTAATCGAGAACGTAGTACTGGCCTGGTTTACATTTACATATATGATGTATGTATGTTTGTCTGTTAGGTATTAAGCATTTCTCACAAATATATTTACATAGGCCTAGGCAAGATTGAAAAAAAAAAAAAAATTTTAGCCAATTCAATGGGACAATTTAGCAATTATAGTGTAGCAATTTTGTTGAACAACATTGTTTAAAAGTTATATTTTTTAACCGACTTTCAAAAAAAGGAGGTTCTCAGTTCGTCGGATTTTTTTTATGTATGTTCAGCGATTATTCAAAGACGCCTGAAACGATTTGGATAATTCTTTTTTTGATTTGAAAGTGTATTCCTCACAAATGGTCAAGTAAAATAAACAGGAATTAGATATTGTAGTAAGGTTGTTGTAGGCTTGGCTAGTGGCTTGACACCGACTTCAACAAAACTATTGCTTTATGTTAAGTATATTTATTTTATACTTTTTTACTTTAGTTTAAAGTCGGTTAGTTTTTTGTTAATTTTTTTTGTATTTATAAGCCTACCGAAATAAAACAAGCACAAAATATTAAGAGATTATCTTCCATGTACAGACACCGATTCGTTACGACTTTATTATAAGTATAGATGTAGATCAGCACGAATTTCAATTTAAAAAGTATTTGGTTTAATAATTTTTGATTTACAAAAACAAACACCATTTTGAAGTCAAAGTGCGACGATAAGTTCTACAAAATTAATAGAATATGGAGAACAGAGTGATAGTCACTACCTGTTCTGTATTTTCAGTGACGATTCACTACAGTTATGGTGGTGGTAACTTATTAAAAAAATGAAGCATCTAACTTACATGCTTCCTTTTTTGTAATGTCTTTCATTTTTTTTCTTATTTAAAAAAAATATATATTTGACTTTGAATGATAAAATATAGTATAAATATTTTGTATCCATGTTAAAAGAAAGCAAATGATTGAAACCATCGTGGCGCAGTAGACAGCGTCAGACCGTTAACGCGATGGTTGGAGGTTGAACCAGGTTGAATCTTGATAGTGATAATGCAGCCGTCAAGGCTGCATTATCCGCCATATTCCGCCACTTAACACGCAATTTCTTGAATTTGGGTGGAAAGTGGACAACAAAATGTTCTGTAAATTCAAACTCGAAGAAATGAAGCAAAGAAAACCATGTATAGACCCAGTATTTGTAGTAGAAAATTATTCTATAACAAGGTACTACTACATACAACTACATAGATTAGATTGTTCCGTAGAACTCTCCCCGTTAACCTTCTCACCTTATGAACTTTTATTGTGTATTATTCACAATTTCAAGGCCAGTTTTCCATTGAAATAGCTAAGCTATGTGGAAATATTTATATTATTTTGATGTGTTTTCCACATTTTTAAAGTAGAAAAATATATTTAAGTATTATAGATCGAGGATAGTCGTGGCGCAGGGGCTAAGAGTGACTGTAAAACCGGCTGGTTGTAAGTTCGAGTGGGGACTCGAGGAGATGAAATATGTACTTAAATTTATATTTCCATTTCTGCGCTCTGGTGTCCAGTCAAAAGCGCGGCGTTGAGTTCTGCAACTCAATACGCAATGCCTCCAGAATTCGGCAGAAAGTGATGTCTTAACACTGGATTCCCCCTGCCTACCCTGCTGTGTGCGGGATATAGCGTGACGCTGCTTTTAACATGTTGATCCTACTCTATGCATGGATATGGCGGAACCCAACGCTCCATTTCTAATAGAAATGTTAAACAAAAAAAAAGAAATAGTATGAAACGCAAGTCACTTTATATTTTTTTTTTTATTTTTTTTTTTTTTTATTTTTTTTTTATGGAAGAGACACGGCAAACGAGCGTGCGGGTCACCTGATGGTAAGTGATTACCACCGCCCACGGCCCCGTGCAACCCCAGAGGAGTTACAGGTGCGTTGCCGGCCTTTAAGATGGGTTGGGCACTTTATATTATAATATAAATTCATTAATCAATACAAAAATGAATGATATGCATATTGTAAGCTGTTATTCTATTATTTGAAATAATGATATAAGAATTATACAATCTTGCCTTTCTTTTTACCATAAAGTAACGATCCGGTCATTATATACCTTTTATTGTAATAATTAGACAACTAGTAGAAAAAATTGTGTGAAGTATCGACGTTGTGATGAACAGTTGGTGTTTCTTGACGGTGCTAGAGGCTGGGGCTCAAATACAGCAATGTCGAATCCAGAATATATTACGTATTGTAAATAAAGTATGTTGTTAAGTAATTGTTCTTCGAGTGCGGAATTATACTTTAAAGGATTATAGTTATACTTTATTATATATACTTTAGATGATTAATGTTTACCTAACAGTTATAAATTTAAATTAATTTCTAATCGATATATTTTCCAAAATTGGTCATAGTTACTAGTGCGATACAGTCTATAACCATAGCTCCTTACCATCTTACAATATCGTTAGTATTTAAATACGTAAAAAAAATACTCGTATTTGAAGAAGCTAGGTTGTGGGTTTGATTCTTAATCGAGAAAAAGAAACATTAAATATTTTCATTTCCTCGGTCTGGTAATGGAGGCAAATTGCTAAATGCTCTAAGTGTCCGAAGTAGCTCTGACCGCAGGTACAATGTGTTACATCAAAACATTATATAATACAGCTTATAGCCTTCACAGATATATGGATAATCAATTACCTAAGTATTTTTTTCAATTAGAACCATTAGTTCCTGAGATTAGCGTGCTCAACCAAATAAAATCTCCAATATTATGAGATATTATAAGGTCAGCCGTGGTGCAGTGGCACAAAGTATACTGTAAAAATCGACCCGTTGTGGGTTCCGATACCCACTCGAGGAAATGAAATATTTATTTACATTTATATTTCTATTTCTTCGCTCTGGTGTCGAGGCAAAGCGCGGCATTGAGTTCCGCCGCTCATCACGCAATGCCTCCAGAACTCGGCGGAAAGTGGGGAACGGAATGTCTTAAGACTAGGTTCCCTCTGCCTACCCTGCTGTTTTTACGATATTACAGCAACCTATTTACCTATTAAATTAAAAATTTCCAAAGTGTATTATAAAGCAAAGTAGTTTACGTCAATCAAAAGTAATAAATAAATCATTTATATATAATAAATGCTGATCATTATATGGAAATGAAACTGGACTTGCACCTTTCATTTCCATTAAATGGTAACATTATTGCAATATTAAATCTGAATTCTTAAATCAATTTTATGACGAATTACATAAATTAAATTTTAATTACATTTAATACCTTTTATATTAAAAAAAACTTAGAATTTTGTTCATCGTGCGCAGTTGCAGTAACGTAGCGTCTGACTAACACGCGACAATTGTGAGTTCGAATCTCATTTGGGGGCATGGATTACTTTTGTTTCATCGCTCCAGTACAGCATAACGTCATAGCATCCTTATACTTTGGGAACTTTCTTATTTAATTAATAGTATTACTTAATCTTAGTTTATATTCATCTTGAGAGCCTAAAGGTGTGCGTGTGTAAACGCGTCAGCGAGTGGGTTTGATTCCCACTTGATGAAATGAAATAAATATCTAATATTTTAATTTATGCTCAACATGCAATCGGTCGTCAATGGGGAACGTAGACTCTATACACTAGGCTCTCTTTTGCTTTTCCTGCTATGTCAGCTATACGCTGAAATAAAAGTAAAAAAAAAACAATAACAAATTTTTCCTAAAAATAAAGTTACACTATAAAATAAGTTTTTAATCTCACGCTGTATTTGTTGTAGACAGACGAATGCTACTAAGATGAAGTGGCGAAACGAAACGTCGCGCTTTGCCTCGACAAAAGAGCAAAGAAATGGAAACATTAAATTTCAAGTTTAATTTCCTCGAATGGGAATCGAACCCACAACCTGTCACATGCTTATGCTCCTGCGCCACTACTGGCCTCATAATGTACAGACCATATAAAGCTATTTACTACTTAAAGTTAAGTATGAAATCATCAGATGACCTCTACCCTCTCACATTCACCTCTCAATCTAACCACAATGGAACAAGGTAAAAACTGTAATTTCGTTTTGTTGGATGCTGTTTAAATTATCTTTGAAGAAGCGTATAATAAATCTAATTATGTATAAACAATGGGAAGAGTATATGTAGGTAGTATTTGACCACTTTCGTTATTTTATATGAAAGTAAAGGTATTTTAAGTATTTTATGTCCTGTATTTTTTTTACGCATAACAGTTAAGGCGAATAAAACTTAGTGTCAAGACACTCTGTTCACCTTCCGCTCAATATGGGACATATTCGAGCTTATTCCAATTGTAAATAAACTATACAAAAAACGGCGACTTGAAATCAATATTCTAAACTTACTATAGATGAAAACATAAACGAAACATGCAAACTGCAATTCTATTTTATCTATACTTTCTATATTAAATATTATAAAGCTAAACAGTTTACTTTAATGAACGCTCTAATCTCAGGAACTTGTTCGAATTTTAAAAAAATGTACTTATTAGTCAATATGTTGAGGAAGGCATTAGGTTAGGTTTACATCAGTTTAATATTTTATATGTAACTATTAATTTATAAACACGTCACTAACACGTTCTTTGCGGCTTACATCAGCCTCTTATAAACTTAACGCCGTTGTACTTTATGTCACCTATGTATAACATATGAGGTCGAAAAGACCTCAAACACACCACCAAATTCTCAATAATAGGTCCCACAATGAATATGTTAAAAAGCGTTCATCTTTTTTAAACAAGAACAAAATATCTTAATCTTCTCTGTGGTTAATATACCAAATAATTGAACAAGTTCATATAAAACGAATAGAAACATTATAATTACTTTATAACGGTTAAGGAAGCGATCGTGACTTAAAACATCGTGATGAGCTCGAACTAAATACTAAGAACAAAAATGAGTTAAGCGTTTCGTGGCCTCGATGGTTAAAACTCACTACAATTATATAAAAGAAAAGTAAAAGTTCACAATATGTCATTAGAAATTAATAATGTTGGTTTTTTTAGCTTCACGCTGTTTACCTACAGCACGATAGAAATAACTTAGTGTTCAAACACTCCGTTCCTAGGGAACGGAGTGTTTGAACAGACAGCCATATTTTTTTGATATTGCTTGTTGCGTCTTGGAACGCAGTATCGCGCTTTGTTACCTGAGTAAGGCAATGAAAACAATTTATTCCGACAGGGAATTGAACCGACAACTATAGACCTTACATTCGGTGCGGCTAAAAGAGCATTGAACCTGAACTCTCTGTAACAAAAAATATGTTCAACTGCAATTACAATTTTTCTCCGTTCCGTTCCCCACTTTCCACCGAATTCTTTCGGCAATGCGTGTTGATTGGCGGAACTTAACGCCGCGCCATGCCATTACCAGAGCGAGAAAATGAAAATATGAAATATCACACTCACTATGATAAAATAATGCGTTAGATCATATCAACCACTGCACCACGACGGTGCTAATAATAATAGTAATAAATCAAATTATCCATGATTACCATTTACCGTACAAGAGTATAACTGTGACATATCGTTTGAAAGTGAAACTTTTCTTTTGCAGATCACTACATACAAGAAAATATACAAATTAACCAGTTTTCTAACTTTTACTTGAAGATAAGCTTTAAATCATCAGATAGAAGCAAATACGTGCAATTATGGAAGAATTTTCTCATTAAATCAAGAAATTAAAAATAAATACTTAGAAAACAAGTCAAGAGGCAATGGACTCGACGAACTGTGACGAAAGTGAAGGACGGGACGTGATGAGCAACCGAAACTAACGAGGAGGGTGTCAATGCAGTCGATATCGAGCGCGTTAATGCAATTTACGTGTGCATCGATCGAAGAATTGAAGAATTATGTTACTAGGTGAGTGTTAACGATAATGATTCCTGTAGCGGTACAGTATATTATAATATATGAAAAACTGTGATTAATATTATATTAGTACAGGTTTTCTATTGGTTTTTGATGATATTCTGAGAATATGGACCATATTCTGATATTATAGTATAGGTAAATTAGATATTTATATATGCATGGGTGTAAGGCTGGTCGTATGTAAACGCGACAAGTTGTGGGTTCGATTCTCACTCGAGGAATAATATATATAATAGCTTTGATTTCCTCGTTCTGGTAAAGAGGTAAAGCGAGGCTCTGAGTTCCGCCACTCCACACGCGAGGACTCTATAATTCCGTGGAAAGTGGGCAACGGAAGCGGCTTAACGAGAACGAAGTGTCATAACACTAGGTTCCCGGCTCCTTCGCTGCTACCCAGTATTAACTTGATCAAGTAGATCAAGTTGATACTGGGGCGCACCAGCTTAGAGATAAGAACAGTACTCCATATGAGGCCAAAACTGGGCCCTATTCAGAGCCAATCGGTATTTTGGCGTAGAGTAGTGTCTCAGTTTGCTTATGGCCCCCAGTTTTTTTGAGGCCAACTTGACATTCCTTTCAAGTTAATCACGATACTGGCAGTCACTCGAAACGTTAAGGCCCAATGTAGGGGAAGTGTATTTGGATAATGTGGAGGAATTAAAATATTTTCCACGGATAGATTTGATATGTGGGATTGAATCCCAAATGAAAGATAATTTACAAGAGGGTTTCCCAAGCAAAAAATCCTTTGTTCATACTGGTCACGGTTAAATTTCCTTGAAATGGGCTCCGAGTTTTGAATCTTATATTAAATAGTTTGTTGTCCAGACAACTTTGAGAATCGCTGTCTTTAAGCGCTAAAATTAGATTTTAACTTTTTAAATAGTTGACATATTCTGAAAAAACGAGATATTTACATTACATTATTTAGGTATATAGAGTTCACAATTGATATGTCTGCTCAAACGTATATTTTTTTAAAATAAATTTATATTGCTAGGTTTATCTTTATATTTTTTTCAGATCTTAAGATTTCTTTGATATGTTATGTAAAATTATATATTAAGGTATACTCAATATTAGTAAACGCCATCTAATGGAATAAAGAATAACCTCAAATATACACAGCGCCACTTTTATATTTAATCATGATTTCATTATCTAGTTTCCATCGTGTAGCATAGATGGCGCCAATAAACAAACTAGCACATGTTTGTAATTTTTATCATTAAAATGATATTCAAAGTCGACTTTCTCGCGGTAAATCGCGGCGTTGAGTTCCACCATTCAACATGCAATAAAGAGTTCGGCGGAAAGTGGGAAACGGAGTCTCAACACAAAGTCCACTTTGCCTATCCTGTGGAAAAATGCGGGCTGCAGCGTGAAGCAGAAGAAAAACAATTTCTTATGAAATAACTAAATTTGAAAGCAATATTATACTTATTTTTAATATTTTTAAAATGTTATTTTATACTAAGAAAAGAAAAATATGGACTTTTTTTTAGAAAACGTATAAAAATTTAAACATAGCAGGCCGCGTCAATATATCAAATATTGACGCACCTCTAGGAATCCTCCCAAATCATTTTTTTATATCTTTTTTTTTAAATAACTTGTTTTGTACGTGGGAAGCAACAATTTAAAAATGTAAAAAAAGTTAAGAGTAATTTGTAACGCTGCGGCACAGCACGATGGTCCCCACGTACGACTTCCACTAGGGGGAAAGAGGTATTTTCATTTCCTCTTGTAATAAGAGAAGAGGTAAAAAGAGAGAGAATCCAAAATGGTGCTGCATGTGGAAAAGAAGTATCTTAACACAAGATTCACTCTGTTTTTCCACCTACAGTTATGCAGATTACCGTTTGAAGCTAAAATAAAAGCAATTCTTACTTACATAGTAACTACTCAGTCACGTTCCATTTGTACTACGATGACGTCAAATATGTCACAACTTCATCGTGGCATAGGAGCACCAAGTGTGCGACTGTAAACGCGACGGCTGTGTGTTCGATTTCCACTAAATTAAATAAAATATTTCATATTTTCATTTCCTCGCTCAGCTAAGGAGGCAAAACGCGTGGAGTGAATTTCGCCACTAAGCACCCAGTGCATTGAAAATTCGGCGGAAAACGAGGAGCGGAAGTCTCTTAATGGAAACGGAGGTTCTAATACATGCAGTGTTCCCTCTGCCTACTCTATCATGTGCGGGATACATTGTGAAGCTAGAGTGAAATGAAAAAGAAAGAAAAATATGAAAGAGAATGAAAGAGTTTCTCTTATTTCTCTGCTTACTGAAATCTATGGGGATATTGTAAATGTGAAAAAAATACAATCCTGACATACCGTTTATATAAAGTATTTGTTTAAATCATTGTTTAGAGGTCAATGATCGTTCATACATTGAGTTGGTAAACAAAGAAAGTGATGCGTTATAAGTCTTCCTTAAATATTGTATGTTAGTAAAACCACACTTAACACGCCCTTATTTCTACTTGATACGTTATATACACACAGCAGGATAGACAGAGAGAACCTGGGAACTTAGTGATAAGACACTCCTCATTAAGATGCTTCCACCACCATCCAGAAAAACAAAATATTAAGCACTTCATACCCCCGAGTGGGAATCGAACACAGGACCAGAACCGTCACATTTACAGTCATATTTATGTGTTCCTGCGCCACTACACTAATAATAACTAATACTAATAATAAAGTGTAAAATAATGATTTATAAATGGCATGAGTCAAACGACACAGTAGGATAGCGTCGAGAGGCATTGGTTGTAAGTTCCATACCCACTAACGAAATTATTAAATTTAAATTATTCCTAATATCAGTATGCTTAGCTGAATTTTTATCTAGGTATTAATAATAAAGTTGAAGTAATGTTTATAAAATTAGAGTAAGAAACTTTTATACATGTTTTAAAATTTTATTCCTGTGATGACCACTGAAGCCACCACCGTCGCATTTAAAATCGCACTCTTCTTCACCTGCGTCAGGGCGTCTTAAATTTAATTAACTGACAATAATTAAAGCATTGTCTTTCTTTAACATCTATCCCTAAAATTTCTTTTGGATAAATGAAGCGTAGATATGTCTCTCATTTACCAATATAATCAAAGAATCGAATTAATGAAAATCGAACCCACATCCACTGCGTTAGCATTCTTCCACTATACCACGATAACATTACAAAATTAAGTGTTTTGTATCTTCACACAATCGTGTATTTAAAATATTAGACAGAGAAAACCTAATGTTAAAAAATTTCGAGTCATTGTATGATAAGCCGCGGAACTAAGATCCATCTTTATTTAGTTACGAGAACTAGAGCGAGCAAATAAAAATACATCATTTCCCCGAACGGGAATCGAACACACGATCCCTCGCGTTTACAGTCAGACGGTTTGCCACAATCAAAAATCTTAACATATAAACAAACTTATCGTATCGTAATATACTCCTATAAGTGAAATAAGTACCGCATCGGAAGTAGACCGATATACCGTTGGTTGTAGAAGCTGACAGTTGAATCGTGTACCTTGTGTCCATCGCGTGTGTGCACCAACGGGTTTTTGTAACGGTAAGTTAGAAATTGTTTAATTTAAATATATTTTTTTTTAAATTGAAAATTTTATAGGATAGTTCAATATAGAATAGTACAGGACAGGAAGTGAGGATAGTAAAAAAACATATTTTACACTGTATTAATTTTTTTCTTACTCGACTGTAAAGTTAATGCCTATAAACATAGTTAGATTTACTTTGTATAAGTTAAATATAGGTAATTGAGGTTCCATTTACGTATACGGTGAAAATTATTGAAATAAGAAAAATATATTTGAAGTTAAATACATAAAAAGGTTTGTAAAACCTGTCTATACATAATTGTATTGTCAACATACATACAAACTTTTGTATTTAAAATTCTAAATTAGAAAATCTAAAACTGTTTTTATCTATAATTTTATAGTGACTATATCGTTATAAATTTAATGTATTACTTCTAGAATACACCAGTAATATACCATAGGTAGAGGAACGTACGGAACTTTTATATCAAAGAAAGTAAGAAAAAGAAAAACATACTTTTATTTGTTATATTTGTAATATTATTTAAAAAGGCAGAATTGAGTTCCATCAAATCGCATTGTCTCGAAATTTGAGTGTCCCCTGGGTAACGGAGAGTCTAGAGGGAAAAGCTATTTTATTAAATTATATAGTAACTAGTTTTTTGTTACATCTTGTATAAAATTCGTTGATAAAACATGATAATATAGGTAGTCGTTAAAATAGACTTAACCTTTAAGTAAAAAGAAAATAAGTTTTTGGTAATAAGGCAAAACACGGTGTTGAGTTCCGACGCTCAACCCGCAATGTCTTCAGAATTCAATTGGAAGTGGGTTAACGAAAGTGTCTTAACTAGACTCCCAAGATCCCTCTATCTACAGAATACAGTATGAAGCTAAAAAGAGTTTATTGAGTAATAACAGGTTAACATTTTGTTATTTATGTATTATGCGTCACTTTGCAATACATTAGTATGTTACTTACCTTAAATTTTATGAAATATAGACAAATGAATTACAAATTAAAATTAAATTAGCTTCACGCTATATCCCGCAACAGCAGGGTAGGCAGAAGGAACCTAGTGTTAAGACATTCAGTTCCCCATTTTCCGCCGAGTTCTGGAGGCATTGCATGTTCAGTGGCGGAACTCAACGCCGCGCTTTGCCTGAAAATATTAATGCGAGGAAATGAAAATATTAATGTAAATAAATATTTTATTTCCTTGAGTGGGGATTGAACCCACGACCAGTCAGTCGATTTTACAGTCACGCTTTGTGCCCCTGCGCCACGACTGGACTGGTCTGGTAGACAAACGAAATGAAACATTTTTCAAATTAGTGCAGTGTTATGATTATTTTTTTATATACGCTTAGGAACGAGAGATGAGAAAGAGAAAGAGAGAGAGAGATATTTTTTTAATACATTAATTACAAATATATAAAAAAAAAATAATCTCATAAATATAAACAGTTAAGTGATTTTTGAAAGTGAAAGATACATGTTTAAGAAAATGTGTCAGCCATAATCAAATTCGTGATCAAAATATTTTTATTCAATTAGGCCATTACAATCATGCCATCAGCCATGTTATATGAAAATGTCAGTAGTGTCAGTCCTACCGGTGTTAACTTACAACTGCAATAGTTCGGAAGGCAGTTCCGTCAGGTTTTCAGTTCCTTTGTTTGTCCTACTACCGCCATAAAAGTTCGTAATGATGCATGTGTATTCCACTTTTACACAAAAAATATTAAACAGATTTAGCTATAATTTTACCGTAAAATAAACAAACAGCTTTACGCTGTATCCTGCACACAGCAGAGTAGGCAGAAGGAAGGCGGTAAGACACCCCGTTTCTTAGTCTATTAAAAAGATAAGGGTAAATTTATTAAATTACAAAATTAATAATTTATAATTAGCTTCACGCTGTATCCCGCACACAGCAGAGCAGGCCGAGGGAACCTAGTGTTAAGACACTCCTACCCGACAAATTAATAATTTATAATTAGCTTCACGCTGTATCCCGCACACAGCAGAGCAGGCCGAGGGATCCTAGTGTTAAGACACTCCGTATCCCTACCTTCCGCCGAGATCTGGAGGCATTGCGTGTTGAGTGGTGGAAATCAACGCCTACGCTTTGCCTCGACACCAGAGCAAAGAAATAAAAATATAAATGTAAATAAATATTTCATTTCCTCGAGTCGGTATCGAATTCACAACCAGTCGATTTTACAGTCACACTTTTTGCCTCTGCGCCACGACTTGCTTCTTAAATAATATTAAGTAAATATTTATTAAGAACGAAAAAGCGAATGCGCCGGCCGCTGGTCTCTATAACTCATGTGATAAATACAATAATTTTACTTTATGTTTTAAGTGATGCTTGTTTTCAGTACACAATAGAATGCATTCAATTAGAGTATTCTTAATATCTCGCAATTATTCGGAATATATATAAATATATATTCTAGAAATTTCTATTATTTAATACAATAGAAAATATTTTATTTATATAGTATTTTTTCCCACAATATTAATAATATTTAAGCATAGTAAAATTTAAATAGTCTTAATACTTATTTAAATAAGTATTTTTCTTTCTTAAATGTGAAAAAACACTTTAAAAATGTAAAAAAATTAATAGAATTTTTATAGAACACTCAACATACAATGTCTCGAAAATTTTGGTGGGGAACGCCTAACTAATGTCTCAATATCGGGTTCTTTATCTATCTCCTATCTTCTACTATTATACTTCTACGTGAATCTAACAAGAATATATTGCATTACACAAAATGGCAAAAGTAGGTGAAAGTGGCATCTCTATTGAATGTAGGTCTGTGGTCAGTGTTGTGTTTCCCGATATTAGGGTTACTTTCGCTCTGTCTTATCTTATACACATCTTAGTAGAGAAATTAGCAACCGGTGCTTGGATATACAACTACTAAAGTCACTTAGCATATTTTACAACTATCAACTATTAAAGTTGCCTAAAATCAAATTGTTGCCTTAAATCAATTGGGGCCAGCCGTGGCGCAGGGGCACAAAAATTAATGTAGAATCGAACGGTTGTGGGTTCGTCCACTCGAGGAAATGAAATATATATTTTCATTTGTCCGTTCTGGTGTTGACGCAAAGCGCGATGTTGAATTTTTGTAAAAATGGGGGGAAGGAGTGTCTTAACACTAGGTTCCCTTCATGAAGCGTATTTAAAATTTTCCTATATTTTTATAATTGTTATTATGTTTTTATTAATATTAATATATATTACAGTATTGATTAATTAATTATTATTAACAATGAAACTAATTTAACTGTCAACGGGACAGTTCTGGGTTCGATTTCCGATCGGGGGAATGACATTATTCTATTTTAACTTAAGACCCTAAGTTAAAATAGAAGTCTCGAAAATCCAACCCGTATATAGTATGCGCCATATATCATGAAAGTAAAAAAAATACTGCTATACTTCAAGTAAACATATGTTCATTAAGATTTTTACGAGTCATTTGTTATTATTTTAATAAAACCACATTATATCAAAATATAACTATAACTATATAAATTTTTCGCAAGAAATGTTTTATCTAGCAAGATTTAAGTTGACCTTCCAGTCAAATAAAAAAAAAAATCGGCGGCGGGCGAATCGGACTCGCACTTAACGATTCGCCCAAATAAGGGTTCTATTTTTGGCCTTTTGAAATCCTAAAAATGGGCACAAAATAGATGATTTACAAAGTGATTTGTCACTCTTACTTCCTTCCTTTTCTATGATTACCTCACAAATGTATTAAGATAAATCAATATAAATCAGGTCACTCAACTGGGTTATAGAACAAAGTGGGCATTTAAGGCTGTGTTCTACATTCCATACAATTCGTAAATTATATATGTGTTATATTATGTGTTATATTATGTGTTATATTATATATGTGTTATATTATATATGTGTTATATTATGTGTTATATTATGTGTTATATTATGTGTTATATTATGTGTTATATTATGTGTTATATTATATATGTGTTATATTATGTGTTATATTATATATGTGTTATATTATATATGTGTTATATTATATATGTGTTATATTATGTGTTATATTATATATGTGTTATATTATATATGTGTTATATTATATATGTGTTATATTATATATGTGTTATATTATATATGTGTTATATTATATATGTGTTATATTATGTGTTATATTATGTGTTATATTATATATGTGTTATATTATATATGTGTTATATTATATATGTGTTATATTATATATGTGTTATATTATATATGTGTTATATTATGTGTTATATTATGTGTTATATTATATATGTGTTATATTATGTGTTATATTATATATGTGTTATATTATATATGTGTTATATTATGTGTTATATTATATTAAATTCCAAACATAATAGAAAATATATTCAAAAAAATCATTTACAACGGTGAAAGTTCACCGTTGTCTCATCTCTAGAAGAGACCTCTTCCAGCCAACCTGTGTAGGTAAATATAAAATAGTATAGTAAAATAAAAAATTACATGCATCAAATATACATAAATATAGTTATACAATATTAAAAAAAAACAATCGAAGCGACTAACACTACACCGAAACCCTAGCAGGAATTGAACCCACTATATCCACATTTACAAACAAGCGCCATTCCACTCCGCCATAGCCTCTATAATGTAACGGAAAGGACACACACACACATTTCACATACATTTTGTAACACTGTAATAATATTTCGAAGGAAATAAATAAAGCGGAACATAGGACTCTACCATTACTACGACTCTACAACCGCCCATACAGTGACATAACCTGGACAGTATTTCCGCGGACCGCTCTGTTATTACTGTGACAACACGCGTGTTTGTTAACCCCAAAGTACTTGGAGGTAAATATATATATCAGTCGTTGCCGGTAACTTAGTTTCATCAACTCAGCCAGGACCGCTTTTAAAAAAAAATCCATTTCTTTACTCCAAAAGCAAAGCGCGGCGTTGAGTTCAGCCACTCAACCAGCAATGCCTCCAGAATTCGGCAGAAAGTGGGAGTGTCTTAACACTAGGCTTTACTCTGCCTACCCTGCTTTGTGCGGGATACAACGTGAAGCTGTTTTATTTTTTATTTATTTAAAATAAAACTATATTCATATATTTTTTATAAGTTGAGTTGCTGAGACTTCCCAGTATCTAATAATAATAAAATAAAAAAGGAAAATATTATAAAATAGAAGAAGCTTATAAATATAGAACGTAAGAAAAATCAAGAAATCATCATTTAGTGCTTCCCTATACTCTCTTGTCTACTTGTCAAATTTCAATAGTGTGGGTTATTGTTGTCAATCCATTGGAAGTCATTTAAATTTTACAGGGCTCTTTGTGAAGATTTAATTGTTGAAGAATAGGACCCTACTAACCCTTACGAAATATTGGGTTTGTTTTTTTTCTTATCTTTCTATATTCTATAATACTATGTATATTAATATTTTATATAACTAATATAAATATTATTTGAATAAATACATTAGTTGCGGGGTCGTCGTAATGTAGCGAAACAGCGTCTGATTCTAAACGTCATGGTTGGACGTTCAATTATAAATAATTGTAATCAAATAAGTGTGTTATTTGATCACAATTATTTATTATTTCATATGACAAAATTATGTACAATAAATATATTTTTCCATGTTTCCAGTTAACTATGTTTATGTAGTAACAAACAAACATAATTACTATTGCCAGATCCAAAAGTTGGGAAACAGCACGTCCCTAGAATAATACTTAAAGAATGTTGCAATTTGAGCTCTGTTTAGTAATAAAATAGACTGTAACTAAGTATAGGTTTGTTGAAGAATTCGTAGGTACGCAGAGTATGTATAGTATTCAACAAAAAACAAGACAAGCACGAGTCAGGCTCCCCCACCGAGTGTTCTGCACTAGCGGCTTTAATAACAAGTTCACCCCCTTTTAAAGTTATTATTTTTTAAGAATTAACAACAAATGTATAGTTTTTAGATTTTTTCTTGAACTAGTCCTGACTGTTTAAGCTAGTTGCTAAATTTCATAATTCTAGGTCAACCGGAAGTACTCTATTAATTTTGATTCCCTTTATAGTGTCGAGCTTAAATTTAAGTTGGATTATTGTAATTTTTATCTTATTTTATTTTATTAAATTGCTGTTTAAGTCGTAAAATTTTCTGATTTTCTTCTTAAAATTATCTTTTTATATATGAAATATTTTTAGTATAAAATATTTCATATATTAAAAATAATATATATGTACTAATATATATGTACTAATAGGATAGCCTAGGACAACTCAATGTTACTCTGTTTTCTCCTTTCCAGTCCAATTTGCTTTGTCGTTAGTTATATAAACATAATATAAATACAATCATTCCCCGAAATGGGAATCGAACGACGACACGATTATCTTCTTTATTATAAGACTTAATAAAATTTAAAGAAAAATTTAAAACAGGAAAACTTTAATCTTTTTTTAATGGAAAAACGTTCTCGCAGCATCTTATGAATTGAGCCCAAGATATGCCGACCATGACCATTATGTTAATCATATAACTGGCGACGCACTCATCGGAATGCGTTCTCATTTCTACTCGATCCGCTGGTTTTCCATGTACAGAAAAGGCAAACTATATTAGGATTGACGTGTTAAGCTTAAATTTAATTGTATATTTGTGATTTTGAGGAAGTTGTTGAAGATTTTTTAATAAAATGTTTAATTTGTTGCTGCAGTATAGATGCAGTGTCAGTCATGAAAATATATGTAGTAAATGTATTCAAATAGGTAATTAAAAAAAATAATATTTTTATTTTTTTACTCTGGTGACAAGGCAAAGCGCGGCGTGGAGTTTTACCACTCGGCAAGTCGGCAGAGGGGACTTGGGAACCTAGCCTTAAGATTTTTTTCTCCATTAAGAAACTTCCGTTCTTCACTACGACACTACGACATTTCCGTTTCCAGCGGAACGCAACACCGCGCTTTATCTCAATTTTTATATCTCATTCTCAAAGACTGTTTCATATTTATAAAGCCATTATTAAAATTAAGTACTAAAGACATTATATTAGTAACAGAAAGAAAATGTAATATATTGATGAATGAAAGTCCGTAAAAGTAAAAGTAGGTTGCTAAAAGGATATCTCCATATTTTATAACAAATGTATGAACTAAATGAAATGTTTTTTTATGAATTATCATCAAGTCCAGTTAAAATAAACGTGATTTTCTTAATTTTACCTTATTTTTTATCATTTTATACATATACTTTTAATCTATTTTGTATATTAGAAGCGGTGCTCAAAGCCGTGCCTCCTTATTACTTCAATATTTTTTAGCTTCACGCTGTGAACGTTACTGGGAAACGTAAGTGTCTTAATCATAACAGTGTCTTAACTCTAGATTTCTAGGTTCTCTCTGCCTACCCTTCGAACGATAACAATATAACGTAAACCTAAAAAAAATAACAATATTTGAAAAGCAAAAGCGCTTAGGCTAAGAATGAGAATCAGAAGAACATATAAAAAATCGTGACGGCTTTACAAAGCATTTACAAATCTTTCAAATCTGCCCGTGCTTTCTGGAGATCTTATATTTTCGCTGCATTTGTTTTGGTTGATGGATTACATAGCACATTTTCAAAATGACAGTTGGCAAAAATTGACACGCTTAATATTTTATTTACTTTTCATATAAAAGAGTTCAACGATATCCTGTATTTGAGAGCTTTTTGGTTTTCATGTAATAATTTTTCTCTTAGATACATTGTAAGGTATATTTTTCCATTATACGCATAGATTTTAAGTTAATAAACTCAATTATTTAATTACAAAATGAATTACATTGATATTTCTTCACTATTTCAGTAATAATCATAAATATAAAAAAACGATGTATCTACCTACACTTTTTCTTAATACTTTGGGTAACAAAGATATCTTACAATTATTTTTTTAATTAAATAATGATGAGTGGTTGTGGGTTTGATCCCTACTCGAGGAAATGAAATATTGATTTACATTAAAATATAAAAATAAATAATTTCAAAATAAATCAAATCAAATTAAATATAAAAATAAATAATTTCATTTCTTCGCTCCGGTGTCTAGGCAAAGCGCGGCGTTGAGTTTCCCCACTCAGCAGTCAATGCATCCAGAACTCGGCGGAAAGTGGGGAACGGAGTGTCTTAACACTAGGTTCCCTCTACCTGCCCTGCTTTGTGCGGGATACAGTATGAAGCTGATAAAAAAAAAGTCCCAACTCCGCGCTAAAATCCCATGTTAAATTTTCTTATTTGTTTTCATTGATGATTTAAAATAAAATTAATAAATACAGTTTTATAATAGAAAAAGTGGCATAAATATTTGGTAAAGACCTCTAAATCGGAGACTGCAAACTAGTTTCGTTATTCGGTCAGTAATGTTATTCCGGTTTCGGTCAGGGCCGTTAGGTCGTTAGCCTTTCCGTAACGAAATGTCACGATAACGTAAAAAGTATTTAAGATGAAAAATAAAAAGAAGTAAAGCTACACGTTGTTTTCTGTCCCCATTTTAAGTTGCTTATGTGCCGTAGAAATTTTAACATATTAAAAAATATAACTGTAACTATATATATTATGCAAATCGATTTGCGCTGCCTACCTGGGATACATTTTGTGGTAAAAAAAGTATTGATAGAGTTATCGTCGAGGCACAGTGCTAACAACATTTGATTGTAAAAATGGTGGGCGTGAGTTGAATTTCCACTTGGAAGAATTACTTTTAAATTATTTCCATTTTTTTATTCTAATTAAACAAAATACGTCTGGACTTTATATAGCAAAAAATGAAGAATGAAATGTTTGGACACTAGAAGAGTATCTAGTGGAAGCAAATGTAGAACTGAAAATAATATGTAGAAAAAACCCAATGACAAGTCACTCTGTTTTTCTTCAAGTTAAAAATATTTATTTTCGCTGTATAGTAAGAGATAGTAAGGGATAATTTTAAATTTAAAAACATACAGTGGGAAAGGAAGCCACAACGGCCTTAATTTAAATATTTAATACCTTCTGGACTAAACTAAAAAGCTTTGTTCTGAGCTTTCTACATAATATAAGAAAACTTTAGAACAAAGCCTATGCGTCACAACTGGGTAAATGCATTATGCGCAAATGAAAATGTCTTCCCAACCACAAAAGTGAGTTTGTTGAATAATCAATATTTGATTTTTATATTCTCATCAATTTATTTAACCACAATATTTTAAAGTAAATATTTATACTTTTATGAGGGAGGCCGTCGTGGCACTTGAAGTAATGAACTATTTTTATTTCATCGCTCTGGTAAAAAGCAAGGAGTGGCGTTTCACTACATCTCGAAAAATGGACGAAAAGTGGGATTTTCTGGAACGGACCCAGAACAACGGAGTGTCTTAACACTATATTCCCTTTGCTTATTCTGGTCCTTGGAATAACGTGAAGCTATTACATACTAAGTTTTTAGAAGAAAATATAAAAATATTGTAAATCCAATAAAAATTAACGTTATAGTTGTATAACATTTTTTTTTATTTTGCCAAGAGAATTTTAAATATTTATAAGAAAAGTGCGCCCTGGTTGGTTGTTTAAATATAAGTCTATCGAACCATATCGATCGGGTGCAACATCTGGTACTTCTTGATTGCTGTGACCTTCAAGGATTTTTTTTTTAATATAAATTTATTTAAATACTATTATTTTTATTTATTTATTTATTTATTTAATATATTTTTTTATTTATTGACATGGATAATATTTTTTGTTACTTTTTTCTATATTATAAACTATATATTTTTATTTAGTTGCTTAAACTAGTTTAAGAAAAATAATCCTTGATTTTATTGACTAATTTTGTTTGATCTACTAAGCCAATATAAAAATTTACATGCAACGTTTTAAATACAGGATGTTATGAATATTACTCGTTATAACGGAACATTATACGACGTTAATTAGATAACGTTTTGAGTTTACCTATTCGAAAAGTTTATACTTTATATTTTTTTTATTACTTCCCGTTGTAAGTAACGGTATACAACACTAAAGTATATAAATATAACGTAATTTCTTTAATTAACAAAATGTGATATGGAAAACATTAAATATAAGATGCGTGTGCTTATTAAATTATTTTAATATTACTTTATATTAATATACAAACTTTATATGAATATAAAATAAAAAATAAATTAGCTTCACGCTATATCCCGCACTCAGCTGGGTAGGCAGAGGGAACCTAGTGTTAAGACACTCCGTTCTCCACTTTCTGCCGAATTTTGTGGGCATTGCGTGTTGAGTGGCAGAACTCAACGCCGCGCTTTGCCTCGACATCAGAGTGAAGAAATGGAAATATAAATTTAAGTAAATATTTCATCTCCACGAGTGGGGATCGAACTCACAACCAGCCGGTTTTACAGTCACACTTTGTGCCACTGCGCCACGACTGACTAAATTTATATTAACATAAATTCTTATTATAATATAATTCATGAATAAGGAAAAGAAAATAGAATTCTCACTCTGGAAACGAGGCAAAATTCGATGTCGAATTCCGCTACTAAACACGCAATAAAAATAAAAAGAGATACTATCGCCTCAGAATTTATTGAAAAATAGAGAACGGAAGTGCCTAAATGGGAACAGACTGTCTTAAAACTACGTATCCAGTTCATTCATTCTGCTTACCCTGATACCTGAAAACTGAATAAAAATGAATGATACTGAAAAAAAAATACATCCGTATACATTGCATGCTTCACATAGTGTCGTGTGGAGAACTACGTGCAGAACGATACCTACTATTATATTTCATTTATTTTTTACTAAGGAAATAAAAAAAGGAGTGCTAATATGTTTTTTCTTTTGATTTCAGGTACAGTTCGTGTCGTTAAAAATGTCGCGGCAAAAAAGTGTTAGTGTAAAGTGGACTGTAGTTTTAGTGTTAGTTTTATTTGGTCAGTTTGTATATTCGCGACCACAAATTGAATCAACTACTTTAGAAGTTAATGTTGACATCGATAAATCAACCGATGTCACACCAAGGTATAGTTATAAGCATACTAATGTTAGTTTTAAATTACCGTTTGAGTATATTTTAAGGTTAAACAACATAAATAATGATTTAAGTAAGGCTAACAATTTAAATGAATCCTTTATTAGCCCAAACTCCAGAACAAGTCGTGTAATACGTAAAATAAGTAAAATTAGGTTAAATCATGCAACACAAAACAATCTAAAACATACAAATTACCATAACGAACTTTTTCCTATAAAAAATGCAAATAAACCCGTCATAAAAAAGGTTGTTACGAAATGGACTGACAATACAAAGTATGAAGACTCTGATATTTCCCACGACACTACTATATCAGAAGAAAAGGATAGTACTTTAGTAAATACATTAACAAGTGTAAATATACCGTATAGTACTAGCACTGAAATACATGACGAATCTACAGAAAATAGTAAAAACTTATTTTATACACCGTCAAATAATAAACAATACACTGTAACGTACAGTAAACCCCTACCACAATACGAAGAATCTCATATATATTCTTCTAATGTCCACGTAGCAGATCCTTATGTGACACGTCCAAATTATGTCTTTACAACACCTAGACCTACACCTATTATCACAAACGTTGGATACCCAAAGCCTTGGCCGGATCACGTTAATTACCAATCCAATAAACGGCCTAATAAAAAACCTATAAAAACTAATAAACCAAAAGACCCACCCAGTTACCACAGCGTTAATAACTTCGCTCCGTATCCTGCCAACAGTTTTGATGTAACAACGTTTCCACCTATAATGGGTTACACAGATAGAAT
This sequence comes from Heliconius sara, assembly GCA_917862395.2. Taxonomy (NCBI): domain Eukaryota; kingdom Metazoa; phylum Arthropoda; class Insecta; order Lepidoptera; family Nymphalidae; genus Heliconius; species Heliconius sara. Next base: position 1,412,566 of record OU860795.2, read on the forward strand.
AGTCATTAGACCTGAACAATACAGCGCTTCTTCTGACGATTGTCCTACTATATTTGTAACTCTCAATAATACTTTTCAAGGTCAAAGCAAGGAAGCTTGTCCTGATCTTAACATAGCTGTCAATACGAATGTTGTAAACAAAAATGTTGTAGTTGAATCTGAGGAAGATACAGATACAACTTTAACTGATGTTTTTGGCTTACCATTAGATGAGTCTGGTAGTGATGAGGCACCAATTGACTATGAAGAATCACAAGAGAATGATGAGCAAACCGAAGAAGTTTCCAATGAAGAATTGGAGTTATCAAATTATAATGCTGCTAACAATGTAAATGCAGAATCAGCAGAACCAGCAAATTTTGCTTCTCCCACGTCTGCACTATCCACATATACAAAACCAGGTCGACCAAATGATGACGATGACATTTTTTCCTCCGTTATAGAGTTCTTTAAGCCCGCTATCAGCGTATTTAGTTGGCTAGCAGCTATAAATCCCTTCAGTTTTAGTGCTTTATCGTTTATTCTAACTCCTATTGTTTTACTATTTGCTGGTGCTTCAGGTTTAGCAGCTCTGTTTACGCCATGGGCCTTTTCTGCTAGAGAATTACCAGAATATCAGATTTATAAGCCGTACTGGGAATGGGACGATTACAACAAAGCTTGGTATTTAAATTCTTTTCCTAATAATAGAAGATGGCAGCCCAGTATGAGAAGCTTTATAGATAATCACAACGTATACTTTCAGTTTCCATGGTATGAGGGAGTAGGAAATCTATTAAAGTCCATAGCCCAGAACCTAAACGTATACAGTACAAAGTATAATATTAATAATCGCAAAAATCGGAAAAAAAGAAAGAGATAAAGTATAGTAATAAATTTAAACACCATTTGGCAAATCTCATAATTTTGTGATAAAATAATATATAGTATTTGGATTTTGAATCAATCTCATTAAAACATGTATTTTGTATATCAAAGACTATTAATCGGAGATTTGTTTATATTCATAATTGTTATGCAGATGTGTCGCTGTCCTCACCAAATCTGATGTACTATTTAGACTTAACTACCCCGAGAATAAAAGATACGTAAGCATCAATAGTATGTTCCGGAGGACTTTAAATTAATAACTTGGTTTCCTTTAGTAATAAATGTACTTGATAATTAACACATGATTACTTTTGAAATGCATATAGCAGAGCATGTTAATTCTTTTTTTTAACGTCAAGCTGTATTCTGCACATAGCAAGATAGGCAGAGGGAACCTAATGTTAGGACACGAAGTTTTCCATTTTCCGCCAAATTTTGGAGGTATTGTGTGTTGAGAGGCTAAGCTCGACGCTCCGCTTTGCCATTTTCAACCTGCTAATCCTTTGGGTTATGTCGATAACATTCATTTCATCATTAACGATCCTTCAGAGATATTGCAAGCATAGCCCTTTCCATAGCACGCTGAGTGACTTTAAAGTGGTGGACTAGTCACACTCTGAGTGTCCACATCTCACCTCCGTATGTCATAACTGGTGGGACACAGTCGTCAAAACTCGTCATCTTTGGGCTTTGCGATATCGGTGACGAAAAGGCTTCACGCAGTTGCCTATAGGACAGCATATATGCTGTCCAACCATGCTGTATTTATCTGTGAGCCTCCGTCTCGAAGTTGTTTCTACATAACCGTACAGTTTGACCAAGGAAGACATATTCCTGAACAACTTCAAGAGGTACTGCATTAAGTGCAATCGGTTCCGCTATGGCATGTTCGTTGAACATTATCTTGCTTTTATCCAAGTTCATCCGAAGACCGATGCGAGCAAAAGATGCAATGATAATATCGTCTGCAAATCTCAAGTGTGAGAGGAACTTGCCATCTATGTTTATGTCCCATATTTTCCAATACATTAGTGAACCATTTGGGTGAAATTACGTCCCGCTGTCTTTATATTTTATAAATAACCATTACTTGCAATTTTTCGAATAATAACATTAGACAACATTGGCATCTTAAAAAAGTCAAGCACATTAGTAATTTTAGTGATAAAAATATGGTGACATTTTTTTTCTATTTCTTTAGAACTGTACATAAATTATCTATCTTATATCGATTACTAAAATTGTCATAGCGAAGAGTTTATAAAATGTTCATGTATATTATTGTTTTTTTTTTTTCATTTCATCATCAATCACTTGCCAACATTCATAAAGTACCAGGTCAATTAATAAATTAATAACATACTCATATTATTATTTTTATATTTATCACTATTATTTATTATTATATATCTGCATTAAGTAATATTTGTGATATTTTTAGCAGCTTTGTACATATATAATCTAAAGCATATAATCAAGTTCAATTTATTTATTTTCTAATAAAATCTTGAGTAACTAAAGCATTTGTTTCATTTTGAATGTTTCCTTTAATTAATTTTATTAAGAACAGGAAAAAAATTATAATGCATACAACAATCTCTTTATATTTATTTTTCAAATTTCAGAAACAACGAGGGTCATGAAATGAACAGTGGTATGCTATCAAACGAAAATACTGCTAGAGACGTTAAGAACAAATTACCCATAATTGGAGAATCTATTAAAAAAGTTGCAACACAATTACTGGACAAAAGTAATAACCAATCCAATACCATTGCAGCAGTGCCAGATACAAGAATACCACCAAAATTAAAAACGCAGATTGCTCAGAAACAAAAGATCAAAACTAGAAAGGACGACAGCAATGAATCAGTTGAAAATTCGCATGCAGGTGTCGCAGTACCAGTCACGATGGAAGAATTAGAATTAGAAAACAGAGAAGCGTCAAATGAGTCTTCAACAACTAAAGAAGGAATATCTACTTGGATATTACTAAGCAATCCAGTCAACAAAGATAACGATTCTGTTTCAACAGAACCAACAAAGGTACAAGAAACTCAAAAGAAACAAAAACCCGTTGTAAGCAAAAATAAAACGAAAAAGCCACAAAACAAATTATCAAACGCAAAACGACCGATTATTGGCAGCACAAACAAAGCTGACTTAATAGCTGGAGGTTCAGCAATAAATGAAAATGTTTATAATAAAATTAAGGATACTGTACTTTCTAATGTTCAGAAAAATAAAAATTCTGTTACTCGCACAACTACAGTTAGTACAACCACTTTAGCGCCATCAACTGAAGCATTCACTACAAAACCACCAGTTTCTGTTACACCTGTTGTAAAATCAACATCGAAACCAGCCAAGAAAAATAATAAAAATAAAGTTAAAGTAAGTACTACAACAACTTCAGTAGCTCCAGTTTTAAGTGAATCAGCGCTATTGCCCGCAGAACCAAAGGAACAAGAAATTGAGTTAGAAATTAGTACACCTGCTACGACCACAAAAAAACCTAAAAGATCATCAAACAGGAAGAAAACAAAAACAAAGAAACGCAAAATCACAAAACCCGTCACTGAAAGTTCAACAGAAACAGCAGTTTCAACAGAAGTTAAAACTGCAAACAAAACTGCCAATAAAACAAAAGTAAATAAGACTACAAAGAAACCAAATACCGGTACAGGGCCATTTACTACACAAATATACAATTACCTTTCTAGAGAAGTAATGCCGTCAGTGGGTGTAGGAGTCATAGGACTGGCTGGTCTTGTAGGTATTGCCAGTTACTTTTTGTATCCTTTCGCTACACCAGTTAGGCGTACTATTGAAGTCGACAAAAAGGACGATATTTACAGACATAATGCCGAGGAATACGCAAGTGAAGGTAATGGACAACCTGAAGAAGAAATGCTTGGAACAGTCCTTGCTGGTATGCCTATACATTCAAAGCAAAAATTTAACCCTTACGCGGGTCAAACAGCTTATATAAATAGATACCAGCCAGCCAAAAAAGATCAAGATATAAGATATCGTCAAGTAGCTAACAATTACGATCCAAATCGCAATGTGCATTATCCTCAACAAAAGACAGGCATAGCACATGGTGCAGTATATCCTGAACCTATTAATTATAATCGATACCAATATGAAACTCGTCATGCATACACGACAGAAAAGAAATACGAAAAACCACAAACGTATACACCTTATCCCGCTGTAGAACCTATATATGCAGCTCCCCAAACAGGACCTTCTGTTATATCGTCATATGGAAGTGACATGTCAAGCTCAGTAGTATATGGTGTTAAACCGTCCGGTGACGCTGATTTTAAACCTGTATATCCGTATGATACTCAATTTTACGGTGAATCAACAAGTAGCCCTGTTACTTATTCCCCTACATCGATGTACTTAGGGTCAAATAGTGAGGCAGAAGAAGCAGAAAACGACAAATATTCAGATGAAACTAATACTGACCTTAGAACAGCTGACAATAAATTCGTAGTAGGAAATGTACCAAAAGAATTAACTGAATCAGCAACGCCAGTAGTAGTACCTGAGCATGGACCAAGGAAACTAAGTAGGAGACGCAGAAATGTACGTCGCAAACGGAGTGTCGTTGGTTCTATCGAAGAAATTCTGAAGGCAGCTAGAGAAAATAAAGAAAACGAGATTTTTATAAGCAATGAAATTGACGATGGATTAATCGGGCCGATATCACCATCGCCTGTAGAAATTATAGCATTAAAAAATGATAATACAATTACACCCGAAACGAAGGATATTTTTACTGTCTACGCTGTATCTGTAGATCCTACTAAGGAAGAACAAACAGATGTATCGAGTACACTAAAAAATGAAGTTATTGAAAGTATTTCAACTCACCCAATAGATGACAAGAAACAAAACACAGAAACTGACATGTCTAACGAATTAGATGTAACCACTAAATCTTTTAAAGTTTACGAAGTGTTCCCAACAACTAAATTAGAGGAAGAATTTAGTCCTTTGATTGTTGATAACAGTTCCAAGGATTTCACAGATAAAAACGTGAATACAGAAACTACAACTGAAGCTAAGTCTGAAACAACGCCATCTATTCCATTTGTACCGAATCGACCGAAGCCCACGTATGCACCAGAAGTTATTACATACCCTCCATTAACGAATGGCGGTATATTCGACTTTATTAAAAGACTGGTTGAATTCAAATACAGATTGGGCTTGAGCATCTTGCAAAGTACATCGGAATCTTTAAGTAGATATTTACGTAATTTAGATGATAAATTGGCGAATTAATTATAGAAAATTTGATACTCACATTTTTAATTTTCGTAATTATTAGGGAAATAATTAGCTAGGCCTTGATTTTTTTCCAATATAGAGAAAAATTTAAATATCACTAAAGTAAACAAAAAAATAAAGATAGACTACATTCCAGGCTTTTAAACAATGCTCTCTTTTATACTCAAAATGGGAGATTTTAAACAATTATTAATAACTATTTGTATAAACAATATTAATAGACAGATAAGGTTATGTTACTGAAATATTCTTATAATAATTTTATTTCGTAACAAAAATTGCATTTAATGGGTTATATTAAGCTTAAATTAATATAATATATACTTTCAGAACTTTTTCCTCGAACTTTTGAGGGCGATATACTGAATTTATATTGTGATATGGAGATTTTATATATAAGAAAAAGAGTATTTTTTTATCTTAGACTTACTATTTGCGTATTAAAAGTAAGTTTTATAAGATATATTTGATAGGAGTAATATTAATGAAGATTATTTTAAACTGTGTTTATGTTGTTATTGTTGTGTGTGTTGTGTACTGTACTAAATGACATTTTATAGTTAGATGGTAAATTTGATACTTTTTGCGCATTTTTTTTAATAAAATCGAAAAACAAACGAAAAATCATGAGATTTAATAAAATTTATGGTTTTCTTTGTAAATGATTTGTTTGAAATTATCTTCATTAATATACAGTTTTGTCTATAGTTAATATATATAATTGTAACGTGTAAATATTAAAAGTATAGATTTTTTAATATAAAGATGTTTTATTTACTACTATATTGCTTTTAAATTTGAGAGTTCAGTAGAGCATTATAAAATTCATTTAAGCCATCTCAGCCCCGTTGAGCATCATGTTTGACAATGCTACCGACGTTTGTGGGTTTTGATTCTGACTCGGGAGGATGAATAATTTGCATTTCATCGCTCTATTAACAGGACATAACGCAGCGCAAAGTTCCGCCACTCAACACTTATTATTTTAAAGAGCGGATAAAGAGGAATATAGTATTTTAACACTAGGAAATCTTTGTCAGCATTACAACAGGGTATGCTTTATGCGATACCAGGAAAGTTTATACAGGGATGTTAAGGAGCAACCAGTATTCGTGTAACTTTAATTTTTCGGTGGAATATAAATATTGAACTGACTATTGCCAAATATTTTTTGATAATTATGAGGAATCTTTTTTTTTAAACTATATTTTTAATTCACTAAGTGTCGACATCTATAAAGCGTTTTGGTAAATAGCATGTGTTGATCCTTGATTCGACCTACATAATGTCATTATTGTCCGTAAAACCCTTATAGATGGCGCTTTAGATGAAATATAATTTTGTTTTATTTTTAATTTTACTATCCTTTTTGGATTTCAACTTTGCATTTAATATTTTTATAGCTTCACAACATATAGCAGGATAGGAGAGGGGAACGCAGTGTGAAGACACTAGACTGTTGATAATATTTTATATTACTGATATTATAATGTTTTAATAGATGGCGCTGTCTTTTAAATATATTGAATTTAAATTTTGACCATCTGTACAGTCTATCTGGAGAGCTTTGACAGGTAAGAGCGATATTTTACATTTTGCCTTAAAATTTAAATAAAATTGCAAGAGTATTTTTATTTTATTCGTGCCCTCATAGAAATATTTTCACCCATAGAAGTTCACGTAAATCTTTTAAAGTACGTCAGTATAGAAGAAAATCTCAATTTTGTAGTCTGTCAAAGTTACCCTAATCAATTGGGTAACTTTGAAACACAAAGATGTTAGATGTTAATGGTGCTAATGTTACATTATCTTCATCTATTATATAAATTTATTATTTAAAATAAACATATTAAATGAAAATTGTCAACAGTATTGTATCGTACGGAAAAAATATCGAAACTAATAAAAATTATCGAAACTAGTAATATGGTTTGTATGTAATAGCCTTGTTCTGGTAGTGGGCAAAGCGCGGTCATGATTTACGCGCAATGAAAAGGATTCGGCGCAAAATGGGTATGGGCACTCCTCTGAATAGGAACGGAGTGACACGAGGTTCCCAAGTTCCCTCTGCCTACCCTTCTATAAGCGAGTCCAGCGTAAAGCTAAAAAATAAATATGAGTAATATTGTGGTAATATTGTCGAGTGGTTTGTCAGATCCCAGCTCCATCATTGCTCTAGCTGAATGATATATTATATTGTCACGTCACATTATTTTTGTAAAGTATAAGTTGTAGTTGTTTTGTATTGAGTAAAGTGCATTCCTAATAGAAGCGTGTTAAAGATATTAAAATTAAGTTGACGCTGTATCCCGCACACAGCAGGGTAGATAGAGGGAACCTGGTGTTCTGACACTCCGTTCCCCTGCTTATCACAATTTTTTCGAGACATTACTCGGTGCTAGAGCGAAGAATATATATAAATAATAATTAATTCCTACGAGTCGCGATCGAAGTCACAACCATCGCGTTACAGTCACGTCCTGCTGCAACTGCACCACGACGGCTTTATTTATTTTTAGATTTAGAAATACACTCCTGCATAAGCATACAGATTTTTAAAATATAAATAAAGTAAGTAAATCTGAGGTTGCCTCGACTTGAAGTAACACCGTGTATCGTGGGAGCTTTTAAGCCTTACCCTAAGGGAAAAAAGAGTTTTTATGCAGACCACAGTGGAGCGCATATCCGAAGGGCATGTTCACTAATTTTACCTTATTTAAGGAAATTTTCATGTTTAAAGATACTTTGTGGTTTTTTTTTCAGCTTCGCGCTTTATCCCGCTTAGAGAAGGGTAGGCAGAAGCAACTTAGTGTTAAAACACTCCGATATCTCCAAATTCTCGAGACATTCGAAATTCATATTAGTTAGATGGAATGCAACACTGCACTTTGTATAGGTACCAGAGGGAAGCTGGATGGGAATGGAATGTTTGTATCTAACCTACAACCGTCGCGATCACACTAAGACGGTGTGCCACTGCGACGACCTCTGGTTAATTTAGTTATAATTATGTTTTAAATTTTTATTTAAAACACGCCGAAACCTGTAGAACTCGACGATTGTAACATAATTTCGAGCATATTTTTTTCCACAGGAATCTTACTCGACTGGCTAACTCTATTATTATAGTTATAGATTTATTTTATTTTTTATCACATAAGCTACAATTTATGTAAAGATTTTGTATAATTCAATAATAACATATCAGCTCCATGCTGTATCCTGCACACAGCAGGGTAGGCAGAGAGAACCGTAGTGCTAAGACACTCCGTTCCTCACATTTCGCCGAGTTGTGGAGGCACAATTTCTTAACATTAACTGTAATGTCCTCAACGAAGGGACCTTTTCAGAAATTTCACTTTGTAATTTCATTTCATCCCCATACAGAAGTAAAGTAAAGGTAACAAACAATAAACCACTCATTCCTAAGTAAAGTAGTTAAGAACACCGGAAGTGATTTGGAATACGGAAACAAAGGCCGTTACAGGATTAATGTTGATAGCGTATGTACTGTTGTAGTTGTCTATATTTTATAGCACCTATAAATTGGGAAGGAGTGGATTTTTTTTGAGTATTTCCGGCTTTTTTGAGTAAGAAAGAAAGCAAAAAATAATGAGTGTAAAATTCTTGAAGTTAAATTATTTATTTGAATGTAAATTTTTTAAGCGGCGTTGAGTTCCGCCATTCAGCACGATATGACTCCAGAATTCGGCGGAAAGTGGGGAACGGAGTGTCTTAACACTTGCCTGCCCTGCTGTGTGCGGGATACAGCATGAAGCTGATTTAATTTAATTTTTAGTGAAATGATTTTTCATACGATTTTTTAACAATTCATTTTTTGTGACGGACAAGGTGGAATATGAAAAAAACATAAATAAAATTGAAACATTTTTGACATTTTTAAAGTCTTATTACACACTCAAGAAAGAATACTTATTTAGAAAACGTATAAAAAATTGAACGTAACGGAACTCGAACCCGCAAGTCGCGGTCGGTTTCCAGGAGAAAAAAAAATCAGCTTCAGGCTGTATCCCTCACATAGTAGGGAACCTAGTTTTATCCCAGGTGTAACTGTCACAATCTATACATGGAACTAGTAAGACCGTTTAAACATATTATAAATTATAACGAATAGTGATGAAAACGGCTTTACTTACAAAACAATGTAAGGGTATAGATAATATAGTGTATATAATAATTGAGATCGCATCTCTTTGATTCTCTACAGTATATTTAATTATATTAAATAAAAAAAATGTAATGGTAAGAGAGATAGGGGGATACCTCGGTTGACTTCTGAAAACGCAGTATCAAAGATACTGGAGGAAGGTCACGTAAAAAGCAAGAGGATCTCCCGGAGGGCATGTATAAAAAGGTTGATGACAGTGGATGAGGCGAAAGAGGTATGTAAAGACGGTAGCATTTGGCGCTCCTTTCTGTCTGACTAGCAGGGTGCTAGGGATAAAGCGTGAAGCTAAATTAAGTTGAGATAAAAAAAGAACTTACAAAACATATTATGTTAAAATTTATTTATTATAAAGTTTTTCAAGCAATGGTAATAAAACGAAATAACAGTGTTCCGATCCGATTAAACAACAAAATGGGTTCGATTCCCTCCCCGAACACTGGATCATTCTCAATCATCCCACTCTGAGAAGACAAAAGGCGCAATGTGGAGTGTCTTAACACTATTTTCTCCCTGTCTATTTTGTAATATGCGGGATAAAGCGTGATTGTCTGAGTGAATCAATTCATGTAGCCTATTAGGTACAACTTTATGTAAAGCTATAATGTCAAACCCTTCATTTATACCGAACAATAGGCCTTCATTTAAATGCTTCACTGCGATTTCGTTTACGAATGAATTTACGCGAACGCATTTTGTAATTTTAATTGTGAATGTAATGAGAATATTTTAATAAAAGTTAATGAATACAACACTAGAGGCAGGAGGAGATAAAGGTTATTACGTTTTCTACAAAATATTTTTTTTATATTTTACGTCGTATTGGTAGAATTGGTAAAAAGTGGAAGGAGGCTGTGGTGGCGCAGTTGGACAAACTTAAACGGGACGTTCGTGGGATTGACTCCTATTCAGGAAATTATTTATTTAATATTTTCTTTTACTCGCTCGCTTTACAGCGTAACCCGGCGTTAAGTTCCTCCACTCGAGACCATGTCTCGATAATTCATATCAATTTTTCAACTTCCCGAAGCGAGATGGAAAGTAAACAAGCGGGAGTCGCGCTCGCCCACCGAGGGTTCTTTGCGATATAAATGACTACATCTTCTTTATAAGTTAATTTAGAATTACGATTTTTTTAGGAATTCAGGGGATCCTAGACTTGAGTACATGGTTTGAATTTTAGCTCGATATCTTTAAGCGTTCCTAACATTAGGGCTCTGACAGACAAACATACAGTCGGACGGATAACAAAATGATCGTATAAGAGATCCCTTTTTTCTTAAGAAGTATGCAACTCTAAAAACGAAATGTCTCAATGTTAATATCTATTTTTTACCCTGCAATCTATGTCTGGGAAATGTATGAAGCTAAAACAACAGAGGGAACCTAGCTTTAAGACGCTCCTTACGTAATGCCCAGTTTTAGATACACTGAATGTTGAACGGCGGAAACGCCGCGATTTCTAGATTTCTTTCTAGAGAACAGACATATAAACATGTACGTCCGACGTTATGGTCTGATATAAAGTAAAATTATAATAACCTATATTTATATATTAAAAAAGAACAAAGAAAGTATATTTTTCGGAGTCAGTTTTTTAAAAATCAATATTTGAAGTAACTGATTTTGCCGATTTCATATGAGACTGAGGAAAACATTTAACTTCCGTTGTACTTATTCAAATAAAGGAACTACCAATATTTATTTGCAAAAATAGTAAGTTCAATAATAATTTTTTGCTATTTAATATTACAATGTCGGTTAGGGGTAATATTTCACATACATACACGCACGTACGAGTGAAATTCGATAACAATCCAACCACAATGACTTCAAGTAGTGAAGACAATGAAATCCGCATTGACGGATGCGGATTTATGGACGCAACATTAGATTTTTATTGAACAGAATTTCAATGGAGTAGTTTACTGTTAGTAGAGTTTAGTCTCTATATATTTTTTTCTATTTCGTTTTTTTCCAGATGAAGAGTGAATAGACGAAAGTACGGTACAGATGAAAAGCGAAAAAACGGACGTCGTGATAAGACTCTAATTTGAAATGTTGCCAGATGAGTGACGGAACTCAACGTCTCGATTTGTCTAATTAAGCAGGAAGATGAAATAATTAATTATCCGGAATGAGGAAAGGTGCCATGGGTTGTGGGTTCAATGATCACTCGGGGAAATTATATATTTAATCTTTTCTCGCTCTGGTAACGCGCTGTGTCGAGTGGCGTTAAATTTCGCCACTAAACACGTAATACCATCAGAATTAGATAAATTAGTCTTAACACTAGGTTCCCAGGTTCCCTCTCCTTACTCTGCTATGTATCCTGTATATATAAGTTATATCGAGATACAGCGTACATGACGTACTAGAAGCTATCGTAGAAATGTAATGTTTAAAATTTTTTGTCATTAATATATTATATAACGTCCATATTTCGCTAGTCCCTTCAAAAAATAAATATGCAAACAAATAACAGCGACTCCATTCATCTTCACGCAAAGCTTTCGGGACATTACTCTCGACGGGCACCATTCGATAATATTCCCATTTTATTTTATTAAATCCCGAACCCTCCTTTCCGGGCCAGTGGAGCCCTTTCAAGCCCTTTTGAGGATTTTGACACGTTATTTGTTGACTTCGCGATATCTGTCATTAAAATTCACGGTCGTTGACCTTGATTTATTTTACTCGTTACTTAAACTACACTTATACAATACAAGTAGTATAAAAGGCCGCCGTGGCTGTGAATGTGGCGGCTGTAGGTTCGATGTCTACTAGACGGGATTAATTAGTTTTGCATTGCTATTTAACTTATTAAGACACGCAATGTCTCAAAAAATCTCTGAAAATTGTGAAATTTGGATCTTGCTTATTAGTAATTCATATTTTATTAAAAATAAACTATTCTTTTTTGCACGCTACGTTTACCTTAAAATTTGAATGTACATATTACACTAAGAGTATATATATTTTTATGTATAAATATTTTGTATCAATCATTTGGTAACCTGAAAAAATAAATAATTAAATAAATATTGGCCATTTCCCAAAAATCAACACATACTTCCAAACCACGACACAGTAGTAAATTGTTTTATGTATCAGAGTAAATAGCTTTTATAATAGAAATGAAGTTACCAGAAACCCCGCACCCGCACACGCAGGGTAGGCAGAAGGTAAGTGTGACACTCTTTCCCACATTTTCTGCCGAATTCTAGAGGCATCGCATGTAGAGTGGCGGAACTCAACACCGTGCTTTACCTCGATAGTAGAACAAAATACAAAATACAAATTAAAATTTCAATATATATTTTCATTTCTTCGTTCAAATTCAAGTGGTGGTCGAACCCACTATGATTCATGTTTACAGTCACACACTTGTACTTCTGCGCCACGACTGGCCTCAACAATAATATAAATGTAGTTACCGTAAATGTAAGAACCGTTGAAACTTCGTAGAATTTAAATTCTAATATCGCAGTACTTAGACCGAGAGTGGTGGCCGGCAGTAAATAAAAGTCATGATAAAATTAAAAAAATTATGATATTAAGCCAATAACCCCAATGTCCATTTATGAATCAGACTTGCTTTATATTAGTTCTGAAGGCATTGCGTGTTGAGTGGCGGAACTCTACCTAGTCTAGACACCAGAGCGAAGAAATGAGAAAATAAATAAATATTTTATGTCCTCGAGTGGGGATCGAACCAAAACCAGTCGATTTTACAGTCACACCTTGTCCCTGCCCCACGACTGGCCTCAAGATTTTGATGAAAGTAAAAATATTGTCAAAATAAAATAATATTAATAGGTTTTTTTTTTTCAAAAAGAAGGAAGCATGGACTATGATGGTCATCGTAACTCATGGATACATAAGTGCGACTGTAAACGCACTACTGGGGTGGCTATGGGTTCGGTTACTATTATATTAGTTCAGTCGCTCAACACGAAATGTCTTAAGAATACGGAGAAATGGTTGTACTGTACGTGTAAAGTATGTGCGTGAGGTGCGTAGTAAAACAGCGTACGACTGTAAAAGTGATGGTTGTGGGTTTGATTCCTCAATTGAGATAATAAATTACTATTGATAATCCATTCGTTTTGTCTGAAAAAACGAAGAAAAAAAACATTGACGTAGAAGATATTCAGAATGGTATTCTGTTTAGTTTTTGTAATCTACTTATATACATTGTACTTAGGTAGTCTAAAATTGGAGAAGACATTGTCTTAACACAAGGGTTTCAGTTGTTTCAGTTTTTTTATATATTTATAAGGTGATTTACAAAAAGAAATAATATGAAACAGACATCTTATCAAAACTTAAAAAAAATATTTAGACATTTAATTTAAAATTCACGTTTCTATACAAATTAAACGTATACTCTCGTATAATGATATACATAAGTGTCGTTTCATTACTTTTATTTCAAAGTAACGAGAACACAAAAACCGACATAAAACAATATATTATAGTGTTTTTGTATAACATTTTGAAATGATTCAAAGCTTTGTGTATGTATGGAGCCATATGAAAGAGATTATTAGTTGATATAAAAGAGATTATTAGTTGAAATAAAAGAGATTATTAGTTGATATAAAAGAGATTATTAGTTGATATAAAAGAGATTATTAGTTCAAAAGACAATTAATTTTTAAATTGTAGTTTGTAGTAGTAGTTTTTGTAATAATTATTTCTATGGGTGTGATTATTGAAGAGATTGAAATTGTTTTGTGTTTAATTTTTTTAGCTTCACACTGTTTTTCGCGCAGCAGAGGGTACTCGGGAATCTAGTGCTAAAACAATACCATCATTATACTTCCGTTTTCCACTTTCCGCCGATTTCTGGAGGGATTTTATTTTCAGTGGCAGAACTCAACGCCGCGCTTTGCCTGCTTTCATTACCTCACCGAGGAAATAAAAATATTAAATATTTTAACTCCTCGAGTAGGAATCGAACCCACAACCTGTCGCAATTGTACGCATGTGTTTGCGTCACGATTGGCGTCAAAGTGAATTTTTGTAATAATATTCAGCTGTCAGTGGGCGTCTGTGTTTAAAAGTGATGGTTGTCATTTCAATACTAACTTGGAGAAATGAAGTGGTTTCATTTCGTCACATTGTTTTATTCTGTCACTTGCGACATCATAATGGGTGGGTGGCGAGTGTCTTATCACTATGTTCCCACCAATTCCCCTATGCCTACCATACTGTTTTGCGTCGTACAGTGACGCTTAAATTCGTGGAGAAAGAGAACGGAGTGTCCCTTAACCTACCTTGCTGTATACAAGAAGCTAAAGAAAAATATTTTTTGCAGTAAATTTTATTTTGTACGTACTCATGTAAACCACATATAAACCACATAAAACACGACTGATTCTGTGTATTTTCGTATTTAAAAGATAACGCTTGCACAAGCATTAATTCATTAACATTTTAATTCATTTTACAGAAATAATTTGTTTTTATCCTTTTTGGAGTGATAAACACCTCTCTTATGCACATAATGAAATGAAATGAAAGTACACATTTTTACATAACTATGTTATTTTATCGATGTATTATCTTCTATATGATAAAATCGTGACGGATCGGTGTCTGTACGTGGAAGTTATATAAGAAAAAACGATATTAGTGACATTTAATAACGTCACAGCTTCTTCTTTTGTGACTGTTGTGGGTTAAATCACTCAACACACAATGTCGTGTGCGTCTGCAATTATTTGGAGCGTGGTAATCGGCTTGTTAACCTTAGGTTCCCTCCGCCTACCTTGCTATGTTAATATTTACACAAAAAAATTGGTAGCCGTTTTTTCTTTGGCAAGCATTGTAGTTACAATCTAGATTAACTGCGTTGAGTTCCGCCACTTAACATGAAATATCTAGAAAAAAGTGGCGGAAACTGGAGTACAAGTGTCTAAATATTAGGTTCCCATGTTCTTTCTTCCTACCCTGCTATATCCAGGATACAGCGTGAATGAAAAAAAAATAAAACTAAAGGTACAAAAAAAATAAAAAAATATTTATTTCATACAATAGTTACATACAAAATTTCACAAAACCAACTACACAGTTAACAAAAGTAAGTCATAAAGCGATCAAACCCAGTTAGTTTCATAGTAAAATTCAACACTGCATACAAAATTTTTCTCCCGTCATATTCCATTAAATATTTAAACTAAGTTCTTTGTAAAAATCCAAGGTAACCTTTAAGGTTCCCATGTTTTGTTTTTTACCTACCCAGAATAACACGTGTAACGACTTTAATTTTGTTTAAACAGCTTTTACCGTGGTTGAAATTTATTATGCAGAGCTAAAACTCTGCGGCTACTCCATACTTTAGTTGTACTTGAGTTTTTAAATCACGAAATTTTATAGTAAATTTTTAATATGGACGCTATGGTGCCGTCGTGTTGCGTGTTGTGTCTAATAATGTGGTACAGATTCTAATTTAATTTGAAAGAATGTTTATTAATATTTATTTAGAAAACGCATAAAAATTTGAACGTAGCGGGATTCGAACCTGCGCATCCTGGAAACAGACCCGCGCCTTCTGGAATGTTTATTATTTAAAGGTTACATATAATAATATAACTGATCACTGTATATACTTTTTTTTAACATCAGAGGCCGGTCGCGGCGCAGTGGCACAAAGTGTGACTGTAAAACCGACTGGTTGTGGGTTCGATCCCCACTCAAGGAGATGAAGTATTTACTTAAAATTATATTTCCATTTCTTCGCTCTGGTGTCGAGGCAAAAGCGCGGCGTTGAGTTCTGCCCCTCAATACGCAATGCCTCCAAAAATTCGGGGAAAGTGGGGAACGGAGAAAGTGGGGAACGGAGTGTCTTAACACTAGGTTCCCTCTGCCTACCCTGCTGTGTGCGGGATACAGCGTGAAGCTAATTTAATTTAATTTATTTTTTAATTTATTATAATATGTCCGTCTGATAGGCGGCCGAGTGCAACAAAAATTCTGACAAAGGCGAGATCGGGTGAACAGTGCCGGTGGGAAAGGAATTTCTTCTTTTCCCACATTTATTATTCCATCGTGAAGTAATTTTGTGCCTTGTGATCCCGGCCTAGAATAGGATCATCCTGGTACTGGTGGTGTCGTAAGAGGCGACTGTGTGGTAGAGTCACGTCGCCAGCAATGGCAACACGCATGGGCAGACTCGACCGGATCATTACCACCCCCGGCATTTAAAACCGTCGTGAAATAGTGGCTTTATGCCACTGCGTTTCGCATCAGGTAATGCCGGGCCCCGGCGCCCAAGCCATCTTAAAAGCCGGCAACGCACCTGTAGGTCCTCTTGGGCTGCACGGGGTCGTGGGCGGCGGTACTCACTTCCCAGCAGGTGACCCGCACGCTCGTTTGCCGTGTCTTTTCCATAAAAAAAAAAAAATTAAGTCGTAGGTTAAGTTAGATTTAAGCAGATTATTGTTTTGTTTCAGTCAGATTAATTTAGGTTTAAGCAGATTATTGTTTTTCCAACATTGAAGGCAGTAATCTTAGATATAGTTTAGTTTTAGATAAAATTTATGTATTTTAAATTTAAAAATTTATTAATATAAGTTTAAGTATAAAAATCGTATTTTCTTAACCCTCCAATTGCAGCCTACGTAACTAGTTCATAAATAAAAAAGTTAAATCAAAAACAAAAACAATAACTGTTTTATTGAAGCGACTGAAACTGTTTTCAATATAAAGTCATACTTTTTAAATTAATATTTTATACTGTTGTTCTGATTATCAATCAGAACAAGAAAGTAATTCAGATTAGTAAATAAATAAATATATAATAGAAGCGGGCGAAGCCGCAAGCGGGTCACTGGTTATATGAGGCTCCGTGGAGCAGTGGGACAGCGTTTGAATTTTATGTGAACACGACATTTGCGGATTTTCATTTCTTCGCTCTAGTAACAAGACAAAACATGGCGTTGAGCTCCGTGGTGCAAAGGGTACGGAGCCTAAACAGATTTTTTTCCCTACACGGCTATATCCGCGCATAAAGAAGTGTAGGTAAAAAAACTGAGAAGGAAAAAAATACCATACAACCTTCTAATATACATGTACTCCATTTAACGTGACATTAGCGACACATTCATAGCATCAATAGAAAAGCGAAACAGAATAAAACCCGCGACCATCGAATATTTGACTTACTTAACCACGACAGCTTTCTTTTATGCAAGCAAATCAAGCTTTTGATTGAGATATTTGTTGAAGTGAGAGTAAACAATACATAAATAAGTTAGATGAGTTTGTCTTTCGACTTGCCGTCTTTGTACACAGTCTTTGAGAGATCCAAATCAATTTACCTGACGGTTGGTCGGCTAGTGCTGTGCTAAGAAACGGTATAATTTTCCTACAACTTTAGAATGAAAGTTCGGTTTCTCAAATATATTCTAGTAATATTAAAAATCAAACTCAGTTGTATATAAATGTGGGTATTTGTTAAATAATTGCGCAAATATATAAGATATTTTTTTTTCACGCTGTATACTGTAAATGCAATCAGGTTAGACAAAAATAAATCTAGTGATAAGACACTCTTTTATCTACTTTTTACTCTATATACGAGACATTATAGTGTGGTACCACTAAGCGGCGGGATTTCTCTTGTTACTAGAGCGAGTAAATGAAAATGTTATTTTCCCGAATCCACTACTAAGAACTCTTTAACACAAATATAGAACTAAGATGAAATCATGCTAAATAATCGTCAAAATCAATTTTACATATATTTCATACCATTGCGGTGAACTCGTAGAAATGGATAATCTTATATTATACGTTATTCTGTTCTCGACTTACTTATTTTAATGATAATATTTGCTACAACCCGATGCTTACTTTTATGTCTTAAGCGTGCTTTCAGCTCTACACTTTATGCCGCATTAAGGGGCAGATATCTAGAATCTATTACCAACTGTCTACGTTCTTTGCTTTCCTCCTGAACTCAAGTTATTGAGCGTCGGGTGGGTGGAATTCAACGCCGTATTTCGTCTTATAAGAACAGAGAAATGAAAATAATTTAAATATTCCCTTGTCTGAGGTTCAGTTACTTAAATTTACTTCATAAAGTTTGAACTTATTAAACCTATTTAAACTATATTTTTTTGTTTAATTATTAGAAATAACTGTAACCTTTATTAATAAGAGCAACTTTTGAGTTTCTTTCTGTATTCCTTCATCCGAACTGCCTTTTGTGGTAGCTCTATGTTCATTAGACGATTCATAAACGCTTGCAAGTTAATTTTACAAAAAAGTATTTTGAATTTAAATTATTAATCTTTTCACTCAACATCTATATATTTTATTGTTCAGCTTCACATTCTTCACAAAGCCGGGTAGGCAGAGGGAACCTGACACTCCTTATGACACACTGTTCCCATTAAATCACATCTATTCCCCACTTACCGCCAAATTCTGGCATTGCGTGTTGAGTGGCGGAACCCAACGGTGATCTTGTACTCGTTATCAGAGCGAAGAAATGAAAATATTGAATATATCATTTCCTCGAGTGGAGATCGAATCCACTACCCCCCGTCCCACGACTGGCCTTAATAATAATAATATATTCCTATTCTGAATCTCTTCAATATGCACTTTATAATTTATAGGTCGCGGTCAAACGGTCTAGCGAACTGATTAATGTATAGGATAAATTGATTTAGGACAAATACAGTTAGTTATATTGAATAGTAATGATATCAATATTGATTTACATAGTAAAGTATCTTCCGAAACATGGGTTTGATATTTTTTTCCCGTCCTATCCCTGAAATAGCAGGGCAGGCGGAGGGATCCAAGTGTTGAGACACTCCGTTTCCCTCTGTCCGTCTAGTTTTTGATACATAACTTGTTGAGAGTGAATGTCAATGTCGAGCTTTGTATTGTTACCAGAATAAATCATTCCTTCGTATAGAAATAGAACCCACTACCGACGGGTTTATATTCAGTTTTCATGATTTTATTTAAGGAAATTGTTGCATATGTTACTTCAGTAACATAATTATTTTTATATTAAATACTTATGTGGTGTGGTGGTGAACTGGGGAATAAAAATAGTACCTATATCAAGGGGTATAAATTCTACGCTTATAAAGTAGCGAGCAAGAGTCAAGTTTTACATATAAACGTACCTCCAAAAAAGAATCGAATCCACAACTACAGCTATAAGCTTTTAAGTAAACTCAACAGACAGTTAGCTTTTAATTGGCAGAACTATCGTTATTCTAATATCATTTAGTCATATGTTCACACAAAATTTTATTGGCCATTCTCAACCAGGGTTGTGTTTATGGACCATACAACTATATACGCCCCATACAACTATTTACGGTCCACAGAATAGTGTTACATGAATAGATAAAATTAATTACTCATACCATTTTATTGATAGAATACGTGATTTTATTTCGTTTCATCCATTATTTGGTCGTTAGCGAATAATTATTGTATGTATTATTATCCATTTTTGGTCATCATGGCACGGTGGGGACTTGCGAGTTCGTACTCCATTTGAGGGAATTGTTTTTTTTGCTGCTCCGGTAGACAAAGCACGGCATTTAGTTCAAATACTCAAAAGGAAGGAAGGAAGGAAAGCTGAGACTGTCCTATATACGACAAGTGTTTTTTAAAATTACATTTAAATTGTTAAATTAGCAGATAGCATAGTGAAGGCAGAGAAAACCTGGGAACCTAATTTTAAGACACTTTTGTTTCCCACTCGTGAGAATAAATTATATCAATGGTAACAAGCCAAGAGCAGGTGTTACGTTTCGAAAATGGGTAAAGGAGTGTAATATGCTAGCACTAGGTTCCCTCAACCTACCTTGTGAGATACGCGATATAAAGTAACGAATAAAGAACCATTCTGATTCTATTTTTTATGAGGCATGGAACTCTAAAAATCATTACAAAATCTTTATTATATATCTTTATATATAAAAAAATATTATTAAATTCAAGTCTTATAAAAAACAAAATTTACTAAGATTGCAAGCATATCGCCATAATACGAAAGTGTTAAAGTGCGAGGACTCCGTAATGTACGTAATATCTTTGAAGCCACAAAGTTGCGGACTTTACTGCATTGTAATATGATTAAGTTGGTTCGTGGCCTCGATCACGTGATATTGGTTGGGGAACAGAAAACGATTTTCCAAAGTAACTTTTTTAAATAGTTTTAACTTTTCATGCTAGAGCTATTTTTTATTTTTATCACTCATTTCATGTAAAAAAAAGATATAATTGAACTTTCTTTAATGTAAATTAAATATGTTAATATGTTTAATTGCATGTCTTCAATATTTCAAAAAGTATTACTGAGTGTCTTAACACTAGGTTCTCTCTGCCTGCCCTGCTGTGTGCGAGATACAGCATGAAGCTGAAATTACATGTAACAGAAAACTGACCACCCTTGGCTTGATAAAGTTGCCATGTGGGGTGTCATTAGAGAGGTCTTTCTAAATGGTATGGAATTTTATAAGGAAGATTTTTGATTATATCATAACTTTGTAAGAGTTTCGAAGCGAATAGCACGTTTTAAGCCTGGAGACAGAAAACCTTTTTTTTGGTAAAATTTTATTTAATTTTTAGAATTCAAATATGACAAAAAGAGAAAACAACATGTTGATAGATATAATAAATATTGATTTCTTCACATTCACGCTTTTCAGATTCGAACTCACATACATATATAGTAAAAATTTAATTCAATCAGCTTCACGCTGTATCCCGCACACAGCAGGGTAGACAGAGGGGCCCTAGTGTTAAGACACTCCATTCCCCACTTTCCGCCGAATTCTGGAGGCTTTGCGTGTTGAGTTGCAGAACTCGACGTCGCGCTTTGCCTCGACGCCAGAACGAAAAAAAGAAAATATAATATGTAAATAAATATTTCCTTTCCTCAAGTGGGGATCGAACCCCCTAACCAGTCGATTTTACAGTCACACTTTGTACCACGACTAGCCTGGCTGGCATATATAGTATCTATGCATATATTTAATATATAATTTATAGCCTCACACAATCAATTCATCAATGTCTTATACCAATCTCGTCATACATTATAGTATGAATTAACATACTAACAGTCTTCCCATAATAACGCGTCTACAGGAGATAATACGTTGAGGTCTATTCAATCGGGCCTACGGCCTTTACTCGTGCGTCGAGCCGTGTTTCAATTTACGTTATTTAAGCAGTTACGATCGTTTCTCGATATAGTTTTGTGTTTAGTGAAATAAGATGTCGATAGTGAAAGTAAGCAGCAAGCAAGCAGCTTCACGCTTTTTCCCTTAAAGCAGGCTGGAGGAAATCAAGTGCTTAAGAAACTTCGTTCTCCAGTTTTTGGCTAATTTTCGAGATATGCGTGATTTTAAATTATTTTCGCTTGTTCAGTGGCACAAATAACATTACAGCTTGCATCGTGACCAGAGCGAGGAAGTTAAAATATTATATATTTTATTTTCTTAAGTGGGAATCGAACCCATAGCCTGTCGCGCTTAAAGTCTTACGCTTGTGCCCCTGCGCTATAAACCATAATTGAATAAAATACCGGTAGTAAATGTTACTATTTGGTGGTTTAGTGATTTTTAATCCTTCGAATATGTATGTATGTTTATAAGTGTACATCAGTACTGATCTCCATTCATCCATTGTAACTGCCGTCTGAGTTACCTCGTGCTTTTAGAATATGTCACGAGTCGTCAAACTCAACTCAACTCAGTTGCTTTTATTTGGCGATGTAAGCAAAGCCTCAGAAAAAAGCTAGTCCGATATTAGTATATAGATAAATACATTAAATTTACTATTTAAAAAAATGCAATAAAAATAAAAAGTCTTTATTTTGACAATTGTACATTTACATGAACAGTATTGTTAGTATAGGATTTGATATTAGCAATTAACAATGCTGTTGACAATTGACACTTACAGTGTGAAATAAAGTGGTTGTTGTTTCGTGTTTTTTTATTAATGATTCATTATATTTTGTCGTTTAATGGGATTTTTTTCATAATTTTCTAAAAAAATGTTTTAATTAATAAATATAAAACTAAAACTATGAATCAAGAGTAACAAACTATACTATAATAACTACAGTTTCGCCAAATCACAATCGAGTTCAATTAGTTCAAAACGCCCCATAATTCCTACTGTCGGTCAAACCCTTATCTTGACTGACATGTCTCTAAGTAGTCCTCCGAATTGCCCTTTTGGGAGTTGACCGTTCAGGAGTCGTGGAACCTTTCTATGTAATTTGAATTGCCTCCACGCTAGCGATAAAACTGATTTGCTAATTAAATGTTTGTGACATGTGAGCGGTTGGGATCTCCTTAGAATATATGTTTTTTGCTATGGTTTTCTGAAATATTTCTGGCAAGATATTTTTCGGAATGTTTTTTATATTTTTGATAGAGAGATTTACGTGCGTCTAGAGGGAACCTAATATTAAGTCACTCAGATTCCCACTTTCAGCTTAATTTTCGAGACATTGCGTATTGGCGGCACTTAACACTTTTAGTCTTGATATTAGAGTGAGAAAATTAAAATAATTATTTCTCTCGAGAGGAAATTGAACACTCAATCGTAGTGTCTACACTTAGAACGTTACTGTGGTAATGAGGCAAATTGCAGCGTTGAGTTACGCCACTTAATACATAATGTGTATTCGTATTAGTATTTTGCGCCGTGTGATCCCGGCCTAGAATTGGATCATCCTGGTACTGGTGGTGTCGTAAGAGGCGACTAAAGTACAGGCTCGACCGGATCATTACCACCCCCGGCATTTAAAACCGGCGTGAAGTAGTGGTTTTATGCCACTACGTTTCGTATCAGGTAAGGCCGGGCTCCGGAGCCCAACCCAGCTTAAAGGCCGGCGACGCACCTGTAGATCCTCTGGGGTTTCACGGGGCCGTGGGCGGCGGTAATCACTTACCATTAGGTAACCTGAACGCTCGTCTGCCATGTCTTTTCCATAAAAAAGAAAATGTCCTCTGTCTGGTCTGGTATGTTCTAGACACAGCGTTAATGGGTGTGGCTGTATTTAAAATACTCATAATAATTTCCACCTTCCGCGAAGTTTTCCATATATTCTATGTGGAGTAGTAATATTTCTTTGGCCAACTTAAACAAAACAAGCCCATGCAAATTATTCCAGTCTTCTTTCCAAAGTGAATTTCCATATCATTTACCTTATATTACTCTACTCTACTAGGAAATTTCAAAACCATTAAATGTTCAGGTCTCCCATGAATTATCACATTGATTAGACAGGTATTATTTCACTATTATAACGCACCAAGTTAATGAGAATTCGATAGTCGCGATAATACTGCCTAAATTATTGAATATGCTTACGGAATACACTTTGGGTGTTATAGGTATATCGAGAAAAAATATATATATTACGTCTATTTTTTGCTCGAGCTTTATTTATTTGGTACCTTAACTGTGATTTTAAATAAATTTTACTTCGCTCCGTTCCCTAGAACTAGGCAAGTTCATTCCAACTCTTTCTGCTCGCACACTCTTTTTTTCTATTCTTTTGGTCTATTTTTTGGTGGGCATACAAGTATACAGTTTAATACTGCGAGTTCCGCGTAGTCCCTAATAGGCCCGTTCCGTTGTCAACAGAAGTCGCCATGTTGATCTGACTGAAAAACAATGCACAGACGAAATTACTGGAATTAAAACATTTAAATTTGTCATGTAAATTAAAAAATGTAGGGAAATATTAAAATATAATTTTTCAAAGTTCCTACGGGATACTGAAAATATGGGATTTTTCATTTTACGTCTTAATATCCAGATCCTGGCCAACCTGATACTTTATCAGGCGACGACTTTTAGCCATTTTAGTCTGATGTGGAGAGGAAAATTGATTTCTTATATTAAAATTGTAATTATTCATAACATCGCATATAATATGAGGCCAGTCGTCGCGCAAGTGTTGCGTATGACAGTAAACTTCAAGGTATTTTTAGAAGTACACTGTATATAATTATAATAAATAATTAATAATCTATTATCTTAACATTTTTACTCTTTTTTCCTTTACATTTAATCCTTCAGCTAAGCATTGCATTTTTTTCAGCAGCTGTGCATTTTTTTTCATAAACCAAATCGTTTGAATAACCTGCCTATACCATATATCCACACTATAATATTCACTCATACGAATCTCGTTAGGCTATTAACAACGTTTCACCCATCTAGCGAAGTGTACGTGGCGATTTGAATAAATTTAGTGTTAAAATAGCCCATCACTCGTTATTCTGTCGAAGGGTTTGCCTCATTGCCCCCATTCCGCTCTGCGAAGCATAATAATTTATTCAAGATTTTAATTCGATGGCCCACCAACGCCAATAGTAGGAGCAAATATAAATTGATATTATTGGAACAAATCTACGTTTGTTAATTTGGCTTTTCTATTGTTATTTGTTATTTAATTTATAAATGAAAATGTAAAAAAATTGTTTTAGTTGAACGAGTTTTTTGTATTTTTAATTGCTTCACGCTGTATCCCGAATATAGTAGGGTAGGTAAAGGGAACCTTGGAAAGTAATGTTAAGATATTCCATTCTCATTAAGAAGCTTCTGTATCACACTTTCTACTGAATAGTGACGATACTGCGTCCTTAGTGGCGGATCTCAACGCCGCGTGTAGCCACCAGGAGCGAGGAAGTTTAAATATGAAATATTTCTGTTCCTGTTGAACTTGTCAGGTTGTAGATTCAATTCCTGATTGAGGAAGTCTTTAACAGTTGACCGTTTGTACTCTTGCACCACGAGTGGCGTCAACTATTTGAAATTTTTAACAAATAGATTTTTTAAAATAATATAAAATTATCAAATATTGTTGGAATTATTATCAAATAATGATAACTTCTTATTACGAAGTTGTTTAAAAAGCAAAAGGATTTATAAACAAGGAAAGTCTCTTAGAATAAATTATTTTATCCATATATTATTATATATCTGTAGGCAAAATATTCTCTTTTCATTACTCAGTATGAAACGCTTGAATTTCATAAGCATTAAGTGAACTAAACCGTGTAATTTAGGCTAAAATTCATACTTTGAATACGTCGCGTCGAGCCAAAATTTTGTCCTCAAAATCCTCTGAAACATCATACTGTTTCATGTCTAAAGTTTATTTTGTAAAAACGGTTGACAAAACAAAAACTTTATTGCAGGTTTTTGGTCTTCTTTCGATTTACTCTGTGCAAGATGCACATTGTAAGGTGAGAGAATTTAGAGGAAGACACTCCGCTCTCCACTTTCCATTGCCGTTCGAGACTGCGAGTTGAGTCATGAAACTCAACATCGTGTTACCCGATACAAATCAGCGCAATGTTTTCTATCTGTAGTAAGATGTCGTAGGATCGCTTGCTAACTCTTGCTTGCTTTAGCTTGCATAACTTGGTGAAGTCCTCACATGCTACCAGGGCGATTTCGAAACTTATCTTTTCCTATGGAACCTTCCTGAATTACTAGCAGGAAAATCAAGAGGAGTTTGAGATATGACTGTCAGATATTGTCCCTCTGCACCACGATGGCTTCAATTTTTTTTAAATATGCAAAACCTTATTTTGATCTCAATAGGTATCATTTATTTTATTTAAAATGTAAAAGTATTATTCATAAACTAAGTATAATAAGCATATTAAATTCCACATATAAAATTTAAGTTAACAGAACATAAACCCACGTCTCTTGGATACGTTCCAAGAACTGTAGCCAACTAAGCTATAGGTTCACATTGAATGAACGTATAGTGTGAACGCGGACGTATTATTCAAGTCTAAATAGACAATTGATATTTTATAGCATAAGATCCCAGTACCCCCAGACCAACGTCATTTTGGGAAAGCTGAAGTTTTGGGGACTTTTAGTCTAATATGTAGTTAAGACAGCAAGAGTACTCACTAATTTTAAAATGGAGCCCTTTCAGAGATAGCATCAAATAAAAGTACATTTCTATCTGGGAGAATAATTGAGTCATCAGGTTGATCTGGACGCTTATAAGGGATCTTCAAATAGTCCGTAAATACAACCTTTAGGACCTTTAGGTAAAGTACCTAGTAAAACGAAATATACATTTTTTACATTATTCTTAAAAACATATTTAAATACTAGCGTTTATACTTTAACGTGGGTGAACGTATACGTAAAGTTGCGATACCTCTGGAAGGGCCAATCATAGTATCAAGACATTTTATTTGGCTGTGTGAACTCTACGCAACCTTGCTAACGAACAAGCAGAATAATTAAAATAAATCGAATCTACAATCATCAAGGTTGCTGTCAGAGGTTTTTCACTGCTCCACGTTTTACTTTTCTATTTTATTAAATAGAAAGAAATATATATATATTTTTTCTTTAAATTTTATAAAAAAAAATATTTCTTCGCTCTGGTGTCGGACCTCGGCGGCAAGTGAGGAGTAGAGTATCTTAACACTATGCTCCCTCTGCAAACAGAGGAAACTTGGTAACCTAAAGTTGAGAGTCTGTCTCAGTCTGTCTCAAAGAATCATCGATTGAGCATCTTCCGCCGTTTTCTCGAGGCATTGCTTGTTGAGTGCGGCGGAACCTAACGCTGTACTTTGCCCAGACCAGAGCTAGAAAATGAAAATATTAAAGCCTCATTGACAATATTGTAGGTTGGTTGGTTTCTCTTAATGTGGCGTTCCGAGCGTGCCAGTTGAGCACAAAATCACTTCGCCAATGTCACGTTGAATGGAGAAAAAATATTGTATAGTCCACCAATAGGCTATTTAATAATTTCTTTTTTCTTTATAGTACACCATCAATATTAATGATTGACCAAACAATACAATATGTTTATATTAATATCCAAACGTAGATAAGTACTAACCAAAAAAATCCGAAATTAAGGTTCATTTCAGGTTCATTCGGTAAAACACTAAATAGGGCACGACTGCATAAAAAATAATTACTCAAAGGCCTCTAAAGTAACCCTTTTTTTATTAGGACGTCTGTGATTGCCGTTTCATATCCGTAGTTTTGCAAATCAATGCTAAATTAGGACTTCAGTGAGCGCTAAAATTGCCAGTCCATTACATCTCTTCACGACTGAATTGAAATTAATTTGGGAACTACATAAAATATTATATTTGAGCAGAAACTGTTTGAGCATTTCACCAAATGTGTTTATTTATATAGTGTTATCAACACTTCATTCATATGGTTTGGAGTAAATATATTTGGTTGTTTAAGACGTTACGTTTTGTGAGTTTTTCAATGGATGTCTGATTAGGAAATCGTGAAAATGAAATTCAACTAGCGGAAAATAAATCTGCATTATATCTAACTAAAAATAGTAATTATCAAATGTTTAATAGCTACAGTAGTAATTATCAAATGTTCTTTAAATACGAATCATGCATGACCTTATGATATTTCTATCGATTTTTTTTCTATAATTATCAAAAATAAAAAGAGACGGTTGGTCATCATTAAGATATCATAGTAAGAATGAAAAGAAACGTGTTCATATGGTTATGGGCAAATCTAGACAAAGAATGAGAAATGAATGGTAAGAGAGATAGCAGGAAACCTCAGTGGATCTTTGATAATACATTATCGGTGATACAGTTAGAACCTCAATCAAAAAAAAATATAAAACAAAAAGTAGATAGACAACTACATCAATAAACAAAAACCTTTAACACAATTCAATATTCACCACCTGCGCCTACAATTCCATTCTAAAAGGCTAACTAATTATATCAGCCAACACAAGATGAAAGGGACTCCAAAAGATTCGCTAACTCAATACATTTCCAGATGATTACGTCTTCATCCAGCCTGATTAGCCGTAGCCGTACAAAACGTGCCCAATATATAATATAAGATTTTTCCCCCTATAGTTCTCTTGTCAATTATATGACATTATTTCTTTTAACGCATTACTGGATCCCCAGTCGATCGTGAAACAATTTTACGGTTACGTTACTTGCGTCGTAAGAGATTTTGAATTTATTTGTGAGTAGTTTTTCACTTTGTATTGATATTATGTAGTTTTTTCAGCTTCACACTCGCTATATAGCAGGTTAGGTAGAGGGAATATCAATAAGTTTTTTGGTTATACGGAGAGTTTTAACGCTATGAAACTCTCCGTTTCCCATTTTCCGTTCTAATTTTGAGACTTTTCGTGTTCAGTGGCGACTGGTGGATCGGTTGGACTGGCACAGTCAGACGCTGTGCCACTGCCTCATGAATGGTCTCATTAATTAATTAAATTTATTTAATTCTTTGAAGTCAAATTTTGGTAGAATTATTAATACAAATAAATATTTATTTAAATTAAACACAAATTATTAAAAAAACACAACAACAACAAAATCAGATAACTAATCAAGGATAAGAGCAACAAAAATTTCCACCACAATCCGTACAAAAAGGAAAATTGACAAAGGCTTCTTTCTCTCACTCATTCATACAATAAATATTTCTTAGATTTAACAAATGATGAGAAATTCACTGGAATTCGGTACAATCTCATACCCTACGGAGCCCGATTTCGATCAGAATTGCAAATCTGACACTAAATTTACAAAGAATACAAGGAAATTATGCGGGACGTTTCCAACCGTGGCTTTTGTATCCTATAGAGCGAGATCATGATTATATTAACTAAATGAAAACTTTTGGACCTTTCCATTTTGGATGGATGTTCAAGGTGCAGCCGTGTGAATTTAAACGCGATGGTTGTGGGTTCGATTCCCGTCGGTTAAATTATTTATAAATATTTTAATTTTTTCCCTCAGGTAACTAGACAAATACCTCAAAACTTTAGCTTAAAGTGGGGAACAGAGTATTTTAACACTACTTTCCCTCTGTTTTCTCTGCTATACGCGGAATACAACGTAAAGCTATTTGGATGTAAGTGATAAATATTCTATAATGTGTTTGATGTAGGTTCACGTTTTCACATATAGCAAGGAAGGCACAAGTTGTTAGGCCACTCTGTTACCCTCTCGCTCTATTTCGAGGCATTAATATTTATTAATATTAATCTAAAAAATATATATTACTGTGTAAAATAAATAAATTAAAAAAAAATATTTGCTCTCATTGCTCTCGAATAGACATAGTTTAAGCGCTAATCAAAAAAACCCCTACGATTTTTACCAAGCACTATTTTCTCCTACAAAATCACATAACACACTTTAGTTTCACAGTTGGGTAAGCACTATGAATTGTAGTCGCGAGGGCTTGGCCTTGGTATCGCGATCTTGACAAATTGATCCCATCCGTCTGCCGCTATCGCTTCCTAATAGACCATACTTTGTAGAGGCGATATATAGAACTATTTTTTATGAATCCAAGTGTTTTATTTTGTTGGATTTATATATGGCTATTGTGTTTCCTGTTTTATGGTTTTACGGTTCACGGTTTTTAATTCCGCGCTTGGTTTTAACCAGAACAAGTGATGTTCATTTTTATACGTTGTATTGGTAATTTTCTGTAAATAAGATTGGAGGCCAAAGTTGTCTTTCTATATCAGTCCCTGGAGTGAGACTTCTCGGACGCCCAAAGAAGCGCTGGTTGGATGTCGTGATGCAGGATATGAGAACCAATGGTCAAATCACTGTGCCGTTACCGTTACCACCGTGCGTGTTAAAGACCGTGCAAAGTGGAGTAGGTTGAGCAGGAAGGCCTGGCAAAAGCCGGGATTAATGCCAGGAAGAAGAAGAAGAAGAAGATTGGAGGTAAAAGACTGTGTGTATTGTAAACTATTTTTTGTTGTTATTAATTTTCTTTGTATTAATAAATTAAATTAATATTTTTTGTAAATTATTATTCAATTAAGACTGAATTATTTTCTTCCAAATTACTAATAGTAATTTAGATAAAGTCATTTAAAAGTAGAATTTAAAATAAATATAGCTGTTTTAATTTAACTTCTAATAAAGTTCCCAAAACTTACTAAGAATAAGTATTAAGCAAAGTACATCAAAAATTTAATTTAAAGTTTAAAACTAACATATTAGTATATATATATATATATATATATATATATATACACGTCTCAGATGAAAGTGACGGGTAGTCTCACTCACTAATAGAATTAGATATAAAGTTAGTCACTTTGTTTATGTTTCTAAGTTTAGAACTATCATCAGTTCATTGCTAGAACTTATATCAAAGACTGCATTGGAAGGATTATGTTAAATATTATTAAGTAGATGGGGGAGCTCCGTTTGTGGATGTGAGCGTTAATTTGCTGTTGAAAAGGCGTTTAAACCTACACAATCACAAGGCGCATATGTACCATTCACTGTTCTGAGATCAACTTTCTTCATGATGGGTCCAGCATCAGCATGGTGAATCTGTGGAATTCTAAGGAGTTTCTTCTCAATAGAAAATCTGAACATCTTTACGCATTAAACCATAGATATAGCTGAGTAATTGGAAAGATTCTAGTACTTTACGTTTTAATTTCAGGTTTTGTGAATGGAAATCATTTTTTTTTTACATTTTTTAAGTTTATTTCACACTTAGGAAAGACAAATACTTATTAGAAAACGTATAAAAATGGATAAACGTTGGAAACCGTCCAAGAGGCGCAGGTTCAAATCTTGCTACGTTCAAATTTTTATATGTTTTCTAAAACGTATAACACCAATTTTTTAATACCAGCAATGGTACACAACAGAAAAAATGACTCAACACTACATTCCTTTTGCTACAAAGAAATTTTGGAAACTGACGAATAATTTTCATTTTAAATGTATATTGATATTTCGAATAAATTGGGGTAATTTCTAGGTTCCCTCGGTCTACACTGATATGTGCGAGAAGCCAAAAATATATCTTGTTACTTAATTTTTTAAATTAGTTATAATATTAATTTTTTAGCTTCACATACGTTCTTTACTTTCTACCCTTAATTAATTTTCGGAGTGTTCCGGGTTGTGGTGAAAAACAACGCCGCAGTTTATCTAATACCAGAATGAGAAAAAGAAAATAATTCATTCCGCCGTGTGGTTATCGAACCAACAACCGTCGTATTTACAACCAGAATGTATGTTTTCACCTCAACGGCTTCTATCAAATACCTTATATTATTGGTTTTTTAATATCGATACAAGAAATTCAGAATTTTTAGTCTAAAAATGGCCTCGAAAGCACCAGTTTGTCTTCGTTCTTATCGCTTAAAGTACGTGACTTTGAACTGTTAGCTTCCGACCACCACATACACTCTCAACTTTATACCATTGTTATTAGATATATTTTCCTATAATTCGTTACTAACTAAAAACTTTGTTATCACACACATTGAAGCACATGTTAAAATTAATTTTAAGATTATTGATATAAAGTTCAAATTCGAATGTTCTAGTTTAGAATATAACTTCACAGTACCGGGTGGTCGACCGTTGACAGATGGCAACATAGCGAGGCTCTTTCTTGCCTTGTTTCCTTCATCCCTAACTAGATTTAGCTAAATGAAAGCTGTGACTTCGTTTATAGAGCGTGAGTGAGATGGTACACGTATTTAGTATAAGAATAAGATAGGTTGCTTGGAATTGTGATGATACAATGTTGGTTTATGTTTTATATGACGCTTGAACTCGCGTACAGTAGGGTAGGTAGGATTGTAGTGTTATAACACACGCACCACCCAATTTTAGAGACATTGCCATTGCTATTGACTATTTGTGCCTCATGGAAATCGAACCTACGACCGTGGTTTTTCCTGTCAGATTTTCCTATACACTATACACACAAAAAGAAATTTGCTTGTATAACAAAGAGCGAACGTTAAAATTAATTATATATTTTATATATATATATATATATATTGCAAATTAGCAGAGAGTATAATGTATTAAGAGTATAGGAAATAGCTAGTCATTTGATCCCAATTAATTTCCTCAAGAACTCGAACTCGAACCCATAACCGTCGAGTTTATAGCCAAACGTTTATAGCACCACATCAGCCTCAAAGAATGATTCTGAAGGCCAATTCAACCGTACCTCCACTTTTGAAGATAGATTGGTCACTTTCAAGAGATTTCAATTCAAGTCTTTTTCATTACTGGAAAGATTTTATAGCTTTAGTCTTTATATATTTTACCACAAAATCTTATATCTTCAATTTGTACCCTGAAATTACAAGATTTTAAAATTTAATCATAGTTTTTTCAATGTCACACTCTACCCCGCACATAGCAAGATAGGCAGAGAGAACCTAGTGTTAAGACACTTCGTTACCATTAAGACAGTTTCGTTACCAACTTTTTGCCGAATTGTGGAGGCATGACATGTTGAGTAGCGAAATTCAACGACGCGTCTTGCCTCGTTACCTGAGCTAGAGAATTTCATTTCCTCAAGTGAATATCGAACCCACAGCCTATCGTATTTGCAGTTAGTCAGTCAGTCAGTGTCAGTTTGCATCTGCGGCACGATTGGCCTTATCATTATTTTATGTGTAAGTTTTTTAATTAATTCTTTATACTAATATAATACAATTATAAGATAGTCGTCGTCTGTCGTGGCGCAGTGGCACAAAGTGTGACTGTAAAACCGACTGGTTGTGGGTTCGATCGAGTAGATGAAACATTTACTTAAATTTATATTTCCTTTTTCTTCGCTCTGGTGTCGAGGCAAAGCGCGGCGTTGAGTTCTGCCACTCAACACGCAATGCCTCCAAAATTCGGCAGAAAGTGGGGAACGGAGTGTCTTAACACTAGGTTCCCTCTGCCTACCCTGCTGTGTGCGGGATATAGCGTGAAGCTAATTTAATTTATTTTTTTTATAAGATTTTTAAGTTTGATTTTCTCTTTTCGTGTCTGTCAAAAGCATTAAGTTTAAAATAACGTAACACAACGCTGCATTTTGTACGCCTAGACAAAAAAAAGTATAACAAGTTTCAAATATAAACATTATGTTGAAGGTATTGCACATGATTTATAAACGCCGTGTTTTAATCAGACACTTCGCAACGCGGCGTAAATTTGAAATATAACCCAAAAACAAAAGCTTACCTACAAAAACTTGGAGATACGCTAGCCCTTTTCTTATCCGTTTCTATGACATATGTTGTTATTCTGATATTTTATGGGCAGAGAGAGGCCATCACATATCACAACCCATCGAGTTATGAGAGTATAAATCAAAACCCAACGAAAATATTCTCTGAACGTGACTGTAACAGAACAAAAGTGGTGATTATTCTCTATAATTGATCTCTTTTTTTTCTCCTGTTTAGAGGGAAACAAGTTCATTTAATTAAAAGTGGTCTCGGCAGCGACTAAGCCGTGGCTGCGGTTTTTAGCCTGATAAGTAAGTAGCTGGAGATCTATTTGATAAGAGACGGTATTTCTTATGGATAGATTATGTTGGGTGCTGGTGGAAACATTTTGTAAAATCGTTTGTATTCTTAATACTTAAAAAGAAAAAAAATACAAATATTTCAACAACTTTAAATTTTATACCACAATTTGATGTAACAACGTGATCAGAGCACAAATATGTGTGTTTCATCGAGGAAATTAAATGTTTAATATTTTTATTTCGTCAACCTGGTGTCGAAGCAAAGCGCGGTGCTGAGATCCACCACTCAACACAAATGCCTCTAGAATTCGGCGAAAAGCGGGGAGCGGATAGTCTTAACTCTAGGCTCCCTCTGCTTACCGTCGTATATAGATAGATACAGCGTGAAGCTGAACTAAAACTTAAGAAAGGTAAGGTAAGTTATACGTTCTTGCAAAGCTATATATGTCGCCTTTTTATACGCTTATTATATGTAAACGACGTCGATAATTTGTATCAGATTTAATTTGTATCAGACAATTCCAGGAGGTGCGGGTTCAAATTCAGCAACTATTAATTTTTTTTATTCGTTATTATTGGTATAAGTTAAAGCGATATCAACAAAGTTGATATGACTTCTACTAAGTAATTTTTACGGCGGAATTTAACGCCGCACAATATCTTGGTAACTAGAAAAAGAGAGATTTTTTTTTTTTTTTTAGAAAAAGAGCATTAATTTTTCTGATAACAGAGCAAGGAAATTCGAATAATTAATTAGGCTGATTACAGCAATCAAACCTTTGCGTTAAGAATAAAAAAAAAACATTCGATAAACAACTGAACCGCTCGATACTTCTAATTGGGACACAGATCGTAATCACCGACAACTTTCTGGGCGTCTCACTATTGATACTTAATGACAAACGATCGTTCCGAACGAACGTTTGAATAAAAACAATTTCTTTTGGGGACGAAAATAAAATCCGTCTTAGCGGCATTTTGCGTGGCTCTCGTGTAATCTTAGGAAATTGTCGGGATATTTATAAATTACAGTGATTTTCCGATTCTGGGCTGATATTTTGTTATTGTGGCTTTTGGCGATTGAGCTTTTTTAATTTTTGTGTTTTTTTTTCAGCTTCACGCTATATTTTTCAGGGTAGGCAGAGGAAACCTGGGAACTTAAAGTTAAGATACTCCAGTTTTGCTGAGACACTTCCGTTGTCCACTTTGTCGTGAGCCACTCGTGAGCCAACAAAAAAATCAACGTCGCGCTTTTCCTCATTAATAGAGCGTGGGAATGAAAATAATAGCCGGGAAAACTTATAGCCGGGATTAATGCCAGGAAGAAAAAGAGCGTGGAAATGAAAACATTAAATATTACATTTATTCGAGTGGGGCTTAACACACGCTTGTGTCCCTGCGCCACGACTGGTCTCAACTTTATGTTTACTATAATATTATGTTTAGACTACCAAACATCTCTCGTTTCTTCTAGTTCCCTCCGAATTATGAGAAATTTCCTCTTAATGTTCTAGGGGAGCATTTATAGGGGATTACCCATTCTCATTTCTTCGAGAAATCTACATGTCAATATCAATGTGTTTCACCGCTTAGTTTTGGTTCTTGATTTTCTGTCAGTCACTAAGTAACGAAAGAGTTTTACATATATTATAGATTTTATACTTTACCGTACGTATTTTTTATGTTTTTCATGAAGCATGGGCGTGGAGAACCTATGTGATTATCACTTTTCTCTTTATATCATATGCTATCTGCTTATGACTATCTCCTAAAGACAATTCCAGATAGATTCCTATCAAGATTTCTCTGTGAATGAATGAGAGCCACTACTAAATTTATCGTTTTATTAATATTTATATGTAATTTGCTATTTAGTTTTTAGGATGAAAACGTTTTTAGGCTTTTAGCAAGAAATATCTCGAAAATAGGCCAAAAATGAGAAACAGAGTGTCTTAACACTAAATTGTTTTTATATACTATTGATTGT
Source organism: Heliconius sara (assembly GCA_917862395.2). NCBI lineage: Eukaryota > Metazoa > Arthropoda > Insecta > Lepidoptera > Nymphalidae > Heliconius > Heliconius sara. The sequence goes on from OU860795.2 coordinate 1,448,244, forward strand.
GCTAAATAAAAAATATATAAATCAAAATAAATACTTCATTACCCCGAGTGGAGATCGAACCCACAACCAGTGGTGTTTGCAGTCACACTTCGTGTCCCTGCGCCACGCGTGAACTTAATCATATGTTAAAATTCAGCTTATTTTATGTAAACTGAACTTATTACAATGTATAAATAAATCAGAGGGTGTGATATCTAAAAAATAAATCGTATATTTTCCCCCAAAATAGACGGCATTCAACGTTTGCATTCAAATTTTTATCTGATTTCTTCATCAATACCAATACAACAAATTTAATTTCTTGTGAGCGACATGGGAGTGAAATATTAGAGTAGAACAAAATACACTTTTGGATATGGCGTCTGTACGTTAATAGGTAGGAGTGAAAGGATTTAAGATTATAGAATAAAGGAGTGAAAGTATATGTACGTTGCGGCGATGGCTGAGACATGCTCAAACTTAACTAAACTGAAGATAAGTCTAATACACATGAACCTCCGTTATGTGGGAGTAACAGCTGTTCATATAGTCCAAATTTAGAAGTTAAAGTACATAAGCTAATGCTGTTTCCGTCTGAATGGGTATAAAATGTTTCCAGCGCTTTAATGCAAAGGGTCTCCCACTAACTTTGTCAATTTGACCGACCGGACCGGGAGAGTTAATTTTTCAATTAAGAGTCAAATATTCTTGACGAAATTGCTGAGTGTTAGAATATAAGAGTCCAAACGAATCGGATGTATAAGATTTTACATTAAAAAGAAGCAAAAATATTCTCTCTTTTCACTTTTGAAATTGGAAAAAATTATACCACTTCTATATCTTGGTCTGTGTAAAGATTTTTTTCACACTCCAAAGAGGAAATTTAATATATTCCTGTATATTTCAAAAGAACCTGGTATCTAATTTAAGAGGGAAATTTATAAATACTATAATAAATATTTACTTGTATTTTCAAATACATTTACAAATGATTTTATTTGGATCTGAATTAAGTTATACATTTATTAGAAATTTTCTTTATTCCAAAGGATATTTTAATGTTTATTTATTCTTTATGAGGTTTCGTGGTACAGTGACACTGTGTAGTATTGTGGGTTGATTCCTACTCAAGGGAGAGGCAAGATAAAGTTTGGTATTAAGTTCGGCCGCTAAATTTAACTAAATAAATATTTAGTGTATTTATGGCAGAAACAGAGAGATACAGTGTTAGGTCACTAAGTATTGATCAAACAATATATTTTTTAAATATTGTATATTGTATATTTTTTATATGACAGATATCTAAAACTAAATCTATAATGAATGAAAGTTCATTCAGATATAATATAAGAAAAAATAGCCATACACAAACAAAGTCACATACCTCAAATAGTTAATATGTAAATATTCCCTGATCTTCAAAAGCTAGCAATTTAAAAATGTCGAGACAGGTGTATTTGGATAATCAAAAAGTCGTCTGCTACAAAATTGCTATAAAACGGTGGCAAAATTTCATCGTAAGATGTGGAAATTCTAACCATATAGACTACTGAGTTTCAGTGTACGTCATATTTTTATACGATACGACTTTTATTCTTTTCAAATCGTATTCATTATTTTTGTTGAGACAAATTAATATAGTGGGATTTTAACACGTATATATAGTTTTGACTTTTCTTGTCAAATTAAATTAGGCAATAGGAGCTTAGGCAGTGCTTATAAGCTGCTCTCAACTTTGACATCGATCTTGAGAGTGATTTTGAGATGCCATTTTCATTCTTATATTATAATGTATCAATGATAACTCATGAATTAAGAGCGCTCTAAAATACGGGTTATAGGGTTAAGCCACTTTCTTACCCACGCCCAATACAAATGTCAAGAAAGTAAGCAACGCGAGTCTTCTTCCTACAGCGAGAAAATAAAAATATTTCATTCGCCTGGGTGGGAACCGAATCGTCTCAACCAACGCGTCTAATTTATTTCATTAATTCGTATCATACTAATTTATTCAAACTCTGTCACTTTTCTATATATGCCATACATAATATAGCATAGTTGGTAAAATCGCAAGCGATATCTTATCGTATGTCTTATATTGTAAGCAGTTCTCGTTTATAAACCAATATAAAATGCTCGAAAATCCTATCTTATCCGTTGGTTAACTGACAATCATTTAATAGAATGTGACTAGATAGAAGAAAATTAATTAATAATCTTCCAGGTTTTTAATATTATAAATCACACGGTGGTTTTGGTGTTTATTGGTTTGATCCTTTTAGTTCTAGATTATTTCTAAGAATAATAGCTTATTCATAGGACTAATCATACAAAAATGGAAAAAAGGAAATCATAAAATATTTAAATCGCAATATTGTAGTTCTGTTTCTGTTTAGAGCGAGCAGGTGATTAATCTTAAAGGACACAGAGTGTCTTAACACCGAGCTCTCAGGTGCCCAGGTTTTCTTTCCTTACTCTTTTTTGTGCTGGATACAGTGTGAAGCTAAAAAATATGCTCAATTAATAGATTAATAAAATATTTTTTAATTGAAAATCAAAAATATGTTAAATTTAACTCACGAGATACTAAAAAATGCTTATTTAAAATATTTAATCTACATCGATACCAGTAACTTGATAGTAGCCTCACGGATGTTGATAATAATACTAGTGTCATTCACAATTTGCAATTTTATGTATCAAACAAATAGAATTGCAATAGATCATATGATTTTAATATCATTCATTACATCGATTTGTATCGATGTCTCTGTGACTTAATAATATTAGTTTTTATTCAGCTTCATGCGATATACCGCACAAAGCAGAGTAGGCTAATAGAACCTAGTGTTAAGACACTCTGTTCCCCAGTTTCAGATAGTAATAAAGAGCTAAGCTAAAGAGCAACTGTGTATGTACTTCAATGATTACAAAATTCTGCGGTTTCTAACGAAACACAATATATTATTTTTGTTAGTTATAAAAGCCACAGGTCAAAATCTAAACTATTACCTTTGAACCAATCCTCGATTTAAATTGGATAAACTTTGATAGAATATCTTGAATTTTGGCTTATTGAAACGCTTGATTTCGCTTACCAGTCCCCTTTTAATAGTAGAATAGTTATATCTAACCTTTTTAGATCTCTCTATATCTACTCCGTTTCGTCTGAAAACTTTTTTAATTTAGAAAATTTAGAAAGTCACTTGTTGTAATAAATATTTTTGTAAGATACCTGATAGATGTAAGTTATCTTGTTTATAAAAACTATTTAAAATAACTAAAATATAAAATAACTTTATTGAGGCCATCTGACTGTTAACATGATGTTTATACGTTCCAATCCATCTCGACGAATTAATCATTTCAATTTTTCCGCTCTGGTAACAAGGCAAAGCGCGGCGTTGAGCTCTTCCACAGAACACGTAATATCTCGAAAATTTTACGTAAAGAACGTGGAGAACTTCGTCTTAACATTAGATTTCATCTGCGTATCTTTCAATAAGTGGAATTCAGTGTGAAAGAAAATAAACAGTTGCGCTACGAAAACTTCCAATTCTATTCAATACATATGTACATACATACAATACTAAACATATTACATTAATAAATGTTCCTTAAATGTCCCTTCCCAAAATTGAGACCAAGTAATACGTAAAACGTCAAATTATCCTAAATCTTCGACAGTTCAAAGCAAACAGTACATAAGCACTTTGTCACACATCAGGTTCCAAGACCTTATAGAAAGTTAAGACTTGTCTTCGAACAAAATATCTAAATAAATTGTCTTACATGGATTTTTACAAAATAGTCTTTATCCAATTGAATCAAGACCCTCAACCCGAAAATTTAAACGCAATTACAAAGCTTGCATTTCTAATTTCTGTACAAATTTCTGGAGTCCTCCATGAAAGTATCGAAAGTTCAAATATATGTTTTAAATCGGAGTGATAAGATCTATACTATATTTTATTGTCCGTAATTTAGATCTAGTGTTAACTATGAACGTTCGAATCCGTTTGAAACCCAATTTACATGTAAATCATTGAAGTCGCTTCAGATCAACTTTGTTGAAGAGTTAGGACGTGTTAAGGCACTGCTGTAATGGATTGCTTTTAGTTGACGCGTGTTGGTCGAAACAATTGAATGTTAAATATAGTATAGTATGGATAGTATTGGTATAGTGTAGGGTTTTTTGGCGCCATATGATATTTTTATTGATTTTTTTATGTATATAGATATATAAATTGAGTCATTGTGTTTCAAAACGTAAAATAAAAGAACACCTTATTTTTTCCTGGAAAGTTGTAAAAGTAGAGGGAAAGAGGAAGAAAGGAAAGAGAGAGAAATGTTAAGACACTGCACACTTACCGGCTAATTTTCAAAACAGCATTCAACATGCTGACTTAAAAATTAGTGAAATTTAACGCTATTTCTATATTTTATATTTCTTTACTTCGGAGATTTTTTATTAAGATTTAAAATAAAGAAAGAAATATCTTTTGATACATTTGAATGTAGAAACTTTATTGCCAATTTGAATATAAATGTATAGCGAATAAAGTAAATAGAACTGTCAGAGCTCCCTAATTAGTCCAATACTTGTGAACACTGTATATATGAGGGCGTTGAGGTTGTGTCACATTTTCTGGATTCTAAGTTGATAGATTTCTTACTTTGAGACCGTCGTCCCGTCTGAAAGTGATGAGCTGACAAATGTGTAAAACATGCAAGTCAAATTATGTATAATTCTGAAGAGTGTAACACTATTTTATAATCATTTAATATATTCAATTTGAATATTTTAAAGCATTTTTTTGGAAAAATATTTCGAATTAGTACATCTTTACATCTATATTATAGCTGAATAAAAGTTGTTTTTGTTAAGAAAGTCGTTTTTAGTTAGATAGATATTAATATGGATCAAAATTGGATATAAAAAATTGCATTTTAGTTTATTCTGACTTTTAAGCATGTTTGCTTCAGTCTATGTGAAACATACAAGAACAGATAAGTGACACGAGCACAAGTACATTGAATACAAACTTGAATCCAAACTGCTTTACGCTACACTTTTGCTTTATTCACACGTCGCGGCTTAAAAGCTCACGTTCGTTAACTATGTGTACAATGATTCAAAATTTTATATGATAATCAAAATATTTTTTATTCAATAGGATTAATAAGAAATATTTTTTATTCAATACATTGTATAAGAAATCTTTTAAATTCATTGGTTAAAATAAAAATATTTTATTTTCGTCAATTTTCATATAGAACTGTAAGAATTGTCAATCTCGCAGCTATAACTGTCATTCGGCAGTTTTCTTCACATTTTATTAAGAAATATACTCTTATTTTTCGTTGAGATTACAATATGCTTATAAAAATTATATTTTTCGTGAACCGTAAACAATGTTCAATGTACTTGACTTATGTTATAATCTGATATTATAACATAAATCAAATAAATATATTAAAAAAAACCTTACTTTTATTAATTTGATTGAATATTATAGAGGCATAAAAAATTTTATTTGACATTAAAAAATATCGCGTTGACGATTACGCTGGACATTTTGTGGCTCTGTTGGTTTTATACTGATTTTGATAACGATGAACAATGGTAGGCAATCATTGAGTAGTTTGTCTACAAGACCGTATGACATTGACATAATATGATATCACGGCTGTTTGTAGTATTTCAAAAAACATGGATAAATTAAAAGCATTTTGTCAGTTTTTATATTTATTTTGTTATTTTTACCCTAAAACTAACGTTTTCCACGTTAAATTGTACCAATAGTCAAAATCTCTTAAAAAAATATACTTAATAAGCATACTTAAACTATTGTTGTTACTTATGGATTATACAGATGGATTTAGGCGTAGGATTTTTTTTTATTTCACGATGTTCATCCATACCTGTATTTGTATTTCGTGTGACGCTGTTGCGTTGCCGTTCTGTAACTTTTCATTCTCAAAAAACATACTATACAAAAAAAAAATACTATACTCAAATAGGCGTGTGTGCCGTTATCGTTTTGATAGGTTTGTGTCTGCGTGCGTCATTCTTGACAAATTGCGTTTTATTTTACAACAATAATTTTATCAATTATTTTGTTTGAAAAAATCACTTTTTCAGTTTTGGAAAAATCTCTTTTATTTTAATTATATTAGGTTTTTATAGAGTAGTTAAAACTGTAATTTCACTTAAAGTGGTGATGACAAAAACAAACTGTAAATACAAATACTGAGTGGGAATCGAATCTCGAACTCAATACTAAGAGTTTCCAACAGCTTTACAATCACCATTCCAAAACGAAACACAAACAGCGTGTAACATCTATTTATGCGACGCAAATTAATTAGGCAACTGTATTTCGTAATCAAAATAGACGGCAAAGTACGCGCCGATATCAAATTCAACAACGATGTTAGATCAAACGCTACTACACATTTGCTTAGGACATCAAACGCAATCAAATATTTACTTTTGGCTACCAATATTTATGTTGAATGAATGTTTTAACGCATTTTCTGTCTTTTTCTTCTGTGTTTTTTTTGCAGATTCTGAGTAAGTTCGTTTTTAAATTGGTTTTGATAATATTGCTTTTAAGTATTTGGTTTGCGTGTGGAGTTACTATGAAACTTACGGTCTTTACACTGATTTTGTATATATTTATGTATATGTATATATATTGTCAATATCATGTTAACTGCTGCATTTTTAAAAACACAAGGTTTATTCTTGTCATATTAAATTTTACAATTAGCAATATGTACTTATAATTTGAAGTTGTACTTTGCCAGATAGCACATCTTTGTATTAAAACAATAAAATAATAGCATTAATAGTAGTCACGTTGAGTCACGTTAAAGCGATCCTGCTGCGTCTTAATTTTGGTGGAGATATTTCCACTGGGTTTCAGTGGGTAGTATCGGGTCCGTTTACCGGTGATTCCCACAATAATACCGTCCGTCCGTACGGTACATTTGGCTTGGACACGAATGGTCTGTGTAAGTGTATTTCCTAGTGTCAAAAACAATGTATTCACGTCAAATTATTTTATTACTTCACTCGAGGGAATTAAATATTTAATATTTTCATTTCTTTGCTCTAGTTTCTAGGATGAGCACGGCGTTAACTTCAACCGTTCATCTTTCATGCCTCCAGAATTCAGGGAAACACGGGGATCGAAGTGTCTTAGTACTAGGTTCCCTCTGCCTATCGTGATACAGCGTGACGTAAAAAAAGTATGTAAATATACATAAAAAAAAAAACATTTAATAATATACCGCTTCAAATTACTCCAGGGTGACAAACCGCCTTTCAGGGAAATCAACGTCTTGATTTACAAAATCACGTCGCATCCTAAGTAAACTGTTGTGTGGACTGAACAAACACTGAATAGTTTGGATTTCAATTTCGCTTCAATGATATTTGTATATATATTATGGTATTGTCGTACAGCGATTAACCGCGAATTTTATTATTTTGTCCTACGATTGTTGTATTTTTCAGTTACTACTGTGTATTTTTCAGTTATAAGTATTTCATTAACTAATTTTTTAGTGGCCAGTCGTGGCCATCAGGAGCGTAACAGGTTGTGAGTTCGATGCCTCCGATGATCGATGAGAAAATGAAATATTCAATATTTTTATTTCTTCGCTCGCTCAGGCAAAGCACGGCGTTGGGTTCTGCCACTCAATACGATATGCCTCCAGAATTCGGTGGTAAATAGAGAGATGAGTATCTTAATACTGAGCTCCTTCCGCTTACCCAGCTCCCCACAAGCGGGATACAGCTTGATAAAAAACGATATGTTATTTTTCCTCCTCTGGCAAAACAAAGGCTGGCGTTGAGATCCTCTACTTAACTCGCAGTGTTGAGCTTGGACGACTATCAGCAGAAAGAGAACGGGGCATTTTGACAGTAAGTTGTCTAATTTCCGTTTCTCTACAAAACCTCGACCAGTCCTTCTTTTTATAAATAGACAACATAATATAAAATAAGAAAACATAATATAATAACATAATATAAGTAAATTTATGAGGAAAGAACGCAGGTGTCTTTAAAAATGATAATTGGATATCATTCCCCATTCTGGGAAATGCTTATATTTTTATTATTTTCATATCTAAAATTGGTATAAAAGTGTAAAATGGAATATTTTTAAAAATAAAAAAAACGGCCTTGAGTTCTGCCACTCTCTCGCCACATAAAATTCTTTCAGATTTCGGCGGAAGTTGAGGAACGGAATTGTTTAATGGGAACGGAGTATTTTACCACTAGGTTCCCAGGATTCCTAGTATGTGCAGGACATAGCGTAAAGCTAAAACAATTTTTCTTGTTTAAATTATTGTAAAGAATAAGAAGAGGCTAGTCGTGGCGCAGCGGCACGAGGTGTGACTGTAAAACCGACTGGTTGTTGGTTCGATCCCTATTCGAGGAGATGAAATATTTACTTAAATTTATATTTCCATTTCTTCGCTCTGGTGTCGAGGCAAAGCGTGGCGTTGAATTCTGCCACTTAACACACAATGCCTCCAGAATTCTGCGGAAAGTGGGGAACGGATAGAGATAGTATTTTAACACTAGATTCCCTCTGTCTACCCTGCGGTGTGCAGAATACAACGTGAAGCTTATTGTAAAGAATAATAATAAATCGCGTTCTTTAACAACTTTTATTCTCTGTTTTTATTAATAATATCTCTAGAGTCATTACCCTTCCATATGTAAGCTGATGATTTGCAACTTTATCGTCACTATAACTAAAATGATCTGCCTGTATTTATTAAAAAAAAAATTAAATGAGCTTTACGCAGTATCCCGCACACAGCAGGGAACCTAATGTTAAGACACTCCGTTCCCTACTTCCAGCTGAATTTTGAAGGAATTGCGTGTTCAGTGGCTGAACTCAACGCCGCGCTTTGCCTCGACAACAGAGGGAAGAAATGGAAATATAAATTTAAGTAAATATTTCATCTCCTCGAGTGGGGATCGAACCCACAACCTGTCAGTTTTACAGTCACACTTTGTGCCACTGTGCCTAGACTGGCCTCTAGTTATTGAAGGTTTAAATAGCGAACTGTGTGCTATTCAAATTTGGTTCGATTCTTTCGGCTTGTTAATCAACCTAAAAAAATCCCAGGCAATTCTGATACGTAGTAGCAGACTCTAATCTAAAATCAATTAATACAGTACTTGTAATTCCTCCAAAGACAATTCCTTTTTGTGAAAAATGTTAAAAATTTATGTCATATAATGCGAATTCTAACTTATCTTGGGCACCCCATATTAATTCAATCAGCAAGTGTATGCATTTCTCTTATCATACTTTTAGGCGTCTCCAATACTTACTTCCTCATAAAACCGAAATGATGCTAGCACAATCTCTTCTCCTTCCGATACTTGACTATGCCGATGTTTTTGCTATTTGGATATGACCGAAGAGGCTTGCGTAAGTGTGATCATGTTTCCCAATTTTGAGCTCAGCTTAATTGGCTCCCAATTCGCCTTCGCAGTGATATACACATCCTTATTTATACCTTAAAACTAATTCTATATTCCCTTTTAAAATTCTCAATTACCTGAATTATCCTGTTTACCTTCGCTTGCTTTAATATGCTTTCCAGATCCTCACGGTCTAGGCGTCGCGTGTCGTCGCTCGCCGTTGTAAACATATCTTTTCAACGTATTTTAATTTTTTTTATCTGTTTAATAAATAATATAATAAAAATATACATATTTCCTTCTAATTTTTCTACTTATCCCTAAAAACTCTTATTCTCTAATACCAACACTTACATTACCAAAGTTAAATAAGACTGTAATAAGGATATAATATTATATAAGAAATTATATGACATATTGCAGAATGCTATTAAAACTTTAGTAGTAATTTATTTTTCGGCCCAAGCGGTAACTTTTAATGATGTCGAGCCGAGCATTTTGTGTTACGTAGGAATTTGTGTGAGTAAATAATCTTTTTGCTTATAATTTTCTAGGATATTTATTCATCGGTGTGGCTTTGTGTTTAGTTAGTTTGGAAACAAGTATTATGTTTGAACACGAGAAAGTATTCATTTTATTTTTTTAATTTGATAGGCAATGTGCTGTGTGATCCCGGCCTAGAATAGGATCATCCTGGTACTGTTGGTGTCGTAAGAGGCGACTAATGTACGTGTGGTAGAGTCACGTTGCCAGCAATGGCAATACGCATGGGCAGACTCGACCGGATCATTACCACCCCCGGCATTTAAAACCGGCGTGAAGTAGTGGCTTTATGCCACTGCGTTTCGCATCAGGTAATGCCGGGCCCCGGCGCCCAACCACTCTTAAAGGCCGGCAACGCACCTGTAGCTCCTCTGGGGTTGCACGGGGCCGTGGGCGGCGGTAATCACTTACCATTAGGTGACCCGCACGCTCGTTTGCCGTGTCCTTTCCATAAAAAAAAATGATAGGCAGGAGGAACCTGGGACCTTAGTATTAAGGCCCTCTGTCCCCATTAAGGCACTTCCGTTCCTCACTTTCCACTGAATTCTGGAGCTACTGCGTGTTACTTAACGCCGCGCTTGCTTCGCTATGGAGTGAGGAAATAAAAATATAAAATTAATATTATATTTCTTCGATTGGAAATCAAACCCACAAACTGGTCGCGTTTGCAGTCACGTACTTGTTGCCCTGCGCCACACCTTTGCCTTTATTATTTTAAAATAATAAACATACTATGGTCTATTATCGTTTTATATTTATACTAGCGGTTTACTCGCGGCTGCGCCCGCATATCATACCAACGGATTGATATATTCAATTATAGACATCTTGTGTTCATAATTCTGAGAAAGTGCAAGCACTAAGGCTGCTGCTTGAAAATATGTTGGTGCTCCTTGCGCGAGTCGAAGCCTCGAAGGCTTACAGACGTTAACAGAACATTGAGCGTTTCTCGAAGAGTATACGTCCAAATTACATACTATAAATGCCGAAGCTTATTTTCATAAAAATTCTTGATGATGAAATAACTTTCGCTCGTATGTTTCAATATCTACGTCAAATAAAAACTGGCGAAATTCTCTTCTCTTCATTGCAATTTTCAATTATTTAATGTCACAAAAAGCTTTATAAGATATAAATATACTGTGTTGCTGACTTTTTTTTTGAATTCAACAATTTTTGCAGCGTACGCGCTTAAAGCGATTCGATGGCGTTCCTTATTATTGTTATTTCGTTATTAAAGGCTAACTAAGACTTACACCGTAATGTAAATAGCCTATAGCACTCCAGAAGAATATGGCTTTCATACAAAACAAAAAAAATTGGACTAGTAGATCTAGATATTTTAGCGTTTAAGCACATACACAAATAAATAGTCTTCCCCTTTATTATTAGTATGATGTAACATAAGAATTTTTAATTAAAATTTCACTAGCAAATTAGATTTAGCTATTATTACTAAGTGTAATAATACAGTGTCTAACAGTAAAAGTGACGATGGTTGTGACTTCTATTCCTACAAGGGCGAATACGTTATTTTTATCATTAAAAAGACAAAGAACGGAGTTTAGTTCCACCACTCAACACAATGCATCGAAAATTAGGGCGGAAAGTGAGAAAAGACTATTTGGACATAAAATTTCTTTAAAATTTTTTTCTAAAAAAAATTTCCTTACAAAAAAATTGTGAAATAAAAAGAGAAAATTGAAAATAACATTATAAAGTTATGGTGAAGGTACTCTTAACTTGTATAATAAATATTTACTTTAAACTACTTTTCTAATCATTATTTTAGCCTTCTAACTTTAGAAAAATTTAAATTATCAAGAAAAAAATATTAAATTAAATCCCCAATCGTAGAAATCGCTTAAAAGTCGTAATTTTTTGTATTTTAGACTATTTTTTAACAATCCAATATAATATAAGTAAGTGCAATATAAAAAAATAAGTAAATATATTTATTTAACTTTTTATAGTAGAGATTTGTTCTTAAAAAGTTCACACAACAGTTGGGAGTTGTAAAATTAAAATGATATATATAAGGTTCGCTAAGCTAAACGGAACGTGTTTAACTTTTTTAATTTAAAACTTTTGTTCATACTTTCCAATCATAAAAATCATGTTAAAAAATTAATATTAATATATATTTTTTGATATTTAATTTGAAGAGTGACGCTGTTGTGGCGCAGCGTATGACTGTAAACGCTTGTTTGTTATTTTTACATTATTGTTGATTCACTTTTGATTTGATTCGATTCTTTGATTGTAATGATAATATGCTTCGATCAAAAGTATTCGTGTATAGTTGACCGAAGATAATATGCTAATTTAAGTTTTTTTTCACTCACACATAGCAGGGTATGCAGAGGGAACCCGGGAACCTAATGTTTAAGATATCTTTAAGTATATACAATTTAAAGTCAGTTACATTTATTGGTATATGGATTGTCTTGGCACAAGGCTCTTTATCGATGCGATGTGTATTAACGTAGTTTTTACAACTAGACCAAAAGATTCAAGAGAATGGCCTCCAATGGAAGTCTAAAAAAAAGTAAATATAATAATCAATTTTAAAAAGTTCTATGGTTGCGAATTCGGTTCCCACTTCAAGAAATATCTTCGTTTTCCAAGTTAAGCTACAATACAAAATGCCTTTTAAATTATGATCATCTATTATACGAGTATTTCAAGATAAGGATATTACATTACAATATCACAGTCTAGTTTACCTCCGGTGCTTCGTACGTCGCCGGTTATTAATTTGAAATATTATTTGTATTATATAGTAGATAATATTATGAATAGATGGATTATTGAAAAATATTGTTAATTTTAGGGCGAAAAATATGTACGTATTTATGTATATTAGTGATATGTCTTTGATAGTTAATAATAAAAACCGGTGAAGTCAGACTCGTCCACCGACATTGTCGTTCCGTATCAATTTCAGGATTGTAGGTCAACGGGAATAACCACTTGTAAAAGATGGCTAACTTAAGTTTTTGGGCATATATACTCATTTTGTATAAAATGAACTACAAATATAAATTTGTTTAATTATTTCTTTTCTATGAAAGACCTATAAATTTTTCGGAGTTTTTTCTTTATTTGTATTGTAAGTTCTCACTTTGCGCCAAATTTCACACAAGTGCAGCAAAATCTATGTAAGAATCCTTATGTCTTTTGACTCAAACATTTGATGTTAATTTATCTCAATGCAATCTCGATATAAAAGATCTTGACATAAGAACAACAAAGCGATCCTATTAGTGTTTCGTTTTTATCTTTTGAGACCGCGGAACCCTAAGAACACGTTCTGTCTCACATAATAGACTGTCAGAAGGAATTTAGTGACCTACTCCGTTCCCAATTATTTTCTTTTTTCTGCTCTGGTGAGATGCATTGTAGCGTTAAGTTTCGTAATTCAACAAGCAGAACGAAGTGTATTGACACTAGATTCTTTCTGCCTGCTCGACATGTATAGTTGATGTAATATATAGTTATTATAATATAAGTATCCAAATACCCCTTTAAAATGAATTCAACATGTATCGTTTTCTTAACTGTATATCTTAACCGTTCCACTTTCAAAATGTAAATTATGTTTGATCTAACCAAATTTCAACATAAAAGAGCAATTGCGATTAAAAAAATTAATAACAACATTTTTCAATTATATTTTTTTCAGTTGTCATAAAAACAAAATAAACTGGACAAGCGCGAGTTGGGCTCGCCCACCAAGGCTTCCGTACCAAAATTGGAGGTCTCAGGTTAGCCACAGGTACCCTATTTTAATTCCCTTTTTAGTCTCAAAATGCTCAAAATTTTTTGGTATTTCAGGCTATCATTTTTTAGGATGTAAACATAAATGTATTGCTTTTAGTTTTTTTCGGATCTAGTACTGCATATAGATGCTTGTTGCCAAATTTCATAATTCTAAGTCAACCGGAAGTACCCTATGAATTTTGATTCCCTTCATAGCATGTCGAAATACGCATTTTTTGCTATAAAAACGGCCATATGTTTTTTTTAAAGTAAATATAGAAATATATTTTTTATCAAGAAATCATGGGGTCGTAGATTTGAGTAATGCTTTGAAGTTGAAATCGATATTTCCAAGCGTTCCTGAGATAAAGAGTCTTGACAGACAGATAGACGGACAGACGAACAGACAGAAGGACAACAGAGTGATCTTATAATAGTTTCTTTAAAAAGTACGGAACCTAAAAAACAGGTCAAGTGCAAGTCGGACTCACCCACCGAGGCTTCCATAATTTCCAAAATCCGAAGGAATAAGGAAAGAAGTAAAATAAATAAGTCAGCTTCACGCTGTGTATAACCTAGTGACACTCCGTTCAACTCAATTACAAGATACTCCATTACCACTTTCGGACGGAATCTGGAGGTACTGCATGTTAAGCGGACGAACTCAACGCCGCACTTTGCCTCAATATCAGAGCAAGGAAAGTAAAGATTTATATAAATCTTTAATTTCCTGGAGCGGAACCCACAACCAATCGGTTTTACAGCCACACCTTGTGCCCCTGCGCCACGACTGGCTTCGACAGTTAAGAAACCCTAAAAATAAGTATTTCAAAGAATTTGCAAGAGATCCTCTCACTCAATCTTTGTTTGAATACGACCTATCTGGAGATGTCTTTGTAGATTTAACAAAAGTGACCTAAATTCAATTTGTGCCCATTGTACTCTTGATTGCCACTCAGACTGTATTTTTTTACGTAAGTTTAGGTATGGTATAATAAATAAATGTACATTTAATACATTTTCATTGTAATTTGAAGGAAGTATTGTAATAAATCGTCTAAATTTAAAATATTTGAAATAATAAACAGTACAAAAATAAAGAATGAGACCAGTCGTGGCACGTAAGGTTGAGTGATATATTATGGATGATACTAAAAAAAAATCGCGTATTAATTTTGATAGTACCTTGAATGCATATAGGAAGACTATCTTTTTTAAAGGTAAATATTTTTTACATACTCTGAACACGTTCAGACTGCTTATCTTGTCAAATGCGGGATACAGCGTGAAGCTAAAAAGAAAAAAAGAAAAAAATCATACAGTCCACATTTTTTTATTAAAAATTACAATTGTTTGTACTGTATATATTTATATTAATTTTAATATTTCTGTCAATCCAAACTTTAGATTACTTTTAATTTTGATTCAGCAAATTTACTATGCAGTAATTTAAAGTTTAATAAATCACTGTTTAGTTAGCCCAGGTTAGGTTACCTAGGGAGCTACGTAATCAAGGTCCAGCCGCAACTCACCAACTTTTAGCCTTTATTTTTCAGGTATTTTAGAAAAAGGATTCTTGCGAACGTTTCGTTTCCACATTCTATAGCAATTTGTACGTAATTGAGATTGAAATTTTAATTTTGGAAATAAAATTTTGTGGACGCTTGTTAATTAAATGTAATTTTGTTTGTTTAATTGTTTTTATAGGTTCGAACCTTTATTTGTTGGTACTTAAACTTAACTGTGTTCAAAATTTGTGGTTTAACTCGTTGGTTTAATATTTAGTTTTATAAATTTGCTCCTGTTCGCTCGTTTGCCAAACACCTTTCGCTTCACTCTTTGTAAATAATAACTTTTAACATTTTTAAAATCTGTGTATTTCAGAAAAAACGACCCTGTGAAGAATAACTAAACTAATATACAAAATTCTAAACTTCTCCGCGCTTTCCTTACACAAGTAAGTAAAATGAAAATTCACTAGACAAGTAAAGTCTTTTACATTGAACTAATATTTGCACCGGAACATAGTAAAATTACGTTTCAAAGTCGATGTCTCCATTTGTCAGAGACGGGAGGAAAAATTGGTCGAAGTGTGAACTGTATCTTTGCATCAGGTTCTGTTTATGTATAAATATATTTTTGTGGAATCACGTACTTTAAGGCTGTTAAATTGAAACTGTTCAATTATTATTCTTTTATTTTCATATTTAGTCAATAAATTTATATGAATCTCTCTGACGACCCACATACCCATATACACATAATTAACCCTCTTAAACTTATAGTTACATTAAAGCCAATTTTACAAGATCTTCTCATAAAATATTTTCAATAGTTTTTACGTAAACTTAGAACAAAGATCCATCCTCACAAGCTTTTATATTTATAATATTAGTAGGACAGAATTTATATAGGTACACAAATTACACAAATATTTTTTGTTACATTTTTAAGCTGTATTATCCCGCATAAATTAGGGTAGGGTAGAAAAAATGTTCTAACGGAAAACAAATATATATATATATATATATATATATATATATATATATATATATATATATATATATATATATATATATATATATATATATATATATATATATATATATATATATATATTAAAGTTAACAGTCCACGGAAATTAAGTAGCGGGTCTTAACTCATATAAGATAAAGCATTACCACTGATGAACGGATCGTCCCCGTGGACAAAGGATCCCTAAATAGAAACGTTCCAATTTACTGAATGACACTATCACGGGAATAGTTTTATTTAAGTAAATCTTTCTACTGACAGATGTATAGAAATTAATTTTGCAAAGAAATTGTATTAAAATTCATTCTTTCTTGTAATAAGGATATTATGATAAGTTTTTGAGGCGAGTCGTGCGACTGTCAACGGGACAAGTTGTAGGTTCGATTCTTACTTGATGTAATGAAATATTTTTATTTCCTCGTTCTGGTAACGAAGAAAAGCACGGCGTTGAGTTTGCACACAGCACTGCAATGCCTCCAGAATGAGGCGGAATGCGTTTTTACAGGAAAATAATGTCTTAACACAAGGTTCCGTTTTCGGTGGGCTTCCTCTACCTACCCCGCTATATTCAGGGTACAGAATAAAATATTTTTTACAGACGGATACTATTCTATCCTGTGGGTAGATATTGAAAACTTAGTATCAAAACACTAAGTTCTCTGTGTTCCGCTCATTTGCTACCTTAGTGAAGTAGCCGGAGGGGAAAAGAGCGCCAATAGTCACTATCATCGATACTATGTCCTCGAAGGTTATTCGAGGTCTTACCACTCTATGCAAGTGAAACGCCAAATTTCTTACTGGGCGCAGCATCAAGGACCTTGTGGTTTTTGCTCCAAATAGATGCCCGTAAACGCTGGCGTCCCGTGGATGCTGATTGCTGTTCTCTACGCTATTTCTTCTGCAAATCAATGACATATTAGAGGAATCTAACGTACATTGATTTTACAAATGATACCACAGTGGACACTTTATACTCCGGCCGTGCAAGTGTTACTCTGGAAATCGTCTGCCAGTGCCGAAATAAACTTCAGTATCTATGTCTTCTATTGAGACATCCCTAGGGAATATTTTTTATGAAGTGAAAGGAACCTGGTTCAAGTGAATCCCCATAAATTTGCGCCTTAACCACTAAGACCATATGTTGTATCACTAGTTTTAGAGATTAAAAGCCGCGCCCAGTATTAGTATATTGGGCCTCAGCGTTTCCAATGACTGCCAGTATCGCGATCATTAGGAAAACAAGGCCAGGTTGCCCTCAATAAAACTGGCCGGCCTTATATGGAGTACTGCTCTTATCTCTGGCCTGGTGCACTCCAGTATAAGATTGACCTATCCACGTATAAACTGTGGAATGGACTGCGACAGTGTTTTCAGGTGGGCACAATATGGGTACCATCAAAAGCAAGCAAAGCTATCAAAAATAATTCTTAACCATTATTTATTTACTCATTTAAATATATTTTTTTCATAAAGAAAATTGGTACCTTTGCAAATAAAATTTTCTTCGAAACGTAGAATATTTATTTAAACTTTAAAGTTTAAAAAAAATGTTTTATTTCTTCGGCTCCAAACAAATGAAAATATTTGTTCGGTTAAAATTTCAAAATAGAAATATGACTTTTTCACCAAAAGCTCGCGAATATAGGAAAAACACTAACTAAAATAACCTTTAGAAAAATATAGCTGCTCTAACACCGGCCAAACAAAAGAGTAAAAATATATGAAAGTATGATTAAACATACATAGATGAATTTATATATATATATAGTACGTACATGTAATATTATCGAAGCTAGTTGTGGCGCAGGGACATAATCCTGCGTGTGTAAACGCGATTGGCTGTGGGTTCGATACCGACACTATAATAAAACATAAATGAAATATTTAATATTTCCATGTTCTCGTTCTGGCCTCGAGATAAAGCGTGGCGTCGAGTTCCGCCACTCAATAAGCAACGTCTCCATAATTCAGCAAAAAGTGTAGTGCGGAGTGTCTCAACACTAGGTTCTTTCTGCCAATTATTATATGGTCGTAGTTGTTGATACGATTTCGATTCAATGAAATGCATTATCGAAGTCAATATATCAAAACAATTAACGTGACGTAATATATATATAATACATATTTTGAATCACCTGTTGAGGCCTTCGTGGCACAAGGTCACGAGGGTATTACTATAACGCGATGGTTGTGGGTTCATTACCCACTTGTAGAATTATTGTTTATTAATATTTCTATTACTTCGCTCTAGCATCAAAGCAAAACCCCGGAACCCCCACTTAACACACAATCGAAAAATTCGGCCGAAAGTGAGGAACGGATTCTTAACATTAGGTTTCCCTCTGCCTACACTGCTATATGCGTGATATAGCGTGAAAAAATTGCACATTTAGGAAAAATAAGCCTTTTCGGTATGAAAAGAACCAGGCAAAGAAGCTCATGGCCACTCTTTTTAACTGCCAATGTCATAATTCACAATTTTCCATCTTAAGAAATAGACCAATACAGTTCCAACATCTTTATCGCCTGTGACTGTGCCCTTCGGCACAGTCTGTTCTTAACCTTTTTTTTAAATTTGTTTAGTGACAAATTAATCACGTCGTTTGGAAGTTTCTTATAAAAACGTATACTTTGTCCTACCAATGAATGAGACACTTTATGGAGGCTAGAGGCGGGCGGGCACAGCAAGTTTGTTTTTGTTTCTGAAATTACGTTGATGGAGATCACTATTTTCCTTAAATTTACTGGTATTTTTATGTACATATACTAAATTGTCATAAATATATTGTGAAGATGTTTATTTCTTTGAATTTGTGTCTTAGTAGAGCATTCAGCCAAATATTTTTTTATTATTTAATTTTTTTATATTATTACCATTTAAATATAAATAATAGTGTAAATAGCATAAATGTAAAACAAGCAAACCATGCAGGATAAAATTATATGAGACTATGTTTATTCCATTGAAATGCCCTCGCCTTTGCAATGGTCAGAAACCATCCAATTTATATAATGAATAGAATCACATGAGTTAAATGAAATGTATGGGCGTGTGGCCGGCACAGAAGGATACCACATTAGTAGCATACTGTATAGTTGTACAGCAAATTGATTTTTGTTTATATTTGTTGTTGTTTTTTTTTAATTCAAGGGGTGAAAGAAAACGTAGTGACTGTTCTCTATTATATGCCCATTTGGCTCATTGACCCATCCCGATCCACTTATGAAATATTGAGTGTACGGTAGTACTCAAGACCACAATTTAAATAAGCAATGATAAGGTTAATTTATACATACCCGTATATAATAAAATTGTAACGGACCGGTGTCTGTACATGAATATATATAAGAAAAAAATGTTATTTAATCCTTTATTAATGTAATTGATCCAATATAAAATGGTTCTTAAATTTTTTGACTGTTTGGCTGTGCGTTTGTTCACGCTAATCTCAGAATTGGCTCAACCGATTGAAATGCAGTTTTGACTATTGAATTTCAGCATGTTTTTCTTTACATGTTGAGTTTATTTCGTTACAATCGGTTCGTAATAGAAAAAAATTTGGGTTTGCCGTGAATACGTTTATATAACTGGTTATATTTTAAATAAAATAATGAATGGTGCAATATAACTTTATTAATTTAGAGTTTACATGATACTAAAACCCAAATAAACAATTGTAACATTTTTGTCTGACAGTCTTTCGCCTTATCAAGGCTAACCTCCGGACCAGCAGAAGCGATTACAATGAGGCTTACAGACAAAGGGTGCTGGGGAGCAACATAAAGGCTATTTTGATACATTAAACAGTCATATCAATTTAAAGTATATTGTTCTACAAAATGGCTACTTCCTAAGAGTTATTTTACACAATTGTTTTATTGAATTAGCTAAAAGTTTAGTTTTCAGTGTTTTGTTGTTATTTTTTTTTTTTTTATGGAAAAGACACGGCAAACGAACGTGCGGGTCACCTGATGGTAAGTGATTACCGCCGCCCACGGCCCCGTGCAACCCCAGAGGAGCTACAGGTGCGTTGCCGGCCTTTAAGATGGGTTGGGCGCCGGGGCCCGGCATTACCTGATGCGAAACGCAGTGGCATAAAGCCCACTACTTCACGCCGGTTTTAAATGCCAGGGGTGGTAATGATCCGGTCGAGTCTGCCCATGCGTGTTGCCATTGCTAGCGACGTGACTCTACCACACGTACTTTAGTAGCCTCTTGCGACACCACCAGTACCAGGATGATCCTATTCTAGGCCGGGATCACACGGCACAAAAGTATTTCATATTGTGTTTCATAAAGTATTTCATAAAGTGTTTCATATTGTTCCTACAATATTATTTGTATGATGATAGAACTCGAGATTGTTTGATTGTAAAATAGATTGAGATTTGGGATTCTCTAATAGAACGGTATAAATAACGTAACTAAAATAATTAATTACTTCGTACTTGACAGGCAGATTTCCGCTGAATTCTGTAGGCATTGAGTGTTGAGTGGCAGAACTCAAAGCCGCACTTTGACACTCGACACCAGAGCGGAGAAAGGGATATATAAATTTAATATAATTTTTATTTAAATTTTATAATTATATAAGTTTGAAAACAAATGTTTCCTTTCCTCGAATGGGTATATAACCCACAACCTATACCCCCATATAAGTCACACTTTGTGCCTTTGCGCTTTTTTGACAGGCCTCAAAAAAAAATTGATGTGCATACATTAAATCTATAACAATGAAATAACAAGTTAAACAAAATAAAAAAATATTGACACTAACTCAGAACAGGACGCCAGATCATATACAGCACTTCGTTGAACGGTCAAAAAATAATTATTATTCCATGCTTATGTCACTTTTAAAGATTCCCCGGCAGTGCCTATTGAATTTATTCATTCGCTTGATTGTAAATTGAAAATGGATCTGCAATGCAAATTGGATCTCGAATCTGAAGATAACGGAATTATATTGTTGGTAAAACGGATTTTTTTTTGGAAATTTTATTTTACAGTTGGCTCTATTAAAAAGTCTTTAAGGTATTTTTTTGGGGTGTTCATGAGCGAATTTATGTTATTACGGAAATTGTATGTTGGGTAACGAGTTGGTTCAAGCATTAATGCTTAAAGTGACGCTACGCCCACATGGTAAAATAAAATCATAAATTATAATTTTGGAAGCCAGTCGTAGCGCAGGGGCACAAAGTGTGATTGCAAACGCGACTGGTTGTGGGTTCGATCCTCACGCGAGGAATTCAAATATTTATTAAAACTTATATATAAATATATAATTTACATTTTTTTGCTCTAGCGTCGAGGCAAAGAGCGGCGTTAAGTTCTGCCACTCTGCATGTAACGCCACCAGAACGGAGTGTCCTAACATAAGGTTCATTCTGCTGTGCACGGGATACAGCGTGAAGTTAAAACTGAAGAATTATATTTTTGGCCTCATTCTGCATTAAACTTTACTATTTTCCGTCAGAATCTAAGAAACTTAAAAGGGGAGAAATACAAAATATTTTTTTTCCGGGAAATATTGAACCTACAATCACTGTTAACGTTAATCCACTATATTTCATATTTTCATTTAATTTACTCATAAAATTGCTCATTTGATGCCGTGGTGGTGAAGGAACACAAACGGGCGATTGCAAATGCGACGGTTGCGGGATCTATATCCGTTTGGGGAAATAAAGCATTTCATATATCATTTCCTATAAGGAAACCAGATATAGCGTGGCGTTGAGTTCTGCGACTTAACATGCAATGTCTCCAGAATTGGGCGGACAGCGACAGAGTATCTTAACCAGGATCTCTCCGTCTGACCTGCTATATGCGGGATACGGGGTAAAACTGAAAGTAATTCAATTCGAGTACGAAAAAGAATTTTCATTTAATTTTTGCTCTTCTTGCACTGTAGTCTGGGCAAGAGACGTCAGCCGTTGTCTGTCCACGTAATTTCGTTATAGTGACGTGCATACGTAATTGAAACTTGGTAAAACAAGATCAAATTGACTTTTTCTTAGAATTTTGTATGGAATCATAGTTATGTTTTATTATATTTTAATTTACTTTTTTGAAATTCAGATATCCCTTTTATTACATTTTTAACGATACATTAGAGGCCAGTCGTGTCGCAGCGGCACGAAGTGTGACTGTAAAACCAACTGGTTGTGGGTTCGATCCCCACTCGAGGAGATGAAATATTTACTTAAATTTATATTTCCATTTCTTCGCTCTGGTGTCGAGGTTAAGCGCGGCGTTAAGTTCTGCCACTCAACACGCAATGTCTCTAGAATTCGGCAGAAAGTGGGAAACGCAGTGTCTTAATACTAGGTTCCCTCTGCCTACCCTGCTGTATGCGGGATACAGCGTGAAGCTGATTTAATGATACTTTAATTCGATTTTTTTTATATTCTTCTACTTTATAATAAAATAATATTTTGAAAAACAAGATTCAATTATTATTTTTCATGCTAAAAACTAAGTAAAAACAAATAACTTAATATAACTTAAGTTGATTGATTGATTCGATCTCCTATATTTTGCTTGTAAGAATCATTTCTTTTTTGACAATGTCTATAACATATTTATTTAGAAAACGTATAAAAATTTGAACGTAGCGTTAACTAACCCATACGTTCTCATCAAGCTACGTCGAAACACGTTAATACGCTTGTTACAACTTATTTATGTTGCTTTATACGTTTTCTAAATAAGTATTTTTCTTTCCTGAGTGTGGAATAATACTTTAAAAATGTTAAAAATGTCTAAAACATCAATATTCTTGTAGACTACCTTAATTACCTTTTAAGTAGATCATAAAATCATTAAAGTTAAAATTTTACCGATTTTATGTCCTATAAGACCTTGGTAACTGCGACCTATAAGACCTAAAGCCTGGGTCCCCTAACCTTATTTAGAGACATAACTAGTCTTGGGTTGAGATTTATTTTAAGTCACCGTCGGAGATTTATAAAGACCTAAGAGTCGCCAAAAAACCAATAATGGAAAATTCACAGGATCATATAGTTTACATCATTTTAGAGTTCAGAGCCTAGGATCGCATAAGAAAGCTCAATATTTGGACGTATTTTCTTAATTTTTTACTTACAACTGGGCCTACAAATAAGAATTATTTATGCCGTTAGCTCTAAAATGGTGGTTTAAAATTTCATGATTTTGATGATTCCAGCGCAGGAGTTAAAATTATATCTTAATGCGTTAAGATAATTGAATTTTACAAATCAAATTAATTTTTTAAGAATGTGATAAATCACCGGAAAGTAGGAAAGGGTAAAAACTTGTTGGTACATGAAGCGAATCTTTTGAAGTTTTTAAGTAGTCGAAATACAGAGAAATATCTAATACCAACCAACAATCAATTGAAATTTAAGAAAGAAGAATTCTTCTTTATTGAATTTTAGAATTAGTTCATACATATGACTCACAATAAACTCTAAGGATATTCCTATTTCGTCATCAACACCGGATATATTTCTTTATTTCAGAAGCTTAAAACACGTAATAGTAGAACTCATAGCCATATGGAGAAAAATTATCCCAAAAGATTCAAAGTCAATATGTAGGTAGCTTTGAACACACGAACGAATTGACCAGGAATAGCTTCACAGTTGGTGAGAAACTTTGTACATGGTAAAAGTAGGAGCAACGAAATCTGTCTAAATTTTGCTAAATAATGTCCATAACTATCAACAATCATTTCTACAATATATTTCACAGGTACCACTAGTGCATTCATTCCAGATTTGGTAACATAAAGAGAGGAGTTGGGAGAATGGATGTGAGCGATAGTCCAAGTCACAATTGAAAGGGGCCTCTTTTAATTGACACCTAGTACATCCAAAGCACTGTTCTGGGTTCCATACCCTGCAAAATGAAGATGGAAGATGGTGAAGTCATGATATTCTAAGTAGTTTCTTGACATTAAAAAAATCTCAACACATAATAATTATATTTTAAGTACCAGATAAAAATTATACCAGAATATAATACCAGAATACCAGACCGCAAATACCAGAATAGGCAGAGGAAACTTGTTAACTTCGTGTTAAAATATGTTTCGTTTCCAACTTTCCGCCGAATTCTGAATGCATTGTGTGTTGATTTGCGGAACTCAACCTCGCACTTTACCTTAACACCAGATCGAAGAAATAAAAATATTAAATATTTCATTTCCTCGAGTGGGATCGAATCGATAATTTGTGGCGTTTACAATCACATCTACGACGAGACTGGCCTAACACACAATTCACATACAAAAATATTAGGTCATAAAACTAAATTGATATTAAAAGGCCAACAGCGTAAGGGAACATTTTTAATAAAAATATTATATAAATTAATGAACCCATTTAAATGCAAAAACAATATTTTCATATCGTTGAGGCGGACGTGGATAACGTATGAATCACACAATTTCATTGTATACTTAGGTTTTACCGGGTCTTATTAATAAATAGATTTATATATGAAAGATTTATTTTACATAGTATATCAATATTTATGTTCAATATATCTTGTGATAAAAGTATATTTTTTATATTCTATAAAAAGTTTATCCCGCTGTCCCTACCCTACTATATACAGTGTAGACAGAAGCAACATAGGAGAGAAAATATTAAAACACATCGTTTTCCGAAAAGAAAATATGTTCGCAACACATGACTTCACAGTGATGTTTGAAGATTGAAGACGCTGAGACACGTCTTACTTAATGCGATATTCTTTTTTTTTTTTATGGAAGACCCCAACCCCAGAGGAGCTACAGGTGCGTTGCCGGCCCATTAAGATGGGTGGGGCGCCGGGGCCCGGCATTACCTGATGCGAAACGCAGTGGCATAAAGCCACTACTTCACGCCGGTTTTAAATGCCGGGGGTGGTAATGATCCGGTCGAGTCGGCCCATGCGTGTTGCCATTGCTGGCGACGTGACTCTACCACACGTACTTTAGTCGCCTCTTACGACACCACCAGTACCAGGATGATCCTATTCTAGGCCGGGATCACACGGCACGCAATAATATTCATAATATTTTATAAATGTTTTCTAAAATAGAGGCCATCGTGAGTCAGCAACGCGTGCGGAGACGTGATTTATTTTAATTTCTTCGCTTTGGTAAGAAGACAAAGTTGTTAAGTTTCGCTACTCAATACGCCGTGTCATCCCGGTCTAGTATAGGATCATCCTGGTACTGGTGGCGTCGCCAGCAATGGTGTCACGCATGGGCAGACTCGACCGGATCATTACCACCCCCGGCATTTAAAACCGTCGTGAAGTAGTGGCTTTATGCAGCTGCGTTTCGCATCAGGTAATGCCGGGCTCCGGCGCCCAACCCACCTCTAAGGCCGGCAACGCACAGCTCCTCTGGTGTTGCACGGGGCCGTGCGCGGCGGTAATCACTTACCATCAGGTGACCCGAACGCTCGTTTGCCGTGTCATTTCCATAAAAAAAAAACACAATATCTCAAAAATTAGTCGGAATTGTTGCTTGAGATTTGGACTGCGAAAAGCTCTTTTAATTATTTAATTTTTGTTTTCCCAAATTTGTTAGAGTTAGCACGATGTTGAGTTGATGAGCACTAAAACTATGGCTATTAATACTTCACAACAATGCTCAGGTTTTACTTTATTGTAGGTATTTTTTTTAGCTTGCACACAGAAGGATAGGTCCATTCTCCATTACTCGCCGATGAATTCAGGACTCATGGCGTGTTGAGAGGATAAGTTCCTTATCGCCAAGTTTTGACTCGGTGTCAGAGCGAAAACGAAACGCCGCGTTTTGGCTTTTTACCAAAGAGAGTAAATGAAAACATGAAATATTCCTTCCCACAAGTGGAAATAGAATCTACAGCCACAAGTTTATGCCTCTGCACCACGATGCTCTCAAATCGTACATATTTAATGACAAAGATTATCGTTTTAGGGATAAATAACAAAAATATAATTCGTATAGAAAGAAAACTTATCCTTTATTTTATTTTACCAAAAACCCTCCATATATATATTATATATATTTAAAAGAATCCTCCCCATAAACAAGATGTAAACCCATAAGCATTTTTACCTTTAAACATTGCTTGACAAGTCCCAAATGGCTGAGATACGACGCGACGGTTGAGTTACTTCAGCTTGTTATTCGTGCGACACGTCAAATAGACTTGGTGATTGTGTTCGCCTGCTATTGCCTTTTGAGATTGCCGATGGTCCCTAAGGCTAGTATATATGTATGTATATTGTATATATCTATACATATATGGTACATACATACTAAATATGTTTAGCTATATTAGGTTGTTAAAGAGGCCGTCGTAGTGCAGCGTGGCGCTGTAGATACTGTAATTGGGGGTTCGATTCACAGTCGTTCGAATGATAATATTTAAGTTATTTTCAACAACTCGCTCTGGTAGATACACCGCGGCAACTATTCCCGCTATTCGACAGGCAATATGTCGAAAATTAGGGCAAAAACTCGGCAAGGAAGAGTCTGCAACCCAACATCATGTCGGGCTCTTTTGCGGTAAACATGAAATATATTGTCTTTTCCACTTCTTTCCTTATGTTCAGCCTATGAGGAAGACATCTCCATCAGAAACAAAAAAAATTAAGTGAGGCGTTGGAGCTGGAATTCCTTTAATATACGGTATAGTGATAATTAAACTAATGATCGTCATTTGTATTGCAAATAACGTGGCTATTACTTCTAACTGTTTATTGACTGGAATGAAACTATTGTTATTTTATGTTTAACCTGTCTATATATGTACAGGGTGTACTCGATCGTACAGTACGGTAGTTTATGGGTAGGGGATCTAAGTACTTATCTATTTTACCCTCATATATATCCAACAATTTTCAAGGTTCAGGAGATAATTGGGGAAAAATATTTATTTAGAAAACTTAACGTATAAAAATTTAACTTAGCTGGACTCGAACCCGCGCCTCCAGGAAACTGACCTGTTCAGTCAGGTGTTAATCGAAGTGTTTGTACCTTTTGCCAGTCAACAATACATTGTAGAGTACAAATAATTTGATATTCTAGCTATCCCAGCAAATACTAGTGCCCTTGAGTGGCGGTTAATATAAATTTTCATAATCTTTAGTAGACATATTTTTAAGTATTGATTGCACTGCCTTTCTTAAAAACTAATAATACTCGTAAAGAATATTCTCTTAAAAATTAATCAAGATAGCATAACGGAATAAACTGTACTTAAATAAAAAAAATGGCCTATTTGACCTATATAACCTTTTTTAATGTTTTCTACGAAATTTTTGTCATTCTAATTAAATTATTGTGTGGTTGTGGATTCGGTTCCCAATAGAAAAAAATTAAAGATTTTAAATTTTCATTTAGTGCTGACACTTGATACGCGATGCGTTTAGAATTTGGTGGAAAGTGGGCAATGGAAGTATTAATAGTTAGTGTTAAGACACTTTGTTCGCATTAAGTAACGGAGGTCTTTGACACTGGGTTCGCTCTGCCTACCTCGCTATGTGCGAGATACAGCGTACTGCAAAAAAAACTTGTTACAGATTCCTCCTATTACAACAAATGATGATACTTAGTTTATTTAGGTACTGCCTTCTTCTTGCAAATTGAATCGTTCCGTTTTAATTTGTTATTACAAGTCCGTTTGATTTTGTTTCCGTTGAAAATGATAATTTATTACAAAGTCTATATAGTAAAAGTATATAGTAAAACGTTAATTGGCTTTTATTTACATTACATATGAATTGAGGCCGGCCGTGGCGCAGGGGCACAAAGTGTGACAGTAAAAGCTACTGGTTGTGGGTTCGATCCCCCCTCGAGGAGATGAAAATATTTATTTAAATTTATATTTCCATTTCTTCGCTCTGGTGTCGAGGTAAAGCGCGGCATTGACTTCTGCCATTCAACAAGCAATCCCTCCAGAATCTGGCAGAAAGCGGGGAACGGAGTCTTAACACTAGGTTCCCTCTGCCTACCCTTTTGTATGCGGGATACAGCGTGAAGCCGATTTATTTATTTTATACGAATTGAGACTCTTGTAGCGCAGAAGCACAACGCCTGACTTTAAATGCGATTGTTGTGGGTTTGATGCTCAAGTAATTAAAATTTCCTCGCTCTGGCAGATAAAAGGTTACGCCACTCTATATGCAATGTTTCAAAAATGAGGCGAGTGGAACAGAGTGTGTCTTAACATTAGGTTCTCTTTGCCTTACCTATGCGCCTGGTTGTGGGTCGATCCACACTCGAGGAAATGAAATATTTATTTAAATTTATATTTTTAATTTCATCGCTCTGGTGTCGAGGCAAAGCACGGCGTTCAGTTTTGCCACTCAACACGCAATGCCTCCAGAACTTGACGCAAAGTGGGGAACGGAGTGTCTTAACACTAGGTTCCCTGTGCCTACCCTACTGTGGGCGAGATCTGTGGTGGAGCGTGAAGCTGATTTAATTTTATGTGCAACACACATTGCTCATTAAGAGGTCGAACTAAACGTAGAGTTTTATCATCGCAATTTTACTGAGGATCTACAACCACCAATTACAGTCTATTTACCTCAAAACCTATAAATTACTATAAGATATCAAATAATCAGTATTGAAGCATAAACAATGTATCTAAATTAGAAATTCCTTACAAGCGCTTCAAAACTCCAACTTCATTAATATATCCTTGAGGAACTAAACACTGTGCTTTATAGGAAGAGGGAAAACAATTGATATATAACAATCTTTTTGACTTTGGACTTTTAACCATCGCGCTTATTTGCAGCCTTTTATTAACCTTTCAGCTTAACGTTGTATTCCGCACGCAGCACGATATATCTACTGCCTTTTGTCGAACATCGAACCAGGGAACCTAGTGTTAAGAAATCCGTTTCCATTAATCCCCATTTTCCACTGAACTCTGAATGCATTGCGTCTTAACCTTGACACACGAGCGAAGAACTATTAAATATATTCATTTTCTTGAGTGTTAATCAAACCCGCTATTTTTCGTGTGTACAAGCTCCTATGTCTGCGCCACGACGACATTCTCATTAACCTGCAAAGACAGTATATTACTATAAAATATCTAATAACTATTGTAGTATCACAGCAACATAACTAATAATGTATCAAAATTAGAAATTCCGAACAGGCACTGTGAGACACTCAACGCTCGCTGGCAATAAATTCACGATTATTCGTCAATTCGTAATTATAACGCGGATATACATATTAATGGAGTGTGAATTGGTTTGATTTGCATAAACCTATCGAGTTACTTAGATTAATCTGTGCTTAACGCTGTGTTATGTTTTTTTTTATCTGTACTATCGTAGTGCAGCGGCATGAAGGGTGACTGTAAAGGGGACTGGTTGTGGGTTCGATGCCCACTCGAGGAGATGAAATATTTACTTAAATTTATATTTCCATTACTTCGCTCTAGTATCGAGGCATGGCGCTAAGTTCAACACGCAATGCCTCCAAAATTCGACAGAAAGTGGGGAACGGAGTATCTTAACACTAGATTTCTTCTGCTTACCTTTTACATAGTGGATGATTTTGTTTGCTTGGACGTGCTAATCTCAGGAAGTAACAGGTTCTAGTTGGAAAATTATTTTTGTGTTGAATATCTAGGAAGGCTATGGGTTATATTATATTAAGTTAATAATAGTTTTGATATAAATGAAGTGAAATATGAATGAAGCGTCTCAACACTAGGTTCACCCTGCCTACCCTCCTTCTCGGATAAGAGGATAAAGCTGCTTATATGAAATATATTCAAAATATATTCGCGACTTGTTCACAAAGCGTAACCTCACTTTGCTGATTAAACATCAACACTGTTACCGAATTAATTGTCTTGTTTTCTTTGTAGGCGATCATTTGCAATTCAAATCCGGCGGCGTCTTGTCCAAGCTTGTTGGGACGTATTCATGGCCTTACCCTTAAGTGATCTATTTGGTTCTGTGAGATTTGAATTTTTCCCTTATAGCTCATTGGTAATAATACATAGTATTCATCTGTAGGTACATAGAAATAGTATTATTATATATATTTTTTTCATTTTTAGAGTGAGTGCCATTGGTGGTTTGTAACAAATATTGACCATAATGTTTCTTAAACATAATTAACAAATATCTTTTTCGAATTGTTTTATTTCATCTTGTACAGTTATTTAAAAAAAATCTAGTATAATTATTATAATTTAAGCAATTAATATAATTTTAATATTCTAAAATTTTTTTGAAGTAATGATGAAAAAAATTAAATATATATAAACGAACAAAATTCAAATATCATATAAGAATAATATCATGATTTTGACGGTTACCATTTTGTTCTCCATGGATGGCGATCGAATCTCATCGGCGATTGAACTTTTCAACACATTAAATTCTACAGTTTCCGCCTTTAAAGATATACATATGTTTTAGAACTCAATATCACATTTTATCAATCTATTTATGGTATAAACATGCGAAGACATTGTGGATTTCTTAATACCTTTCTTACTTGCTCTATGCTCTATTAACAGGCAATGCCCACGTAATTCTACGAAAAGTGGAGTGAATGGAAACGGTCACAAGGCTCCCAGGTTCCCTCTGCCTACTAATCTTAGAAACAGCTTATCCGATTTAAATCATTATTATATTATATTTAAATCATTATTAAATTATCCGATTTAAATCATTATTATATCATTATTATATTTTGCAGAACTTCCCTTAACATTAAATGTTTCATTTACATAAGCCGATATAATTTGAATCGACAAAATTAATTGTTTTATTGAAAGTGGTAGAAATTTTAGTTTCCAATGTTAATTAAAATAATATTAATTTTTTAAAAT
The DNA here is from genome assembly GCA_917862395.2 of Heliconius sara. Taxonomy (NCBI): domain Eukaryota; kingdom Metazoa; phylum Arthropoda; class Insecta; order Lepidoptera; family Nymphalidae; genus Heliconius; species Heliconius sara. The sequence continues at coordinate 1,479,364 of OU860795.2, forward strand.
GATAATATTAGTAAATCAGATTAGTATTGAAATAACGAGTATTAAAAGCGGGCGAACCCGCGAGCGGGTGGCTAGTATTATTTATATGACACGAGCTTATAGCGTCACGGTGGCGTCTATTTTGGTCTAGACAGGTCTTCGTATCAAAATTTTAAGTAGCCAATTGAATATTAAGATTGAATATTATACTTGAGATGTTTCTAAATAAATAAATAAAATATTGGATGTGATGAATCGACTATTTAGACTGCCGAATTATTTTTCTATTCCAAGAAAATATATTTCTACAGACCGTCCTTGCACAGCGTCACAGCTCATAACTGTAAACGCGACGGTTGTGCGTTCAAATCCTATTCAGGAAAAGAAAGTATGTTTATTTCCTCGCGCTTGTGGCAAATATAAAGCATGGCGTTGAGTTTCACCGCTCAATATGCAATATATTGAAAATTGGGTAGTACATGGGGAACGGAGAGTCTCTCTTATTGATAAATTCCCTCTGAAAGGTGAAAGGCTAGTGAAGTTACTAGCTGCATATTATAATCTATTAAATATTACTAGAAAAAAATATCTATTTCTTACCTTCACACTATAACCTACCTAGTACACAGATCAAATCTAGTGTCCAAGTACTTTGTTCTCCACATTTTGAAATCGAATTTTTAATTCCCTTGAAACCGAAATATTGCGTGTTGCTTCGCGGAACTCAACGCCACATTTTATTTTAACAAAATGAGCAAGAGGGCTACCTAAAATGTTATATATTTAGGAATATTAATACATACATGCACATACTAAACTTGCGAGTAACCAAACTTTACCGAATAAACTTACCAACGAGTTTAACTTGTGTTATACTTTCGTGATTTATATTTCTAGAAATATACTTTGAAGTGACTGTAAAATTTCTCGATTTATGACTATTTTGAATTTTATATCGTCATATAAGTGGAGTTTCAGTTTTAACAACCGTAAAAATCGTGTAGTTCATATACTTATTGTATATAAATTATGTAATATTTGCAATAAATAAAGCCATTTATTGACTTTGGCTTTGTAATTTTGGTAAATATAGAATAGTAGAGGCCAGTAGTGGCGCAGGGGCACAAAGAGTGACTGTAAAACCGACTGTTTGTACGTTCGATCCCCACTCGGATGGAGGAGGAAATGAAATATTTACTTAAATTGAAATTTATATTTACATTTCTTCGCTTTGATGTCGAGGCAAAGCGCGGCGTTGAATTCTGCCACTTAACACGCAATGCCTCCAGAATTTGGCAGAAAGTGGGAAACGGAGTGTCTTAACACTATGTTCTCTCTGCCTACCCTGCTGTGTGCGGGATACAGCGTGAAACTGATATGTATATATTAAAAAATAAATAATAAATAAAATTAAACCTAAGAGCTTGGAAAACAAATAAATAGGAAAAACAAAAAAAAAAAACATTTAAAATCTGTATTGAAAATTTTTATTCCACATCAATAATCTATTACTTTGAAGATTATAATTGGCTTAAATAGCTAATATAGCAAATTTATAATCATTTTATCCACTAGCATTTGATAGATTATAACCATTCATATCAATTTGGGTAATTGAACTAAAATACGTACAATTTGAAATTTCTATTGCAATACATACTCGAATTTAGGTAATCATTTTCCAATTTCAATCGAAGTTTTAGATACTTTATATAAAAAAAATAGCAGGGGACCCGTAGACCATAGATATATTAAATTAGATAGATATGAGTGGTTCAACATGTATTTGAAATTTTATGGAATAAAATCGGTTTTTGAAGAAAAACGGCAAACAGCTCGATATTGACAAACAGGTGTTGGGTCTGTGCTCCGTAAAAGTTTTGTAAGGATAGCTCAATGAAAACATATTGAAAAATATACTTGAATCATGAAGCAGGAAAAACATGTCAATCTTATTACAAGAATTGACTACATTTAAAATGATTCCTTAAGGTATTTGTACCTTAGTGTACCCCTATCTTGGAATCAAGTCTACAACCCTCATGGGCAACCAGGTGTGTCCCACTGCGCCTCGACGGCCTCTATCTATTTCGGTAAAACATTTTCATTTCTATTTCGAGTTAATAAACATAGGCGTACTTTTTACGAGTGAATAAAGTTATCGATATTTTGAGCACCTCTTACTTCGAAATTCTAACTGAATTAGTTTTTCAATAGTGCAACTGTAGGTGCGAGCCCAATTTCGTATGCAAATAATTTTTACAAATAACAGTTTAGTAGTAAAATGTTGATATTTTCATATACTTAAGTGGTTCATAATATTTGTGCCAATCAATTTGTTAAATTTATTTTTAATAGTATATTGTAAGTTTTATAAATAAAAAAGTAAATTTATATATCATGTCGAACCCACTACCTGTGGCGTTTATAGTCACACGCTTGTGCTTTTGCGACACCACTGGTCTCAACAATTGTTGAATGGCGGAATTTAACGCAGGCTGTTCTAATTCACTTAACGAATATAAATTCTATTATAATAGTATGAGACAATTGAATAAAAATATACTGGATTTCAACCTGTCAATTTAGTTTAATAATAGACAACGGTTATACAGTTTAAAATATATTTAGATTACTTTTTTAAGTATAAATTAAAGAGAAATTATTATAACAAATGACAGTCGCCTAGAAGGAGTCCTTGTGTCATACACAACTTCAAATTATTTCCAATTAAACTAAGCGGGCCAGTCGTGGCAAAGTGGTACAAACCGTGCGAATGTAAACGCGACAGGTTGTGAGTTCGATTCCCAATTAAAGATTCCCAAGGAAATGAAATACTTATTTTGTCATATCCTCGCTCTATTTGATTTTTGTCACTCAACACGTAATGCGTCCAGAATTTGGAGAAAAGGGGAAATAGAAGAGTCACTCCTATCAGAACGAAGTGCCTACTAGGTTCCCAGGTTCTCTCTGTCTACCCTGCCGTGAGATAGATAATGTTAATCAATATCTCATTAACTTGAAACAAAATTAAAACTCTGAATCATTTTTTTACAAAACTAACTATATAAAAGTTAGTTTTAATATTATGGAATGATCGAAAGTTCGATCACTACTACAAAAATACACCTGCATACGGTGAAAGTTTCGCGAACTTTTAATAGGTGCCCATCGAAAGTATGAGTTTTGGGGAAACATAATTGTCGCCTCGAGTATTTGACACTTATGTACTATGTTACTAACATATTTATTCTCGTACATTATATGTGAAATACTTATGAAAATATAAATTACATTCTTATATAATCTAATCGCCATTATGGCGTAGCGGAATATAGGCGGAATGTTAACGCAATGGTTGTGGGTTCTAGTGCCACATGGGAAAACGGTTTATCATAATTTCTTCCGTCTAGTGACACCGTACAATGTCTCGAAAAATTTACGGAATGTGGGGAAACGGAGTGTATTAACACTAGGTTCTTTCTATCTGCTGTTCCTTTATACGGAATATATCGTGAAGTTAGACAAACAAAACAACTTTTTTTTAATTTCTGGTGTTAAGACACGACACTTTTCACTTTCCGCCGAATTCTGGAGGCATTGTGTGTTGAGTGGTAGCTGTTTGCCTCGATATCTAATCAATATATTAAACATTTCATTTCCTCGATTGGGAATCGAACCCACAACCTGATGCGTTTACAGTCACACGCTAATGTTCCTGCGCCAATACTTGTCTCATCACAGTATCATATATTTGACTATATATATACACTTCCAGGGCAATTTTAAGTATCGCACTATCGCGTTCAACGAAATATATTTGACATTATCTAATTTTTTATTAAGCTTCATTCTGTATAGCAGGGTCGATGGAAACTTCATTCTGTCTAAAAAAAATACGCAACTACTGCTACGACACTCTGTTCTCCTTTTTTCCCCAGAATTCGAGACATTGATGTTTAAGGGCGGAATTTAACTCGGCTTTTTGTCTCTCTTTACTAGAATCAAATACAGTCGCAGACTGTTCTAATTCACTTAACGATTCAAAATTTTATTATAATACTATGAGACAATTGCATAAAAATATACCGGATTTCAACCTGTCAATTCAGTTCAACAATAGACAACGGCTATATAAAGTTTTTTTGTACAAAATAATTCTACTTAATATTGATGTTGTTATTTATATGCAACTTAGCAAATCCTTTTAAAACCTTTTAAGCTTAACAGAAAAATATTTTTCGTACTTTTCATTACCTTTTTTTTGCTCCCAAAATCCATTCAGTCTATTTTAAAAATCTTTTAAGGATGTATCCATTATTATTTTAGATAAACAAATGAATAACGTAGTAAAAACTAGGTTATCTCTACAAACAGTAATAATATAAAAGTAAATGTATAATTATTATAGCTTCACGCTGTAACCCACACATAGCAGAAAAGGTAGAGGAAAGGTAGAGGAACCTGGGAACCACGTTGCGGCGGAATGGCTTACCTGCGGTAGTGTTTCCAAGTCGATACGACATATGTAGGTTTTTTCAAAAATATGAAACTGTGGCAACAAGGATTTCACTCATAATCAACTGTCTTGTCTTTTCCATTAAAAAATTCTAGTGTTAAGATACTCCGTTCTGACTTAGATACGATTATTATAATTATATACACGGATCTGTAGATCAGCGGAAGACTATTGACAATAAAAGCTGTGAATTTGAACTTCATTCGGAGGAATAATTTATTTTGATTTCTTCGATTTGGTAACAAGACAAAGCCTGATGTTCCCAGTCGTGACCCAAGGATATAAGCGTGCGAGGATATAATCGAGTAGGAATCGAACCTATCTCGTTTACAATTGTAAAGGCGATAGGTTCGATTCCTACTCGAGAAAGTGAAATATTTAATATTTTCATTTTACTGGTGACGAGGTAATCACGCGGTTCACGCTCAGGCTATCACGCTCAATTCCGCCACTCAACACGCAATACCTCCAGAATTAGGTGGAATGTGGTAACGGCAGTGTCTTATTAGAAACAGAGTATCCTAACACTAATTTCCCAGGGTCTCTCTGCCTAACCTGCTATATACGAGATGCAATGTGAAACTAAAAAAATAATAATTCATCCACTGTAATCGATATGTTAAGGATCGATAATGATATTAATTATAAAAATATATTAATGTTTAATGTTAACTTGATTACTTCATAGTAATAATCATTTATGTATCTGTATTTGCATTTTAAAAAATACAAAAATGAAATTAGCTTCACGCTGTATCCCGCACACAGTAGGGTAGGCAGAGGGAACCTAGTTTTAAGACACTCCGTTCTCCCACGTTCTGCCAAATTTAGGAGGCATTGCGTGTTGAGTGGCAGAACGGAAAATGGAAACATAAATTTAAGTAAATAATTCATCTCCTCGAGTGGCAATCGAACCCACAAGCAGTCGGTTTTACAATCACACTTTGTGCCACCGCGCCATGACTGGCCTGATTTGCATTTTAATTACAAATAAGGTATATTTTATATATTTGTGATTGATTGAGTGATATCTTCTGAAATTATTTTAACTGTTTTAGAGGTGGTCCACAAATTATAATTGTTTTCCCAATAATATACAAAAAAAATAATTTTCTCTACTAACTATTAGGTATGAAGCTACAATATTTTATTAGATATGCATACGTTATATAGGCATTGTTCAAAAACTTAGGATATTAATATAGGTTTAGGTAAGCGAATCTCCAAGGCTTTACTTTCAAAGCAAAATTGTGTTAACTTAATAAAGTTTCATTTAATACCAACTAGCTAACTCTAAATCACGGCTTCGCTAGTATGGACGAATAGAATTAACTAAGAATTACATGTGATACATGGCTAATCAAAATATTAGTAACTCCGGCCGCAGGTACAGTGAGCTATATTGACTCTTCGGTTAAATTCAACAAAAACATTTAAAAACTGTAGTGAACAAAAAAATACTGGCAATTACGTCAATCCAGTCGTGGCGCAGTGGCACAAAGTGTGACTGTAAAACCGACTGGTGGAGAGTTCGATCCCCTCTCGAGGAGATGAAATATTTACTTAAATTTATATTTCCATTTCTTCGTTTTGGTGTCGAGGCAAAGCGCGGCGTTGAGTTCTGCCACTCAACACGCAATGCCTCCAAAATTCGGCAGAAAGTGGGGAACGGAGTGTCTTAACACTAGGTTCCCTCTGTCACCCCTGCGTGCGGGATAAAGCGTGAATCAAATTTATTTAATATTTTTACGCCAGTATTTAAAAAAAAACATAATTAATAAAAAAAACTTACTGTGACATCAGTAAAGTTTAAAAGTCGAGTGACCCAGTACTTAGTGGACACTTCAGAAATCCAGCGAGCGACGTTTTCGTGAGACTGCAAGTTAAACTCGGGTCACCTTTGAGAATGGTAAGTGTTAAAATTTAAAATTTTCTACCAAAGTACCAACCCGACCTGCCTGTGCGGGAGAATAAAATGTTGAAGTTGCATTTATAACTTTGCACATTTTGTGAGATTTTCAGTTGGATTTGATTTCTTGTTGGTGTAAAAAATTGTTTTTAGGTATAGATGTTCAGTTAGAAAGCTATCATAGTGCCTTTTAACTATAAAAGTTTCGATGTGTATGGCTTAGTGGTCAGAGCGCCTGGTCGGTTTCCAGGAGGCGCGGTTTCGAGTCCCGCTACGTTCAAGTTTTTATACGTTTTCTCAAAAATATTAAAAAAAAGACGTTTTAAGTTAGTTTAAAACGGAAGTATCTTAATAGGAACGGAGTCCCTTAACATTAGGTTCCGAGGTCCCCCTGCCTGCTCTGTTAAGAGCGGGGTATAGCGTAAAGCTAAAAAAAAATCTTTACAATTTTGCTTCTTTTAATACAAAAGGAAACTTCCATCACAGAAATTAAATAAATGTCAAACCTTTCAAATTTCTGGAGAATATGTAGAATTTGTCAATCAGTTGACGTATTCAATGGCCGCGTTTTATTAATACCCGAATCTCCATCGAACCTACTCTAATCTTAAGCCGTAAAAATTCTTTTGAAAGTGTAGCTTTGCAATTTCGGTATTTAGGTAAATAAAAACGGTCAAGGGCGAGTTCTTCTTCAATTGAATGTTTCGTACTATTTTCATGATTGTCAAATACAAATTTACATTTTTGAGCATATGCACATGCACTAGGCACTTTGTACGATACAAACTACAATTATATTTTTGCCGTATTTCCTTTTCTGTGATATACCTATAAATATCCATTTCTTTTTAATTTTATATTTTCTCTAAATTTTATATTTGTAAGCCCACGAGAACTATTCTATAGGTTTGATTTCATTGCATTGAGATATCGTAAAGAAAATTAACGTTTCAAACCTTAATTTTTTTGTGCTCTTCTGTAGACCTGAATCAAATGATATTACTTCAACACGATACCTCCTCGCTATGTTACAATATGATTTTGACATTAGGGGAGACAGACGGTTAGAGAAACGTAGGAACACGAAAGTGATTCTATAAGGGTTCCGTTTTTCCTTCCCAGGTGCGGAACCCGAGAAAGTCAAGCTTATACGTTTAAATCGCTTTAAGATGATTTATGTTGGAAATTCAAGGTAAGGACTATAACATGTTTTTTGCCTAGGTAATTTTGATTTGTTTGTTTATTTTCTGGAAAGAATGGAATGGTATTAAATGAAAAATACTGTCTACATTTTTATTGCTGTAATCTTTTTTTTAATTATATATATTTTTAGCGAACTCGTGAAAAAGAGGGTAGATTTAGGTGAAAATAATTATAAAAGCAGTGGAATTGTGTCAATCGGTTGCGTGTAAGTGACGGTCCCTATTGGAAGGAAACTTGTGGGAAGTATTGTTAGTAGGTGATACATATCACTTATTGCAAGTACGTGGTATCCTTTTCCAAATAGTTTAAAAACATATAGACGATGTGTGTATTTATCGTGTATTTTAAAAACTATAACCGCTTCCGATTTCTAACAATATATATTATGTATTTATTATTAAACATTTTTTTAAAGAATAATTCATACTTAGGAAATAATTTTTATACGTTTTCTAAATAAGTATTAATGTATTTGTTGTATTACAACAATATTCGTTAAGTAGTACTAAATCTGAATAAAATCCCCTTATTTTCCATTTTTTTCTATGTTTTTATTTTCGTGCCGTTTCCCACATATAGCGGCATGAAGCTAAAAAAGCAGGCCAAGGGAGCCTAATGTTAACATACTCCATGCCACACTGACCACCCAATTTCTGTTTTTTGACGCCGCTCTTTATATTGTTGTCTGCTGTATTGAACCACCTAGTGTTCGTCCTTCTGCCTACCCTACTGAGTGCGGGATACAGCGTGAAGCTGATATATTTATTTTTACCGTCGTTAATATACCGTCTTTTATACATTTCTTTACAACATGACTGCCTATCAAAGAACAGTCTTGCCATAGCATGCTTTTTATTGAATATTATAGATTATTATTATCATCGGTAAATATAGCAAGTTAACAATATATCGTAATTATTAATCTTTCCGAGTAGGAAACGAACCCACGACCGTCACGCTTTCATTAAAAAAAATCGAAACAAAATGCACCCAACCATTTTTGAAAGTCAAACAAAAGACACCGTATACAATACATATATATACATATGTATAAAAAAACATAATTGAAATTCGCATATATTGTTACAACTGATATTATAAATGAAGAGGCAAATAACGATGATGCATCGAGACTCTTACTGACATGTTTCTTTTCAAAATATAATATTATTATATATTATTTTTATGAAATTTTAAAATTCAGTCAATTGTTGCACCGAAAATGACGAGTGTTTTTGTAATTTTTACTATATGTATGTACACATATAGAAAATTTCAGTAGTGTTGCAGGGGAATAAAGTGTATTTGTAAACATGGTAGGTTGTGGGTCGATTCCCCACTCAAGGATATGAAATATTTAAAATTTTAGTTTCGACGCTCTGGTAAAGAGGCAAGTGAGTTCCGCCACTGGGCATGCATGCCTCCATAATTCGATGAAAAACGGAGTCTTAATGGGAACGGAGTGTCTTAACACTAGTTTCCCGGGTCCTCTCCGTCAACCCAGCCATGGGCGGAGTACACTGTGGAGCTACAAAGAAATATATCGTTTATGTATATAAACTAAAAAAGAAATATGATATAATATTTCCCTCAATTAAGATTCGAACCCAACATCATCAACATTTACAACATACCATATAAAAACAGTTAATAAAGTAATTTTCTATTATATTTTATCTACTTTAGTATTAATTACAGTTGTCACACGACTGAGCCGATAGCACTCCAGAGAGTGATTTAGATACGACGAAACCTTTTTAAAAGTAAATTGACTTCGAATTATTTAACTTCACTGTGTTTGAACTGACTAGTTTTGTTTGATTGTCTAATTTAGTTTGTTTATAGCTGGATTGGCAGAAGCCAGTCGTGGCGCAGGGGCACAAAGTGTGACTGAAAGATCGACTGGTTGTGGGTTTGATCCCCACTCGAGGAAATGGATTATTTATTTACATTTATATTTTCATTTCTTAGGCTCTGGTGTCGAGTCAGTTTCACCACTCAATACGTAATGCCTCCAGAACTCGTTGGAAAGTGGGGATCGGAGTTTCTTAACACAAAGAATGTGTGCAGTGTGTGCAGAATATAGCGTGAAGCTGATTTATAGCTGGATTTACCCTGATGTTGCTTATAATAATTATTCTTGCGATTTTTTGACAATTTTTTGACGTAGTGGTACAGCGGCTTGCTGTAAGCCTGATGATGATGGCAACTGAACTGCTTTCGGGATGGAATCGAGGTATGTGATTTTAATTTTCGTAGTTAATAAGACTAAGGAAGAATCTTAATTACAACAGAGTTTCTTAGCATTAAGTACCCAGTTTTCCACTACTATTATTCAACAGCAACACTGTTGAATGAACAAGGACTGATTTTTTTTACAATATCAATATTTATCTCAGCATTGTAAATAGAATGACTAGACACTGCGTCTACAAGCCTGCTACCCGTAGCAAACGCTACGGTTTACGGTTTCAGCAACAGCATAAATCATCAAACTCAAAATTAAACACATAGGCACCTTTTAGTGTCATATAAAAAAAATATAGTAAAAAAATTACGAAACAATAATATTTACTCACTTTCTTTATATTTATATACATTTTAATTAATTTTATTTAACAAGAACGAATGAATGAATGAAACAAAATCGTTACGTTACGACATTTCACAATAGTCCTCCAGAGGGCAATCCCACATTGGTTGAGAGGTTTTTTAAAGTAATTGACTTTTGAGATATTGCCTTTAGGAGTTACTTTCGTTTGTGTTTTCGTTTGAATTGTTTATTTTAAGTACTAAGATTATTTCTATGATATGTGATATATATTCTATTATATATGCTTACTGGTCAACAGTGTGTTTCGTTGTAATGCTACTCTTAATAGATCGTTAAACTTACAACTCTGACATTTTGCAGGAACGTTGTGGACGAGACGGTGATCCCAGTGAAGTAGTTTGGTGATAATTGTAATTGTAGTTTTTGAGTAAATGGTCAAAAGGGGTCAAATTGAACTTTGACTAACCTAACCAAGCGCGTGCGGACAAAACGGAAAAATTCACCATAGTTTCGTTCAGCGCCAACCGCCGTGCACAGTTTATGGCGGATCCTGGTATTAATGTACGGTCGGCACGGTTTAATCTGAGCTTTACATTTGTGTGTGTTTAAATATAATATTGGTGTGATGTCAGACATCAAATATTTTGCTCGGCCTAAGTCGTTTTTTAATTCTTTGACAATTGGTCTACACGGTACACCTCATGTACTGGTAGCAAAATTAAGTAAAAACAACAAACCGAAAAATTATGGGCAATTATGTTTTACTTCATTCTACTATTCTATGTTTAACTTCATTCCGTATGTAGTTAATGTATGAGTGAGCAAAGAATATCAAATTTTAAGATACTACGTTACACTGAATGGCAATCGAACTCACAGCCCTCGCCATGCCGCTGTCCCGCGCTACGATACCCTATTTTCTCTACAACATCTACAGATATAAAAAATGTATACAAAGAAAAAAAATACAATATAATTATATCAACTATAATAGATATTTTCTATGAGAAAGCACTTTTGTGAAAGATATAACACAAAACTATACTTAACAGCTAACTCAAGACAACAATATAAAGCAGAAAGAATAAATACGCTATAAAATTCTCGTTGGATGACTCTTAGGCCATAAAACTTCCATTGTCATCATGTACAATTACAAAACACGAGGAAAAAATGTGAAATCTGAAATGTATTTGTCCTCATTTTAAACGTCGTCGTCGTCGGCCTTTGTTCGATAGTGTGTCAGTATGAAATCTAGATTTAAGTGTAAAGAGATTTTGATGCAACTTGATGTTTATTATTTGCTAGTTTCTTGTACGGGTATAGTAATTAGGGTTTTATAAAATATGTTAAAGTTAATATAAAAATTATATAAATAACTATTTGTTAAAATTTCAGGTTGAAAATATATGAATATGAAAATGTATAAACATTTTTTTTGCTTAACGCTGTAAACCTGTTTAGCAGGGTGGGTAAAGGGAGCTTAGTGTTAAGACACTCCGCTTCCCACTTTCCCGAATTCTGGAGGCATTGTCTGTTGAATGCGGAACTTAAGGCCGCCCTGGATACCTCGACACCAGAAAAAAAATAAAATATTAAGCATTTCATTTCCTAGAGTGGGAATCGCGTTTACAATCATACGCTTGTGCCACTGCGCCACAACAACCTCAAATATTTAACATAAATAATTATATAAATAACATAGCTTAAATTAACTTTATATACCTACATATCTGTATATTCTATAAATATATAAAAGATTACTACCAAAAACTGTCAAAATCACATATTGCAAAGTAAGGGTTTGTTCATATAAAACGTTACTGTGTCAGACCCCATTAAGCGTGGTAAGCAATTTCATATGACATAATAGACTGATGTTAACTAACTAATAATCAGTTTAATTGATTCGTTTATAAATGCTTATTTTGTTTGTTGATCGACGTTGTTGAGACTGTCGTGGTGCAGTGGGACAGCGTTGACAATGCAAAATATATAATATTATGTAAATATATATAAATAATAATAGATTAATCTCGTATATTTAGCATTATACCGTACCGTTTTTTACCGTAGTCATGGGTCGACTAGTCTACCGGTGACCACGGACTACTGCAAAGTGTTTGAAACGTCGGGTTTCCAAAAAGGTATAATACCAAATATACGTGATTAATTCGTATAAAATGTATAACAATCGTGAAATTCAAAGAACTTATTATATAAAGGTATTGCCTTTAAGGTTCGATCAACATTTAGGGGAATGATTTTTTAACGGCTCTGTTAAAATAATATGCAGCGTTTATACCACCATTGAACGTGTTATGTCTCGAATTCAGACACACAGCATACGACTGCTTTCGCAACTGCTGTTATGTGTTCAATTCTCACACGGGGGCAATTTTTATTTTTATGTCATCGCTCTTTTTGAAAAAAGATGAAAGACGGCGTTGAATTGCGCTAATCGACGCGACGAAATATAAAGTAAGCGACGAATAATAAAGTTCCCTATATCAACACTGCTGCTATATATGATATAAAACTTGAAGTTCGAAAAAAAAATCTTTATTTGTTGACGATATATTCCGCATATATCTGTGACGATAAAGAAAACTTGGCCTAAGGACTCCCTGTTCTTGACGAATTCGAAACACTGCATGTGGAGTTGCCAAAATGGACTCCACAATTTTTCACCAAAAGCACAGAAATGATAATAATTAATCGAACCCACAACCATAAATACAAAAATACTATAGATATACAAAAAAATCATAATTTCCATTCAAATACTCTTCTGCATCCATGCCAACGTCTCTACAATCCTAAGCCTAATAATAGAGTCGATGAACACTATATGCGAGAATGGTCCTTACTTTGTAATCGGTACCTGCATCAATAAGCTGCTTTTAGCCACTTTGACTTTGAAATTATCCACGATTATTGACAATTGACTACCATTGACAGATATTCTGATGAGACTCTGCATAGAGCAAATATTGCAGTGTTTCAATTTAACGGAAAACGAAATGATTGGAATTACTAGGTTTCATTTCTGATTTAAACGCGAGGGTTCTTACTCGAGGGAATCAAAGTCTAAGAAAAGAATGCGCGTAGCTTATTTCATATTTATACATTTTAAGAAATTAAATTTTTTCCTCTGTATTTTTATATAGGCGGTGTATAAATAAAACAAATATCTTAAAAGATAACTAGAAATTAAAGAAAGGAGAGGCTACTCTGCTGAAAAGAAAATCGTAGTAAAAGTTTACTGCTCACCTTTGCGTTTGAGTATATATGTATGTAAACATATGTATGTAAGAACATTAAGAATATTTCACTGTTCTTTACCGAATTAATTTCATTTTTTCGCTATGGTGACAAGAAAGAAAAGGCGACTTTAAGTTCCTCCACTCAGCAACTAATGATTCGAAAATTGAGCAGAATGTGAGGAACGTATCCTTCTCCTCACACTAGGTTCCCTCTGCCTACCGTGGTATATGCTGAATACAAATAGAAATAAATAACATAAATATTTGGCATATAGGCCAGCTTACAATGTACATACTCAACAAAATTAAGCAAGAGTATTCTTTTTATTTGTATGTATTGTGGGGTCAGCAGCAATTTCATATGCAGTTTTTCCAATTCGGCAAGAACGGAGTGTCATTAGAGTAGGTTTTCTGTATTGTCCCATATATATGCGGAATACGTCGTCAAAAAATAAAGAGGACTTTTTGTAACTTTACGTTTTATATCACATATAGTAGCAATGTAGACCTAGACTAGATAGGGGACCTAGCGTTAACAGACTCTAATCCAGACTAATCATTACGTATTCAAGGCATTGCGCATCGAGTAGCGCAATTCAACGCCGCCCTTTATCTTATTTCATAAAGAGCGATAACATGAAAATAATTCATTTTCTCGTGTTGGAATTGAACTCATAACCAAAAATAAAAACAATCGTTGGTAAAACAGTCGTTTGCTGTGTGCCCGAATTCGAAACATAGCACGTTCAATGATGGCCTGAACGCTGCATTTTATTTTACCAGAGCAGTAAAAAAAATCATTCCCCTACATGATGATTGAACCTTAATCTATTGCTTTGTTAACGCTGTCCCACTGCACCACGACAGCCTTAATAACGTCGATCAACAAACAAAATAAACATTTATAAACGAATCAATTAAACTGATTATTCAGCGAGAGCTCAGGTTAGTTAACATCAGTCTATTATGTCATATGAAATTGCTTACCACGCTTAATGGGGTCTGACACAGTAACGTTTTATTATTATGAACGAAATAGTTAAAAATTAATAGGCACACCCTTACTTTGCAATATGTGGATTTTGTCAGCTTTTTGTATTAATCTCTTATATGTTCATAGAATATACATATATGTAGGTATATAAAGTTAATTTAAGCTATTTGATTTATATAATTATTTATGTTAAATATTTGAGGCCGTTGTGGCGCAGTGGCAAAACCTTGTGACTGTTATCACGATTCCCGTGCTGTTCGTATATGGAATCGAACCCACAACCAGTGATCTTACAGTCGCCCGCTTGTGCTTCTGCTCCACGACTGCTATTAATTAATTTCTTAAATATAAATCAAATATGGAAAAAGAGTAACATATTACTAATATACCCTTTATATATGTATGTTTGTATGTACAAAGAAATGAATAAATTATTCGCCCCGGGTGCCCTTAATGTGTACTTGAGTAATGTTCCCCCAATCCAACTCCAGTGTCAACGTTGCGCACTTTTACTTGTTATACAATCTAACTTATTTTCTTTTTTCTATTTATTTACATATTTATATTGGTACAAGTTGTAACGATCCATACCAGAATTAAAATGTGTAGGTAAATAATATAATTAATTCAAATTCAAATTTAGTTCACTTCTTTAACTACGCGTTCCATTTACAAGTAATGTTAAAGGGACGTAATATACCGTAGATAAAACACGAAGATATAAAATATATTTATTAAAAATATATTTAATAATTATAATCAGACGTTATGTATTATCGTTTAAAATACATAATAACATAATTAATATTTTAATTATTGTAAAATATCATGTTGGCTGAATAAGCTACCGTCAACGTTATCGTCATGTTTTAAGAAGAAAAGGAACAGAAGAAGGGGGATGGCGGGACGCGTCTGAGGAAGGATGGATGTTTTAAATGTTTAGAGAAGTTTTAATTTATAACTAACATATATCTAGTTATATTTAATATATAAAAGCATGTGAGATCATGTCTGCAGTTGTGATATAAGTATTTGAGGTTGCTAAGATAAGTTATAAGTGCTTTCACTATTTACGATTGTTTGCTTTGAAATACTTCGTCGGTAAGTTTTTAATAGATTATTATTAAAACAAAGAAGAATGATATTAATACATATAATGCCGTCAATATCAAGAGATAAATATTATTTATTTAGTAAATGAAAATAAATACATGAAGATGTTTTGTGAGGTATGTAAAATTACAATTATATTAATGTACGCAGAATGCCTGCCGCCATCTTTGTTAGATGCGTGTATGGGAATTGTGAAATGACATTTAAATAGGTTTTGGGAATTATAATAACTTATAAATGTAATTTCTATATATATTAGTAAATATTTAACATGTTACTATACAAGGAAATATAAATATAATAGTATCATTTATAATATGATATAAAACTATTATTTCAAAATATATATTTACAATTTATACGACTGTTAGAGTTCATTGACCCTATGTTTTACTATTAAACAATATAGTCCCAACCGACTGCTGCTTGGCTTCGCTGGTACTAATGTGTTTGGCTAAGTGAATTGCTATGGCATTTAATTTTATGTATATTATATTTAGATAGTTTCGCGGTGCCTTGCGCTGCGTTAACGATAACACTTAGTGTATGATGGATAGGTGTGTGATGCTGCTTTATGTCCTGGTACTGGTGTATGTAGTAGTGTCCGCCCGTCTCGTACGGGTGTGTGGTGCTATTTTATGTCCTAGCTCTGGTGTACGTATATAGTAATGTCCGCTTATTTGTCTAACGATTAGTTTATCGAACTAAACATAATGCGTCAATCGACTGATGTCGAAGACATGCTTATAATGTATAGCCGGGCGTCACTGGTGCTGACATATTTGATATAAGCGAAATGCTTTAGTGGTGTTGGATTCTGCTGCTGAGTTTCTTCCGCCAGTTCTTCTCAGCACTGAGGTTCTTTACTGAACTGGTAGTAGAATCGCGCCTACTTGGAGTCGCTGACTGTTCTAGCGATAACTGAGTATTTCCAATTAATGATTTCTATATTACATTCCCACAACTCTGAGTCTAGTGTCAGTTCAGACAAACAGCTGCAGGGTGTGTGCTGTGCGTGGTATTCTACGACGGTTCTGTTTAAAAGGGGCGTTACAATAACAGTGAATATAAATTATATTAATATTGGAACTAAAGCATATAATAAGTGCACGTAGGAAATAAATATAATATGAAATATATTATATTAACGAATTAATACGGATATAACAAACACGTCACATTATACATACAGAATTTAATATTATTAAGATACAATTAATAAATATATAGTTATAAGCAAGACATATGAAGGTTAAATATATAGTTATAAGCAAGACACATGAAGGTATATTAATATAACGCCCTCTAAAGAAACAAACTGAAGTGGATTCACATAATCGGCCGCCTAGCGGTAGGGAGTTCGATCTGATATCTGAAGCAGAGAGTTATAAGTCATGTAATTATGGCTTCGGCCTACATATAATAATCTCAACTCTATTGCAAATATTCATATTAGACTTTGGTCTTTGAATTAGTTATTTAATAATTGATCTTTAGCAAAAGCATTATAAGAATCACAAATATTAACTATTCCAATCCGTCCCGGAGGGTTCACAGCCGAACGGCCGGAATCCACGGTAAGTGGCGGGTGCGGGGCCACTCACTATCCCCCCTTAGTTATATCTATCAGTAATGATTGGGTATAACAGAGAGGCGGATAGGACGTCTACGATATTCTTAAGAAATATCACGGAGATTGAAACGGACAAACTATAACATTTTATTTATCATAATATATTTATTTATACTTATATTAAAGTTATGGTATATTTCATATTAATACTGTTACCTCTGAATCTCTAAAAGATCTTGGATTACTAACGATCACTACGAAAGGGTTCAAACTATATTAGACGTATCACGAGCCATATTAAAACTATTATTTAAATAATTTTATTTAAATATTTTATTGAGTGTAGGGTGGGATGTCAGTTACAGAGTATGTATGTTTTTCTAAGGAACCAATTTTTAAACTGATACAAGATTAATATGTTTAAATGACCGTCCTTAACTTTAAGAGGAGGCTTAAAATTTGATATTTATTTAGCTTCAAATCGTATCGAATGTATAGCAGCGTAGGCAGAAGACAGTGTTAAATTTGAGTGGGAATCGAACCACAACCTGCCACGATTAGCCTTTAATACAACATTTCACTTATATATTTTTATTTTCAAGCATAGCATGTCTTGTTCCTGTCTCCTGGAAACCGAACGAAATACCGAATTATTTCGGAGAACGGAGTGTCTTATACTATATTCTCTGTGCTTACTCTTCTTATATATAGCGGATATAGCGCTAAATTGATTATTTTTAGCTTCAAACTTTCTGTCGAACATAGCATGATAGGCAGTGAAAACCTGGATAACTAGTGTGGAGACACTCCGTTCCCCACTTTCCGACGAATTCTAAAGCATTGCGCGTTGAGAAATATTGTATTTTCTTGAGTGGAAGTCGAAGCCTTGTGCGTTTACACCACGCCTAGGCTGTATATACTTTTTTTTTTATGGAAAAGACACGGCAAACGAGCGTGCGGGTCACCTGATGGTAAGTGATTACCGCCGCCCACGACCCCGTGCAACCCCAGAGGAGTTACAGGTGCGTTGCCGGCCTTTAAGATGGGTTGGGCGCCGGGGCCCGGCATTACCTGATGCGAAACGCAGTGGCATAAAGCCACTACTTCACGCCGGTTTTAAATGCCGGGGGTGGTAATGATCCGGTCGAGTCTGCCCATGCGTGTTGCCATTGCTGGCAACGTGACTCTATTACACGTACTTAAGTCGCCTCTTACGACACCACCAGTACCAGGATGATCCTATTCTAGGCCGGGATCACACGGCAAGAAAACTGTATACTAAATATAAAATATAATTAAATTAAATCAGTTTCACGCTGTATCCCGCACACAACAGGATAGGCAGAGGCAACCTAATATTAAGACTCTCCGTTCCCCACTTTCCACCGAGTTTTGCCTTGACACGAGAGCGTAGAAAAGAAACTATAAATGTAAGTAAATATTTCATTTCCTATAGTCGAACCCACAACCAGTCGATTTTACAGTCACACTTTGTGCCCGTGCGCCAGAACTGGCCTCATCTGTATAATTTAATAAATTGTATAATAAGTAAATCAATATAAATATATATTATAAAATATAATGTATACAGCATAAGGACAGGTAGACATGTTTCTTTTTATGCTAACGTTACTAAAATCCCTAAATATTTTTCACCCCTCGGTTAAAAGTAGACACTGCTCCATTGGGATCTTTAAGAGACTGCTTAAAAGTGAGTATTAAGAAACTTAAGTTTCTTGGGGACAAAAAGTTGCGCCTATTGTTTACACAGAATTACTGAAAGCTATTGTTGTGCGTTATTTACAGCGTTAAAGAGGAAAGCTAATGCCATTTTATTAAGAAAAAATGTTTTTTTTTTTTCAGCTTCTCGCTATATTCGCTTCTTACTTTCCGCTGAATTCTGGAGACTTGTGTGTTGAGTGGTGGAACTCAACGTCACGGTTTGCCACGATACGAGACAGAAAAAATAAAAACATTTGATAGTTTATGTCCTCGAGTTGGAATCGAACCCACAACCTGTCGAGTTTACAGCTTGTAGCTTACAGCTTACAGCACACACGCTTGTGCCCATAAAATACAGTTTTATTATGATGATTTAATTTTAAATAATTATACTGAAACATATTTTTATTTATTTTCTTTGAAAGGTATTCATAAATCAATAAAAAACAGATAAAAACAGACACAATCACATGTATTTTTGGTAAGGTAAGCTGAGGAAACCTGGCAAAATTATTTTAATACTCTCCATTCCCATCAAAGCATTGCGCTTTCCACTTTCCACCATATAGTGGAGATATTACGCGTTTAATTACGGAACTCGGCGCATCGCATTGCCTCGTTACCAAAGCGAGAGAACAAAAATTTTAATATTTCACTTCCTCGAGTGGGAATCGAACCCACAATCTGTGTCGTTTACAATCGCACTCTTGTGTCCCAATGCCTGGCTGACCGGTAGACTGGCCTTTTTAATTTAATTAATAACTATCAATGTTAGAGATAATTTCTGTATTTAATGAACAAGATTTGCATAGACTTACCGAAGCTATCAATATGGCTTTTTAAGTAAAGCTTCACATACTTAGATAAAAAAATATATTGAAAATATATATAAAAAAAATGAAGTAAGCTGGACTTGAACCCGCGCCTCTCAGGACTCTCTTAGAAACCTGTAACTCTGGGACGGCTTACAAGAAGTGATTTTTACATTATTCTGATAACGATATTTTAAAGACGTGGAATTGGTGCTCTTTATTTACGACATTAAAATTTATAAAAAAATATTTGTTGATTCAAATTTTATTACTATAACTCAATTTTTTTATTAATTATTCTTTGTTCAATGTTAGGTGCAATACTACGTACGGTACGTACTTCAAATATGAAGGCCAGTTTAGATTTGGGTGGTTACCTAATTGCGGTAGAGGCCAGTCGTAGCGTAGGGTCACACAGTGTAACTGTAAAATCGACTGGTTGTGGGGTCGACTATAGGAAATGAAATATTTACTTACATTTATATTTTCTTTTCTTCGCTCTCGTGTCAAGGCAAAACTCGATGGAAAGTGGGAAACGGAGATTTTTAATATTACAAAGCGCGGTGTTGAGGTCCGCCACTCAATACGCAATGCTTCCAGAATGCGGCGAAATTAGGGAACGCAGAGCCTTGACACTAGATTCCATGTGCCTACCCTGCTGCGTGCGGGATACAGCGTGAAGCTGATTTATTTGATTTATCTAATTGCGGTACAGACCTCTGGTACATAGCGACACCTACATTCATTAAATGATATTTCGTAGACGTGTAGAGTCGTTTGTGGCTTGTGGTTAATGGTAGTGGATATTTTAGATACATATAGAGACCGTCGTGGTGTATTGGTGCAGGTGCATTGTTCAGTGCCTGATGTATATGTAATTATTTTTGGTACGATACTCGCTTAGGAGAATGAATATTTGAAAATTATTATAGTTAATCAAGTCTTGTAAAATAAGACATGGTGTTAAGTTCTGCTATTAAAAGTATTTTTTTTTAAATTAGACTTAAAATTTGAAAAGAGGACTAAACATTAAATTCGTTTATAAGATGTATATATCAGCTCCTCGCTGTATCCCGCAAACTGCACGTTAGGCTGAGAGAACCTAGTGTTAAAACACTCCGTCCCCCACTTTCCCCTTAATTCTGGAGGCATGTCGAGTGGCGGAACTCAACGCCTCGCTTACCCTCGACACCCGAGAGAAGAAATGAAAACAAAAATTTAAATAAATATTCCATTTCCTAGAGTGGGGGTCGATAGCACATCTTGTTGAACTTACAGTCACACTTTGTGGCTCTACACCACAATTGGTCTCAAGATAAAAATCTGTAAAAGGGAAATATATTAAATGAAAATATAAATTTGGTTTGTTTTTTGCTTTTTTTTGCCTTCAACCCTGTACCCCTTAATAATATAGACAAAGATAACTAAATAAGACACCTCCATTCCCCAATTATCGAGACATTTCATGTTGAGTGGCGGTACTCATCGCCAAGCAATATCTTGATACCACAGATATAATAAACAGACAGATAGAATATTGATTTATTTATACTCATATTTATATATATGTTCTAATATATAAAAATAGAGTTAAGTGTCTCATTAATTAAAATATTCACTGCATTGATATTTCAAATATTTTTATTATTATACAAATAAGCTTACTTAGCTTGCCACGGTTTTAGAATAAATATTATATAAAAACGTAAAAAAATAAGAAATTAGCTTTATAGGAAGAAATGGTTGTATATTTAAAAGTTATCATTGCACAAGGTCGTACGTTCTACGAGTGTCTCTATATAGAGCTCCAGTAGCACTATTGAACAAAAAATGTATAAAAATAAAATAAAACTAAGAGATTATTTTTCAGGCTATTGTGGTGCATAGGCAAAAGTGTGTCAGTGTAAACAGTTGTGGGTTTGATTCTCACATGGGGACATGAAGTAATCAATATTTTTTTTTTTAGCTCTGGCAATGAGGCAACTCCTTTGGCTGAGTTTCGGCTCTCAATACGTAACGGCTTTAGAATTTGGCAGATATTTGAAAACGGAATTGTCTTAATTGAGAACGGAGTGTTTAACCCTATGTTGTAATCCTAGATTCTCAAATTTACGGGATACACCGGAAAGATTATTTTTTTTTTTTTTTTTGAAAAAATAAACAAATTAAATTAAATCAGTTTCACGCTTTATGCCGTACACAGCAGAGTAGTCCGAGGGGGGGGGCTAGTTTTAAAACACTATACCCCACATTCCGCCAAATTTTTCGAGGCATTGGACGTTGAGAGGTGGAACTCAACGCCGGGCCTTTCCTTGGTGCCAGAGCGAAGAAATGAAAATATTAATAAATAATAATTAATTCCCTCAAGTGATAATCGAACCCACAGCCATCCCATTACAGTCACACACTTGTGCCCCTGCGCCATATGAACATGAACACAAAAACTATGTAATTTTGTACATTTCTTTATGCACATACTCATAGGGTCTACGGGTGTCTCTATGTAGAGCTTCAATAGCACTATTAAAGAAAAAAATGTAAAATCGAAATAAAATCAATAGAAAATCCTTTAAACATAAATAATAAAAAATAATAACAAAAACCATACTCACTAAATATGGGGTCACTGCTATTCCAAATAAACTTACTTTAAAATAAAAATTTGCTTACATTTACCAAAATTTGGAGGAATGAAACATACATATTTTATTTTATATCAAAATTTAAAATTTTTAAAAACTTAAACTACTTTACTTACACTATAGTAAGATTGGCCAGTATTGTACATTTCAAAGTTTTTAATGCACAAGTTGATGGGGTGTCTCTACGTAGAGCTTCAGTCGTACTGTAGACGCCGAGAGGGTAGCGTCTCGCTCGCGAGTTCGTGCTATCGTAAAAACGTAATGTTTTAGTGAGTGTGCTTTAAAAGGATGCCATTGGATTAAAGGTATTTATTTATATTTTTGTTATTTTAATTAAAGATTTATATTGTAAATTTTGGCCGATTTTATTTTATGTGTAGTGATTTTTTTTTAAGTTTAGTAAATATTGTGTTATATGGTTACATGTGTGGGTGAAAAATAAGTTATTTTTTTAATTGTTTATATTGTCAAAAATTCTTTAAGTTAGACAGTAATATATAAATAATAAATATAAAGATGTTAACATTTTAAACTATTCGAGAATATAAATATAATTTAAAAGCACAATTATTCAAGATTTCAATTTAAAATCAAAATTTATATTTTATAATAATTAACAAATTAATACTTAATATATATACCAATTATACTATTAAATATATATAAGATCATCATATATACATTAAAGTATATTTTAATAAGCTATTATGTTAGAATTCTATTTCAATTTATCAAATAATCAAATAAATACATGAATAAATAACAATTTTGATGTATAATCAATGTAAATAGTAAGGATATTGTTGATTGATTCGTTAATTACCTTTACCTTGGCTGCTTTCATTTGGCAGTAATTATATCGAAATAACGTTTTGTACAATTTTATTCGTATTTCAATTATTATTTTCGATATTTGCGAAATCGAAACTTGTATTTCTTAATTGTACTCTCGTATTATTTAATTATTTAGAATCAAAGATGATTTAAAATAGTAGTAATTTATTATTTAATTGGACCGTACTTTTGGATCGTTTTGTTATACTTTTATAGTATTTTTTAACAAAAATTGTAGTAATGGTAAATTTATAATATTATAAGTTTCCTTTATGTAAAATATTATTAAAAATTCTTTATATTATTATAAGCCATAAGAACCTTGTGTAGGAATCGAATTCCTAGCCGTCGCGTTTGTCTTCAGATGCTGTGCCTTTATGTTTAGTTTATGACTTTATATAATTACTAAAATATTATTGATACAAATTCACCGACTATTAATCACGATACGTGATGCCGTCAAGTAGTGCTTTTACAAGATTTTATTTAACCTGTTTCTATATGTGTTAGTGTATATGATATCTTGCAAGCTCATTTTGATCCACTTTCTAGTGTCCGACTGAGCTGAAATTGGGATTACGACTTCAGTTCCAATGACAATGAAATTACATATAATTATTATTGTTGTTAACTTATTATAATCGATTATCGTAACAAACCGTAACAAAATAATCGATTAAATACTTCTGAATAATCCATCTTTAATATGAGTATCAAATTATAAAGATTACATAAAATAAATAAATCAGCTTCACGCTGTATCTCGCACACAGCAGGGTAGGCAGAGGGAACCTTGTGTTAAGAAAGTCCGTTCCCCATTTTCTGCCGAATTCTGGAGGCATTGCGTGTTGAGTGGCAGAACTCAACGCCGCGCTTAGCCTCGACACCAGAGCGAAGAAATATAAATTTAAGTAAATATTTCATTTCCTCGAGTGGGGATCGAACCCACAACCAGTCGGTTTTACAGTCACACTTCGTGCCACTGTGCCACGACTGGCCTCTAAATATTATACAGATTGATTTGTAAAAAACAAAAAAAATAATAAAAAATAAACTTCTAGAATTCTTTTTAATTAATATTTTTTTACGTTTTGTATCTTAATATGCAAAGAAATGAGGCCACTCATGCGACAGGTTGTGAATTCAATTCTCATCACAATTAATTTAATATTTTCATTATCTCACTCTGGTGGCAAAGCGTTGAGTTCCACCACTCAAAGCGCATTGCCCCTATAATAGGTCGGAAAATGGGGAACGGAAGCGTCTTAATATTAGGTTACCAGGTTTCTTCTACCATGCTATTTGCGGGATAGATAAAATAATTTAAGCAAACAAACAATTTAAACTAAAAAAATTCTATTGTATGAGACTAGCCTACATCTGTCAAATATGATGAAGCTTTAGAAATCGACTAAGTAGTTCAAGATGTTACTATGAACAAGCAATTTTTATTTCGTTTTTAAATAGAGAAAAAGAAAAAATTGTGATTGTAATTTTATTCGTAGAATGGAGACTTTTTTGCTCAGCGCGTTTTTCGTAGTAGCCTACTCGTACAGTATAAGGATTCATGTAGTAAATTAGATACAAAGGAGTGTTTTCTTTATTGTTTTTTCTTAGTTTATATTTAACTGTAATAACTAATAAATATTTTAAATATTTAGAAGAAAATAATGTTTGATGATTGCGTAGAAAAAATCATTCTCCTTTTACTCTCTGATTTGAAAACATTACGAGTTGAGTGACAAAGTGTATTCTCCTTATTTAAAATCGAATTTACAACCATTGAATCGACTATATAGAATTATTATATAAATTTTTATTCAGCTAAACACTGTATTTCGCAAATAGCAGGGTAGGCAGAGGAAACCTAGTGTTGAGTCACTTCGTTCTCCATTATCAGTTGTTGTCGGAACTCAACGTAGCGTTTTGCCTTGTTAACAGAGGGAAGAAATGAACATGTTAATAAATATAATAAGTTTATTACCTCCAGCAGGAATCAAACTCTCAGCTATCGCGATTACGCCAAGCAATAGCACACCACTACGGCCTCAACGGCTTATACAAAACTTAAACATTATACATTTTACATCTCATCATCCTTTTTCCTTTTTCCCAGGTGGTAATAGTAGGTGGAGAGTTAGTAGAGTAAGTAGTGCTGAAACACTACGTTTCTCTTTTTAATCCCTCCTTTTTTATCCGAAAATCCAAAATAAAAGATAAATATATCGTTTTTTTCCTTTTTCACAAAACTAGAGTGTATTTAATCGATCATTCCGTTCCATTGAAGTATAAATAAACTCCTCCAGTTTACACGCGTTTGTGTGAATATTGTTAAAAGTGTCAATTGAAGCTCTTTTTTTATTTTAAATGTTTTTTCAATGGATTTTTCCTTTTATACAACTAGAAAGGGTAGGGAATCAATACTAATAATGAATCCGTTGTGACGCAGCGGCGCAGCATCAGACTTTACACGCGGCGATTATAGGTTCGACTCCAACTCAGTGGAATGAAACTGGTAACGAGGCAAAGCGCAGCGTTAAGTTCTGCCAATTAACATACAATACTTCATGAATTAGGCGAAAAGTATTTCGCGTATATATACTATTCGCGTATATATATCCGTAGTCACTGCCTGCTTTTTATATATATCTAAATATTTTTTACATCACTACTTTGACTTAGGGCGTCCTAATGTTCACTTATCCATCACGCCACATCTCCATATAAGTGGAAATCCACTTCGAGCTTTCCTAAACGTAAATTACAATTTGTTTGTAGATGCTATCAAAAATGAAGGGTGAAGAGGCAATTTAAATAGAAGGTTGTAGCCGATTGATATCTTAACGCTTTTCAGGCAAGATTTGGGTTATTTAATCAACTGTTGAAGTTATCTATTGGCAGTTTAACAGAATAGAAGATAATGAAAAGAATATATAGAAATAAATGAATTTTCATTATGTTTTTGCTCAAAAAAATTATAAAAATATTGTATAGTTAAATGTCATATTTACAAAATTATGTCCTAGAATTTTACAATTATCATTTACAAAATCTTTGTATATCTGTAATGCATATCTTAATATATATTTTTAATTTTATTGTTATTCCACACTTAGAGAAAAATAATTTCTTAGAAAACATAATTACAATAAAAATGATGAACGTAACAGGATCCGAACATGTCCAAGACAATTCTTTGACGATATATCGTGTGTTTAAATCCCGCCACGTCCAAATATTTATATACGTTTTCTAAAAAAGTAAAGAAAATCTATGATAGTCGCTATTATTACATATTTTAAATGTAACTCTTTAACCAGGTCACGAGTAGACCACAGAATACTGCAAAATGTTCAAAATGTAGGATTTCCAAAAGTATATAATATTAAATATATTAGACTTAACCGATGAAAAAGTTTCAATTCAAAAATTTTAATGTTTATTTTTTTTTTTGGAAAACGAAAAAAAGGGTTTTTTTTCTAATTGTACAATAAAATTTTAAAAATTCTAAAATTATAAAGCTGATTCACTATAGTATTATATTCTAACATATCTATATACATATAAAGGTATTATACTACGTCCATTACCGTAGCAATTGATGCAACCGCACATTAACATGCTCTAGTGTGTTTCTCCCAGACTTCTGGGAATGAAGGAAATTATTATTTAAGTTCTAATTACAGAACAGTGTCCGATGGTAAGCACGAAGGTCGTGGGTTTGATTTCCACTTCCGAGAAGCAATTACTAACACTAAACACTTTCCCTACTTATTTTGAAGGCTCTGCGTGCTGAGTGGCGGAACTCAACCTCGCGATTTGCCTCGTTACCGTAGCGAAGAAGTAAAAATATAAATATTTCATTTCCTCATGTGGGGATCATACCCATAACCGTTAAGTTCACAGTCACTTGCTTGTGCTTGCCCGCGACGGTCTCTATATTCCAATTAGAATATTAAAACAACCCAAGTGACATTTTATTAACGATCATCGTGTTCGTTTGGTATATTATTTTATTTTAGACAATTTTATTTAAAAAAATGCAGCGTTAGGTTCCGCCACCCAGTATTCTCTCCCGATTCCCAAACAACAGGTTTTTTCTAACAAAGCTCGAAATGTATAAAATATAAAGGCTTTAAAAGGAAAAAAAAACAACATTACAACTTCAGTTTAAAGTAGACAGTGTCTGTAGATACTTCTCAACCATACCCTCAAGTGTACTTCCAAGGCGTCTGACTTAAAATGTTTTTAATTTTATATTTTAACTCTACTAAAGCATTTTTTCTGGACAACTTTTCTATTTTATAGCTTATGGTACTCTAATAAGTTTCAAAAATTGATTAAAAAAATATTTTTTTTAAATGGATATTTGTCTATATTAACATCACTTTTTTTACTGCAGTTTTCTAATCATATAGTTGTTATCTCTCGTTGATTTTCTTTCATGATTTCCGCACTGATCGTATCTAGAAAAATATCTTAAAAACGTATAAAAATTACAAAAAAGGAACGGACGATTCACTACCTTTAAATTTTTAGGCTAGTCGCGGCGTAGGGGCACAAAGTGTTACTGTAAAATCGAATGGTTGTGGGTTCGATCCCCACTCGAGGAAATAAAATATTTATTTAAAAAATTAAATTAGCTTCACGCTATATCCCGCACACAGCAGGGTAGGCAGAGGGAACCTAGTGTTAAGACACTCCGTTCCCCACTTTCTGCCGATTTTGAAGGCCTTGCGTGTTGAGTGGCAGAATTCAACGCCGCGCTTTGCCTTGACACCAGAGCGAAGAAATGGAAATATAAATTAATATAAATTAATATATATTTATTTAAAATATTTATTTATATTTTCATTTCTTGGCTTTGGTGTCGAGGCAAAGCGTGGCATAGGGTTCCGCCACTCAGCACGCAATGCCTCCAGAACTCGGTGGAAAGTGGGAAACGGAGTGTCCTAAAACTAGGTTCTTTCTGCCTACCCTGCTCTGTGCGGGATACAGCATAAAGCTGAACGGGATTCGTATCCGCGTCCTGTGGACGCCTTCTAAGGCGTAAAACCCACTGCGTCCAATAAAACATATACATTTCATAAAATATAACTCAACAATTAAATAAAAACAAACGAAACGACTAATCAATGAAAAAACCTTGAAAAAGTCGTATTATTTTTCATTTGTAAAAGCTGAACTGTACGCACAAGCTTTACAAATTAAATTATTCAGCAAAATCTTGTTTTAATCAAAGGGTTAAAAATCGTGGATATCGATATTCATCGGGGCCGAGACTCCTGGAGTGTAAGAATCGATGTTTTGGCGTGCGAGTAATTGGTCTGATGGGAACTAATGGGGCGGTGACCTGATGCTTTCAGCTTTTATACTTAGACCGTCTTTTTTGGAATAAAGTACTATTTATAAAAAAATATATATATTTATTATTTTTTATATATATTTCCTCAATAATTGAGTGGAAAGTGGAGAATGAAATACCTTAATACTAGGTTTCTCTACCTATCCAGTTAATGTGGAGCTAGAAGGAAAATAAATAAAAAAAAAAACAAAAATACATATACATATAAAAATAAAAAAAAATATACATGCATATTAAATTGAAAATATTAAAATAAGTTTTGATTATCAATCACTAAAAATATTCTTATTTTCTTATCATTTATCAAAATTGTTATATATATACTCCTATATTTTTTTTACTATAATAGCTGATTTCGCACGTAAAAGTCAGTTGTCATCCTGTTCCTGTCCCCTGTTATACAGGGAAACCATGTTTTTCTTACTATTTCGGGTATGGATATTTTGGTTTATATTTGCTTGCGTTTACGCTTTGCTTTGACGTATTTGGAATATTTCTGGTATTATATTATAATATTCGCGTCAATTGTTTTTCGATGAAATCTTTACACCTACGTACAATGCATTTTTAAGAGATATTACATATTGAAGACCGCGACGCCGCCCTACACGTTACCAAAGCGATCAAATAATAATTTTTTCATCCCCCCGAGTGGGAATCGAACCAATAATTTTAGTATTTACAGGCACATCCGGCGGCACAACAGTCTCGATCATCTAATAAATTTAATTTTATTTTTTTAAATGAAATCCAGTCTTAACGTGTGCGTGACAATGTGTGCTAAGTAGCGGAGCTCTACCCTGCGAATAATCTTGTTACCGGAGCGAGGAAATGAAAATATAAAATAATTTGATTCCCTGAAACGAAACCGAACCCACGAACAACAGTCTAATTTTGTGCCGTGTGATCCCGGCCTAGAATAGGATCATCCTGGTACTGGTGGTGTCGTAAGAGGCGACTAAAGTACGTGTGGTAGAGTCACGTCGCCAGCAATGGCAACACGCATGGGCAGACTCGACCGGATCATTACCACCCCCGGCATTTAAAACCGGCGTGAAGTAGTGGCTTTATGCCACTGCGTTTCGCATCAGGTAATGCCGGGCCCCGGCGCCCAACCCATCTTAAAGGCCGGCAACGCACCTGTAGCTCCTCTGGGGTTGCACGGGGTCGTGGGCGGCGGTAATCACTTACCATCAGGTGACCCGCACGCTCGTTTGCCGTGTTTTTTCCATAAAAAAAAAAAAAATTACAGACCAACTTTTAACCGTCAAAATGCTGTGCTGCCGCCCCACAAAGGTCTCATGACATTACTTACAATT
Organism: Heliconius sara; assembly: GCA_917862395.2. Taxonomy (NCBI): domain Eukaryota; kingdom Metazoa; phylum Arthropoda; class Insecta; order Lepidoptera; family Nymphalidae; genus Heliconius; species Heliconius sara. The sequence goes on from OU860795.2 coordinate 1,509,168, forward strand.
AAACAAGAAAAACTACATACAAATATATAAAAGTAACTCTTACTACAATCTTTAAAAAAAATAATCAGCTTCACGCTGTATCTCGCACACAGCAGGATAGGCAGAGGGAACCTAATGTTAAGACACTCCGTTCCCCACTACAACAATCGTACTACAATCCTCATTTACAAATACTAGGGTGGGGGTATTATTACCAAAATTTATCTACAAGGAAAACGTGCGATACCGTCGTCTCAGCATACCCTACGACAGATGCGTCTCCACGTTGCTAATCTGCCAAATCCTTATTGCTTTTTATTGAACTTGGAAGATAACTCCCTAAATTCATTACGAATAATCTTTATAATAATGCACTTTTTCTGTTACTTTCTATAGGGTAGATGGATACTTGTCCTTTTATTTTATTTTTATTTATCTAGTTCTGGTAACGTTCTAGCGCGGCGTTGAGTTCCGATGTTGGCTGTGGAGAATGTCTTAAGCGTAAGTTTCCTCCAGGTATTATTACGATATATTTTTCATATAAAATCTACTGTATTTAAACATCGTAGAACGAGAGGATCTAGTGTTAAGACACTACGTTCACCCATATTTAGTTCAGTTTTTACCTTTAAGCTTTGTACTTTATATTGATATGCAGAGAGAGCAGATCGGCAGAAAGTGGGGAACGGAGTGTCTTAACGCTAGGTTCCCTTTGCCTGCTGTGTGCGGGATACAGCGTGAAGCTGGTAAAAAAAAATGAGAGAGCCTATGATCCAAGATATGGTAGTAGCAAGACTTTCGAGTGGATATCGTACCCACAACCACTGCTTGTATAGAGAGATGCTTCCAAACTACGCCACAGTGGAGTTAATGCACTTTTTGTGTACTCTTAAAAGGTTTTCTAATTGATTCTTTTATAGAAAGCAAAGACAAAGTAAACTGTAAAAGTAAGATTCTATGTTGGTCGCTTAGTTCGTTGTTTTAAATAAAAATAGTCTAGTGATTTTTTTTATTAATTAAAATTAATATAAGAATAGCGATGCCTTAGTTCAAAGAAATGGTTGTAAATTATGAAAAAAATATTTTCTGCATTTAGTATTTTAATTGCATAGAAAAATAATAATTAAAAATTATCTAGTAAGATTATGAATAATTAATTTATTATACAATAGAAAATAAGCAGCCATTTCACTTATAGTTCTTTAAGTATTGAGTTTTGGTTTGTTTGACTTTTAAATGAAATTATTTGGCTTCTGCACGTAACTTATTCAGTATCAAAGATACTGGAGAAAGGTCACGTAATGAGAAACCCCTTGAGGGCATGGAAAACGTGCGATACCGTATGCAGAGGTTGATGACAGTGGACGAGGCGAAAGAGGTATGTAGAGATAGTAGCGTTTGGCGCTCTGTTAAAGCGTGAAGCAAAGTAAGTAAAAACTTCAAAAAAAATGACATAACTATAAAAATGTAATTGAAAAGTAATTATTCTTATAAAAATATTTTCCCACATAGCAGGATAGTCGAAGGAAACCTAGAGTTAGGACATGTCTTTGTGCACGATTCGATCAAAATCGAGACATTTTGCGTTGAGTAGCGGAAGTCAACGCTGCGCTTAATCTTATCAAAGCGAGGAAATTAAAATAGCTTATTCTCCCAAGTAGGAATTGAACTCGAAACCATCGCGCTTGTATTGCTGGGCCACGACCGCCCTAACAAATATTCTATCAATATTAGAATTTTGTAACTAAATTTATATAATAGAAGCAGTGAGCGTAAATAATTCATTTGTTTTGAATAACAGAACATAATTATACATTATAGAACAAAAATAAAGCTAATAGTTCTAATTTAATCGCTTTAGTAATTAATTAATTTGTTCAAATTTATTTTGTCGAAAAAAATCCAAATGCGTCATTCCAAAATTTATTTTGGAATGACGCATTTGGATTTTTTTTATCAGCTTCACGCTGTATCCCGCACATAGCAGGATGATCAGAGGGAACCTAGTATTAAGACACTCCGTTCCCCACTTTCGTAGAAATTCTGGAGACATTGCTTGCTGAGTGGCGAAACTCAACGCCGCGCTTTGCCTTGATACCAGAGCGAAGAAATGAATACATATAAAGGAATTTATATGTAATAAATGTAAGTAAATATACCTTTATACGAGTGGGGATCAAATCCACAACCAGTCGCGTTTACAGTAACGCTTTGTGCCCCTGTGCCACGACCAGGCTTAAATGTAGATATTTTTGTTTAATATTCATATGTATATGTACATGTATATTATAATCACTAATGATGTGCTATTTAAATTATAGAATTCAACAAAGTTGCGTATTTCCTGCATGCTATTAATGAGAGACCATTTTAGTTTAGTAGGATGACGTTTGAATATAAATGCAACAACAGTGGGTTCAATACCCGCTCCGGGGAGAGATTTTATTTTCCCTATGTGGATCTAGGTCGCTACCAACATGCAATAATGTCTCAAAAAGTTAGGATAGTAGTGTCTTAACACTAGTTTCCCTCTGTCTATCTTGCTATTTGATATAAAGTGTGATTTATGCTCGTTAAGTTGTAGTGCATGTTACGTTATAGATTCTCTTATTATATATACCTATATACAATAGTATAATATATACATAAAAATATATTAAATATTTTCTGTCTCTCTATCTTTTTTATTTCGTCTTCAAAAATTTCTTAAATAAAGAAATGTAGTGATATCATTATATACTTACTAGCGACCCATTTTAAATATCGCCGTCCCCGCAGAACAAAGTAGTAACCGTCAAAACCATGAAATTATTATTGTACAATACTTGAGTTCTATGCATCTATAAATATACTCGTGTACTCAATTTTAATATTGAAATAAATTGTAATTACTGAAAAAAAAAACCAACTGTATTATCAATATCAACCTAAAATATATTTTTAAAAGTATAAAATAAAACAAAACAAAATATTATACATAACCTTATCAACAAATAAAAAAAATAACTGATGTTATTTTTTTTTATTTGTTGAAAACCAAACGCAAATATAAAATATATAACAAATCGGAAATAACCACACAATTCATTCCATTCCATTTCTTTAACATCGTATACCCGTTCGTGGTCCGTCCCACGACTAGTAATTCTGAATCTATGATATCTTCTAAAGTATTTATTATAATGCTGTACAGTAAAGTACTATTTCAATTTAAATTAAATGCTAAAGGTGAATATTAAATGTATCTTGATAAAGATTAATATCAAATTTTATATCACTTTATTTTCAGTATTATTTTATTTATTAAAGAACTTAGTTATTGGTGCTGTCTTATACGTAATTTTTAAATCTATATTAGTATCGTAAATAAATAAGTTTCGGATTAGCACTATGAGACTATTAAGTATTTTTCAAGTAATTGAAAAAAATTGATTGATTTTGCGATTACCATTTTATCCTCCAGCGACGGCGACATAGTAACACACTTAAGTATCCTGACAGTTTGACACATAAAGTGAAGAACGGAGTGTCCTATCACTAGATTTTCTCTCCTTACTTTGCAAAAGTATAAAAAAAATTAAGCTTGGGTTAATATAGATCGACGTGCTGCTCTAAATGTAATTTATTTGGAATATTATAATATGACTTAATGTCGCACTTTGCCTCGTTACCAGAGCGATGAAATGAACGTAATAAATATTTAATTTAATCGAGTGGGAATCGAACTTTTAACCTGTCACGTTTACGGCCTCGTTATTATATGTACTACGTCATTTCTCTGAATATCATAACGAATATTTCTATATGAGAAAAAAGGAAAACAAATAACACCTGGATATAAAAATAACGATAATATACTTACTTTACTTTCCAAGTAACAACTAAATCTGTTCCACTAATTCAATTATACCAACGCCTAACTTTTTCCTAATTGAAACGAATCGATCTTGTTCCCTTGAAAAGGGAAAAATAGGTAATTTTTCGTCGTTTTCATCACATTTCAAAGGGAACGAGAGTAATGCTCGGTAAATGAAGGAATTATGTAGCTATTTTTTTTTTTCAACGTCATTCTGTTTTGTTCTTGTACAAATTGGCTCTATTGTTAAAATGTAAAAGTGTGGTTAAATTTTATGGGAGGCCGTCGTGGCACAGTGGTATTATATTGCCTATAATAATAGCATATTATTTCATTTTTCCGCTCTTTGGCATGCGAGGTCACGAAAATTGGATATTGCATGGGCCAAGCAGTGACTTCACGCTTTATTCCACACACCTACACAGATGCCGGAAAAAATGTAACAGGCAAAGCTAAACACTTATATTTGTTGTTTTCGTCATTTTCAAAGTCAAAAAAATTACTACGTATTGCTTACTGGTCAGATTGGTTGGACGAGGCATGGGTTCAAATCGCGCTACGTTCCAAATTTTTTACGTTTTCTAATCTTCTTTTTTTTACTACCTTCGTTGTAATACTACCTTCGAGGCATTATATGTTATATAAGTATAAAATAGCGTGAGTACCATTATCTATAAAAACGGCAACATAATCATTTATCTGCTGTAGAGAAACCATGTGAAATATTTATTGTATTATGTTTTTAAATATTACTGTAAAAAATCAACTGTCTAATTATCATGGTTCATGAGGTTCAGCCTGGTGACAGATAGACAGACGGATGGACAGCAGACTCTTAGAAATACAGTACTATTTGGGTACAAAATTCCAACAATCATCAGATAACTGTACAACATCATCAACTACATTAGCTACTTTCCGCACAGCAAAGTAGACCGAAGGAACCTAGAGTTTAGACATACCGTTACCTATTTTCCGTCCAATTAGAAACGCTGTTTATCGAGTGGTGGAATTTAACACCGCACTTTATCTTCTAACCAGAAATAAGAAACTAAAGTGATTTATTCCTCTGCGCGCCAATGGAACCCACAACTGTTGCGTTACACGCTCTCCCGCTGTACCACGACGTTTAAAAAAACACAATTTATTTAAAATTTATTACATTTACTTATACTTGAACGTTCGCACAAAAAATTAACTATTTATCACCCCTTAACTAGATTTATTATTTTATTATTCTCAAAAGCTCTCGCTACAAAATAATATTAAATATAATGTACTGCAACGCGCTATGCAATGTAAACTATTTTAAAACGGTAGTTAAAATGTATGAAGGTAGAGTCACCTTTCATTTTGTCTTATCGTTTTATATTACACTTAAGTTTATTCTGTCTATGAAACACATTTTTTTTTTCAAATTTCAGGCTATATCTCGGGTAAGCAGAGGGAACCTGGAAACCGAGTGTTAAATTAAAATTCAAAATTCGCTAGAGTGAATTGCACTCTTAGGCCCCTGTGCAACGGCGCTAAAATAATAATAACTGAATATTTTCTAGGTATAATATAAATATTTTCTTGGTATAATATAAATAGAGATCAATTAAATAAATAAAGCAGCTGCAGCTTCGCAGTATCCCACACAGAGAAGCATAGGCATAGGGAACTTAGTGTTAAGACACTCCGTTCCCCACTTTCTGTCAACTTCTGGAGGCATTGCGTGTTGAGTGGCAGAAATCAACGCCGCGCTTTGCCTCGACACCAGAGCAAAGAAATGGAAATATAAATTAAAGTAAATATTTCATCTCCTTGAGTGAAAATCCAACCCAAAACCAGTATTACAGTCCCACTTGTGAACCTCCTCTGAAGGAGACAGAACATACAACCTTCGCGTTTACAATCACACCCTTGTACCCCTGTGTCACAATGGCCTCATTTCATAAATACAGGCTTAAAGTAAAATGTATATTTTAAATATAGGCTGTTTTTTTTGTATTTATTACAAACATTCTATTCCAAAAATATATAGGGACAATACGTTCCAAGAAAGTGTTCCAAGAGTTTCCTATTACCAGATTTTAATCTAACACAAAGAAACGTTTATATGCCAAAGGATTTATGAAGTATACGACTCTGGAAGATAGCGCTACAACTTGAGAATAACGTGTTTTCTAGGCTATTCCAAATATGGAAATAAAAAATAAAAAATTTAGACGATATTTGTACATATCTATATATTTTTCCAAACAAAACTATTTTATTCCGAATTCAAGAAATGTATCAAAAATATTTTCATTTTACATAAAATCAATGAAAAAAAGTAAGTCTTAGGAGGCGTGTTAACTGTAGTTTCAATTCCCAGTCGGACTAACTAATTATCTCCGTTTCCCAGCTCTGGTAATACATAATGCGGCGTTGAGTTCCAACGACGCTGCTAAGGATGGGATACATGGGAACGGAGTCGAATCGCAAGATCAACGATCATAACTCAACCGCAACCGAAATGTGATTGACTTACTTGAATCTAATCTAATACTTATTATATACGTAATATTCGATTGAGGAGGTAAAATATTAAGTGGATTTCCGCAACTGAACAAGACAATATAGTATACAGACAGAGGGAACCTGGTAACCTAGTATAAAGACATTCCATTCCCATTAATACACTTCCGTTCCCCAATTTCTGTCGAATTCTGGAGGCAATGCGTGTTGAAGTCGGAACTTAACGCCGCTCAACAAAATTATATATTATTGAAGTTATTTATTAACTCGAAGCCAGTCGCGGCGCAGTGGTATGAAGTGTGACTGTAAAACCGACTGGTTGTGGGTTCGATCCCCACCCGAGGAGATGAAATATTTACTAAAATTTATATTTCCATTTCTTCGCTCTGGTGTCGAGGCTAAGCGCTGTGTTGAGTTCTGCCACTCTGATTTATTAACTTGACGACGCTGATTTATTAACTTTCAACTTGAAAAAAAAAGACGAGAGCCAAAAGATTTACTATACTAAAAACCAAATATCTACAGTATAGGGAATGAATCATTTTCATTTCCTCGAATTGGAAAAAGGCAAAACGGATCGTCTATCATTTAACATGTTGTCTCCAAAATTGAGAGGAAAGTGATTTGGAGTGCCTTAAACACTTTGAATCCCTGAAATGACCACTATCCAGACTACTATACTAGATACAGGATGAAGCAAAAAAAATCATTATACATAACTATCTTTGCAACACATCAAGTAAAAATCCCTATAAAAAATCTAAAAATTCAATCTTTAAATAGAAAACCGCCACTCACATATCAAATGCCGCTAAGTAAACTCGAAACAGGAAGACGAGAACGCTTAAGATATTTTTGTTTAAAGCCAGCCACTTAAGTGAATAGAGAATGACTATATAAGTAACGGCACGTGTACAAAATGGAAAACAGAACCAAGGGTGATATTTAATTTATAATTTATTATGCTTTACAAATAAGGGGTTGGGGTTAATTTTAATTTAGATTTAGGTTCCCCATCTTCTTTGAAAAAAGCGAAAAGAGAATTTAGTGTTACGACTCTTCGTTTTCCTAAGCCTATATTAAAAGAAACAACTGTCATATAAACCTAATATATAGAACAACCCAAGGCCAATTCATAATCAAAATCGACTGCCGATTAGTACGCAAGGCTAACACATTAAGGATACGATTATGTTGGCTCGTAACAGCTTACTATAAACGTAATCGACGCCGTCGACTTAACTGACTATAGTATAGATATTTGTTACATTAGTAGGGGCGTTCCGATATCTTTACTAAATAGAATAGGTAAAGTACGTTTTGTTGGACAATGGTTGGCTTTGACGTTTTTTTATTGAAATTTATTAATAAAATAGCTAAGAAATTAATAAAATATATATTTCGCTTGGTTTTAAATAGTTAAACGTGATGTTTGTTAGTTATTTTTTTTTTAACGTCACACTATACCCCACGAATGGGAATCGAACCAGAGTCTGTCGCGCTTATAGTACATGTTTATACTTGGCCTCAATCCCTCATTTAGGGTATCATGATATACGTAGTTATTTATTGTCAAGCTTATGTTATTATAAAGTAGCAAGCTAGTAAAAAAAATGACAATAAATGATTTCATACATTATTTAGAACGGTGTAGTTGGCCTGTGTATGTGTGATATTAATTACAGCTTCGTTTCTCTCTCTAAAAGTAAAAAAATGGTACTTCTTTTTGATTTTTTTTTTGTTTTGGAGTCACAATGTTACTGTGTTTAGCTACTTTTGCCACAATTCCTCCATTAAGGCAGGAAGGTAGAGAGAAATCGTCTGAATTATTATAACATCTAGAATTTAAATTTAAACACAAAAAATTGAAAAAAAAGCCGCCGTAGCGCGTTACAACGGAGCCGGTAGTATTTCCATTTACTCACTCTGATGCCCAAACAAACCACGGAATAGAGATCCACCAATCAACACACAATTTCTCAAAAAAATCACTAAAAGATAAGAACGGAAAGGTATACCACTGGGTTCTCTATCTCTATCCTGCTATTTGAAGGATACGGAATAAAACGTTTTTTTTTCAACTAAACGAAACAAAATGTAATCACCAAATAATTCCCCTATCAAAGTCACAGCGAGGGTATTTTAATAGTGTATTAGGGTACATTAGATTACGTCTTAACAACATTCTTTTGTATGGTCCTTTCATGGGGTCTTTACGGACATTCTCATGGGGAGAATCCAATTTGCCTGACATATGCAGTTCTTGTATTAATTGACTTAGTTGGTGTTGGAGCGTGATTTCGAGGGGTCTACCAAGATTTTTTTTTGAGTTTTTTTGTTGTTTTTATAGTGTGATTATAATGTTTTTTTTTAGTTTCACGCTATATCCCGCATTTTTTGAGGTAGGGAATCTAGTGGTAAGACACTCGGTTTCCCGTATTTCACTCAATTTTTGGGACAATGCGTGTTGTAACTGCGCTTTGTTTTGTTATCTCGTTATTAAAGTGAAGTAATGAAAAATTCACTTTTTAATATCTTCCTATAATCTGGACTTATATTTATCAAAAAAATGGCAATTGTAAATGGGTATTTTTGACACATCATTGTAAATTAAACGACGTAATTTTTTTTAATCCGGGAAAAGAAAATTAAACTTCGTAAATAATCTTATTTTACGATATATACACCGTAACACATCCTTCTCTCATATTAATATGAATATCATCAATTTCCTTTGTTCTTCATAAAAATAAATCAAGAAGTGATATATACTCCTATATATATCTAACCCTCATTTTGTATTGAAATTTATCACCCATCCAACAAAAATTATGTGGGCAAGTTTTCTTTAATAAAACAATTACCTCGCCTTATCTCAGAACTCCTAGTATTAATATTCTTTCGCGCCTTCCCTTAATATATTCACGTTCTCTTTATAAATGAACATTGTAAATAAACATAATTGGAAAAACAAGTTATAAAGCCGTAATAGCTGAAAGTTTAGGCAGTTTAACAATTTTAAAGTGTTATATTACGGTATTATGGTTTATTTTTGTAGCACCATATCTTGATGTTGTTCATGTATTGAATATACTTCTTATACGTGTTGGAAATAGGTTCCCTAATAGCCCTATCTTATTATATTACGTGAAGGTATAATAGTAATGAAAGTGATATATAAAAGTAAGAAGCGGTGTTGAATTGCGCCACTCCGCACACAATGCCCCCAGAATTTGGCGAAAAGTAGTCAACGGAAGTGTCTTGATGGGAACGAAGTGATTTAACACTTATAGCATCGTATACTGATGTTGATCTTGTATTAAACATATTTCTTAATACTCTGTACTAAAATCAGCTTCACGCTGTATCCCGCTCACAGCAGGATAGGCAATGGGACCCTACTGTTAGTGTTGTGACATTCCGTTCCCCACTCTCCGCCTAGTTTTGGAGGCATTGCGTATTGTGTGGCGGACCTCAACGTCATGCTTTACCTCGACACCAGAGCGAAGAAATGAAAATATAAATGTAAATGAATATTTCATCTCCTCGAGTGGAGATCGAACCCACAACCAGTCCATTTTACAGTCACATTTGTGCCCCTGCACCACGACTGGCCTCTCCTATCTTGTTATATTACGTGAAGCTGTAAAATAATATGATATAAATATTAATATAAGTGTATATATAAAAGAAAACGTTGAGCTCCGTCCTTCGACACGTAATGCCCTCAGAATTCAGCGGAAAGTAGGGAACGGACGCGTTAATAGAAACAGAGTGTCTTAACACTAGGTTTCAAGGCTGTCTCTGCTTACTCTGCTATATGCTCGATACAGCGTGAAGCTAAAAAACATGGTATAAGTTATATGGATAAATTTGATTAATTTCAGTCAGGTAGACCAATCGCCATATTTTGTTTAGTATATATAAACTTTTTAGATTTCATCACAAGAATTGTCTTTTAATTTTATTTTTAGAAAAATTGCGAACCTTGCGAGTAGCACCAAAAAGCTATATACATACGTTTATTAAATATTTTCTATCTCTAGTGTCAGAAAACATTTCAAATTTCCTAAACAAATAAACAAACGGCGGGTAATACATGTAAATTGTTCACAATGACTAATGTCACTTTCGATTTAATGTATGTAAAAAATAAAATAGTAAGGCATAATCTTTGTTTATCTAGTATTCTAACAAACCAAAAAAAAAAAAATATTTAATATATTGAAAAATATATTAAATATTTTTATTTTTTTAGTTTGTTAGAAAATAGAGTATAATATTCCGCTCTCTGGCTTAAGAAATTTAAAATATATTTTAATATAATATCTACATTATCATTGGAGACCGTGACGGCGCAGTGGCTAAGCATGTGACAGATTTCAGGTTAGATTCACATTCGAAGGAATAAAATATAAATTAATATAATTTTCTCGTTCGTAGTTAGTTAATTAAGTAAGAAGTTAATTTCACCACTCAATACGCAACGCCTCGAGAATTCGGCGGTAAGTGAGGAAGTGCGAGTAAAAAATGGGCAACGGAAGTGTGTTAATGGAGAACAGAATGTCTTAACACTGGGTCCCCAGGTTCCCTCTGCGTACACCACGTGCAGGGATAGACACACACACATTGTGGATACACAGTGTGGAGCTACAAAAAAAAAGAAGATAAAAAGCAAGAAGTTCTCTTTTTCCATTCAGATGAATAATTATAATTTAAACCATTTTAACGTAAATTATAGAATTATTTTTTTCCACAAAGACTAATTGTAACGTCGAGTTAAGATAATTCAGTTATAACAGCCTTTGTTACTGCTATAGCGCATACAATAAGTTAGTTTAGTTGCTTGAAATTCCCAGATGGTTCTAAAATTATGTTTGTCTCAGAAGATAGAAATCTTCTGAGACAATGGTTTATGTCTATTATTATTATATAAGAATCCTTAATGAGAAACCTATAATTAAACATTTGATATTTTTATTTCATATCTTTGGTATCAATCCAATTTTTAAAATGCCTCCAAAATTCAGGAAATAAATGAGAAACGAATTATCTTAACATTAGATGTCCAGGTAGGGAAGGGTGCAGGGGCACAAGGTGTGACTGTAAAAGCTACTGGTTGTGGATTTGATCCCCACTCGAGGAGATAAAATATTTATTTACATTTGTATTTTCATTTCTTCGCTCTGGTGTAGAGGCAAAGCACGGCTCCAGAACTCGGCGGAAAATGGGAAACGTAGAGTCTTAGCACTAGGTTTCCTCTGCCTACCCTGCTGTGTGCGAGGTACAGCGTCAAGTTGATTTGATTTATAATAAGTTTCTTAACATTCTTCATCACCATAGCTGCGTCATACTATTTCATACATTAAACATTTAGTAAAGTATAGGCAAAGGAATCATCCAAAGGTGTTAATGGATACGGCAACTAGAATTCAAATAAGAGGTAGATTTGGTAGGGCCTAACGAGGGTCTATACCCTATAGTATAGTGTGTTTGTCATCTAAACACAATCTAACGACTATCACCTTTATTTCCACCCAATATGGGCTATAATGGATTAAAATATATTTCCATTAAGGAAATAGCAGAGTGCGCTTACTAATTATAACGATTTGTTTTATCCTTTCCGTAGATAGTAAATGTTCATAATAAGGAATGGTCGTTATTTTTATTATAATGGTGTAAATGGAAAATTGATTTTTTTTTCTTTAATTTGCTAAACTTTTTGCAGCTTTACGCTGTGTCTCGCATATAACGGGTTAGGCAGAGGGAACCTAGTGTTAAAACACTCTGTTCTCCATTAACCGCCTAATTTTCAACAATTTCATATATATTAGTAAAAATAATGGTCGTGTTTACAGTCTTATGCTTGTGACATTCCGCCTTGGCCTCTATAAAGAAAAATGCATAGAAATGAGGACAGGGAACTACTGGACGACATAACCTTTTTATATGTATTAATTTACTAATATTATACACCGATTTCCAACAATAGATATAGTTGTAATGTACTGTATGTAAATGAAGCGAATGAATGAATTAAACTAAAAAAAAATTGAATAAAACAATGCTTTATTAAGGTGTATTCCACGCTTGAGAAATTGTTTTTTTAAAAAGCGTATTAATTTTTTGGATAAACCGGGACTTGCACTCGCGCCTCTTGGAAACTTTTCGTTCCAAGCGTTCCAACCACTAAGCCATACTTTCCTATCAAGCTACATCGAAATTCATATATAAATTCAAATTATAACAAAATCTTTCTAACCTTAGTTCTAATACCAATCTAAAAAGGTAAAAAAAGTCTTTTTCATATCTCAAATATCTAATAAATATTATTTTTAAGAACTTTTGTAGACACTAACGTTATGAAAATATCAACTAAACATTATACGCCTCTCATATTCATTAGAAATTATATAAACAATAAAGGTTAGGTCAATAGCCCAACCTATTTTTATTGTTATAGGTTTTGGTCCTTCGAGCACTCCTTATCTGACGCCTATTCTTATGATTTTCTTTGAAAATATTGTTATTAGTATTATTATAACTTTCTTTTATTACTTTCAATAAGGATAACGTTCTATAAATATACATATGTATGTAATGTTTCCTAAATACCAATAAAGTTTCAATAGATAAAAATTGATTCTATGTAGGTGATATGTTTTTTAGCCTAGGCAGAGGGCACCTAGTGTTAAGACACTCCGTTTTTCATTTTCCGCTGAACTCTGGGGGCATTGCGTGATGAGAGGCTGAACTCAACGCCGCGCTTTGCCTAGAAAAAAAATGTTCATCACCCTGTTTTTAAGACAATGTGTGTTGAGCAGTGAAGGTAGGAGGTCATCGCCGCCGCGCCTTGTCTTGTGTACCTAGTTGTATTACGTACGCGACAGGTTCTGGTTTGATTCCCATTATGAAATATTTAATATTTTCTTTGTCTTCCTGGTGAGGAGGCAAAGCGTGGCATTGAGTTACGCCACTCAACATACAATGTTTCCAAAATATAGCGGTAGGCGGTGAACAGAGTTTTAACACTAGGTTCTACATGCTTAACAGAAAATACCACTTGTAAAACAATTTCTTTTTTAGTTCCAGCAAAAATCACATTAATTCAAATAATTAATTAACCAATTAATGCTTACTTAACGTATTACTGTCGTTTCCAATCCATATCACAACAGCCACACACACCGTAAATAAAAATGCACGTCGAACGAAAATCCACCGGAGCTGCTCAATAAATCACTTAATTCGTTAAAAAACCGTCGAAGCCTCTTTATTATTCAAGACGCGAATACGTTATAGATTTCTCGCGTTATTCCTTTATATTTTAAGACGTTAATTCGTTAAATTGATTTGTTTTTTGTACATTTAGTTTGAATAATTTTGATGGAATTAGATTTGAGATTGGATTTTAGATTACTTCTTTTTTTTATAAAATTGGAAAAATATATTATTTACTATTTATGGAAAAATATATTAAAATACTCATGATCTCAGATAGAGGGCAAATAGTGTGAAGACACTCTGTTGTCCGTTTCCTGTCGGAATTTAGGATATTGTATAGTATTATTTTATTAGCTTCACGCTGTATCTCGCACATAACGTAACGTGGTAAGCAGAGGCAACTTGGGAACCTGGGACGTAAATTGTAAGACTATTTCCGTTTCTTACTTTCCGCCAAACTCTCGAGGCTTTGCGTATTTACCGATGGAGAAACATAACGCCGCATTCTGCTAAAAAAAACGCAACAAAATATTTTTAAATATAAGCATACCCTTTAAGGGTATTATTTTTTAAACATTTCATAAGCAGAGACCGAACGAAGCGAGATTTGAACCCGCGGCTTTGGAAACTATCCAAGACAGACCAGCCATCAGTAACGTTACTTAATTTTGAGAGTTGATTGTTGAAAAATAATTTTATAAACAAGTTTTGGACTGATCTACCTATCGATTTTCGATAAGTATCGATAAGATACTTTATTTTTTCTTAGTAAAACACAACTTGGTCTCTAAAAATTGGCTTAGTAGATTATCCAAAAAGTATTTCAAGTTCTTAAGCCGGTAATAAAATGCGACGTTTGGGGGAAAAAGTCGTATGTCAGTTGGTGTCAGGAGTGACTTAATTTGGAGGCGGACAAGTATTTCGCTTTTGCCGTCCCCCTGAATAAATGTTGAAGAAAGTATTATTTCTTTTTAAATATTGAAAATTAAAAAAAATATTTTATTAATATTATATTAGTATTGAGGCTGTCGTAGCGGAGGGATACAAACGTGCGACTATAAACGTGTCGCTTTGTGGCTGTGGTTCGATTCTCACTCTGAGGAATGAAATATTTATTATTTTCATTTCCTCATTATTTTCCTTTCGTTTCCTTTGCCACGAGGCAAAATGCGGCATGGAATTCTGCCACTAAACCTGCAATGTATCAAATATTCGGCGGAAAATGGGAAACGGAGTGTCTTAACACAAACACAAATTCCCTCTGCCTACTCTATAGTTTGCGGGATACAGGAAAGTGTGCATATATTAATAGCTTTAAAGTTTTCAAAGGATTTGTACTATAGACAGTTGTCAAATAAATATAGTACTAGCGCCCCACTTGCGGCTTCTCCTGCTTGAACTTGAAAGATCGTTCATTAAATGTTACTTAAGTACTTATACCTACCGCAGTCTGAAACTCCTCTATATTCCACTCAGTCTCCTAGAAATCGGTTTATTTGATCCAAAGATAGCCCCGAACAAACAGACATACAGAAAGAACAACAGACATACAGAAAGAGACAAAAATAATTTATTTGTAATTTAGAATCGTGTAAGGGAGTGTCCTAACACTACGGTCCATCTGCCCTGCTGTGTACGGGACACGGCGTGAAGCTTACTATTTCAAATAACATTTCAAACAACACAACAGACACTTGAATTTTGTTTGTATATTCGATATATACATATATAGAAGATATATGAAAATTTATACTAAAATATATTCTATTATTCTTTACTGGAAGAACATTTGAACTGTCCAACATATTCACGTCTAGCGGAAAAATTAAAGTTTCCAAACAAAAGTTAAACCTATTGTTGTCTTCAGCTCTCTCTTTAAAATTCCTTTTCATAAGCTCGATCGTATGAGCTTTGTTGTACGAGTTCTACTTAGGACGATTTGTGCATACGTTGTTTTGACGTTTTGATATTATATTATTGTTTTTGTTTAAGTTTATATAGGATTATTGTTTTTCATGCTGTATCCCACATATAGTGGGGGGAGGGGGGATGGGATCAGTAGAATCTCTTATTTTCGTGACATTGTGCGACGAATGGTGAAATTCAATGGGTGGGACTCGAACCTACAAGCGTGACTGATGAGTTGCTGTGCCACGATGGTCGTTAATATTTTGCATTATGATATATTTAAAAATTATATATCTTTCAGCACAATTTCTAACTGGAACCGTTGGTAAAAACGGCTGGTAAGAAAGAATTTTATACGTATTTCCGCTTGTATACAAAAAACAGTGTTAATTTCCTCCACTCAACACGCCTGTCACGAAATTTGGTCTGAAAGTAAGGAATTGTATGTGCCACATTGAGAAACTATGGTATTTTATTTGACTCTGTATATTGATTGGTTTGTGTTAAATCATATAATACTTTTTTTTCAGATACGTTTCAGTCGTGTGAACTGAAATTTTGAAAACCCGTATAGTTTAAACGTTAATCCATGGTTAGGTGAGTGATGTCAGTTTAAATCATATATTTATATTAAAAGTAAGTTGCCCGGCATCTCGAGTGACTAGTAGTCACTCAAAGTGGAGGGCAACTTACTATTAATACACATATAATCCTACAATTTGGGAACCAAATGAAAGAATTTACTGGAACTAGCTCAAAAACATAGTCCTAACAACTTCACTATCAAATATCGTGCACTTCTAAATGAAATTTGAGACCAGTCGTGGCGTAGGGATACAAAGCGTAACTGTAAACGCGACTGGCTGTGGGTTTGAGCCGCACTTGAAGGAATGAAATGTTTATTTAAATTTATATTTTCTTTCTTCGCTCTAGTCTCGCTAGGCAGTGTGGCGTCCAGTATCGACACTCAACACGCGGAAAGTGGGGAATGGAGTGTCTTAGGTTCCCTCTTCCTACTTTGCTGTGTACGAAATGCAGCGTGAAGCTGATTTAAATTGGTTTTAACCAAAATGGAAACCAAATTGGTTTTAACCAAAGTGGAAAGTAAATTATTTTTTTTTCTTTAGCATATTTAAACAAAATCTCTTATTATTTTTTTAGTTTCATATTTATTTTACGAGGCCAGTACGAAACACGGCTAGTGTAGTCTAAACTAACTATCCTGTCTAGTTTACCAGGAGGACGAACTGAAAATATTAATAAATATTAATTCATTCCATCGTGTGAGAATCGTACCCATAACCGACGTTAATAGTCACACAATTCCGTCACTGCAGCACCAACCCTCAATGTATATATATATATATATATATATATATATATATATATATATATATATATATATACATACGTATGTACGTATGTATTTTCCCACGTGGGATTTTGAATACAATAACCTCTTTAATCCTATTTATTCTCAAAGAGCATGTTTGTGTTTCATAAAATAAAATAAAATTTTATAAAATCCAACTAACTGATGTGTTTGTTTGTACAAACATTTTCTCCTATATATCTATACAAATAGTAGAAATAAAAGAAAAGTAACTGGTAAAGACAATCTTGATACGATGTTGTGCCAACATGTTTTGCTGACTGTTAATCGTCGCTTTGTATCTTTCTTGTTTTTATATTTTAATTTTTTTTTTGTAGATTGTTTATTTGAAAATTGTAGCTATACTTTAATAGAATATAGTAATATTATAAAGAAGTAAGGGCAAATTCGATAGTTTGGGGGTTCGATTCCCAATCGATTACATGAAATATTGAATATTTTCAATTCATCGTTCTAGTAACGAGGTAAAGTGTGTTGAGTTGTGCCGTGTGATCCCGGCCTAGAATAGGATCATCCTGGTACTGGTGGTGTCGTAAGAGGCGACTAAAGTACGTGTGGTAGAGTCACGTCGCCAGCAATGGCAACACGCATGGGCAGACTCGACCGGATCTTTACCACCCCCGGCATTTAAAACCGGCGTGAAGTAGTGGCTTTATGCCACTGCGTGTCGCATCAGGTAATGCCGGGCCCCGGCGCCCAACCCACCTTAAAGGCCGGCAACGCACCTGGAGCTCCTCTGGGGTTGCACGGGGCCGTGGGCGGCGGTAATCACTTACCATCAGGTGAACCGCACGCTCGTTTGCCGTGTCTTTTCCATAAAAAAAAAAAAAAAAAAACTTAATAATCAATGCCTCTAGAATTCGGTAGAGAGAGAAAACCTGTGTCTTAATGGGAGCGCAGTCTAATAATACTAGGTTCCCAGGTTCCCTCTACCTAACCTGCAATGTGCCGGATACAATATGAAGATAAAAAACATCAATACAGCATCAAAAATATTTATTTCATTTAATGTCACAACAGAATGTTCAAAATTGTGGACGTGTTTTGCTTCTTAGAGCGTTATATAAAAATACAGCTGTCATACATCTTACAGCATTTTGCTTTGATAACTTTAATTTCTTTAGTTAAGGGCCAGCTAAGACTGTATTGAAATTATTGTATAACACAGCGATTTGAAAAAAATTTAATTAATTTTGTCTTGTATGTGTATTTATACACAAATAATAATTACAAAGTACCACGTCACTCTGTTCTCCATTTTATGAAAAATCATATATAAAGCTTTAAGCCTAACTAAAAAACCATCAACATGTGCATCTAGGGACGCTTGACATAAGTGATAACTTAAACTGATCTAAGTTAGACTAGTAAACTAGCAAAAGTAATTTAATATTGAAATTGTTTAAAAAGAGTTAGTTAGTTAAGTTTAGTTTTTTTACTTATTTTTTATCTATACTAATATGACAATGTAAGGAAAGGTAATTTATAAATAAATTAGGTATGTACATTACTGGTATCATAACTTAATCCTACAAAAGTTACAATTAGCATTTAGGTTATATGCATATGCCAACGGTATGTCTCTTGCACACTAAGCACTTAGTCATGGTAAGAGGGGGGAGAGAAGCGCCTGTTCATAATACGCGCTGTGACCGAGAGAGAGCGCTTGCCTGCGGCTGCTGAATGGGAGAGAAAGTGAAGCCAGACAGGCTGGCGCCGTAACGCGTTACGTAACGAAGCGGTTTTCTCTCTTCTTTAAGAAGTTATCACTTCAAAAGTGCTAGCAGTGCTAAGATTATGCTTGAAGCTATAAATTATATGAACTATTACACCATCAGACCAGCTTGTCTTTTATTATATTGTCATGTAATCTAAAACTGCAAAATTTTATAATTATGTAATTATCATTACTGAGTCATATTCAGTTTCTTAAATTTCATTACATAGAACAAATTGACCTAAAAAAACTTGTCGTTATATGCGGGATAGACAGCTTAAAGCTACAATACATAAGAAACCAAGAAAAATACCAAAATCAAAATATATAAAAAAAACCTCGCCTTATTTCCGGTTCACGGCAAGCAAGGACGCACAGACAAAATGCTCAGCTCTTATCGTTATTTAAATGTCATCGCGTCCTTCACACTCCGTTTGAACGAAGGTTGGTCTCAAGCTGCACTCTAAAGATTTATAACAACTAAAATGGTTGTAAGTTTTTTTTTCAAAAACATTCTGTATAAAACCGGTCAATTTTCGATGACCCTTTTTGTTCCTTTTAAAAAAAGTAATAAAATCTCTAAGTTAAGCCAAGCCAAGTCTAAGGTTCCTTACTGGGAGTTTTTTTTTAAATTAATAATTTAAATTTACTTGACCGATCGTTAAACATTTTTTCCTATTACGTGTAGATTAATACAAATCAACGGCCAAATTACATAAAGCTATCACAATTTCTATACCGAAAAAAAAACGACACTTGTACCCACAATCCACCTCTAAATAATTTATGTAAAACGTTTCATTCACCCTCAACCACATAACAAATTTAGTCGGGAACATCACACATCTACATACATCCATCGCATTGAATGCAAACAGAATGTCTTAACATTAAGTTTGGACGACCACAGTAAAGTTCGCGAAGTTCATTATGAAGCGAGATCTTGTCCATGCTAGTACGAAAAGCAAATAACTTAAATGCACTGTGTTAAATTAAGATTTACATACGTTTCATATATAGTGTTATAATAACATTCGTCGGGAAGTAGGGAGCGGAAGTGTCGTAACACTATATTCCAGGTTCCCTCTGCCTATTTTGCTATGTGTGGGATACAGCGTTGAGTTAAAAATAGAAAAAAAAATCACACACTAGACGCCGTCCTGGCGTAGTGCCAGTAGGACAGCGTTCGTCTATAAATACGATTGAAGTTCAATTCTCAATCATGGAAATAAGAGTATATTAAAATGATTTCTCTACTTTTATAGACAAAGCAGGGCAGGGCGTTCCGCGTCTCAATACGTAATGTCTTAAAACCGTCAGGCAGGCTCTCGTTAAGAGAGCAGTAGAGTTCAATTTCCACTCATGAAATCGTTCAGGTGACAAGAGCATCTAATTTTGGGAATCAAACCCACAACCACACGGCCTTAAACATAAAATATTATGTATCATACTAAAAGCACCGTAAAGCTACACCAATACTGTGAATAAACCTTTACGCATTCTAACCACGATTTGATAACTTAATTCATAGTATTGGATTATGTGGGAACGTTCTAACAACAGGGATATTATAAAATTATATATTGTATAGTATAGAATAGAATACAATGGTATAAAATAACGGGGCTGAGGTTAAACAGATTACAGTTTACGTTTCAAATTATTGTGTTTATTGTATAATTAATACTATAAATTAGTAAAATTTAGAGTAATTAATGCCAGTCGTATTGAAAAGGCACAAACGTGTGACTACAAACGCAATAGATTGTGGGTTAGATTCTCACTCGCGGAATTGAAATATTTTATATTTTCAAATCTACATTCTGGTGTCGAGGCAAAGCGCGGCGTTGAGTTCCACCACTCAGCATAATGACTTTAGTATTCCGTGAGAAGTGGAGATCAAAAGAAGGTTAATGGGAACCGAGTCTCCCTGCTACGTGCAAAAGTAAATTCAAATGCAGGTTACGGACTCACATCGTTCGTTTAAAATAATAAAAATAATAATATGTATGCACTCTTAGGGATTTTTTTCTCAAAATTGACGTAAATATGCACAAGGATGTGGTAAGCAGTTTACAAAAACCTAAATTCTCTTTTCTTTGGCAAAAAGAAGTGGCGTAGACCTGTAGTACTTACTACTTCTGATCGCATGGCTATATGGAAGAGGAAGGAGTTGCAAGGTAGATTCCATAGAGTCCTAGTAGACCCGGATGTGGATACTGCTTCATCTTAATCCTGGTAACAGTTCGGATATCTTTTCGGGAAAACTGAAGGTTCTATCTGCGCTATTATAGACGAAGTTGTCAAGACTCGGAATTAACACAGATTATGAAAGATGCCGCTATCGATATCTGTCAAGCGTGTCATCGAACTGGCGAGTGCTTATACATATAGCCTCTGGTTGTTCTCATCATGTTAATGGGTGAGTATTTGCATAGAGATTTAGTAGCCAAGATAATACAACAGCAACTTGCTCTTCAATGTGGTCTTGTGGAATTAGACGTGCCTTACTATAGGTACAGTCCCACGTTCGTTCTTGAAAATAGCTGTGGTTTGCTCTATAGGGATTGGTCTATTGTCACTGACAGGTATATTGCGCGCAAAGTTATACTATCCCACATGATGAAAATCTCGAATAAAAAAGTTATCTTAATATTTAGATTTAGATAATATTACTGCCATATGGAAATCAATACAACTATCATTGTGCCTATAGTGGTTTCAGTTAACGGTTTTATAGCGAAAAGTCTCGACCAACATCTTAAGAGGTTATTGCTTAGCTGTTGGATCAAGAACCGGATTCAAAAGGCAGTTTTACTTGAGACGGCGAGTATTGTGAGGAGATTCCTCTCTTTAGAGCCCTAGCCACCAATGAATTGAACCCTTGTACCCGTCGGCAGAGTGTTTCTTATATTTTTTAATTTATTTTTATAAGAATTTATATTTAAAAATGTAAAATTGTTTTCTCTTATACGTATAACAAAAGTATATATAAGTGTATGTTAGACTCTAAATAGATATATGACACAAAAATAAATATTTTCAATTCAAACTAGTAGATTGACAAGGTCTTCAGTTTTTATAATATTAGTATAGAAGAATAGATATTAATTTTACAAATCACCTAATAACATTATTATTAGAAACTGACTTAATTACCCAACTTTATATTTATACAAATTTATACATAAATTTAGGGCACTTTCAACATTGTTTTCTCATTTGCGAAAATTCGAACTTCTAAGAGCTCTTGCCGAGCCAATTGTTGTTTCGAATTCGCTACTTTTTTAATCACGGCCAGATCCGTTTTATTAACTTTGCGCTATTGGATAGTGCTTGTGTCGAAGTTTTATACGAACATTCTGAAGTACTTAGAATATATTTTTAGGGTACCGTACCTTAAAAAGAAAGAAAAGAAGAAGAAGAAAACTAAACACTAATATCAAACCCAGAGCGAAGATATTAAAATATTAAATATTTAATTTCTTCGAGTGGAAATCGAACCCACAACCTGTCGCGTTTACAATTATAAGAACGAAAATTAATATTAATGACTATTAAAAAATCTTTAAAATTAATAATATATGAGATCAAAAACTTAAATAAAAATTAATAAAAACAACCTAACAATCATTATTGAAAATCTATTCAACGATATCCCACTTGACATACATAGTTTTACGATTTGTATTTTTTTCATAATTATGTACACAGACCGATAAAGACATAACCCTCCTTTGCATCGCACATCCAGTTTAAAAGAAGCCTTGAATATCTCCCAAATTGTATAATTATACAAAATCGAATTTGTAATTTCCGTTGCGGAAGAAACTAACCAAGGAATTTAAATGGCAATTTCTTGCCGAAAATTCAACTTTTTTGATTTAACCGAGCGATTTGAACAGAATTCTTTGAAGGATAATGCGGTCTTGATAATCCGTGGTCTTTAATCTATATATTGATGAAGTGAAATTTGTAGGCTTATGTTTTTTAACTAACAAGCATAAATAGCTTGGCTATAAAAATTTTGATTTTTTTATGGGATTTTGTTTTGTTTTTACCATTTTATATCATATCATAATCTATCTGTAGTTGGTCTCTCACGTGTGAGGATTGTGGCCAGCATCAGGATTACATCTGGAGTAGATGATCAGCTACCACCGGTATTAATCAAGTGCGTCTCTCATAACCGTATAGGGCTTGTTAGATAAAAATTTAATAACTTGATCGGTCCAGTGTGATGGTGACCGACCAGTGATGAGGATAACAAAGCGTTAAGTGCCGTGTGCAACCTACCATATTTTAAAAAAGAGAATGCTTCTTTTTCTTCTCAGTTTTTATGAATCGTAAAACATACTTCTTAACACAAAAGAAAGATGCCTCAATAAGCGTAGAAAAAAGGGACGGCCAGGTGGCCTGTGCCCACCCTAGAACAGACTTTTACTTACCCTAGAATTTCTTCTTTATTTAAAAACTAGCCACCCGCTCGCGGCTTCGCCCGCATAACCACAGAATTATTTACTTAAAACACTAAAATTATATATTCATGTTTTAAAATACCTATAATATATGTTTGCAACGCACTTAAGATTTCTAATGTGAAAATTATTAAAACCTTAGGTCACATTTTCGTACCTCCATAAGAGAGATGCAACTGTCAATATATTAATTTCTTTAAACTTTTGCCTTAAGGAGTCTTTAGGGCCTAAGTTATGGTTATAGCTATATAGTTATAGTTATATCGATACTTACAATAAAATCCTAACTCATCAGTGTCTGTACATGGAAGATATATTAGAAAAATTGTTATTACGGACATTTAACAATATAATAGAACTTGGTCAGTTTGTCTGTTTATCTGTGCGTTCACGATAACCTCACAGTTTTGTAATTTGGCTAACTTCCTTTAAATATTTAGTATTAGTTTTATTTTAATCGGGTCACATAAAATTAAAACCAGATTCACGCTATATCCAGCCTATAGCAGGGTTGGTAGAAGGAACTTAAGTGTTAAGATACTGCGTATGATATATGACGTGTGAAATGAAAATATGATTAAATTACAATTCAATCCTCCAAGTGGGAATCGAACCCATAACGTCACGTTACAGGCACAATTTTTTGGGCCCCTACGCAACGACGGCCTTTAATATTTATACAGAATGGAAGCGTCAGCGCTTCTTTTACGGGGACAGTATATAGGATAAAATATTTTAAACCCATATCTAAAGAAATTAATCAAGATACAGAATCAATTATATTGCGTTTTTTTCTTTTTTTCATACTTGAAATGTATTAATAAATTTACATACAATTAATTTGTTTTAAATATAACATTAAGGTTGATTCATACAACATATTTGGCACTTCCTTAGCTTGATTATTTCATCTATTTTGTTATATACAAAGTTTTGATTAAGTTCTCTTGAGAAATATATGTACTGTAAATGAATGAAACGTACCTACGTGCCAATGATTAAAATGTATTGACATCACCAAGGTGATCCATTTAAACACAATATAAACTTTTATAAACTATAGCAACCAACTCGCGGCTTCACCCGCTTAAATTTGTGAATTATTTGTTAGTTTCGATGCAGGGAATTACTTGAAAGTTTGTATGGTTTTTTTTAAAACAGAACCGAGATTTATAAAATTTGAAAGTCAGACTCTTTAAAACATTTCATTGAACACGTGTATCATGGTTTTTAGAATTCATCCCCTAAGGGTTCAAATATTGGGTTGATAGTTTATATGGAAAAATCTTTAAATCGCCACCGATTTTTATAAAAAAATAAATTCAGACTGTTAAAAATATTATATTGAACACGCGTTTCGTGGTTTTTTTAGAATTCACCCCTAAGGGTGCTAATAAGCAGGCGAAGTTGCGCGCGCCCGCTAGTTTTAAGATAAAAATTAAAATAATATATAATATGTTATGTATACTGTAATAACATATAATATATTTATCAAAATGAGAGTGTATTGTTTTGTTTAATAGCTCCTGATAGTTATTACAACACATGCAAGGAAAGATCATTTTAGAAAGTTGTTTAATTATATTAGAATTATAAAAACTACCAACATTTTTATACTACTGAAAAGCACTAAGGGGAAACAAAATATTAAATATATATAAAAATATAGATACCACATTAGTATCGATACTGTTGTACTGGTAATAATAAATGAAAAAAATGATATACTACGTACGGGATACCTTTGTATGCAAAGTTTAAAGCTATTCATTATGACAGAATATAAAATATATATATTTTAGATGTCCCTCTGTACTACGATGGCGGCTCTGTTCTAGTTTGCACATTTTCCTTTGAAAATTAGTTATTGTAACATAACTCAAACAGTTACACATGGTATCGTCTACTTTTTGTAGATATTGATGTCTTCTATAAAATTGTAGTACATGACTTTGCTCTTTTGTCAATAATTTCCACAGCGTACGGTTATAAGGATATAAGGTTTTTTTTGGTATATTTTTACACCTTAATCGTCTAATTGTAAAAGAATTTTCCAAATCGATCTCGTAGTTTCGGGGCCTATTCAAATCAAAAGAAACTAAAAATCTAATCGATTATCTTAATAATTTTAGAGATGTCGATGCACCTCCCCCTCACCCCTGCAGAGTTACTCGCCACGGTGCGCGAGGCCACACGACACACACTCCGCAATTTTTATTATTACATGATTTTCTTTAGATTGATATTTTTAAATTCGTTATATCTTTTGAATGGGATGTCCGATTTTATTAATTTAAAAAGTATTTTACAGGTATTGAAATTATCTTTAAGAAAATATCATTTAATAGGATAAGGATTAATGCAGAGGTATGAATAATATGGTTTGATTATTGTCGGCACTTTTGTTAACTTATAAAATATAAAAAAATGGTTATATTGTCATAACTACAGTAGTTGGACATATGCAATCGCGGACTTTTTTATAGATATTGATGCGCCCTACAATACTGTAGAACATTGTTTTGTTCTATCATCAATAGTTTTCGCAGCGCATGCGATGATAGAATTGTTAAGATCAATTTCTTCTCACCTTGGGTTACATTATTGCATTTTTATTAGGGATCTCTATTTTTTTTGAAAATGTAATATAGCCTATGCTGGTCAGTAAAGATGCAGCTATCTAATAGTGAAAAAATAATTGAAATCGGTCCGGTAGATTTTGTGTGAAAACTCTACAAACATACATACATACATACATACAAAAATACAAATCTTACCTCTTTATAATATTAGTATAGAAGTATAGATAATTGAACCTGAAATAATTTTATTTTTCAATTTATTACTATTTAAAAATTAATAAAAGAACAACAATACATATAAAATCTAAAAAACCAAAAAGGTTTGTAATAATTTTAAAAAGGTTCTTAAATTACACAATTCTAATTTGCAATAAAGTTAAATAATAAATAATATTTCACTGTAAGTTTATAAAAAAAATAAAATTAACCTTAACAGGAACATATTTATTAGCTAAAATTCTAGCCCTCCCATACCCTCCCCTAAGAAAATATGAATAGGAACCGTCCCCGGATATCCCCATACCGTTCCTGCTCCATAAGTAAAAGAATTATAAGTAAGATAATCCAAACAGGCAGCAGGTACCAATAAACATAGAATTCATTATTTATTTGAACAAACCTGCATGGAATTTAATTAGTAGTTAGTTGTTTATCATTGCTCATGTTAGAATGCCCAGTATGTATTTACCTTTGACTGTGCTAACTACACAAATGCACATATTAGTAATTTCATTGAAATATTTATTTAGAGACTGTGGGGTTTTATCCCAGCTCGCTTCGTTCACTAGCTTCGCTCGCTGTTACTATTAATTTTTAAGTTAATTATTTTTTTTTATATTAAAACACTGACGACAACCTTTCCTCACACACACTATTGTTGATACTGTTAATAAAAATTACCTACAAAACTTTTAAAAAAGATGATAACGAAGCAAGATATTCTGTTCACATTAAGAAAATTCTGTACCCCACTTTCACGGAGTTCTGGAGCCATTGCATGTTGAGTGGCGTAACTCAACACCACGTTTTGTCCTGTTACCAGGGCCTCTATATATTCTTCTAATTTTAGATTTAGAATTTTAAGCCGTGTGATCCCGGCCTAGAATAGGATCATCCTGGTACTGGTGGTGTCGTAAGAGGCGACTAAAGTACGTGTGGTAGAGTCACGTCGCCAGCAATGGCAACACACATGGGCAGACTCGACCGGATCATTACCACCCCCGGCATTTAAAACCGGCGTGAAGTAGTGGCTTTATGCCACTGCGTTTCGCATTAGGTAAAGCCGGGCCCCGACGCCCAACCCATCTTCAAGGCCGGCAACGCACCTGTAGCTCCTCTGGGGCTGCACGGGGTCGTGGGCGGCGGTAATCACTTTCCATCAGGTGACCCGCACGCTCGTTTGCCGTGTCTTTTCCATAAAAAAAAAATATATATATAAACATATCAAACACATTTTTTATTATTACTTCACCCTTATTTTGAAATTCACAGTCAAAATTGCGATCAGAACTTAATTGACTAATAAAGTTAAATGCTCAAAATAATTTTGTCATATTTTATACTCAGAAAGATATTTTCTCTTAGAAACAACGTAAAATACCTTTATACAACTTTCTATTTGAACCCAACTCTGAATTTCAACAATACATTTAAATAATTTCGAAGAAAATATTAATAATACGACCGTTAGTTAATTTAATATTCCAAATGTCGTTTTCGTGGTACAATTAGTCGTTTATTTGATACTGATATCTACAGAAAATCATTGAATTACATTTTTTATGATATCGTTATTTTTTTAAGATAAGAAGATATACAGTATTAATGTAATGTTAAAACACTCTATTCAATGTCAGGTGGCGGAATTTAATGTTGTGTTTTGTTTTATAGGAACGAAGAAACGAAAATAATCTATAATTATAATTTATACTGAATTTTACTGAGCTGAAGAGTTTGTTTGATTGAACACACAAATCTGATGAACTAATGGTTGAAATGGAAAAAAAACCTTTTTGTGTTGGTTACTCTATTTATTAAGAAAGACTATAGATTTTATTATATCACGTTTATTGTTTCTATGTATCTCACTATTCTCACGGACAAAGATCGCCACTCTTAGTTATTTCCATTTGACTACAAGGCCTGAAGAACATAGACGCTAGTTTTATTTTTGTTTTTTGGAGCTTAACTCTGTACTTAACCTTGACCTACTATGGTGGGCAGAGGGACCCCGGAAGCATAGTGTTAAGACACTTCCGTTCCCCACTTTCCGCCGAATTTTAGAGACATTTCGTGTTGAGCTGAGCCAGAGCAAAGAAAGGAAAATATCAAATACATACTTCACTCTCTCTAGTCGGAATCAAACCCGCAACCATAGCGTTTTAGTGAAACACTGCAGACAGTTCATCTTAAGTGAGTATTATTTTTAACACAAACCATACATATCTGGCTAATATTTAAAAAAAAAACATACAAACGTAATCAAATAAATCTATTGTTACGAATAAAATTTTCAGTTACAGTAACTCACTTATACATATATATGAAAGTTTAAAGTACCTCTTTGCATTTCGATATTGCTTATTATACTCGGTCGATTGGCTCTTATATGTATGTAAAATATAATATATTTGAATGTGAATTAAATTTGGTCTATTGTTTGGATCTAGGTACCGGTAAATGTATTATTATCATTTCCGCAGCTATTATGAGACAGAGTGCGGGGTTGAGTTCCGTTAATTGACACTAAACGTCTTAAAGAGTATAATATAAAATTCAGTTCTATAAAAGTTTTGGGACGCATAGCAGAGTAGACAGAGAGAACACGGGAATACTCTATTATCATTACTTAACCCCGTTCTCCACTGTACACCGAATTTGCCCCGTTACCAGAGCGGGAAAAGGAATATATTTAATATTTAATTTTCTTCAAATGGGAATCAAACCTACGACCGTTGCGTTTACAGGTGTACGCACCTCTTATATTATTATCTCCATATATTTAACTCAAATTAATTTCACATGCCTAGTAATTAACTTAGTTTAAGTGTAATAACATAATCACTTAGAAGCTTACTTGTAATTGAAACGTAAGACAGATTTACCCTCTAATTCGAGTAGATTGATTCATTGTATTGGTTTTCTAAGGTTATGGATAGAAAATTAACGCTATTTTAGTGCAATCTTTGAACGACTTTGATGGTTGTGGGTTCAAATTTCATTAACTAATTACTTTTTATGTATAATTTATCTATGTATTTATTTTTTATTATAGAATTATCGTTTGTTAGCATTTGCATACACTTTTGTATATTTGAAATAGAACGTTTTTATTCTATTTTTATGTTATCCTATTTAAAAATATTTTCACTCTACTTTGTAGAAAACATAAAATGATTTCAACGTAGTACGTTTGCACTCTTTTTATCTATATTAGTTAAAACAATTAATATTAAAAGGATTTTTTCAAATATATGAAATGGTTTCAACCAGAGTGAGAGTAAGGAAAATAATTTATCCTCAAGTGGGAATCGAATCTAAATATATTGGCCATCAAATTCACACGCTCATTTTATTACATAACAAGTAAGTCTAGATTTTCTTTGTCTAGCACCTTTAGATAGTCATGTAACTGAAAAACTTTTATAACCTATTTAAAACTTCAGATGGCATGCATGGCTTGGACATGGGGCAAATCGAATTTGTTTCTAGGTTTATTTATTTTTGTAGTCACTTTCTTTCTTTAATCTTAAAAATGTATATGATATTTTTTTCTTTTAATTTCACGCTTCATCTCACATATAAGGGTTGACAAAGAGTGCTAAGTGTCAAGACACTTAAGTGTTTTTTTGTATTGAGAGACGGAACTCAAGACTACATTTTGTCAAAGAGGAAGATCAAGAAAACGAGAATACTTGAATAAATTAAAACAATTGCGAGTCGAACTAACGTACGAACAAAAGATTGAACTTACAACCGCCTTGTTCATATTCAAACGATAATTCACTATGCCACGACAGCCTTTAAAATTGAAAAAAATCAATGAAATAAAGAATCAAAGAAAATGTGTCTAGAATGCAGATGGGCGTCGAAATCTGATGCATCAATTTAGTATCAACTTAATGTATGTGGGTATTTCGCCAAGCTCCTTCTGAACTGAACTCAGTTGGAACCAAAATGCTTTATAGATTTAAGTCTGAAAAGACAATATATATTTTCAGGCGTTTCTTTTATCTTGTAAGTTATTGGAAATGTAAAACGTGAAGAGTTTTAGATGGAAAATCATTGTATTCCTATTTATTCGGATTCGGGAATAAAATTTCATACATAGGGAATAAATGTGCAGAAATCGGCGTGAATGATGGCGTGAAAAAAATATTTATAAAAAAAAATCGTCGCAGGATGCAACCCGCATATAGATTTCTCAAATTCTGGAGGAAGCCGCGCCAGCAGAGCGAAGAAATGAACGCATTACAAATTTCATTTCCTCGAGTAGGAATCGAACCCACAACCTGTTGTGTTTAGTTACACACATGTACCATTTCGCCACTACTGGCCTAAATTTTATTCAATATTATTTTTTGAACCAATAAAAGTGTAATGAATGGAGGTATATTATTTATTCTTCACAGACGGAAGCAATGCATCACTTCGGTACCTACGTATTTACGACCGTCTGCCTTCGTTTTTATTTTGGGAAAAAGTATAGTAAATACAAGAAAATGGAACCTATATTAGTAACGCCATCGTAGCGAAGTGAGAAATTGTGTGTACTAAACGTGATGGGTTCGATACTCTCCTGTGGTCAGTGATTACATTTATATTCCTCTTTATTATGAGGCCAGTCGTGGTGCAGTGGCGCAAAGTGTGACTGTAAAAACGACTAGTTGTGGGTTCGATCCCCACTCGAGGAGATGAAATATTTACTTAAATTTATATTTCCGTTTCTTCGCTCTGGTGTCGAAGTTAAGCGCGGCGTTGAGTTCAGCCACTCCAGAATTCAGCAGAAAGTGGGCAACGGAGTGTCTTAACACTAAGTTTATTGTGCCTACCTGAAAATTGAACTGTGCGTGGGAATCGAAGTTTCCTAACACTAAGTTATCTCCGCCTACCCTTAAAAACATAATATATAAATTTTCTTAATAGTCGTATAAAAAAGGCGGTGCTTATATAGAAACATAACGTAAAACAAAATATTTTGTACAGCGTTTTTTACACTGATATGAATAAAATAAACTGTCTTGTGATAACAAGTAGTGTTAGCATAATATGTTAGAGACAGTGATATATTAGATTACAAGATACGCGTTGATATCTTGTACTGTCTGCAAAAAAAGTTCATGTTTTATTTTGTAACAAAATTTTGTAATAAAGTATTTAAAACAATAAAAAAACATGTTTTTCTACACCAATTGATACAACTGCTGTATGTGTTCGGAGTTGTAAATAGTATGAACCTAAACCTTTATGAACTCTGAACTCTGAATACTCTATTATTCAGATCCATCAAAGAGTTCCATCATCGCAGCAGCTTCTTGGTAATGGTATTACATTATTGTATTGTCACCTACCTATGAGTATCGAGTTTCACGATCATAATTTTTATAAGTAGTTCAAATTCAGATTCATAGATTTTATAACATAGTTGTTATAGCTGGACCTAATGAAATCTGAATTGTAATTAAGCGCTAGGTTTTATTCTCTTATATTTTTGTTTTTGTAATATGTTTGCGTTTATTTTTCTTTTAAATTTGGTAAGTCCGGCGTTGAGTTTCACCATTTCACAACAGACAATGTCTTGAAATTTGGGCTGAATTAGGTTCCCTCTGCCTACACTGCAATACAGTATTTACCCGGTGCATGAAACTGGCAAAAAAGTGTGTTTGAATAAAAACCGTAAAACACATAATATTTCTTTTAAAACTATAGGTTAGAACCGGTTCTAAAACGATTGAAATGTGAAATGGAACTCTGGCACTGACGTCTCTTGTTCAAAGGCACGCTTTGCAAATACTTCGGAGTCCTGGTAAATTATGCGAGGCGTTTTGAGCAATTTACATAAAATAAATATACTAATATACGAGGCCGTTGAAGAGCAGTGGCACAAGCGAGTGGCTGTATACGGTTGTGGATTCGATTCCACTCTCAATTAATTGGTTTAATATTTTCTCTGGCTCTGTTAATAAATCAAAGAATCGCCATTCAATTGTGGGAAATATAGTGTCTAGTTTTAAAGTGCGGTTTTAGATTTCATCATAAGTAATATCTCTAAAACAAGTGAAGAATGTACGTAGGGAAAATGGAATGTCTTAACACTTCGTTTCCCTCCGTGTACAATGCCATATGCGGGATACAGCGTGAAGCTAAAAAAAATAGGACTAAAAATAAATACATTCTGCGATAACAGAGTGCCTTTTGAAAATCCTATATAAGGTAATAAATTTCATTCATCGCCATCCAATCGATTTGATTGGTAAACATATTCTTAGAGAAAATCCACTTTCAAGCAATTATCTAGCTTATTCTCGCATCATGATAAATTGATTTTATAATTTTATTCAGGCTTTCAATAAAATAGAAAATTATAGTTGTTTCTATTAAAAATATGTGTTTTCCAAGTTGAATATGGCAATATGCAGTAAATCTTTTTTAATCGATTTACGGCTTTTTTTGCTCATATTTAAAGTATGGAATACTTTACTCTTTTATTTTAATGGATGAATTTGTTTTGCTTTTTTACGAACGAACCATTTTTATTTGTGGATTTGATTTACACTCGAAGTAAAGATTATTTCACTAAATATATTCTTTTTTTTAGCTTCACGCTGTATGCCGCATGTAGTAGGTTTGGCAGAGGGAGACTAGTTTTAAGACACTCCGCTCCCCATTTACAGTCGAACTGTTAATTGCGTGTTAAGTGGCAGAACTCAAAGCCGCACTCTTGTTCTTACCAGAGAAAGACAACGATTAATTTCGACGAGTGGGAATTGAGCCCACAACTCTCAAGTTTACAGCCAGAATTACTCTGAAGCTGCGTCACAACGGTTTCAAAATATAATAATAATTGCTTAAATTATGTTTATATTTAGATTCCAGTAAGACTACGTGTTGTATTGATTTTCATCAATCGAGACGAACTATATTTTAAAGTGATCGGAAAATTAGGAATTAGGGCGTTGTCGTGGCGCGGTACGGTTCTAGCTGGAGAGAATTTTTTCTCTTAGCTAGAATATTTAAAAAAATATTTCTTCACTCCAGTAACAAGACAAAGTGCGGCGTTGAGTTCCGCTATTCAACACGTAAGGAAAGTGGCGGAGTATCTTGTAAATGAAACTATTTTAACCGGATTAATCGTGTATATTTTGTATTTTGTAGAGGTATCTACCCGTGACTACGGACTACTGTAAAGTGTTCGAAACGTCGGGTTTCCCCAAAAATGTATAAAATACAAAATATACGCGATTAATCCGGTTAAAATAGTTTCATTTACAATGTGTAATAATCGTGAAAATCAAAGAACTTATTGGCGGAGTATCTGTTTAGGCTGCCTATGGTGCTTGCATGTTGTATAAGAAGTCAACAAAAAAAAAACGAAAACGTTATATACATATCTGTTTATTATCATTTATAATATTTCCCTATTTTCACTCAATATTGAAGTTTATATACGTAAGTTATTGAACGTTAGTTTATAGGCTTTCGTATCGATGCCGAGGGTACAGTTAGTTCTGCTCAAACGCATCTCGTTGTATTTCTTACTTGACTTGCAGTTGACAAATGTTGTTGCCTTCCTTTCTCTAAAATACTCAGAATTGTTTATAGTACTAGCATGGAGGAATTCTTGTCTAGTTTTCTAGAAGTTGTTGCTTCGATTTTGTATTTAGTGATTTTTTTTATAAAATTTTAATTTTGTCCCGATGAGTTTCTTGCGCCAGTTCTTCTCGAGTATAAGACATTACCTATAGTAGCTATAATTGGTCGTAAATTGTTGGACGTTCAAAAAATGAAGCATGTAACTTCTTATATTGAATAAAATTATTTGACTTTGACTTTTTAAAGTTCTTTTTACTTTTGATCTTGTTTCGGCTTTACGCTGTAAGCTTGAGCTTGAGTTTCGATATAATACTCATATTTATGAATTTGACGTTTCTGTACGTTTCTTAAAACCGCCAGATAAAAAACGGAAAAATATTTAAGATTTTATAACCTAGAGTGGGATTTGAATTCACAATTGGTGGCGTTCAAAATTACACGCCCGTACCCTTGCGCCACGACTGGCCTCAAATGCTATTTTTATATACCAACTGAAACAAAAAAATATACAACAAAAATGATAATTTCTTCCAGCAAGCAAAACCGGTATCACTAATTAGTGATAGATAAAAAGTAAATAGCGCGAGGAAGGCCTCTCTCAATAAGAACTTCAAAGTTCAAAACAAAAGTACGCTGGCCAAAGCCGCACTCACCGCCGAGTGTACCTTCTGAAACCTTTAGATTCATAAAGGGATTGCTCTCAATGAATCTTGCCGTTTTTCTCAAGATTTTTTTCCACAGAAAGTTATTTGAGCGAATCGCTTTAGATCTTTTATTATGTTTTGTATTGAAAAAATAAGGGAATTTTTTAAAACATTATTACGTATACTGGTGCGTTTATAATGTATTTGGGGGTATTCACGATATGATATGAACGACTTGAGGTCGTCCTGGAGCAGTCCAGATAAAGTGTAACAGTAACGGTTGTGGATTCGATCCCCACTTGAAGGACTGAATTATTATTTATTCAAATTTTCATTTCTTCGCTCTGGGAAAAATCCAGGCGTAGAGTTCCGTCTCTCAACATGCAATGCATAAGAAAAAATCGGCGGAAAATGTTGGAACGGAAAGTTAAGAAACACAAGGTTCCCTCTGCCTACCTTGCTGTTTGCGAGATACAGCGTGAAGCTGACAAATGAGTGTTTGTATTTGGTCGTGTTATTGAAGCATTATTCTAACAAAATAATAACATTCTGCACTCCATCTCTTTAGAAACTATAATGTACTCAAATTTCCTACTCCTCCATCCGATTAATTTTCGTAAAAAGATTTTTTTGAATATAATCCGTATTTCCTAAAATTTGCTTGTACACCCAAACCAACTTCACAAAAGTGTGGAAAATATAGAAATATACATTTAATATCTATAACCCACATTTCTCTATAAACACTATAAATATAAAATATAAGAAGCTATATTATTATATTCAAAATATAAGCTACGACTATCTATATTGAAATTGACTCCGGGGAGCAAGTCATTCCGGCATCCGGCTAAACCCTTTGTTTTCCTTTCGTACCGGGTGTTAAGTACTGAAATCCAACGCTGCGCTTTATCTTACCCAGAATTACGATAAATTTTGGACTTTATTGAAAGCTCAATTTTAAAATACCGGTCAGACTATGTCTGATTGTTTTGTTTTGTGTTTTGTTTAACACGAATTTGTAAAGATAAAGTAAAAAAAAATAACGATCTTAAATTATATGAGACCGTCGTACCGCAGTGGTTCATGTATTATATACGAATATGACTGTATCGCGAGGTTGTTGGTTCGATCCCCACATTTAGGAGAATGAATTATTATTTATTAATATTTTCAATTTTTTGCACTGGTAATAAGACAGAGCGTAGCGTTGAGTTCCGCCACTCAACATTCATTGTCTCAAAAAATTTACGAAATATGGAAAACGGAGTATCTTAGCACTAGATCCCTGTCCCTACCCTAATATAACACAAATATTTCAATAAAAAACCATTAGAAAACGACACTATAGGCCACGCTTTGGGCACCAACCAATTCAATTACGGAAAATATATGTGTTTGGATGTGAAAGGTATCATTGTAATAATTGAATTTGACAAGTCTACTTTGAGTCTGATTAATCACATTACATTCCTTGCGTTCCTCTCGATATTCGGTTCGATACGAGGAAAGAGAGGAAAATTGGCAAATTTTTCTACTGTTTGCTTTTAAATGATGATTTGATCTAATTTGATGTCATTCTTGGTACAGTGGAAATATTTTTCTTTTTATAGTTGACTATTGGTTCAAATTATATATCAAAATCTTAAATTAAATAAGACCGTCTGGCTGTAAGTACGACGGTCGTGGGATCGATTTCCATTCTGGGAATTGGACCCTCATTTTAGGTCGGCATTGAGTTGCGGTATTCAACACGCATTCTTGAAAATTAGGTAGAATATCTTAACAGACGGATCACACCAGCTATTACAAGTTTATTACTAAATGAAACAAAAATAACTTATTACGTTAAAATTTACTACAACGATGATATTTTTTTTTAGCTTCACACAGAGGGAACCTACTTTCCGACGAAATCTCGAGGCATTGCGTAGAAGCGATTGACGTGATTTAATATAGCCTATAAGCTTCCATAATATGTGCACTATCTAATAATTTTTTTTTTTAATTCCAACCAGTGATTAAGCAACTTAGTATGTAAAAAACACAGCAGAGTAGGCAGAGGGGATTTAGTGGTAATTCTGGAGGCATTGCATGTTGATTGGTGGAACTCAAAGCCGCGGTTTGCTTTGCCACCAGAGCGAAGACATGGAAATATAGATTTACATAAATATTTAATTTCCTCGAGTGGGGATCGAACACACAACCAGTCACATTTCTGCCTCAGTGCCACGTCTGGCCTCAACAATATAGTATTTTAAAAATACAAATAAATAAACTCTTTTCCTTTATAATATTAATGGAGATAGTAGTAGACTGTATAATATTAATAAATATAGAACAACATATTTTACTTCTCTTACATTTCATACACGACCTAGTACGATATCATGAAAAAAGTTGTCCGAAACAGAAAAAAATATCTTAGAATATTCTCGTTACACACTATATCTTAAAAGTTTCTCTAATAATACTTTATTCCTCTACAAAACATAATTTATATTGAAAATTATTACTTAGAAATTATGCGGTGGCGTTGAGTTCCGCCACTCAGCACGCGATGCCTCCAGTATACGGCGGAAAGTGGGGAACGGAGTGTCTTAACACTAGTTTCTCTCTGCTGTGTGCCTATCCTGCTGTGTGCGGGATACAGCGTGAAGCTGATTTTTATTTAATAAAAATGTGTTTGTACATTATTAATTTTTAGAATTCATTTAAAAAACAATATTTTTTATGGATAAATTAACATTTTTTTTTTATATTGTAAAGTATTTATATCTATAATTAAAATTATAAAGCACTTGCTTGCTCAAATTAAAAAAAATGTGATAGTAAAATCTATTACTTAACTCTAATATTATAGAATATTTTTTTTGCTTCACGCTGTATCACGTACGTAGCAGTATAGGCAAAGCTAACATGGGAACTTAGTGTTAAGACACTCCAGACGTATTGAGTGGCAGAACTCAACACCGTTACCAGATCAAGAAAATGAAAAATGAAGAAGAAGTGAAATATTAAATATTGTATTTGTATTTAACTATTTCATTAAATAAAATATTTTATTTGATATTTCACTCCCCCGATAGGAAATCGAACCGACAACCACTTGCAGTCGCTTGTGTCCCTGTGTCACGACAGCCTCAATTTTACCATATATGAATAAAGCCCGAAGTCGAATATACTTAGTTAGGAGTATATTAATATTGACATTTTGAGGATAACAGTAATAAATACCGTTAACAATGATATAGTATTGATGGATTCTGAGTGTTTCGATAATGTATGATTTTTTCTCATATTTTTATACTGTGTAATAATGATGAATAGTAAAAAGTAAAATCAACTTTGCGCTGTGTTCCACATATAGCAGGGTAGGGAGAGGGAACATAACGTGTTAAGACACTCCGTTCCCTACATTCCACCGCGATTTGAGTAACGGAACTTAACGCCGTAATTTTGCCTTGGTGCCAGAGCGAAGAAATGGAAACATAATAAATAATAGTAGAGAGAGCTCAAACTCATAACCGTCGCGTTACAGATACACCCTTGTGCCCCTGCACCACGACGGCTTCTTTGTAAGTTGTTATTCACTTAAATAGGGTTAATAATTAAAATTTGTACCAATTTTTCCAGGAACACATTACCACGAAACGTGAACGTTCGGCGAACAAACGTTTAATTCAAAGAATAATTTCCAACATATGTTGTGCCACTGTAATAAGCCCTATATGCGTAATCGCGGTTACAAATTACGGAATTACAATCGTAATTACAACGATTCGTTGTAATTTCCTGAATTAGTTGGAAGTATTTATACTTATTCCGTTTTGTCCTTACGGATCTTCTGCGTATAGTAGAGTAAAAAATAAAAAATAAATCAGCTTCATGCTGTATCCCGCATACAGAAAAAAAGGCAGAGGGAACCTAGTGTTAAGACACTCCGTTCCCCACTTTCTGCCGAATTCTGGAGGCATTGCGTGTTGAGTGGCAGAACTCAACGCCACGCTTTGCCTCGACACCAGAGCGAAGACGTGGAAATATAAATTTAAGTAAATATTCCATCTCTTCGAGTGGGAATCGAACCCTCAACCAGTCGGTTTTACAGTCACACTTCGTGCCACTGCGCCACAACTGGCTTCATATATTATAGTAGAGTAGGTACAGTAAATCTATTTTAGACTCAATTTCGAGACATTGCGTGTTGAATATTGGGATCTTAATACTCTAAGCTAATGAAATTACTAATTAATAATAATATAGTTATAAATAATATTTCAGGCGGGTATCGAATTCACTTCACATTTACAGTTAGACTTCAACTGTGCCAAGATGGCTTCTATTATTTATCGATAAAATGAAATAAATAAACTAAGTTCACGCTATTCGCTTATAGCAGGTTATACAGTGGGAACTTCCTGGGAACGACACTCAGTTTCCAATTTTCCACTTCCTTTCGAGACATTGCGTGTTGAGTGACGGAACTCAATACCGCCCTATCATGGTACTATAGCGACAAAATTAAAATATTTCATACTTCCATGCAGGGGTCGAGCCCATAATAGTGGCATTTACCATTATACGCTGCCTGTGCCGTTGCATCACAACGGCGTTCTTCAGTATTTATAAATATACCTATCTCTAAAAAACTTTTTAGTTTCCACATTCAAAGGCTGACAACGATTTACGCTTTGGTACCGCTCTTTTTCTAAATGTACTGTCTATCCGTCTATCACTGACTAAATTTGAAAAGTATTTAGTAAGACGCCTATTTGAAACAACTGGATCGATTTGGATTTGTTTTTAGTTCATGTTATAGATTGCTAAATCATACTTTTACAATTTCGAAGATTTTTTTTCTTTTTGGTATATGTTCAATATACTTTCTAGTATGATCATAAGGTGAAATTGTGAAAATGTAAAAAAAACTAAAAGTTAAGTCATTTGATTATCATAACAAATTTAAGAGAGCTCGTCTATATCTCTAGGAACGCTAAAGAAAGCGAGCATCGTGTGTGGCACCTCTTTTTTTTGACTGCATCTGCCCTGCTCATAATGGGATGGGCAGATAGATATGATAACCAAGTGCGAGTGTCTAAGCACACACTTGTGTATTTTACATTCAGACACTTTAGTTCCTCACTTTTCGCCAAATTCTGCGTGTTAAGTGGTGGAATTTAATGTGTTTTGCTTCATTGCCAGAGCGATGAAAAGATACTAATATTCTTTGCATTTTCTAGAGTAGGAACTGAACCTGTTGCGTTTCCAGTCGCACAACTGTGCCCGTTCACCATGACTGGTCTTCATTTTAAAAGCTTGCAAATTGACCATCAGGTGGTCATTTAGCCCTATCTTTCCCTTTAACGCTTTTAAAAAGCTTACACAGCTACAACAGCTTCACTTTGCAACTATGTAATGGAATCCATAAAATTAAATTTGGCCACTTTATCATAATTATATTACATCATGAAATTTGGTATTTACATGCAGCTTAGCTGACAATCAAATTGTGTGACATCGTCAAGCTGGTCTGATGATGAAGATAGGACCTGAATGGTGGAACTCTTCAGAGGTTGCTAGTCAAGATTAGGCCGTTTGAGATTAGTTATAAATAACTGATAACTTCAACCATTTTCTACAGAATTCCTTTCAATATTTTTTCTTATAGACTTTACTGCTGTTGGTCATGGAATACTGCTGTTGGTTGATCCTGGAATGATCTTTACAGAACCTACACGAAGGATTTTTAAATTCTAAATTAACAATAAAAAAAGAAATCCAATCAAAAAAGGTTGTTTCTTTTTATTTAAATTCTATAAGGAAAGGATTTATGAATAATAACTTGACAAAAGAATCACAAGAGAAACTTTTTTTATACAAAAACACGACTTAACTTCAATTTTCCAGGGATGACGTCAAAATAAAATAATTCAATGTCTTCACAAAGCTGGATTAGGCGGAGTAAAGGAAAAATATAATGAAATGTATTGTAGCTGGTGGTGTTATTGAAACTTTTCAGGGTATGTACACAACTGTATATTATAATTTGTTTATGAAGGATGCAGGGAATCGACTTGGAATGAACGTTGCTTTGTGTGTTGTGAAAGAATTCATATGTTAAACTTTTATTTTATTTTGTAAATCCAGTTCTTTCAGTCTTTACAGAGTCATCTACAAGTTTTTAAAGAAAAAGACAGTAAGCTTCCAGGGTTTCTCTGAGTATACTGCTATTTGCGGGATACAGCGTGAAAAGATTAAGAACAAAAAAAGGAACATAAATAAAAACAAACGACAACACAAAACAGCTTAAATTATTACAGATTTCTTTAATTTAGCTTTAACAAAATTATTTTAAGTCTTAAATGATCCACAATACATGGTATTTTCTCATACATATATATATATATATATATATATATATATATATATATATATATATATATATATATATATATATATATATATATATATATATATATATATACAAAGTATTGACGTATGGAACGTCGTAGCTAAGTGAAGATACATGTTTTGCAAATAAAAGATCTAATATACTGTAATACTTTATGAAGTGCCGGCTACTGCTGCTGTACGTTTGATACATCAGCGAAGTAGAAAATCAAATATCACTTTCTAGTGCTTTGCCCTGTTTTTTATATTAAAATAGAACTATATTTCTTTGTATTATGACCACTGTGGCGCAGTTGTTGTGGGTGTCGTTCCAGGACTACCTTCGAACCCATTTGATTTTCTATTTTACAATAAAGTATTGTTAGCAAACTCTTGTGGAAGAGTGTCGATATATTGGATTAAAAGTAGAATACATAGTTTTCTTACACTAGATTCCTTCTGCCCACAAAATGAGGAAAAATGTGTGAAGTTAAAAAAAGCTGAATTCACGAAATAAAATTTCCACTTACCTTATTTGGAACTTTACTATAAAAATCTACTTCAAATATGTGACACAAGTATGTATTTTTCCATCAAAATGGCTCAGAAAAAGCTTAGTTTCGCTTCTGTGTCACAAACTATCTATGTGCCAAATTTCACGATCGATTGAAGGCTCGAGGCATGAAGTCTTACAATTTAGAATATATATATACATACACACTGAGGCCGGTCGTGGCACAGAGGAAGAAAGTGTGACTTTAAACGTGACTGGTTGTGGATTCGACCCCACTCGAGGAAATGAAATAATTATTTAAATGTATATTTTCATTTCTTCAGATGTGGAGGCAAAGTGCGGCGTTGAGTTCCGCCCCTCAGCATACAATGCCTCCAGAAATCGGCGGCAAGTGGGGAGCGGTGTCACTTAACATACAGCGTATACAGCGTATCCCGCACACAGCGGGGAAGGCAGAGGGAACATCTGATTATAAATAATCTGTTTTTTTTATGTACATACGTATTATGTGTGATATACAAAAAAAAAATTTCCATGTACATGGCAATATTTTAGCAAACTTAAAAGAGGCGTGGGGCTTATTTTCACCACTTTACAAGTAACTCGGGGCGGAACTCAACGCTATGCCTTGTTACCAGGGCGTATATTAATATTATTTTTTTCATTTTAAAATTTTACCGAGTAAAAATGGAACCTACACAAGTCGCGTTTACACACACAAACACACTTGTGCTTCAAAAAAGGGCAATTAAATTGAGAAATCTGAAAATTGGAGTGGCTCAATACTAGGGTTAATTTTTTTTGATTGCCTTGTTTTCATTGTATATCGAAAGAAAAAGTAAAGTAACGGGTTATCGCGGTGCAGTAAGTACGACATTGTCTCACTATAATGATTAAATATTTAATTTTCCCGTAACGGAGTCGAACCCATAACCTGCCGCATTTACAGTTATACGCTTGTACCCCTGCGCCATGAGTGGTCACTTGCTTGGTACTTAAATAACTTACGTAGAAACCAAGAACTGTGAAGGCCTTTAAAATATTTGCCATAAAAGTTAAATCCATATAACATCGCGTAAGAAACGTAACAGTTATTCACTTGCTACTATCGAGTAAAGTTTCAAATTAACTTACACGCTCGACTCGCTAAAGTTGCTGTAAATAAGTTAAAATTTTGAATTAATAGCAATATGGAAATAGTTGTGACTTCAATTGGAAAGGGAAACAACTTTGGGGTAACTGTTAAGCAACTGAAGTTCTGTGTGAGTCTTAAATGTTTCTTATATCTTTACATTATCATAACTTTGCTGTAGAGGCCGTACTGGTGTAGCAGCGATTGATTGAAAATAAGACGGTTATGGGTTCGATTGCTATACTAGAAGGCTGTGTGGTTTGAAAACGTCGAAGGCAAACGATAGCGCAGTCGTTTATCGTCCTGATGAACTGACCAGTAAGGGATTGTCATCTTCAAACTTCATACATGCCGGTGGAGACGGATCCTCTGCTTCACCTGTATTTCTGATGCTGTCCAAAATCCTCAGACATGAGGGACCGACTATAGAGATTCACTTCAGGGAACAAAACGCAGCTCTAAGCTCTGTCATACAATAAGCAGTATCTCGAACATTTTGTATACAGCTTATAAGGCTGTAGCGTTGATCGATAAAAACTAAAATATACATATAGTACAATAATATTCATATAGATCTACACTATGGAATATATATTTTATCAATTTCACACTGTATCCCCCATATAGCAGAGTAGGTAGAGGGAATCTAGTGTTAAGACACTTTGTTGTTTTCCCTAATTACTGCTGAATTCTCGACGTGTGGAGTGGTGTAACTTATCGCCGCACCTCAACACAAGAGCGAAGAAATGAAAATGTTAATTTGAATAAATATTTTATTTTCTCGTATGGATGTCGATTCCAGAACCAGTCGGATTTTCACACACACTTCACACCCCAGCGCCACGACCGGGCTCGTGTATTTTAGTTCATTTTCATTTTTATTTACCATAGCGAAAACCTTCAGCCGTACTCATATTTCGTTTAAAAAAATATGTACGGTTCGTTAGCCAAATTCTAAAAATCAATGTATGTTAACTTAATTGATCTAGAATCTCTATTTAAAAAAACCACGAC
The DNA here is from genome assembly GCA_917862395.2 of Heliconius sara. Lineage (NCBI taxonomy): Eukaryota > Metazoa > Arthropoda > Insecta > Lepidoptera > Nymphalidae > Heliconius > Heliconius sara. Next base: position 1,552,316 of record OU860795.2, read on the forward strand.
CGAACATAATCTGTCGTAATCGTAAAATAACTAGGACGTGTGAATTATGTATGGCTGATCTAATATTCGAAAGTTGTATAAACTTTGTAACTTAATGGAGAACGGAGTGTATTCTGACTAGGTTCCCTCTACCTACCCTGCTGTGTGCGGGATACATCGTGAACCTGATTTTTTTTTTATTTGTAAGAGAGACTTAGAGGCCGTCGTAGTAGGACTGCTGTGGGTTCGAATCTTACTCTGGTATATATTTTTTTATTTGCCCGATCTGGCCAGATAAAGCACGGTAATTTTATTAATATGTCATTGTATCATAGCTGATATTTGTTTGAATATATAACGACTTTCGGTTCGAGTCCCAGACAAGTTTATAAATTATAATATAATTAGCAATAATACAAGAATAAAAAATTAAAAAACCACTAACACTATTATATTCTTATCCCAGGATGTATATACCACAGAATGTACAAGGTAATCATATTTTTTATGTAAATACAACGTGTTATATTAAAATTTTAAAAATTATCATGTTTTTTCCTGTCTTTTTTTCACGCTGTATCCCACATTTTGCGAGATAGGCAGAGGAAACTCAGAGGTGTGCAGTGCAGTATATATATATATATATATATATATATATATATAAGCTTTACTAAGGCTTTTGAGTAGACCAGTCGAAGTTGTTCTTTGGAGTAGGTGACTTCGAGTACTAAATTGATATTGGGTTGTGTTCCGACCCACATGTTAAAGGAATATATCAATGATCGATTGATTTTCTGGGTGTTTAGGTAAAATACTGTTCTTGGACTCACGCTGTATCCTGCATATAGGTTTCCTACGGAAGCATAGTTCATGCCTTTCCGAAAGCATAACACACAACATAATTTTAAAGAAAGAAGAGAGAGACACCTGATTTCTAATAGTTCGCAGACAAATAATTCAATCTATATTTTTCTGTATGTTTGAAAGGTTTAAACATAGGCTATTGTTAAATTCTCCCTTTCCCCTTCATCCCTTTATTAATGTATCAGGGGGCGCTTTGTCTGCAATGCCAATCAATCTAACGAATACATTTTTATGAACTTTCGAAATACAGACTTAGACAATACAACCAAAGAATAAATTAGTATACATATAAATGTGCATATAAAAAATCACAAATAGAATCGAATCGAATCTGAAAGGAAGAGTTACACAGAATGGCAAGTACTAGCGAGGATGTTACCGTGAGAATGAAGAAGAACTTGCTCAGCTGGTTTGGGCACGTTAAACGAATGAGTGATGAAAGAATGGCAAAAAAGGTTTACGACGGAAAAGTGAGCGGTGTGAGAAGTAGGGGATGACCTCGGTTGATCCTCGAAAACACAATATCAAAGATACTGGCGAAAGGGCATGTATCTAGAGGTTGATAACAGTGGACGGAGCGAAAGAGGTACGCAGAGACCGTAGCATTTGGCGCTCCGGTCTCTTTGACTACTTCGACCGGATCATTACCACCCCTGGCATTTAAAACCGGCCTGGAGTAGTGGCTTTATGCCACTGCGTTTCACATCAGGTAATGCCGGGCCCCGGCGCCCAACCTATGTTAAAGGCCGGCAAAGCACCTGTAACTCCTATGGTGTTGCACGGGGCCGTGGGCGGCGGTAGTCACTTACCATCAGGCGACCCGAACGCTTGTTTGCCGTGTCTTTTCCATAAAATAATAATAATAATATTCAAACTTCAAATAACATTCAGTTTTGGCATTTTCACTTCTATTTAAATAGGTTATGTCAGTTGTTTTTGAAACTCCACAGAGGCTAGTAATGAGTTGAGCAGCGTTTCTTTAACCAAGAACTTCAAAGAAATGAATGCAGATTATGCAAATTAAAGAAGTACGTATTTTTAATAAAGCGAAATACGCGAAAATTATACTTCCGCGTGATTTTCTAGTTTTGACTTGAATATTATTAAAAACAGCATAATTAATTTGGATGTCGTAGTGGCTTAGCACTTAAATACTGGTTATATTTATATTATTAAACGTATTCGTTAAATTGTTATAATAAATTAATATAATAATGCAATAAATATATATTTTAAGAATATTTTAAAATAATTAATTATACTTATAAAAATAGTTGTTTCTAGCTAAGAATCGGCTAGAAACGTTATTTTAAAGTTAAGAAGAAATTCAAGAGAAATGACGTTATTTTTACCTAAATGTAATGTGCTTTTTGTTGAAATTTTGAAAATAGTGACCATATTATATTTTTTATACATTCGTATGGTCTACTTCTCTTGTATTTAACAAAGTAGGCAAAGATAACGTAGTTAAAAGACACTGAGTCTCCTAGCCATAATACACACGGAGTGTCTTAACACTAGGTTCGATCTGACTACCCTGCTGTGTGCGGGATGTAGCGTGAAGCTAAATTAATTTAATTTTCAAAAATCAAATCAGCTTCACGCTGTTTCCCGCACATAGCAGTGTAGGCATAATGAACCTAGTGTTAAGACATTCCACTTTCCGCCGAGTTTTGGAGGCATTGCGTGTTGAGTTGCGGAACTCAACGCCGCAATTTAAAATTAATAAAATAAAATTAATTATTATTTATTTATTTATTTAAATTAGTTTAAATTTAATTTATTATTTCTAGTATACATTTATAAGATGTACTTTTTAAAGGCCGTCTTGGTGCAGGCGCAGGAGGAAATAAGACTGTAACGTTATAGTTGTGGGCTCGATTCATATTCAGGGGAATGAACGAAAATTTTTATAAATAATATTTAAAAAAAAATCGTTTCTTCGTTCTGGTAACGGAGTTTTAAGTCACTACTTTCCCTCTGCCTACTCTGCTATATAAGGGATATACCGTGAAGTTGAAATAGAAATTACGTGTACGTAAAATTTTATGTGATATCAGTACAACATTGTATTAAAATATTGTTGTAGTATCGAAACTAACTTGATAGTTAGAAATTGCAACTTATTTCATATTCATAAAGTGAGTTTAAACTTTTGTGGTGTAACAATGTTATTGTTAGTTCTTGTATTAGAAAGACTGATGCATACTTTTTCTTTCTCTTTTACGTTTATGTTTTATTAGCTACACCCTGTATCCCGCATATGGTAGGGTTACAGAGGGATCCTGGGACACTCCGTTTTTAATTTTTTTTTTTTTTTTTATGGAAGAGACACGGCAAACGAGCGTGCGGGTCACCTGATGGTAAGTGATTACCGCCGCCCACGACCCCGAGCCCCCAGAGGAGCTACAGGTGCGTTGCCGGCCTTTAAGATGGGTTGGGCGTCGGGGCCCGGCATTACCTGATGCGAAACGCAGTGGCATAATGCCACTACTTCACGCCGGTTTTAAATGATTGCCGGATTGTAAAGTAGTGGAACTCAACACCACACTTTGCCTTCTTACCAGGACGGGATAATCCTTTACTTCGCGTGCAAATCATAAACCCTCACCCAATTTCCTCTTCGGTTAACTAGAATTAGCGCGCTGTTGAGTTGCGGCTCTTGACAGTTAATGTGAAAATTGTCTAAATGTTTGAAACGGAATGTCTTTGCACTGGGTTCCCTTTGCCTACCCTGCTATATAGAAGATACAGCATGACGTTAAAAATATCGATAAGTAACTTTTATACTTTGTGACTGTACTTCTACAGTGACTTTGTTTCATATATTCACATACATTATTATTTTATATATGAAATTGTCGTGGTGCAGTAGAACAGCTTTTACCCATAAACGCGGTGATTGCGGGTTCGACCTCGATTCGGGAAAGTGATTATATTTAAACTATTTATATTTTTTTACCAACCTGGTAGTTAAGAACAATAAGTTAAAGCGCAGTAACTAAATAAATAGGAGAGAAACTCAACGTCTCATTTGGCGCCAGACCCAAGAAATGAAAAAAAAAATCTCTACTGAGAATCGAACCTACCACTTGTGTATGAAAACACCAATATATAATAATAAAAACAAAAGGCAAGAAATATATATAATTATATATCATACTTCAACTTTTCAACATTTCATAATTTAAATGGAATTCTAAAACACGAGCTTTCAGTTACATGTCCAATGCAGCGTCGCACGTAAAAGATTTAAATCTACACGTGATGTCAACTTCCATATACAGACGGGTGTGTAGTAGAATTTGTACTAGATCGTATTTTTTTAAATGACGTTTTTGGTAATTTTTTTTAATGTGACACGCTTTATTTCGAAATAGCAGGATAGGAGGGTTTATGTAGTGTTTAGACACTGTTGCCGACCTTTGTAAGAATTTTTGAGACACAAGGCGTGGTATGTGAAATCAATTAAATAGAGAAGGAGTGGAGTCGACAGCCACAGCTTTTGCATTTACTTCAATCAGAATGGTGGAACTCCGTGCCTCACTTCGTCTTACCATAGCGGGAAAATGAAAAGAATTATTCCCCAACGGAGGATCCAACCTATAATAATCACATTCAGAGTCAAGCTGTTCCACTGCGCTATGATGCAATTTATAAAAAGAATAATATATGTTTTAATCAACTTAAATTATGAAATATAACCAAAAGTAAAAAAAAGCTACACAAAAACTGTACCTGAAATATGTGTGCTAATACAAAGAATTATAATATTTAAATTGAATATTTAGATATTTTTTGTTTTTTTTTTTTTACTTTATGCTGTATCCCACATAAGTAAGGGTACTCACATCATTCCCTTCCCCGCTATTCACCATAATTATTTTCGAAATATTGCGTGTTGGGTGGTGGAACTCAACATCGCGCAAGCAAATTAAAATAATTCATTCCCTCGATTAAAAATCAAACTCACATACTCGCTGCCCAAAATGATAGAACAAGAACAAAATAGAAAAAAAGCCAATATAATTAATTAAAAATATATAATTTATCAAATAGAGAACCAGAATTCAAGCCCAGTTAACCAAATCTCAAAATAAGCAAACCTTCTATACAAGGAAGCACATAATGTAAATTAAATATGTTCATATACTGGGTAAAAGTACAATTCCTTCGCGTATGTGTTTTTTTACGAGCGCCATAATTTATGAATAAGATCATTTCTACATTTATGTTCTTGGAAAAAAAAATATTTTCCGTTTTATGCCGTTGAAAGCGTTGGGCAACTCGTCTTGCTTATTGCTATTGAAGATCGGTCCAGTTTCAGCTTTTAGATTTTGTTATGACTAGATAAATGTAAACGTGGTGTGTGAATTCAAATCTCTTGAGGGGTAATATTTCTTGGCTTATTCAAGGATTTATATTTAAAATATTGAAGTTAATTGTTCTGTGAATGTGTTATAAATGTTCCAGTTTTTAAAATATTTTATCATTCTAGGAGGAGGTTGTCAATTCGACTGTTTTTTTTATGTTTGTTACGTCAAAACTTTTGACTGGGTGAACCGATTTTGATTATTCTTTTCTTTTTTATTTTAAAGCTAGTGCTAATAGTGCTAATAGGTACAGGATCCAGTTAAAATTGAAGACGACGATTTTTTTTTTAAAATAATAATTATCAACTAAATTTTTTAGCAGACATTCAGCGGGATACGAAAAAATAATTACTTTTAAGGCACTCTCTTCTCCGTTTTGCGCCCAAATCTCACTACGAATCCATTGCGTATTTAGTGGCTGAACTCAACGCCATACTTTACATTATCAGAGTGGGGAAATGAAAATAATTCCTTCCCCCGATTGAGGATTTAATCTACAATCTTCTTGTTCATGGGTTACACTGTCTCATCGCATTTTAGCATTATTTATCTACTACTTTTGACACAACTTAAAGTTCGTGCTAGCAAAAGTTGTGACATTTTGTTCCAATAATAGTTATATATAGTATTTTTTCAAAACTTTTCAAAAATTATAGTTCCTGTAGCGCCCCAGTTATTTGAAATCTAATTAAAACTTAACAACACGATTCCATCCCGTTACGGTGTTTATTTCTATGAAAATTTTTTGCCTTTTTTTTAAAGGAATTATAAATAAATAGAAGGATAGCTTTTAGCTTTCACGTTATTTGTGTATATATATTTTTTTCACTCTAGCCTGATGTAAATAAAACCAATACAATCCTTCTATATATGTAGATAAACATAGATACGAATATTAAAAAAAAATCGATTCCATCCGAAACTGTATAAGCTACAGGTTATAGGTTCGTTTCCACTCGAGGACATTAAATATTAATTATTTTCATTTACTCACTCTGATAACGTAGCGAAGCGTGATGTTGAGTTCCGCCACTCAGCATTCAATTTCTTCGAAGATTATGGGGACTAAAGTGTCTTAACATTACAATCCCAGGTTTTCTCTGCCCACTCTGGTGTAGCTTAGCGTGTGTGTGTACATGGTGAAGCGTAAAAATGTAAAAGTTAGATTATAGTAAATATTCTCTATTTGGAATAGAATATAAGAAAATCTACCTGTATCATAGTAAAAACAACTTAACAAGAATATCTCACTCATTTTAATAGTTATAAATTTAGCAATTTGTCAAAAGGCAAAAAGCAGTTTCACGCTTATTTTCGCATAGCAGGCAAAGAAAATTAAGTGTTAAGGCACTCCGTTCCCAGTGGCAGACACTGGGAACGGAGTGCCTTAACACTTAATTTTTCAGATATTATTTGTTGTATCCCAGAACTCAACACCGAATTTTGCTTAAAAACTAAATAAAATCCAAAAATATAAAGATTTTTCCTTAAATAAAACCACAGTGGTTTTATTAAGTTAAAATTTCAGCAAGATGTATAATATTATAAATTCTTAAACAACCAATCCGTCTTGGAGAGCCTTAAAGCATTTTGCAGCTCTCTCCTCATTTACTTCTCTCAATTTCACTCTTCTAAAATATAGAGGTAAATTTATAACTCGTTGTAAAGGTGTGCTAATGATACTCTTAGAAGGGTTCACGAAATATAATAGAGACTCAGGTGTGTTATTTTATATATTTACATATCTTTGTTAACAATGTGGTTGTTACACCAATAGTTATAGAGTTTTGTATAATATCGTATAAATAATAAATAAAATAATATATACAAATTTAACTGCATTAAATGCAGGAAAGGCAAAAGGGAACCTGGGAATCTAATGTAAAGACACTTCAGTTCTTACGTTACGCCAAAATTCTGGGACATTGCTTGTTAAGTGACGTAACTCAACGCCAACTTTACTTCGATACTAGAATGAGGAAGATTAAATATTTCATTTTCTCGAGTAGAAATAGCACCCACAACCTGTTATGCCATGGCTGGGATTTGTGATTGCTGTAATGAGTAAATTCTTTATTGTTTTTTTTTTTGGACTGCACATGATATTTATGAATTCTTGATCTGTGAAAGAGAATGTATCGTGATGGTTGTTAATTAAAATTTTATATTTCTAAAAATGGTGATAGAGGCAGAAACAGAACTCTGTTTATCATCAGGGGCGCTCCACGGGTATACAATGTAGAGTAAAACAAATGTTTTTTTACTCTTTATTTTAATAAAGAAATATAGCGTCTAAATAATCAAAATAAATTAGCAACCGAAGCCATTATATAAATAAGAAATGTAGACCACGATTTGCCAAAAAAAAACGCTACAAAACATAGAATACTAAAAAATAACCACTAATAACTGGAAAATTGAAACATATACTTTTTTACAGCAACGATTGCTCCAGTTTAGTGACAACGAGAATTATATTTCGCTTTCAATTGTATAATATCTTCATTTTCAGATCAACCGTTCGATAAAATATAATATAAAATATTTTGTGCTGTCGTTAGTTCCGAGAGCTTTATTGTTACTTTGTCGCGTCTATATTAAACGATAGAATTCTTTGGAGTCAATTTCTTTTCTAGTGAAACGTTCTTTATAATATTATTTATTTAAATTGTCAATTATTAAATATTGTTTAGTAACAAAAAAAATGTATTTTCAGCGGAAAGCGATTTTGATGAAAAGTAAAAAACAGAATTTCCTAACACTAGGTTCTCTCCGCGTATCCTGCTTATTACGTGATAGAGCGTGATACTGCTTTAAATTTACATCACTGGTCAATATATTTGAAACGTAAAAATAAATTTAAAAACGGAATAACAGTCAAACCACGACCGTGCCACGGTTTCAAAAATATAAAAAGCGATTTAGGAGATACAACGAGTGGTTTTAGTGTAAATCCCGTAGTCGACTCGCAATAAAAACACAAACACTCGATTAATGTACCCTATCCAGGTTTACTGCGTGTTCAACGTAGTAGTGGATATGTAACCTATATAAGGATAAATTGTGACTTTTGCTGGTAAAGAGATTAATTTTACGTGTAAAAATTATACATATTGAGGCCAGCCGTGGCGCAGGGTGGCGTGTGAATGTAAAATGGACTGATTATGGGTTTGATCCCCACTCGAGGAAATGAAATATTTATTTAAATTTATATTTCCGTTGCTTAGCTCTGGTGTCAAGGCAAAGCGCGGCGTTGAGTTCTGCCACTCAACACGCAATGCCTCCAGAATTCGGCAGAAAGTGGGGAACGAAATGTCTTACACTAGGTTCCCTCAGCCGACCCTGTTGTGTGCGGGATACAGCGTGAAGCTGATTTATTTATTTATTTATTTTTATTTTATGTATACAATAACATAAATCTAGTTATAGGTAATGTCTAAAGAAAAAATATATATATTAATAGATGAATGTATAAGATGACACGTACGGACCATAAGTCTGTACTGTAAGGAAAAATAAGCAATAAAAAAAAAATATAAATATTACGTAGTTTTACTAAATTAACTCGGTTAGGTTCCCTCGAATACCAGCGGTCTAATAATAAAAAAATGTCTATGACACGTTCTAATTGCCCGAGGTAACACTGCCCGCAGGTACAGTGGACTACATGGAAACGATTAAAGCGATATTAACCTAACCTCATTTTTTTACTATTTATGGGGGGTTATGGGGTGGTTAATTTCTAGAATGAATACAGTGAACTGTATATCATGCATATACGAACGAAACAGGATATATATATTTTTAATATTACGATTTTTTTTAATCTACAATTTTCCTTTAAATTATTTTCTTTTTTTTTTTTAAATTTAACCAGCCCTCAGCTCAGCTGTTGGACCTGTAATGCAAAATCAAATTGAAAACACTAAAAAACAAGACCAAAATTCATTTCGTACGAAACTTTGTTTTTGGCAGAGCGTTCACGGGATGAGAGTGAGCCGTCCGTCTCTTTTGCAACAGAAATACCGAAAGATTAGGTATTTCTAGATTTTTCACTTTGAGCTGACTTGATTGCAATTTGGATATAATATATAGAATTTTCAGTGCATTGATGTGTATTAACATATATTTTTGTTTCAATAAAAAAAATGTGATATTGTACTGATAGGCGCTGATTCAAATCCCGCTGCGTCCAATTTTTTTATGTTTTTAAGATAGATAAGATAGATTTGTAAGATACATTATACAGTATCTTAATCTAAGTTAGTCGTTTTTGGTTTTATTTTCCCCAATATTTTGGATTTTATTTACTACAGACTATATATCCAATTTAATTTCGAGATATTACGCTGCGCTTTGTAATATCTTTGTATGCAAAGGGAACCTAGCAACCTGGACAATCTGTTCCCAATAAAACACTTCCGTTTATCATCATCATCTTTCCACTAAGTTTTGGACACTTTCGTGTTGAGTTACGCAACTAAACGCCGTGCTTTGCGTCGTTACCGGATTGAAAAAATTACAATATATTTCATTTCCTCGAGTGGGAATCGAATCCACGACTCAGCGTTGTCACAACCCACAACATTCGCAATGTAGGTAGGCACGTAATATGTTAGAGGGGTCTAAATAACTACTGACCATATTTCGTAGCGGAATTATCATCTAACCATATAGACTACATCAAACCATATTGCCTTCTCCTTCCTGTTCTTGACCCAACAGTTGAGTGAAAGCCTCTTAAGATGTTAGTCGAAGCTTTTGGCTATCGAATCGTTAACTGTAAATACTATTAGTGCATTCGGCAAAGCTTAGGATTTATTCATTTATAAGATTTTTTTAAACGTTTTTATTTTAACCATTTAAGAAAAAACTAACTGGAAAAGCGACAGTTGTAGGCCTGTTATCAATTCAGGATTTCAAATGAGCAAAAAGTAGAGGACGGAGAGTTTTCATATAGTTTTCTCTGCGTAAGCTGCTATGATAAAGCCTGAAGTTAATAAAATATCAATCACACAGTCACTTCCTAATAGCAATATACAAATACCTGGCATTGAATCTACGACTTTCAACTTCAAATTCAAGCCATCAACCAAACACCGCACCATATGCCCATAACAAAAGTGAGTATAAACTCACTCAAACTGACTGTAAAAATATAGATAACCTTATAATTTGAAAGCAACCGGCCAGAGCACCTCGTAACTAAATGCAAATTTGCCTCAAAAAGGATTGTTAAAAATTTTCCCAACTAAATAGTTTTTTTAAACTGAACTCCAGCAACCAGCTGCCGTATTTTTTTTTCTTTCACGTTTCATAATATTTTTTTAAATCTCAAGTGTTATTTTCGTGTATATTCTATAAGGTAAAAAATATTCAAAATTTTACAAACACATATGCATATGTATGGTTTTTTGTTAATATAATATTATTGTTAATATAATTTAAATTCTATTATGTGGATTCTATTATATTATTTTTATTTCTTTATCAAATCAGCCTCACGCTGTATCCCGCACACAGCAGGGTAGGCAGAGGGAACCTAGTTTTAAAACACTCCGTTCCCCACTTTCTGCCGAATTCTGGAGACAGAACTCAACGTCACCAGGGCGAAGAAATGAAAATATAAATTTAAGTAAATATTTCATCTCCTCGAGTGGGGATAGAACCCACAACCAGTCGGTTTTACAATCACACTTCGTGCAGCTGCGCCACGACTGGCCTCATATAATTCTTTAACTTCGCGTTTAATTGCACTAACACTAGATTAAGATAATTTAGAGTTTGTTCATTTTTCGCTCTTCACCTAAATTCGAGGAGTTTCGTATTGAGTAGCGCTCATATATTTCTATGTACATACATATGTACATTTATTTTATATTTATAGATTTTTTTCACTGCTGGTAGACAAAATGCAATTTCTTTAAGACACAGTAGTACAATAATTTCGCTAAAATTGGGCGAAAAGTAGAAAACGAAGTGTCCTTACACTACATTCTCTAATATTCTTATGTTTTGGTTATCCCATTAAACGGTAAAAAGTACAGAGTTATCATTTTCAACCAAACTAACATAAGCTTTTTGTTTGCTTTTATAAGTCACTGTAAGCTTTTTATTTCATTGACGTAACCTAATGTGTCTTGACTTCTCCAGACGGCGAAAAACTCTAATAGTTAATTTAGACGTTATTTTTAGGTTATTTTTTATGAAATGTTAATTTATTTTTTATGAAATGTTAATAATTTTTAATATATATATATATTAAAAATTATTAACATTTCATAAAAAATAACCTAAAAATAACGTCTAAATTAACTATTAGAGTTTTTCACCGTCTGGAGAAGTCAAGACACATTAGGTTACGTCAATGAAATAAAAAGCTTACAGTGACTTATAAAAGCAAACAAAAAGTTAATAAAAGTATATATATATATATATATATATATATATATATATATATATATATATATATTAAAAATTATTAACATTTCATAAAAAATAACCTAAAAATAACGTCTAAATTAACTATTAGAGTTTTTCGCCGTCTGGAGAAGTCAAGACACATTAGGTTACGTCAATGAAATAACACGCACACATTAGGGTAGGCAGAGGGAACCTACTGTTAAGACACTCCGTTCACCACTTTTTGTCGAATTCTGGAGGCTGTATCTGGATTTATATATATATATATATATATATATATATATCACCACTTTTTGTCGAATTCTGGAGGCTGTATCTGGATTTATATATATATATATATATATATATATATATATATATATATATATATATATATATATATAAATATAAATCCAGATCCAGCCTCCAGAATTCGACAAAAGTGGTGAACGGAGTGTCTTAACAGTAGGTTATCTAATTCCCACGAAACTAACTTTAATAAATAAATTTTGTTTGTTATTTTTTTCCACTGAATGAGCTCCCACGGGATGGCAGTTGGGGGACTCTCGTTAAGTGAATTGGACGACAAGTGGATAGTATACAGTTTTTAACATCCGACTAATATTATAAATGTAAAAGTTTTCTTATTTTGGAGAGTCTGTCTGTCAGTTGTTAGGTACTGGTAGGTGTAGTTTTAAGGAATTTTGGTTTTAGATATCTGTTTATATTTAAGTTAAATGTGAATGGCTTTATGTATTTTATATTAAATGAACATTTTTATGTATGTGCATGTGACTGTAATCGCTCCAGGTTGTGGGTTTGACTCCCACTAGAAAAAAACTAAAAATTTAATATTTTTAGTTATTCGCTCTGTTTTCATGAGTCAAAAAAATGCGGCATTGAGTTTTGCCACTCAACACGCAATGCCTCCGGAAATAGGCGGAAAAGTGGGGAGTGAAGTGTCTTAACACTATAGCGCATTAGCCTACTAGAAAATAAAGAAGAATGATGTCAGGATACGTTGACAGAATGAGTGATACGATCTATACGAGGTCAGATATCGCGGCGTTGAGTTCCACTACTTACCAACACTTGCCTCCATAATTAGGCATAAAGTGTAAAATGGTGGATTGGGGAACGGAAATATCCCAGATTCCCTCTCCCTACCGTACTTTGTACAGGAAACGAATCAGGAAAAAAATCAGAATTTGAAAGATATTTTTGTGTATGCTTTCTATAAGGCTTTCAAATAAATTGTAAAATAAATCCATAATAAAATAAGTTTTTCACGGTTTTAAATACTATGAATTTCATTTTATTGTAAAGAAAACGGTGCTCATAATTTATAGTTTTATATTTTTTAAGCTTCTCGCTATGTTTCTGCTCCATAGTGTCTGACGGTTGTTAGTTTAATGTAAATTCCTACTAAGAGGAATGAATTGATTATATTTCTTCACCTAACACGAAATGTATGGAAAATTAGACGAGAATTGGCGAGTGGAGTGTCTTAACGCTAGAATTCTTATGCCTACCCGCTTTCGCTAGCTAAAGAGATTAGATTTTCTTCCAAAGCTATTTGGTTATTATAAATAGCATAACTTCAAGAAACATGAAGCAACGAGTAAATGAAAATATTAAATATTTAATTATATCATTATATACTCGTATAGTCGCACGCTTGGACCTCTGCACCATTAATCAATAAAAAAATTAACATTATATTTTATGAAAAATCCCCAAGCAGAAATCGAAGCCACAACCGTGAAACGAATCACAAAAACATAAAAAATAATGTCAATACATTTAAGTTTTAGTTCTATTTAATAGCGCTTCATAGTTTCTATAGGAAAGTTAGTGAAAGTACTCCACGCCAGTATAAAATGCCGACTCGCTTGACGAGTATTTACAATGTAAAGGCAAACGAGTGAACTTATTACTATACTTTGATACAGCGACTACGGCAAATAAACTAATTAAAAAAGTATTTTTTGAATTAAAATTAGTTTTTCAGGAAAAAGCAGGATAAGTAGAGAGAGCCTAGTGTTAAGACACTCGACTCTCCACTTTCCGCATTTCCGAATTCTGGAGGCATTGCGGTGGTGGAACTCAACAACAACACACAACATGTCCCGTTCTTCTCCTGTGCTACGACTGGTCTCTAATTCGAATGATTGTTCGATATATTCTTTAGTAATCTGCTCTTGTGATACGAAAACTTGTGATGGCAAGCAAAAGTCGTAAGTTGTAATATGATAATGATATAGCGTGAAGCCATTCACGCTGTATCTCGCGTATAGCTGGAAACGTGATGGAAAGCTAGTGTTAAGACACTCTCATTTTATTTTTATGACAATGCGTCTTGAGTGGTGGATCAATATCTCGCTGTATCTTGTTACCAGTTTGAAGTGAAAAATAACATTTTTTCCATGCGTACGAATACTTAGTAATTGAGCCTGTAACCGTCACGCTTACAGTCAAATGATGTGCCACTGCGCTACAACGGCCTCAATAAATAAATTTAATATAAACAATATACTTAAGATACGACCAATTGAAAACTATCCGAGAAAGTTTTAAGTGAACCCATTCTTTCTTTTACTGCTGTAGGTACCCGAAGAAAAATGTTCGGTTTTTGAAATTAAGTTTACTTAGGGTTCTAACATTTTAATTATGCGGCGGAGACGAAACTTTTGAAGGCGCTTCGATAGAAAAATCTTGCACTTTAAAAATTTTCTCACTACTTCATCACTGAATAGTTCTTAAAAGTTAAGAACTAATGGATTAATGTGAGATCTTAATTCAATAGTTCAGTTATTGGTTCTAAGTTTTCTTTTACATTGTAAAGTATAACCTAATTTATTTTATTTCAAATATTATTAATATAAATGATGGCATAGAAAATTAAATTTTTAGGTACTAAACGCAACTAAAATTAAAAAAAACAGTCACATTTAGCTGAAATTGAATCTACGACCTTTGCAATTACAATCAAACACTCCAGCTACACAACCAAATCGATCGATTCAAACTTAATGATAAAAGGAAACAACCGAACAATTTCTTCTAAAACAACCGAAGTGACCGAAAGAAAAGAATAGTTTTCACTTAGAACTTTCTTGGTCAGTTTTCTTTTGGTTAGGTCTAAAACATAGAAGTCTAATTAAACAAAGTCACTCTTTTTACTACTTTTCTACTAACTATAACGACACTAGAAGTTGCCAAATCGAGTTACTCTAATTGTCCTAATGGGACGCCCGGACTATATAAAACTTTTATTTTTAGCATTTTACGTTTTAAAACTATAGTAGTTTGATTGAATCGTTTAATTTCCTAGTTGCTTGGTTGCTTTTGTTTTCCAGTTTTTTTCATTTATTTTAAATATGACGCTGTATCTTGCACGTACTAGAGGTAGGCAGAAGTAACCGGGAAACCATTTCCATTTTTTAACACACAAGGTTGCGATTGTAAATGCGAATATACGTTATAGATTTGATTCTCACTCAGAGGAATTAAATAGTTGATATTTCCATTTAATTCTAGTGATGACGCAAAAGCGCGTTGAGTTCCATCTTTCAACACGCAATGCCTTTGTAGATAAAATCATAATCGCAAAGGCAAATATTGATAATCTAGTAACATTATTATAAATTATAGTTGTTACTAAGTCACTGATTCAAATTATGAAAATATCTCGTCCTCCATTACGCTAGGAAATACGCCTCAGCGTGGGACATCGTGAGAAAATCTGCAGGTTTCAAAGTTCTTGCCGTTAAGCTTCAAATTTACTTTCATAATTATAAATTCTTTGTTTAGTACCGTTCGAATAAATAAATATAATATTAAAAAAAAAACAACTTCACGTTGTATTCCGCACGCAGCAGGGTAAGCAGAGAGAAACTAGTGTTAAGACACTCCGTTCCCCAATTTCTGCCGAATTTTCTAGGCATTGTGGGTTGAGTGGTAGAACTCAATTTTAATCAAGTAAGTAAGTAACTCAATTATTTTCACTTCCTGGCGCTGGTAACAGGACGAAAGATGGCGTTGACACCGTTTCATCATTTGATATGCAAAGTCTCGAATATTGAGCGGAAAGTGGAAAACGGAGTACCTTCTCACTAGGCTCTCTCAGCCTTGTTTTGCTATATAGAAAATACAACGTGAACCATAAAAAATATCGTATAAATTCTTGAATCTGTCGGAATTTGAAGCTACATGCTTTTAAAGACAAAGGGGTTCTGTAAATTCTTTTTAAAAGTTCCATCGAACAACAAGCAAAGTTCAGAGTACCTTTTCTTTGCACTATATTATGAAAAAATAATATATATACGTTTTTTTTAAATATAAATATATAAAACGAATTTTACTCCACCAGTTTCAGTAAATTTTTGAAATTGTGGATTTGGAATTCAATATCATGTTAACAAAATAGTTACAATCTATTAGAGAGGAAATATTTACACAAATGTAATGCTTTTATAAGCTCGTAGTAAAAACAAACAAAATATATTAATATGAAGCTCCTACTTTTTTAGCGGGCTACAATTGCAAAGATTGGAGCGTTTACCACAACTTTCCTCCTTTTTACCTCCTCCGCAGTGATCTATTTATTACATATACGCTGAGGGGCCCTGTGGCTGTTTACACGACCTTTATCTACTATCATAAGCATTGATTTCTCGAAGGTCAACCGAGGTTTCCACCTGCTACTCTTACCAATCGTCATAAATTGTTTTTACTATTTTTTGGCACTCATTCTCTCAATGTGTTCTCTCAACATACAAAGTATTATTTAGCTTCACGCATATATCACATAACGGGATATGCTACAGGAAACCTGGCCAAGTTAAGGCACTAAGGGTTTAAGGCGCGTTTCCGTTCCCGTTCAAGAAAAATCCTCAAGGCACTCATTTTGAGTGGTGGATTTCAATGCCGTGCTTTGCCTCGTTATATGTAGGAAGGAAGGAAGGATAATATTACTTATTTAATTTCCTCGAGTAGGAATCAAACACACAACCAGTTGCATTTACAGTCACACATTTGTGCCCCTGCACTGGCCTCTAACAAACATACCATTGTCATAAATTACCAAAATCCTTTTCATTATTCTCCTCAAAATCACCTAACCCATAAATTACAGATGTAGAAATGTAAAAAGTACTAAAATACAATACAATAAGTAATAAGCCCAGAGATGACTAAGTTCCACTTTTTAAATCGCAGAGCTCTATTTTATGTGAAATGTAGGTTGCGAGCATTGAACGATCACAATATAGCGCTAAGAGCTAGGAAACAATTCATTCGCAACACTTTATTACATGTGCCTTTTGAATGTGCTTTGAAATCTGGGCTGTAAACGTACAGTCACCTTGATTTTTTTCTATAGTAATTTTGTAACAGTGAGTTCCCCGCCTTCTGCCAAATTCTGGAGGCATTGCGTGATGAGTATTTTATTATGCTATATAGTTAATATGTATGTATGTATAATAATAATTTATACATTCAATCATTTTTTATAGTTTTGACAAAATCGGCGACAAGGGCGCCCCCTTCAGGACTCTAACCTATACTTGCGGCCGTAAACAGAGCGTTGAATTATTTTAATTTTACATTTTGTGGAAAAGTACACTGCCAATTATGTGCTATAAAAGCTAAAGCTTATTATTCATAAAATTTCCTCGATGATGGATGAACTTTTGTTCTTAAGTTTCAATATCTTTGTCAAATAAAAAACGTTGAATTATCACCTTGACATTTTCAATTGCTTTTTGTCACAAAATGTCCTATTGCGATTTATTTATAAGAGATAGATAAAGTCTGTGACTTTA
Source organism: Heliconius sara (assembly GCA_917862395.2). Classification (NCBI taxonomy): domain Eukaryota; kingdom Metazoa; phylum Arthropoda; class Insecta; order Lepidoptera; family Nymphalidae; genus Heliconius; species Heliconius sara. The sequence goes on from OU860795.2 coordinate 1,569,759, forward strand.
TTTTAGAAATAATGAAACTGTAAACGTGTGTAACTAATGAAATAATGGTTTTGTAGTACAGTGCACTTACTATTTCTACAGCGCACGCGGCTAACGTAATATGATGGCGTTCCTTATTATTGTTATAAAATTATTTAAGGCTAACTAAGAATTTAACCGTAATGTCGTATAGCCTATAGCACTCCTGGAGAATGTAGCTTTTATACAAAAAAAAAAACAAAAAGTAAATCCGACCAGTACTTCTAGAGATATTAGCGTTTAAACAAGCAAACTCCACCTTTATTATATTAGTATAGATGTATGGCTTCGGGCTGTATACCACATATTGCAGGTAAAACAGAGGTAATTCACAATTTCAATTTTCCTCCTTATATATTGAATAAAAAGTATACAAATGTATAAATAAAAATATATGATTGTCAAAGTAGTACAGAGTTTTAGTCTATAAATAGTTACACGACGACAGTATAGTCTGGCACTTGATCCAACAGTTAAGCGATAACCTCTTGAGATATTAGCATGGGCTTGTCTGTATTAAACTATTAACTGGGGCAACTATTGCTACAGCGATCGCTACATCGACACCTAAGATAATAATATCTTATTAAGATATTATCTAAGTGAATAACCAATACTTTTTTTTTCAGCTTCACGCTGTATCCCGCATGCAGCAGGGTAGGCAGAGGGAATCTAGTATTATGACACTCCGTTCTCGACTTTCTGTCGAATTCAGAACTCAACGCCGCGCTTTACCTCGACCACGTACCAATGGTTACTAATACTTACAGTTTTATTTATGTTTTTAGTATAAGAAACGGATCCTTGTGAAAAAATGTCTAACGAGATTTACATAGAATAATCCCAGAGTGGACATTGAGGCTACAATTATATGAACACGTGCTATTGCAGCACATTTTTTTAAATAAAAAGTAACTTTTTCTCGAAAAGTAAGGTAGGCAGACAAAATTTAGTGGCGTTGAGTTCTTCAAATTACGTCATAAGTCATACAGATTTCCAACAAGTACCTTATATGAAATCAGCGGTATATTATCTGTGAGAAAACTCTTTATCTTAAATGTAACCTTAAAGTGTCACGAAATTATACATTTAGATAAAAATAAATTAAGTAAACGACGAAATGATCTTGTTGCCCCAAGAAGTAATGTACGCTCTAGTCTTGCAAAACGTCAATTCGGTTTCCAATCGTCTAATTTGTACAATAAGATAAATTGTCTCCTTCAGATATATCCTATGCAAAAGTACTCATGCAAGAAAGCTGTGACTAATTGGTTAGACAAACTTTCGTATACAGAAATTGAAACTTTACTTTTATAATATTACTTCTATATTTCACACAGAGTGCACGTATAATTATAATTTTGTAATATACAAAACAAGACATGCACGGACAACGCTCTCTCTCTCACATACTCACACACTCACTCACACGCACACACACACACACACACACACACACACACACACACACACACACACACACACACACACACACACACACACACACACACTCACGCATACGCACACATGCATGTACAAATTCAGACATTTATGGCCCCCTTAGTATTTATTTATTTTATTGTTATTTATTTATTATTTTCAAACCTTAAATGTACCAAACGAAGAAGCGAGTCATTTCCAACACAAGTATCTTCGATTACTTACTGGGAAGACTCAGCGACTCAACTTGTAAAAAACTTTTGTGAATAAAGCTGTTTTTATTTATTTTATTATTTTTTTTTTAATTGACTCACAATATCTCGAAAATTAGAGGGTACGTAGTGATGGACGTGTATGCTCCTTTTATATACGGGATATAGTGTAGTGAAGAAAAATAAACAGAGAAACAGAAAAAAAAATACTCAGTTTATACATTAGAACAGTATACACAGACAAAGCCACCGCATTTTCTAGTACAGATACAAAATGTATTGATCAAACATAATAAGGCCCTTATTTATCTCATAGATTTCAATTTATAAGAAATTCCTCGACGATATTAGTCGATTAATATTTCCTTTCAGCGATGTTACGTCAGCTAAAAAGAGAATTGTGCTCCTTTGTCCAGATTTGACAATGTCCCGTACAAATATTAAAAGCTTTATAACAAATCTGTTTTTGTATATACATAATATATTGAATATTATTTGTAATAGAAAAAAAACAAATAAACACGCTTTTGTGAAATATAGTTATAGTATAGTTATGTATATATAATTTTGAACATTGCAATACAATTATATAATAAATAAATAAATACATATGCAATAAAGTAAAAAAGGTATAATAATAAGATATAGTAATATTTGTCGCATTTTTATAATTTTTTCACAAAACTTGTTTTTTAGTTTCTTGAAACTATTATTTACATTCCGAAAATTGGTACAGAATTGGTACAGGTTGGTGAGCGAGTCTGACTCGCGCTTGACTGGCTTGACTGGTCTTTTCATAATATTGCGTTGTCATCGCTTCTTGATAAGTATGCAAAATTTGAAAATAATCCGACCTTAGGTTGATTTCCGTCACAAATAGATAGATACGAATGAAGCTAATAAAAGCGTGCACAGTACGCTGCGTACTGTAAGCGTGATGGGAACGCATTCGATTCACATTTAGGGGAACGAGTTATTGGTATTTTTCCTACTCTACAGTTAAGCTTTCCAACTCAACAGTAAATGTTTCGAAACTTAGATGGTTGCGTAGTGTCTTAAATACGTTTTACTCTGTTATATGCGGGATGCAGCGTGAATCGAAAAAAAAACATAATATGATCCGTCGTTTCATTTACTTTTTTCATATCTATTGACTTTAGAAAGTTATGAAAATTTTAGTGCTTCCTTTATAAAATTGAAAGGATCTTAAGAAATGGTAATTCGCACAACCTCAACTTTGCTTTAGTTATCTTAATTCCACAGAACTGCAGTTTTAATTTCTTCAATTTAATATTGTAATATATTATAATCAGTGAATTTCCACCATTTAATTTATTTTAAAAGAAGAAAATTATATTTTTATTTGTATAAAAATAGATAATGATAAATTATTCTCTTTTGAAATTTTACGATACTGTTTGTACCTGAGATAGGAACCCTCAGTCTGACGCACTTGACCGATGTTTTTGGTAATATAAAAGGTAATATTTAGGTACTTCATAAAGTGATGCATTTATGTATTTTACTGATTTTGTTTATCTGCATCTCGCCGTGCAGGCGCAAAAGTTAGACTTTTACACGTTTACTAGTCTTGAATGCAAGGACCCAAAGCTGAATCTCGTCTACGTAAGCACAAGAAACATATATATTACGTAAATGTTGATACAAAATATGAATATCTTAAGAATATCTTTATTTTCAATATCTTTTTATACTAGCTTCAAGCTGCCATATAAAGTAGAGCAGGTAGAGACAAACTGGAGTTTATACACTCGATTTCCAAAATGTCTTCTTATCGGAGCGATATAACAATATAAACATAATTCATACAGTAGGGATCAAGCTCACAAGCATCTCATTTACAGTCAGATACTGTGTCGGTGTGCCACGATTATTTCCCGACTGCTAAGGGAGGGTTATGTTTTCGCGTGTATCTTATATGTATAAAATATCCTTTATTACCTCATATCTCCATAACTATTAGAGTATAATGATGATTATCATTATCATTTCTAACAAAAAAATATACAATGTATTTTTTTTTAAATATGGATACTCGAGGATAGTAGCAATGATAGCCTACTTACTCTTGTCGACTGTGAAAGCGGGTTCAAATCTTCACGATATTAACCTTTAAGGAAATAATAAAATTGCAAAACTTTTAAAATCCTTATGAACCTCACAAAAAGTGTAACAAAAACAAAACCCCCTGTATAAAACTAAAAAGAAAAAAATAATCCCAATAGTTAATTAGGATTAACAGGCGGAACCTATAAGTATTTCTTCAATCAATTAATTATATTACCAGCATAATGCAATCGACGTTTTTGTTTTATAATATATTTTTTTTATGCGGCGTTGTTCCGAAACTCAACGCGCACTACCTCCAAAATACGACAGCTAATGGGGTCGAAAGTGTCTTAATGGCAGCGGAGTATCCTAGCACAAAGCTCCCAGGTTCCTTTTGCCTACCCTAGTAGGATATGAGGGATACAAAAAGCTATAAATAACACGTTTTAACATCAGGCAACGTACGCAACACTCACGGTTTACTCCCAAATATCCACTTAACACTAGATCCTGTAGCACAATAATAATTCATAACCTATACGCTGGCAGAGAGCCCAATTCCTATCAAATTCAGTTAAGTATTTATTGTTAGCATCGCTTATGTGTACGCCTGGTTGGCGTTTTCTTAACATATTGGCTTACTCTTATATGTTTATATTGAGATAATGTTTGTAACTAAGTTTTTTTTCTATTATAATATAAAAAAATATAGCAGATTTGATTCTATATAGTGTTGTACAAGAGGAGTAATGGCGCTGTGGCACCGAGTGTGGCTATAAACACGATCGCTTTTGATTCGATTCCCATTCGGAGGAATGAATTTACTGGGAAATATTCTGAGGCTGATATGGTACAAATAATTCTCACACACTCTCTGACACTCTGTTCTTTACATTCCACCTATTATGGATTAAGTGGTGGAACTCAACGCCGCACAGCTGCTTCTATGTTGTTCGGGGAATTGTTAGATTTAAATTAATTTCATTTAGCCGCATCGGTAGGACAAAGCTCTAAGCATATGTTTTTGTACAATTTTTTATTGTTAATAATAACTGAAGTAAAAACTAATTGATTTAAAAGAATATAATGAAAATTTATAATTGAAAATTCTTTTGTAAAGCTAGAAAATTATAACGTCAATCGCCAGCACTGTTCACTGCAAAAAGTATAGGTAGCAATATTATATTGTATTTGTGCTAAATTTAGAAATTAATTTTAAAATATCATTCTTCTTATAAAATCCAGTACGTATTTTACTCTTAGAAAGCTTGATTTTTTCTAAAATCTTCTCTTCATACCATCTATAGCATTTAGATTTTTTGTGTATATACTTATACAAAACTTACCATATTATAGTGGTTAAATAAATAAATCAGTTTTACGCTGTATCACGTTAAGACACTGTGTTCCCCACTCTCTGCCAAATTCTTGAGGCATTGCGTATTGAGTAGCAGAACTCAACGCCTTTGACTTTGCCTTGACGCTAGAGCGAAGAAATGGATAAATTTAAGCAAATACTTTATTCCCGCGACTGGGGATCGAAGTTACAACCAGTCGGTTTTACAGTCACACTTCGTGCCCTCATATATATATATATATATATATATATATATATATATATATATATATATATATATATATATATATATATATACAATATAACATACATGTATATAAATGTCATGTTGCCAAAAGTCACGTATTCACGTAGCTATATAAGCCTACAAGAAAGAAACGGGGTTTTCTATAACGAGTATTGTTACTTTAAAATATATGTAGGTCGCCTTTAGCCCAGAGTATGTTAGTAGGTATCGAAACGTTTCATAAGAGTAAGAAAAAATATTAAGCAATATCGTCGCGATATACCTGAAAAGGTCAAAGGTTGTATGAAAATCTTTTACAGGTTAAGCTGTCAATCTATTTAACAATATAGAGCCTCTATTTATACATTATAAATATACATATATAGATATAAGTATACTACTTAAAAATGCCTACAGAACTTAGTGATAAGACACTAAGTTCCCAACTTTTGGACGTTGCGTGTCTTGCTGTAGACGATAATGGGTTTCCGTTCGCGTCATTCTGTCAAATCAGACAGACGGAACTCAACTCAGCGAGGAATCAAAAAATATGAAATATTTCATTCTTCTGACTGGAATCGAACCCACAAAGAATATATAAATTTTCTAAAAAAATCAAACGTATATTATACTCTTAGAATTCGGAAGCGGTTATAGTTTTTAAAATACATTTACAAATGCAATAGGTGATATGTATCACCTACTAACAATACTTCACACTAGTTTCCTTCCAATAGGGACCGTCACCTACACGCAACTGCCCCCCGATTGATACAATTCTACTGCTTTTGTAATTATTTTCACCTAAATCTACCCTCTTTTACACGAGCACCCTAACAATACATATATTTTCTAAAAAACAATCTATGTGTAAATATTCAAATACACACAAACTTTCTATGTATTTTCACTATAATAAAACTAAAACAAGCCTTATAATTTAGAACGCTAAAATATCTTTTAAAACAGTTAACTGACAAAATTACAATCGAACTCTGAGGGTTTAATGTAGTTTGATGTTACAAAGGACCCAGTGTTTTCATTTACAAAATGTGCGGTTTACTTCGTGGTCACTACGGTTTTACTATCCAGTTAAACATGTAAGGCTACGTCACTGATTAACTAACTAGGAAGAGTTCCATCATGGTATAATAGTGGGGCTGCTTCTAATTATAAAATTGGTGGTCGTAGCTTCGATTCTTAGTTCAGGGGATGATCCAATTTGTATTAATTTTACTCTTCCGTAAGAAATAGTGCGGAGAAATTTCTATTAGCGGAGAACGCAGTCTTAATGCTTTTAGAGATAAAGAAAAAAGTCTTTTGTGATATGTAAAGAGTAAAGAGTGCAAAGCTGAAGTAATAAAAAATTCTTTTGAGTAAGTATTAGTTTCACTAAGGTTTTTATGAGTATTTCTCGTTAACCCTGCGCCACGACTGTCTTTATATAACGTCTCTGCATTCTAATGATTCTTAAGTATTTTACTCTTTTTAGGGTTCCGTGCCGTGGTTCCGTTTTAAGAAAAACGCTTAGCTTGGAAAAACGCTAAGGAGGAACGCTTTATTGTCCCTCCGTCTGTCTATCTGTCAAGAATCTTTATCTGTGGCATGTTTGGAGATATAGAGTTGAAATTCAAACCATATACTCAAATCTATGGCTCTAAGATGAGGCCGTTTATATCACAAAAAACGCGTATTTCGACACTATCAAGAGAATCAAAATTCATAGGGTTCTCTTGGTGACCTAGAAAGTACTAGTTCAGGAAAAATTTGAAAACTATACATTTGTGGTTAAATCCTATAAATCTCAGTGTTTGAAAGGGGGCAAAATTTGGTATTAATTTCACTAGTTCAAGCGAGGATCAAATGAAAGGGTTCTGGCTAAGCTAAGCCTTTATTTCAGAAATTTCTTAAATTTTTGTACGGAACACTCGGTGAGTGAATCCGACTCGCTTTTGTCTAGTTTTTTTTATTTAACTTTTAAAATCACAAGTACAAAACTAAGCAAATATTATATAAGCGACGTTTTATTTTATAACACAAAGTTTAACTGCCACAATATTGTGATTACTAAAAAAACAAGTTAATTATTTCTTGTCCATAAAAATATAACAGGCTCAAATCAGTTCAGAATTATAATGTTTTTCTCAATTCCCCGAACGTCTGAGACTGTGCTTTGAAAGAGAGCCCGTAGATAACCTTAAATGATAAAGTTTCAAAGCAAATACATCTTGGAGTTTTCTTATACTGAAAATAAACGTTATACATAACTTTCTAAGGAATTATTTATTTATTTCATTTTTAAGTTAACATAAGCACGTGGTGGCACAAGAAAACAAGCATGTGACTGTAAACGCAAGTGGTTGTAGGTTCGATCTCCACTCGAAGAAATGAAATATTTAATGTTTTCATTTCTTAGCTCTCGTATCAAGGCAAAGCGTGACGTTCATTCCGCCACTCAACATGCAACGACTGCTGAATTTGGTGGACAATGGGGAACGGAGAACCTTAACACTAGGTTCCCTCTATCGTGTGCTGTGTGCAGGATACAGCGATGCAGACACTCCGTTTCCCATATACCTGTTAGAATATTTTAGTAAATATTCACTGGATTTAAAGATTTGATATAAAAATATATTATAGAATGCATATTTAAAAATGATCTTTTGTCAAATACAAAGCCAAAGACTTATGCATGGAAAGATAACTGAAAGACGTTTCTATATTTCTTTGACAAAAATTGAAGGTACTATTCGTATACTTTTAGATTCCTTTACAAAAACTAGAATCTTGAGCATGAAATATCCAGTACTGGTCTTAACAAAATGGTGTACAAGACGGTTTCTTAAATTTCGTGTTTTTACTTTTAAAATATTGCATTTAGTTTAACTTGTTTTTAAATTCATACTGTATCCAACAAATAGCAGGGTGGGTGGTTAGAGGGAACCTGTAGAGTGCTATTAACCCTTTGCACTCGTATGTCGCCAAATAGGCGATAAATTGATCTTTACAAAAGTTTAGTTTTGCAAAAACTAGAGATTTGTTAAAAATATTTAATGATAGCTTATCGTTCGACAATCCTTTTGTTGTTATGTAAACAAAAGTAAAAAGCCATATATATAGCATATTATTACAATGATTTATCGCATAAAGTAGGTAATTAAATTAACGCCAGTGACGCAGGGGCATAAAGTGTGACTGAAAAACCGACTGGTTGTGGGTTCGATCCCGACTCGAGGAGATGAAATATTTACTTAAATTTATATTTCCATTTCTTCGTTCTGGTATCAAGGCGCGGCTTTGAGTTACGCCACATAACAGGGGATTCGGTGGAAAGTAGAGAACGGAGTGTCATAACGCTAGGTTCCCTCTGCCTACCCTGTTGTGTGCGGGATACAGCGCTGCAGCTGATTTAATTTTTAAATTTCATTTTGATAAATTAAATTAATTTTTTTTTTATTTCCTGGTCTGGGAAAACAAGGTGCGAGTTCCGCCACTCAGGACACAACACACAAACTTATGCGAAAAGTGGAGAAATTTCGTAACAAATACGAGTAGAACAAACAATATCATCTTTTCCAAATTAAAAGAAAAGCTGACAAGTTCAAATAAGCTACTAAAAAATAAAAGAATAAAGAAAGTATATTAAGTTTCAAATAATTAACCACTATTCAACAATATCAAACACAAATTTGCGACACAATTAACCGTCACAACAAAAGAAACTATTACAATTAATACAAAGAAAATATACACGAAACCGCAAACTTCTCGAGAACAGTTAAAAGCGAAACATACAGTACTCCAAACTCACTTTCATTATTCCATTACCAGCATTGTGTTCTAAGAGAGTGGAGAGATAAAAGGAAACTTTTTTCTAAAAAACAAAAAGCGGGCTTCCCGTTCTAATAGTCGGAAATAATTTGATAAAACTTTTGGTAGAGTCCTCGAGTAGTTTCTTTTGGCTTTTACTAAACTCATATCTAACGTTGGAATAAGTGTGATCTTTTGTCAGATACAAAGCCAAAGACTTATGCATGAAAAGATAACTGAAAGACGTTTGTATATTTCTTTGACAAAAATTGAAGGTACTATTCGTATACTTTTAGATTCCTTTACAAAAACTAGAATCTTGAGCATGAAATATCCAGTACTGGTCTTAACAAAATGGTGTACGAGACGGACGTGTTTCTTAAATTAAAAGTAAGAACACTTACTTTTAAAATATTGCATTTAGTTTAAATAAAAATCAAATAAATCAACTTCACGCTGTATCCCGCACACTGCAGGGTAGGCAGAGGGAACGTAGTGAAAGACACTGCGTTCCCCACTTTCTGCCGAATTTCGGAGGCATTGCGTGTTAAGTGGCAGAACTCAACGCCGCGCTTTGCCTCGACACCAGAGCGAAAAAATAGAAATATAAATTAAAGTAAATATTTCATCTCCTCCGAGTGGGGATCGAACCCACAACCAGTCGGTTTACAGTCACACTTTGTGCCGCTGCGCCAGTCCGGCCTCGACCGGCCTGCATTTAGTTTAAGTTGTTTTTAAATTCATACTGTATCCAACAAATACCAGGGTGGGTGGTTAGAGGGAACCTGTAGAGGGCTATTAACCCTTTGCACTCGTATGTCGCCAAATAGGCGATAAAGTGATCTTTACAAAAGTTTTGTTTTGCAAAAACTAGAGATTTGTAAAAAATGTTTAATGGGGAGCTTATCGTTCGACAATCCTTTTGTTGTTATGTAAACAAAAGTAAAAAGCCATGTAGATAGCATATTATTACATTTTTTTATCGCATAAAGTAGGTAATTAAATTAACGCCAGTGACGCAGGGGCATAAAGTGTGACTGTAAAACCGACTGGTTGTGGGTTCGATGACCACTTGAGGAGATGAAATATTTACGTATATATTTTCATTTCTTCGCTCTGACGAGAAGACGTGGCGTTAAGTTACGCCACATAAAAGGGAATTCGGTGGAAAGTGGAGAATGGAGTGTCATAACACTAGGTTCCCTTTACTTACCCTGCTGTGTGCGGTATACAGCGCTGCAGCTGACTTAATTTTTAAATTTTATGTTGATGGTAAATGAAATTTAAAAATCTTTCATTTCCCTGGTCTGGGAAACCAAGGCGCGAGTTCTTAAAATTATGCGAAAAGTGGGGAAATTTCATAAAAAATTGAACAAACAATATCATCTTGTCCGAATTTTAAAAAAACACTGCTGACAGGTTGAAACAAGCTACGAAAATATAAAAGAATAAAGAAAGCACATTGAGTTTCAAATAATTAACCACTATTCAACAATATCAAACACAAATTTGCGACACTATCAACCGTCACAACAAAAGAAACTATTACAATTAATACAAAGAAAATATACACGAAACCGCAAACTTCTCGAGAACAGTTAAAAGCGAAACATACAGTACTCCAAACTCACTTTTATTATTCCATTACCAGCATTGTGTTCTAAGAGAGTGGAGAGATAAAAGGAAACTTTTTTCTAAAACAAAAAGCGGGCTTCCCCGTTCTAATAGTCGGAATAAATTTGATAAAACTTTTGGTAGAGTCCTCGAGTAGTTTCTTTCGGCTTTTACTAAACTAATATCTAACGTTGAGACTCTTCAAAGTTTGTACGTCGTCACATTAAGAAATGATTTTGTTACCAGTGTTTTTATTACCAACACCACCAGTTTGTTTTTTTAGTTAACTGTATGTGAAAATGTTATGTTTTTCTTTTTTCGGCACGCTTCACGCCGTATCCGCTTTATAGTAGGGTAGGCACAAGGACCCTGGGAACCTAGTGTTAAGACATTCCGTTCTCATTAAGATTATCACGGTCAGATGAGCGATTGAAACAACTGTCGTGACGGCAATATTGCTGTCACGACAGTTTCAATCCCTCATAACTCCAAAAAAATAGCATTTACAAGAAATTAAAATTTAAAAAAATCTTATTAGAGTTAATTTGCAATATCGGATAGATTGCTATAACGGGGAAGTACTAAGGAACATTCCTTTAGGCAATTAGGTATGCGTGGGAGGCAATTTAAATTGTAAGATATGGCGAAGATCGTGATAACATTATGAGCAAATTGCACACTTTATTCAAATTTATACGAAATTTAGTGATGAAAGGAAAACGTTTATTTAATTTTGAAATTTTCTACTGGTTTTTAGCTACAGGATTCTTTTAGTACTATTACTTTTAATCTTATATATAGGAGGAGTCTTAACTAGTGTTGTCAGATTTCTTGGAAATCCAGGATTGTCCCGGCATTCCATATAGTGTCCTGTATCTAGTTACGTTGCTGTCCCGAAATCCATAATACTTAATAGTCAATCAAAGTTTAATATTTGAGTCTTCGAGAGACACTTTAAAAAAAACTTTATGTATGACAGCTTCCCGTAATTAAAAGGATTAAAAAATATTTTTAGTATCCTGCACACAGCAGGATAGGCAGAGGGAACCTAGGGTTAAGACACTCCATTCCCCACTTTTCGCTGAGTTCTAGAGGCATGGTGTGTTGAGTGGCTGAAGTCAACGCTACGCTTTACCTCAACATCAGAGTGAAAAAATGAAAATATAAATATGAATAAATATTTCATTTCCTCGAATGGGGATCGAACCCACAACCAGTCGATTTTACAGTCACATTTTGTCCCCCTCTGGCTAGCCTCATAATAATTGCGATATTTCTGTACAACGTCAAAAAATAACATACTAAGAATAACTAAAATTTAATACTAACTTTTTAAAGTTAAAAAACAAAATCAATAACCTCCACATCCCGCAAGTAAACTAGACACATATTTGAAGATGCACCTGTGTTTCACTTCCAGCTGAACACCTACAAATTGCATAGCGCTCTACAGTTTGGAATATTTTTATCTTATAATAGATTTAAGATGGTGGATAGTTTGTGTTTATTTATGTCAGGGTGCAGTAGCACGAATTTGTGACAGTAAACGTGAAACTGCGGGTTCGATTCCCACTGGGGAGAATGAGATATTTATTATTTTCATTTTCCTCGCTCTGGTAACGAGGCAAAATGCGGTGTTGAGATCTGCCTCTCAACACTCACTGCCTAAATAATTCTGCTATAAGTGGGATATGGAAACGGGAAATGAAGTTATTTAACGTAGGTTCCCGGGTACTCTCTACTTACCCTGCTATGTGCAGTTTGAGAATAAAATACTTATTTAGTTTTTTTTGTTTACAGGTGATTAATGGCATTTTCTTCATCGTAAATATTGATTGATAAATCAAATCAAATTTACATGTAAGTACACAACATTTTAAAAGCTTTAGATATTATTCAATGAGGTACGGAATGTAAGACACTATGTTCTCACTGCCTATTTTGCTATATGTGGGCAACAACGTGAAGATATTATTCAAATTTGTATGTATTTTATTCTATAACATTTTGAATTTGGCCAGTTTGGGCACAGGGGCACAACCTGTAACAGTATGTACCTTGAGTTTAAATTTAAAAAATAAATAAATAAAAAAATGAAAATAAAAAAATTAAATATGCATGGCAATACACATAAATAACATAGTTGATTATGAATAATATAAACGATATATTTTTATACCATATTCATCGAGACGAGATCGCGTACTGTCGTCCCGAGTGTCGCGACCGTCGTTCTGTCTATGTAGGTGGTGGTGATGCTCGAATGGCAGCGGTCGAGTCGAACTCTTAAGTACTACGGTACTAATATATATGATGTACATAAATACTCGTACCAAATGTATAATGAATATAATATGATAATTCGAAGTCTATGATGGCACGATCTTTTAGGATCGAATTTCTTATAAAGACAATTTATGTATAGGGGCGACACATATTGAGGATCATGAGTGATCTTTGACCATTATTATAATATTAAATGTTGCTTGACGTCGTAGAAGCTGACGTGATGGGTTTATGCGAACTGTTATAGCGACATTAACTATGTCGTGGCTGATGCCGTCTCGCAGTACGCTTGCGATACGTAAGCTTTGCCTGTATGGCGTTGGTCATTGATATATTGAATACCATTTCTACGACTTGGTATACGACTAGTAGGTGTGTGATGCTATTTTATGTCCCAGCTCCGGTGTATGTAGTAGTGTCCGTCTGTCTCATACGGGTGTGTGGTGCTATTTTATGTCCTGGAACTCTGGTATATGTAGTAGTATCCGCCTACGGTTCGAGACACGACTGTGGGGTGTGTGCCGAACGGTTATTTAACATATCGGCCACCTTACGGTAGTGCGTTCGTTCCAACGACTTATATTGATCTCACAAATCAATCAACATCACGAATCACTATTCTAATACAATCTTAATATAAACAAGCGTAACAAGTACCTTTAGACTGATCACACACAAACGTCCCGGAGGGTTCATTAAGACTGTTGCAGCCGCAGTCTGGTAGGAATTCACGGTGTAGGGCGGGGCGGTGCCCGTACTCTTTCTACCTTTTATTATAACTAGCTTCGAATTATGACAATGTCATATTGTCGAGTTACCGGTTATCTAAATAACTGACACAAGAACAATTTCTGATGGCAAATATTTTATTAAAGCGATACCTTCAAATGGCATAAATATAATTCTGAACACTGTTACCTCTGAATCTCTAAAAGATCTTGGATTACTTACGTTCACAACTATAAACGGTTCTAACCACTAGACACATCACGAGCCAAGGCATTATTTATTAAATAATATTTTAAAAGGAGTTTAGCAACGAGGTAGCACGCCACGCTAGCCTTCAGAACTCGGCGGAAAATGGAGAACAGAAATATTTTAATGGGAAAGGAGTATCTTAAAATAAGGTTGATGTTCTCTCTGCCTACTCTGTTATGTGCGGGTACAGCATAAAACTTTTGAAAAAATAATATTCTTTAATATTTCAGTTATGGATAGCTTTGCTTTACCTTTGAATAGTACTTAATTCTAAGATTATATCCTACTAATATTATAAATGTGAAAAATACTGAGTATTGATGTGAACATCAGAATAACACTTTGTATATGTCACTAGTATTATATAAGTTGCTTTCATGCATTTGTAGACCACAAAAACTAACTTCTAAAAATAATTGTAACGTAGTAGCAAATGCTTGACTTTATAAAATCATGTAGCCTACAAGGTTTCATTTTCACATCAATTTTCAGACTAATTGATTGAAGTAATCGTTTTCTTGATGACTTTTAATAATAATAAAACATAATAAAATAAATAAAACAACAAACCACAGAGCGTTGAGTTCCATCACTCAATCTCTCTCGCCTTGAATTTATGCCGTAGGCAGAGAACGAAGTGTTTGTTTGTTTTAACAATATTACAAATATACTTACATTCAAAAATAGAATAAATTATCAATATCAATAACATAAGAGAAAAAAGAACACAAAAAAAATAATTTAAATCCTTAGCGATCAGCTCTCCGACTCGTTTCCTTCACACAAACGAGAGACAAATTACGTTATATCCAAATTAGATTTTCTTACCCCTTAGGGTCTTATAATCTCCACAAAGACAAGTCCAGAAATAATGCCAGATTCTATACGCTCCTGTGAATTCTTCATTCATTATGATCAACGATTTGAGGTGGCTTTTGTTTAAATTTCATTTTGGTAGTTTAATAATGTTATTATTTATGTGGCAGGTATTTTTAAATATTTTTAACTTTTTTTAAAGTGTTATTCTACACTTAGAAAGGAAAAATACTCATTTAGTAAGTGCATAAAAATTTGAACGTTGCGGGACTCGAACCCGCGTCGGTTTCCAGCAGGCGTGGGTTCGTCTCCCGCTACGTTCAAATTTTTACACGTTTTACTAAATAGTAGGTATTTTTAAGTTTGGCTATTGCTTATTTTTTATAGATCATCATTATATCTTTTTTAATATTTTTTTTTATTGAGTCCAGTCGTATCGACTGACTAGGTAGTGAGTTCGATCCCTACTCGAGGAAATGAAATATTTACTTACATTTATATTTTCATTTCTTCGCCCTGGTGTCGAGGCAAAGCGCGCCGATAAGTTCCGCCTCTCAACACGCAATGCTCTGCAAAAAGTGGGGAATTGATTGTCTTAACAGATTACCCTCTCACTCTCTGCCCACCCTGCTGTGTGTGGGATGACTGATTTAATTTATTAATAGCTTGCTCAATTATTTGTAAAGAAATATTTGTATTTATTTATAATGATAAGTGTTTCCATCTTATATTATTATTTTGATGAAATACGGTTGTGGATTTCATAATCCACTATAACTTAGTACTTAATTAGGTTATAGTAAAAATACTGAGCTTTTTAATCTTTAGTTACTTAAACTGTACAAATATAATACAGTAACAAGTACAATATAGTAATTGGTTTATAATCAATAATGAAACCGTTTAGGTGCAGCGACACAGCGTCTGACTGATAATGTTATCAATGTGTTAAAAAATTGTATTTTAACATTAATTACCCTTAGCCTTGCTATATGCGGGATAAAGCGTGAAGCTAAAAAAAACAAACATTAAAAAGATCTATATTCATAATTTCCAACATTAGACAGTACTAAAAGAAAGACCTTTATTAGAAACAAAGTGTCCAACGTAAAACGTCCTATCCGAATTAATCTTCTTAACTTAATACAAACCGCACTACAGCCACCAGGCCTCGACTCGACGGAAAACACATAAATGAATGGCCTCACGTCTAAACAAGAAGGCAATTTAGTATTCAGACGTTGAATTAAACGGATCTCTCTCCGCTATTCAATTTGTTGCGAATCTTTTTTAATGTCTGGGGCTAATGTTTTGAAATATGTTTTATTATGTTGTTGTTTAGACTGGTTTTTATCTGTGGATTTGTTCGGGTGATGATATTAAAACAAATAAGAGTTTTGTATGACATGTGTAAATGTGTCATTTTGTGTGTGCGATGTAGCTTGGACTATAGGCACAGTGGCATCAAAACATTGATATGATGTAGCTTAAGTATAGCCTTCATTATGTGCAAGGATTTATTCAGGCTGTATCCCGTAAATATTGGGTGGCCTCATATACCGACATACACGCATTCTAGGGTTCCGTACCAATTTCAGGAATTTATGCCAACGGGAAGTACAATTTATAAAAGTTTATTAATTTTTTTTATGTGTTCATTTTGTACGAAATTAACAACAACTATAAATTTGTAATCTTTTTTTTTCTATTAAATATATAGTTTTAAGTTTTCATTTTTTAATTTTTTTTCTTTATTATTCCTGCATTTTTTGCCAAATTTCATAATTATAGGTCCACAAGACCCTGCAAGTTTTGATTACGCGATATATTTCATACAAAATGGAAAAATAACGATGCATAAACACTTGCATCTCTTGATTGCGTTGACTTATAAGCTTGATATTTTTTGTACTCCAAATGACTGTAGACTAGAATATTTGACATATATTTCAGATTGCTACTACGCGATCTTGAGATAAATGCTCTTGACTGACTGACAGACCGATAGACGGATAACAAAATGATAAGAATCATCATCATGTTTTTACCTGTACAGAACCCTAAAAACATCTTTACTATTACATAATATTCCTTTTGGGAAAGATTCATTTTTAAATAATAAAACAGAAGGTTACGATGCAGTGTGCTTACTCTGTCAATAAAACTACCCTCCACCAGTGTACAGGAATTATTATATTCCGATCGTTACTGTGAAGGCTTGCACAAACGACGTTTTACGATCAAAAGCAAAAGCGCTGGTTAAACTTAGCTCAAAGCGGAAATTTTATATTTTAAAGACCAGCTCGCTACATATAAAGATTTTACCAAATATATCGGGAAGTTTCGTGAGAAAATACTATTTACTTATATATTTTGTATATTGTATATGTTTTGTTTGTTTTTAAATTTCTAATCTAATTTTGAGCTGCACTTTGTCTGTTACCAGAACGAGATAATGATAGTAGTTCTTGCACACGTGTGAATCGAACCCATAATAGTTTCGCTTACAATCAGATAGTGTGTCGTTGCGCCATGGCGTAAATTATTTTCTAAACTGAAGCATTTGAATAAACACATAATTATCGCATAGAGGTTTTGCTATCTTAACATCTTTTTAGCTTCATTCTAT
Source organism: Heliconius sara (assembly GCA_917862395.2). Classification (NCBI taxonomy): domain Eukaryota; kingdom Metazoa; phylum Arthropoda; class Insecta; order Lepidoptera; family Nymphalidae; genus Heliconius; species Heliconius sara. The sequence continues at coordinate 1,587,215 of OU860795.2, forward strand.
ATCCTGTATATAGCAGGGTAGGCAGAGGGAACCTGGGAATGTTGAGCTAAGATGTTGTGTGATTGTGTGTTTGTTACCATAAATAACACTTCCGTTTCAGACTTTCCGCCGAAGTCTCGAGGCTTTACGTGTTAAGTGGTGGAACTCAACACCACGCTTTGCCTCAACAAATTAGGAAAACTAAGCCGCTAACTCGATAATATAGCACCTTCGATTAAGCACTAGTTTGCTTAGAATTGGTTAAGAAATCGATTTGAAAAGTTACAATATAATTTAAACTTCATACATATATTTATAGTTTGCCTGAAAATAATCAGTAATGGCTGAATTCGAACCTATAAACTGAGACGCAGTCTACTATTATTCCAAAATAACACTACAAGAAAAAGATTTAGTCGCCTCTTACGACACCACCAGTACCAGGATGATCCTATTCTAAGCCGGGACCACACGGCAAGACATCCCCTTTTATTCTAATTTAAAGAATTATTTGATTAATAGCGAAACTTAACGCCGGTCAAGTAAAGCCACTCCGTTTTACCACTTTCCGCCGTAATGTCATTAACACTACATTTAATGGTTTAATAATGTAATATAATAGTCAAAGAAGTCAATCAAAATGAATATAAAGTATAAAATATTCACATGCTATTGTAATACAACGCTTTGTAACTTTATATTCAAAAATTGTTGGAGCCTCGCAAAATATTAATGATTGAAACGAAATGTTAGTTTCATTGGAATTTGGAAATTTTAACGAAATATCGTTTTAGATGCTACGAAAATCGGAAAAAATCTACATCCGGTGTAAAATTTAGAGCCAGTGGTTAATTCGCACGGTGGGATGATATGAAATAATTGTTATGTATGCTTCTCCCCTATAGTTGGATAAAATAACATCTTTAAGATGTGTTATGCATAATATAAAGCTCATTTGGTACTAAAAATGAATAATTTTTAAATATTATTACAAGAGCAATCACAGTATCCGTATAGGTGCATAGCCACAATATTTTTATCATTTAAAAAAAAATAGTTACGCTTTTTTTTCTAAATTTTATTAGCTTTACTTACCTGTAAACAAAATCAGTGCTGGGTTCAATTCTCACTATTGGAAATTAAATGTATATAATAATATTTTAACGATGTAAAGTGTGGTGTTCAGTTCCGCTTTTGACCTCACAACATCTCAAGAACGTGGCTGAAAGTGAGTAAGCTCCTTAATTGAAATAGAGTGTTGAGCTTGAAATATTTTTGTTTTGTATTTTATTTATTTTTTATAAATAATATACAAAACAAAAATACTTCAAATACGAAACATAAACTTATATTTTAAAACAAAACAAACATAAGACCAGAAACAAGAGCGTACAAAATTTAAAAACCCCCGTGCGTACGAGTAACTCCAAACCGGTTGTATCCAGTAAATACCGGATATATCCAGAACTCCGCCATATTTCGTGCGCCGCGCCGTCGACGTCCCAGCAAAATTTAATTCCAAGGCACCTCGCGCTTAGTTGGAGCTCAAAGAACATACCGCACACGAGTGTGCCTGTACCTGTGGCAATTTTAAAAGACAAACCACGTTGTTTAACATGATTAACGTAAAACGATATTTTTGTTTTATATCGCCAGCCCGTGAGCTTTTCTAGTGTGGATGACGAAAACTAGGTAGTGGTAAATAGAATTTCTTTGAGAATTTGTATTTTGTGGGTAGTTTTGAATTTATTGAATTTTTTTTCATGTTTACGCCTCTATCGTTTTATGCGTAGTTTGAGATAATTTAAGTTTCCTCGAGGTTCTTGTGAAGTAGCGGCGAAGCGACTGTAAGCGCAGTGTTTTTGGATTCAATTATCCCTCGAGGACATATATAATATCTTCATTTTCTTCTTCTGGTAAAATTAGTGGTAGAAAGAGAGTAACCTTATATTAAGAATATCTTAATATTAAAACAAATGAGAACTAAAACAAATTAGAAATAGACGACTGTTGTACACGATAGTACCATTTTCATACTGAAACTTTAACCGAATGGAACAATGTAACACTAACTACACTAACTACTAAATACACTAACCTTTACTTTGCGGCTTCGCCCGCATGGTCAAAATGATATAGCTAAGAGTTGTCTATGACGCATTACACAATCTTAGTGTCGGATATAAGTCAACGTGTCGGTAGAACTCAACGCCGCATTATGTCTCGTTACCAGAATAAGAAAATGAAAATATTAAATATTTCCATCTAATATTAAAACTTTCCCACAGTGGTAATCGAATCCACAACATGAATCGAATGCACGCTTACGCGTTTATAATTTAATTTAACTTTTATTCGCATTATTTTCATTCATTGCAAATAGTCGGTGCCAGTAAAACATATTGATTAAGTATGGAGTTGCGGAAACTTCTTCCTCCAACTCCGGTGATACGATACGTTACCGTATCGAGGTAAGATGAGTTTTATTTTTCTTTAACTTAACTAATCACTTCCAGCTATATCACAGTATATATTTTTTTAATCATATGTATATGGGGAGTAATTAATATTATCTTAAAATATATACATATATTTCTTTATATACAATTAAATATAATATTAACTTAACATGTAAACATACATTTATATTTTTTTATACAGATGGGTTAATGTGACGGTTGTGGGTTCGATCCCATTTCAGGGTTATGCTACCGCTATCGAAAACGCATTGTCTCAAAAGTTGGACGATCACATAAAAAAGTTTTGTGTGAGCGATTTTTATATACCACTTCAAAATAAAAAAGAACATGTACAAAGAAACACTGTTATTAGTCTACAATACAAAAAAATCTATTATTATCCTTCAAATACCATTTTTTTATCATCTGGCAAAAACAGGGGTTGGCGAGCGAAGCGAACAGCAAAAGCATATGTCAATAAATATAATTAAAGATATATTTTTTTACCTATAATAACCCATACCGACATAGCGCAGAGCCACATCATCTAACTATAAATACCACAGTTACGGGTTCGATTCTGTATTATTCTATTCGAATTAACTATTTTCATTTTTACACTCTAGTGGTACAGTATTTCGTTGAATTTCTCCACTCATCGTTGAGCAGAGAGGTGAGAAAGGAGTGTTTATGTCACCTAACCTCCTACATGCGGGATATAGCGTGAATCATTTTTTAATACAACATTTATAATTAATATACAAAGTAAAAAGTTCTACAAGAATATTTAATTCAGCATATACATTACTGAATTGTACGACGGCAATGATCGCATGCCCGAAGAAATACGCATTTCCGTATAAATGTAGGAAGGTTTAGCTTAAGCTGGGATTTTCTTATAAGTACTTGGAGTAAATTCGTTCTGTCAGTAATGGTTTTTTTTTATCATTATTTTATATTTTATTCTATTAAAACAGTTATTAAAATTAGATATTTTGAATAAGTTTTAACAAAATAAAATATAAACAACTTAAATACGCTTAATTGTTTTTAATATTGTTAACTTAACTAGTCGTCGCCTGGAACTTGGTTTGCTTGAATTTTAAGACATATAAAATATCATAATAAGTTCTTTGATTTTCACGATTATTACACGTTTCCGTTCGAGGTCACCAAATTCCGAAATCCGGTTAAAATAGTTTTATGAAAGTATTAAAAATCTCGTTTTATTCCGTTGTCGTAGAAATTTCAATTATCTATATATTATATACCCTTTATATATTTCAAATTACCTACATATATGCATATTTCATATTTTCATATGTAAGAAGTATAGCGGAGCGGTAAGAAAGACAGAGACAAAGACATTTTTCTATGTTAAAGTTCACGCAAAGAAAGTTGCGGGCAACAACCAATTTATAATAAGCACTATTTATTTATTCAAACAGTTAATATTTAAATAATGAACAAATAATAACGCCCTCGTAGCGTCAAACAGTATCAAACTGTACATACATATATTTTTAATTTAAAAAATATATATATTTAAGTGCCAGTCGGACTTGCATACCAAGGGTTCTGTACAAATATCAGGAGTATCACCATCAGAAAATACATCTTATAAAAGTTGTTATATTCATTTCTTCCTTTTGAAATTCGGAAGCCAAAAATTAAAAACCTTAATCTGTGTATGTTACTAAAGTGAAATAAAACACAATTAAAGAACACACAGTAACAGCCACGATCTTACATCTCAGATCTTACAATTAAGCGTCTTCAGTCCAAACCTAAGTAAAAACGTCTAATTGAATTTAAAATAAAAAAGCCAGGATTAAAGGATTTGTAGCGCATGGCGTCAGTGTTTGGTTTCATTTGAGTCTCTTATGTACTTTGTTTCTTTTGTTCCAACTAACTTTTAGTTTGGATGCTGAAATACTGAACATATTAAGTTTTAAATAAAATTTTGTGTGTATATTTTTTTATAGTTTGATTTTTGTATTAATTTTATTTTTTGGTAGTTAAGAAGCGTGTAAGTCTGCTTTGGTGACAAGACAAAGTGCGGAGTTGAATTTCGCCACACGTCTCGTCTCTAAAATTAAGCAGAAAGTAGAGAATGGATTGCCTTAACAGATTTCTCCTCCTAAGCTTATAAAGCCGAAATTTCTAATCTAATTTGAAATATATTTCACTTACTCCAAACAACGTTAAAACACATTTTGTACAAAAAAATCCTTTAATACAAATTAAACCAGCACGCCTACTAAATTGAATAAAACACTCCCAAATACTACAAAATGGCGACACACCATGTTATTTACAATATCATAGCATCAAACAGTCAGTTCCCAAGATATTGTCACATCATTAGACACATATTTAGCTTCATTCGATGTGATATTGAATGCACATATTGATTTGTTTTGATTATCCGAACACACTGTTCCCAAATATTTGCAATAATAGTGGAATACTGTAAATATATAATATTGATGTTAATATGATAGTACCTTTGTACTATTATGTATATCAGTTTAATATGTAGTTATGATACGTACTATTTCGCTTTGTGCTAAGAGTATTTGGAATTTGTATTGTTTAGTTAAAATAAATCAGCTGTATCACGCACACAGCAGGGTAGGCAGAGGGAACCTAGTCTTAAGACACTGCGTTCCCCACTTTCTGCCGAATTCTAGAGGCATTGCGTCTTGATAAGATTTTTTTTTGTTTGGAAATAGTATCATTTTAGACTACAGTTTGTGTGGCATTGTTAAGTTGGTGTGAACTCAAATGTAAAAGCATCTTAGCTTTTAAGAGAAATAAGAAATTTTATTAGCTATAAAAGATAAGATAAGTTAAACCATAAAAGATAAGTATTATTTTAAACTGGACGTGTTAATAGTGGAGAACGTAGAAACCTCTCACTATTTTGTTTTTAATAACCTCTATAAAGGTTAAAAATACCTTAAGAGAAGAAACTAAATTTAGGTTGATTTTTCTACATAATAATATGAAAACCATCGAGACAGTGTATTAATTTGTATGCTGTGAATTAGTAAACCGTGAAAAACATAATTAGCAGAGTAGAAATACGGAACCTGGGACACTAGTGCTAGGACACTCTGTTTCCATTAAGGCACTTCTTTCAGGCTTTGCAGCATAAATTACACTAAGAACAACTCCTTTTCTTCCTGGAATTAATTCCGGCTTTTGTCAGGGTCTCCCACCTCAACCGGCTCCACTTTGCACAATATTTAGCGTTTCTCATGTGCCTGTGTCCATGTCCTCATGACATCCCACCAGCACTTCATTGGGCATAAGGGAGGTCTCACTCCAAGGACATCGAATGAATGTGTTACGTAAGCGTTACGCTAAACGTCTATCTCAACATGTTCATTTCCGTGACTTGAAGCTTCCGAGTGTGCCAAGATAGTGCTGACCAGCATTCGCTGCCGTTTATCAGGACCAGTAAAATGATGCTCTTGTATACAGGCCCCTTGGGCTTAAGAGGTAGCAGATATAGCCTGCGATAGTAGACCACCAGTGACCTCCCGCCATTTGGCCCAGGCATCGCTTATCTGGCTGTACACATGTACCTGTGTTATGTATGTAAGACCACCGTTGTCAAGCGTACTCTTCCAGAAGTTCACTTCACGCTCCAGCATCAGTAGGTTCTCGTATTGACGAGAGAGTGCTATGTCATCGGCTTACATTATTAGCCATGGAAGCTGGACTTGGATGTGAGCCGAGGCAATATCGAGCACTACATTCAAAAAGAAGGGACCGAGTCCTGCTGAATCCTTCCTGCAATCTGGAAGGATTCCTACTATGAACAAATATTTAGCAAAATTCCATTATCCTATAACTTATACCAAGCCTAACAAACGCCTCTACGATTTGTAGATTAACGTTCACTTGATATATATAGGCAGGGGCTTCAGCTTTGTGGTTTTTAATTACATTTTCATACAAACATAGATATACAAACATAGGTCCCGTCTTTTATTAGATTGTATCTCCACCGTAAAAGAGAATTGTAATCATAGTTGTAGGTGCTATTGTCGATTTGGGAATAAAAGCAATTAGATTTTTTAACGAGTTCTCTCTCACATTGTCTTGTGTAGAATGAAACGTGTGAATAGATTAGTGGCGTATTTTTGGTTTGTTGAATATATAATCAAATCAGCTTCACTCTTTATACCACACACAGCAAGAGAGGCAGAAGGAATCTATATGCATAGGCTCAGGGAACCTTGTTTAGTTTCGCCCGATTTTCGAGACATTGTTCAATAGCAGAAATCAACGCCTACTGTTGTTTCGTTGCTAGTTGTAGCGAGGAAGCTATTTCCAATAAGTAAGAATTGAAAATATTATCAGTTTCATCTATTAAAATTAATTCCTAATACATACATACATAGCTCATATTAAAAATTATTTTATATCGTAACGTTAACTTGGTAGTTGTCATGGTGTCTGATGATGGAGCCAAGACCTGAACATTAGAATCCTGCAGAAGTTACTAGTAAGCCACTCTTGATCTTATATCATAATTTTTATGTGTAATTTATTGATCGAAGCACTTTATATAACAATTTTAATACTTATATAGAAAAGCGTGTTTTTTTTTGTTTTTTACACACATAGGTACTTACGTTCCATCTTTTATTAGACTGCATCTCCACTGGAAAAGCTACATTAACACTATTGTCGATTTGGGAATAAAAATAATTAGATTTTTAACAAGTTTTTCTGATGTTGTCTTGTATTTCTTTAGGGATTTTAAATGTGAAATGGATTTTGAGGTACAGTAATAAATTAATAGTTAAACGTTTTTTACAATGATTATAGGTTTAATTAACAATTGATGATGATAAATAACTATAGATTATAAAAACCGACTGGTTGTGTGTTCGATCCCCACTCGAGGCGATGAAATATGTAAATATTTAAATTTATATTTTCATTATCTCTGGTCTGCAGAATTCGCCAGAAAGTAGGGAACAGAGTATCTTACCACTAGGTTCCTTCTGCCTATGCTATGTGCGGGATACAGCGTGAAGCTGATTTAATTTCATTTATTTAATATATCAAATTAAGGCTTATTTTTTTTCTCAGCACTATAACACATGGTTGCCTAGAAAATAGGAAGCTTAAAGAAAATATAAATGATCTTTCCTACATTTTAATCTTAAAAAAATAATTCTTAATTAATTTCATAATATTATTATTAAATTAAAATTAGGTAAACTCATTTAGGATTTTGAACAATGTTTCTATGAAACGAAATCTGTTGGGACTAGATTATATTGAATTACGAAGTTTGAAGAGAACAACTTTATTTATGTTATATAATTATTTTATTATTCATAGTTTCTGGTTATTTATTTAATAGAATATAACATCATTTTTAGATTTTTTTCGTGTCTATCTATCTTCTATATATAGAAATCTTCCTTTGCTTAGTGGCTGACAGACAAAGCACATACAAACCTACTGCTCTTTGTTTTCTTTTCTTCAGCTTCACGCTGTGTCCCGCATGTGACATGGTAGACAGAGGGCTCCTGATATTGATATACTCCGATCTCCATTTTCGGTTGAATTCTGCATTGCCTGCTGAGTGGCGGAATTACTGTACTAGTAAATTGCAATTCGGCATGTAAGTACGTTCTCCACTCTATATGGCAAATTTTAACTATACATCTTTAACCATTCATCATTTCTGGTAATTCCAATGGAAACGCAAAATCATGACTTTTGATTTTATGTTTTAAAGTCCACGCTTATAATTAATATAATCAAACGTTGAAAGTCCAGTGTTTCCTGGTTTGACTGGTCAATCTATAGGGTCTGACTTAAGGCTACTACACTAGGTACTCTCTACCTACTATGCTATGAGCAGGAGGTGACTAAGATGAGTACTAGCCTTTTTTACATGAAGTTAACCAAAACATAATTAACAGCAATTATATGAAATTAAAACATACTACTTATTATACAAAAAATGACCTGCACTGGAAACGTACCTGCGTTACGTCTATTATTAAGCAATTAATTACTATTTTGATTACGTTCCCAGAGTAACCGTGGAAACGGGCCAGTTACTAATATACATAAAAGTACAATCAGATACGTTAACTCGAAATCAATTTCTTACAAATCTCATAAATATTAAGTGAAATATGAGTAAAAAACTTCACAGATTACTTACTACATACGAGTATACTCGCATGTGGATTTTATTCATACTAACTTTACCAATATATCATCTCAATCTCGCTTTTGAGCTTATTTATAAGTAGAAAACATTTTCGCGATTACAAATGGGTATAAAAAATATTTAAATATACAAATAGAATATCTTACAAAGTGCGGCGTTGAGTTCTGTTACTCAATAGGCAATGTCTCGAATTTGAGCGGAAAGCGCAGGATAGAGTGTATTGATACTAAGTAAAAGAAAACAACCATTATTTACAGTCACATTTTGTGCCCCTGCGCTACGACTGGCATCTTAATTAATATATTCCGGCTGGAATAGATTAGTAAATAATTATTTATTCCCCCGAGTAGAAATCGAATCCAAAATCGTCACAATCACAATTTTTTAAAAATAGAAGTATGAAATTATTGATAAATAAAAATCAGAGCAATGATGCCGTCGTTTCTGACTGGGCCCGATAGTTCTGAGTTGTGGGAGATTAGTATAATTTTCCGCTATCCAAAAGATGAATACTTAGTATTTTCTTCCTACAAAGATGATAAGAACATAAATAAGTAGTAAGAAGCGTGAAAGAATTTCGACGTAGATTAAAGGGAACCTATCGCTTAGTGGTCAGAGCGCTTGAACGATTTTAAAGTGACGTAGATTATAATTTCATAGGGTTTCTCAAATTATAAGTTTATATTTTTTAGCTCTACAGTGCATCCTGCGCATATCAGGATAGGCGGAAGAAACCTGGAAACCTAGTGTTGTAAATTAATTTCCATTAAGTCACTTCCCTTAGTTACCCTTTCGTCTGAATTCTGGGGGCATTGTGTATTGTAACAATATTGTTTTTTATTAATAAGGAAAACTTAAAGAATCCAGTGAATCTATCCGCTAAAGCCCACCTAGCCAAGTATTTTAAATGTATTCAAATGTTTTCCAGTATTCCTTGAGTCGACTTCCTTAACATAACCTCGTTTATTCTGACACAAAAAGAAAATATTATACAATGGTAGCCAAATTTGAATTTTGAATGTCAATTTAAAATAATAAGATGTTTTATAAGTAGGTAGACATTGTTAGGCTCCCGCTGAAAGTGGCTTAGTCTTTGGGGTTGACTCAGGACAAAAAAAATATAGCAGAATTAAGAAAAAAAATGATTTTAAATTTTTTTATGATAAATTGTAATACGATGCTAAATGATTTACGGTTAGCTTTACGAAAACATAATAGAACAATATGGCGCAATGGGACAGTATTTCAATATAAGTGCAATGATTATGGGTTCGATCGCCATGTGTAGTTATTGGAAAGCATTTTTTCACTTAGCTCTTTTGATAAGACACTCTATGTCTCAAATATCTTAATACTGCATTTCCTCTAGTTATCGCAGAATATATGCAGAGACCCAGCTGGATATATCATGAAACTAACACAAAAAACAGTCGTGCCGCAGGGGCACAATGTGTGACTGTAAAACCGACTGGTTGTGGATCCGATTCCCACTCGAGGAGATGAAATACTTACTTAAATTTATATTTCTATTTCTTCGCTCTGGTGTCGAGGCAAAGCGCGGCGTTGAGTTCTGCCACTCGACACGCAATGCCTCCAGAATTCGGCAGAAAGTGGAGAACGGAGTGTCTTAAAACACTTAGGTTCCTTCTGTCTACCTTGCTGTGTGCGGGATACAGCGTGAAGCTGATTTATTTATTTTCCTACAAAAAATTTACTCTCAAATTTTACCCCAAAATTATTGTGTCCAATAAAAAACTGATCAACTGTACCACGACTTCACTCCCTTGAACTACACGATAATTTTTTAATACACTGAATTACTTTAAGTTCTAATATTTTATGATTACAGCGCACTTATTTTTAAAAGACTTTGGTATCATATTATGGTAAATATTATAAGAGTTCTTAATTATTTAAAAAAATAATACGCCCTAAACTGCCTTTTAAGATCGTTTCTGTAGTTTTTTTATAAATATATGTAATAACTTTTCCCTTTGAGTGCTGTGCAATAGGGTTAAAGATTTTTATTTGTTACTTACTCACCATATGATGAAAAAGAATATATGTTTTTATAGAACTGTTAATATTGTATAATATCTTGAGATTTTTTTATTTACATTAGTGAGAATGTGTAATACTTATTTTTTATTTTGTTTTTTTTATCTACATAGCAGGGTTGACAGAGGGAATCTGGCAACTTAATATTAAGATATTAAATGAAACTAATTTAACCGGATTAATCGCGTATATTTAAGATTTTTACATTTTGGAAAGACTACCCGTAGAGGTAGGGTAGACTACCCGTGACCACGGACTACTGTAAAGTGTTCGAAACGTCGGGTTTCCAAAATGTAAAAATCTTAAATATACGCGATTGATCCGGTTAAATTAGTTTCATTTAATATGTGTAATAATCGTGAAAATCAAAGAACTTATTAATATTAAGATACTTTGAAGTATGGGGATATTGCACTTGGAGTTGAGGAACTCAACGCCGCACTTTGCCTTGATACTTTTTCACAAATAGAAGTTTTAAGCCAATTATCAATCCCAAAACCAACCCCTTTAGGCTTTGTATGTCGCAAATTTCCGACTTAGTTAACACCCACGTCCTAAAAACTTGAGATTTCCAACACTTGTACTAACAAAGTTTCATACAAATTACAAATCGTAAAATCAAACTTTTTGAAATCGCATATTGCAAATTATCGTTTAGTACTCTTATAATATAAGGCCTTATACTCTTATAAGGCTAATGCCAAATTTAAGACTCCTACCACTTGTAGTAACAAATTCAAATTTGGGATTTGGAGACGAGTGACGGTGTCAGTGACCTTTATATAAATATATATAAAGGTCACTGACCGATTATATGTAATTAAAAACAATTTGGATTAGTCCTCGGATTTATAAAAGAAATGAATTAAGTAAGATTGCAGAGTCGGTGTGATAATCCATTACAAAGTATACCATGTTCTACTTACGGTAATAATGTAAAATACAATATTATTTATTCCGTATAATTTATACTTTCTATTTTATTTCTTTTGTGAAATCCTGAAACAAAAAAAAATCCAGTCAAAAACACAGGATTTTAATATGAATATTTATATCATTATGTCTCTGTCAAAGTAAATGGGTCAATAAGGTATGTAAATCTCTCCTTTGTGTACCGGTACTATGTGGACTGCAGTTTTAGTCGAGAAATGAGCTACTTTGTTGATGTAGTAGTTATTGTTGTATAGTTGAGACCGTTATGGTGCAGTGGTTTCGTGGTTGACTGTATATGGGACGGTTGTGGGTTTGATTTCTTAATGAGGGAATGATTTTATTTTCTTCGCTCTGGTAACAAGGCAAAGCGTTAAGATGCGGAACTCGATATGCGGTGATTACGATGGAATTTGGGGGATGAAATGTATTTATATTGGGTTCCACCAACCTGTAACTGTATGTGATGTAAAGCGGGAAAATTAAAAAAATTTTGTTGATACCGTACATTTTTGTACTTTGTTATATTTAAAGGCATCGTTTACAGACGTCATATCTTTAAAAATAAAAACAAGATAAAATATCTAAATTATGTAAAAGGCTAACATTCCTATAATTTTGTTCTGTATTTGTCAATAAATAGATTTATATTTTGAATTTTATTTTATTTTCAATTTTAACTAAGATTATAAGTACCTAATCTATTTCGATCTAAAAAAACACAAAACACAAAAAAATCCCTACACTACCTAAGCTTAGATTGCAAAATAAAACAGTAATTAATCAAACAATTCCCAGTAATTTTAAACGGTAGAAAATCATTTTCTACCAACTTTCAATAAAAAGACCAACAAAAAATCACTTCCATAGAAAATCCTATACAATCCGTTTAAGTCGTTAACATTCATTGTATAACAGTTACCCATCAACGAGGCTTCAGGAGAAAATTGCGATCGAACATTGAAATGAAACGGAAATGTCAAATCAATCTGAGAACAATGCCGCCAGGTGGAACTATGTGTTGGGTAAAAGAAGTTTACAGGATTGTAATACACGTTTTATTATTTTTAGTTGGTTACTCTGTATCACGTGTATAACGGAATTCTAGTGTTAAAGCAGATTTCTGCTAAATGCAAAATGTATTTTATTCAATGATGTATATTTTGCGATATAACTAATACAGTTGAGGCCAGTCGTGGCGCAGAGGCTCAAAGTGTGACTGTAAATCGACTGGTTGTGGGTTCAATCCCCACTCGAAGAGATGAAATATTTACTTAAATTTATATTTCCATTTCTTCGCTCTGGTGTCGAGGCAAAGCGCGGCGTTGAGTTCTGCCACTCAACACGCATTGCTTCCAGAATTCGGCAGAAAGTTGGGAACGGAGTGTCTTAACATTAGGTTCCCTCTGCCTATTCTGCTGTGCACCGGATACAGTGTGAAACTCACTTAAATTGATTTTATTTTAACTAATATAGTGAGGCCGTCGTTGTGGAACGGCACAGCTTTCAACCTTTAAACGCGATCGTTCTGATGTCGATTTCTATTGGAAAATTACTTACTTTCGTGCTGTACCCTAGTACTCTCTACGTACCCTAATTTATACAAAGAAAGACCAAATAACGTGACATTGTCGAAGTGATTAGTTCTCGACCGGCACACTCGGGATAAGCTTAGAAAAATAATAATAATCAGACTTCACTCTGTATCCCGCACACTGCAGGGTTCTGCCTACCCTAGTCTTAAGACACTCCGTTCCCCACTTTCTGCCGAACTCTGGACGCATTCCATGTTGAGTGGCAGAATTCAACGCCGCACTAATATAAATCGGGATAAACTAAACTAATAAAACTAACAGAAACTAAGCACAGTAAAGAACAGAACAGAAAGACCAAATAATACACGAGTTAATATCTGTCTAATGATAACTCGTAAAATTACATACGTAAAATTCCTTTTTTTATTTCAAATAAATAAAAGATACTATATACATTCTCCAGTAAAAAAAACCACTAAAACAAAATTATTACACTCTATTTCGAACTGAGGGTTAAGTAATTTAGGTCCACGATTGCTGTAAAAAACACTAAAAGTAACGAATAAAAAATAACGGCTTATAAAGAAACCGTGAACGAGTCTGTCTATTTATTTATTTAACGTGTTATATAGTCGTTCGTTGTGGATTTTATTGAAATTTTCTTTGCTTATGCAAATTTGGAAATTGAATTTTTAATGTTATTTGTATAAATTTTAGGAATATACAATTTTTGTTGATTACTTTGCTTTTTAATATTATGTTTATTAGATATTAAACAATGTCTTTATTGAGGCTATCGTCGCCTTGTCGTAAACGCGACAGTTGTGAGTTTAATTTCTAATCGCAGTAAATAATCTTTTACCTTACAGAGATCTGCATGGAGATTTTTACAAATTTCCGATACTCAAAGATTAATACGAAATATCGTTTGGCAAGAAAGAAAATACTATTTTAAAAATATTTTTTAACATTTTTAAAGTGTTAAAAAAGTGAAAAGAACATTTCGACGTAGCTCGGTTAGAACGTATGGCTTAGTTAATCAGAGCGCTTCGACGGCAAAGAGGCGAGGGTTCAAACCTTCCATTTTTATACGTTTTCCTAATAAATATTTTTCTTTCATAAATGTGGAAAAACACTTTAAAAATATTTATCAAATATATTCATAATTTTTCTAGTCAATGTCCATAAAAAATCACATTTATTTATACACCCCACTCTAAATTATTGTAAAATAATACATTATACTGCAAGTGCATTCCAGGCATATTACTTTGATCATCATAAAATATTTTATATAGCATATTTGTTTTTATGTTAGAATAAATCCAACAAAAATTGTGGTTTACTTAAAGACACTTTAACTGAGGCAAGATAGTCAATACATAAAGACTAGCGACCCGCTCGTGGCTTCTCTCGCTTGAATTACATAATTATTTATTTTCTCATCTGGATTACGTTAGTGAGGCTTTATTTAGATTTTAACATTGTTGTGGTTGTGGGTTCGATCCACATTCGATAGCATTAATTATTATTAATTAAAATGTTCATTTCTTCACTTTTACATTAAAGTTAAAGCCCACGCAGATCAAGGAAAGTAAGGAACGGAGTGCCTTAACACTGTGTTCCTTCTGCTTATCCTGCTGTGTGTGGGATACAGCGTGAAGCTGGTTTCTTTTCGATTTATGTTAATTAATTTTGTAATCTAATAACATTATCATTTTATAGTCATATATATATGTATATATATATATATATATATATATATATATTTTAATTTTAATTCTTTATACTCTTCGTTTCTGAGATCAGCTTGTACACGCAAACACTCATTTCTCATGTATTTTGAATGTATAGATACCGACAAGTTACATGTCTACTATATTTTATATAGGTTATAAGTCTATATATATATATATATATATATATATATATATATATATATATATATATATATATATATATATATATATATATATATATATATATATATATATATATATATATATATATATATATATATACAGATTAACAACCCAATTTTACGGCATAAGAATTCCACTAAATTTTACAGCGAATTCGTTATTAATAGCCAATATGTTCCACTAGCTCCATCCCCCGGCTTTCATTAACATAACTCATTTCAGACACGCCACAATATTGTGCTTTGTAAGCATCGTAAAATTTACGCTGAGCTTATTAAAGAAATATTACGAAATAAGCGTCGCTTTCAAATTTTTATACTAGCTTTAGCTTAAGGCTTTGTCCATATTGCTTCCTCTTTTTTTTATTTTCGACATCAGAGCGGCGAAGAAATTAAGTTATTAAATATTAATTTTCTCGACAGAAAATTGAACCCACAACCTGTCGCGATTACAGTCACATGCTTGTGCCCCTGTGCCTCAATTGAATCATAAATGTGTATTAATTGTGTTAAAAGGGATAAATAATACGTATATTTGAAGTCAGTCGTAGCACTGGGACAAAAAGTGTGATTGGAAACGAGACTGGTTGTGGGTTCGATCCCCACTCGAGGAAATGAAAAATTTTATTTTTTTTATATATTCAAATTTATATTTTCATTTCTTCGCTTTAGTGTCGGGGCCATTCAACACGCAATGCCTCCAAAATTCGGCGGCAAGTACGGAACGGAGTGTCTTAGCACTAGGTTCCCTCTGCCGAACTTGATGTGTGCCGTATACAGACTAATTTAATTTTTGATTTAATAATTAATTATAATAGGCCAGTCGTGGCGCAGCGGCACCAAGTGTGACTGTAAAACCGACTGGTTGTGGGTTTGATTCCCACTCGAGGAGATTAAATATTTACTTAAATTTATATTGCCACTTCTTCGCTCTGGTGCCCAGGATAAGCGCGGCGTTGAGTTCTGCCACTCAACACGCAATGCCTACAGAATTCGGCAGAAAGTGGGGAACGGAGTGTCTTAACACTAGGTTCCCTCTGCCTACCCTGCTGTGTGCGGGATACAGCGTGAAGCTGATTTATTTATTTAATTTAATTAATACTTTAAACACTGCGCCAAATTATATACGTTTATTAAAAAAAATTGTTAATTTAAAAATTAAGATCTTAGTAAAGCCGGGTAGAATTTAACTTAGTAAAATAAAAAAATTGCCGATCAAGTGCAAGTTGGACTCGCTAACTGAGGGTTCCGTAATCATTTCTCTTATTATCTTTAAAGTATTATATTAACGGATACTATAATTTCTTTTTTTAATTTGCTGGCTTATCAAAGTGAGTGCACCTCGCTTTGTACAAAATAAACTAAAAAATAAAAAGTATAATTTGCTGTGAAATATATACCATATGATTTATTAGATATTTTCCTTTATTTATACTGTAGTTTTTTACTTTTTGCTCAATAGTTATGATTACGCGGCAAATTCAAAATGTGACAAAAACTATGAATAAACTCTTATATATTTCATCAAAAACTATGAATAAACTCTTATATATAGTGAGTTAGTCCATGGACTAACTACTAAGCCTAATTTCATATATACTTCAAGGAACCTAGATATTTGATATTAATTTCAGTTGAAAACAACGCGTGATCTTGGAAAAAGCATTCCTGACCGTCAGGCGGAGAAGTGATATACTATAAGGGTTCTGTTTTTTTTTTGTTGATATATTGAACCCGAGAATTTATATTTTTTATCAACCACATAGATTTTCGTATTATTTAAAAAGATTAGGTACTGATACCTTTCAAAACACAATACCAATATTTTGGTATTTTCATTTCCAGTATCGATTTTAGTACAAATAGAATTTGCCACAAACTTGGAATGCAAATTTGCTGAGAGCCAGCCTTGAGTTGTCCACAACCGGGCCGTTATTCGAAGGCATAAGATTTCGTGGGCATTACTAAAATATATCTGGAGCAAACGATATTTTGATATTTCAATTGATTTCAGTCAAAAATCTGAAAACTCTATAATTTTTTTAGGAATATTTTTTATAGACATTTGGTTTTTCTTACCATAATTATATTGGATGCATTATTTGATTCTTCTATTTCATTCCAAATATAGCTTTTTAACGAAACCCAATACCGCATGCACTTCATCTATAAGTAAACAATATTTTATTGAGTAAATAATGTTATTTTTCACAATGGAATTTGAACCTATTACTTTTATATCTAGAGTTAGGCACTGATTCTGTGCCGTGTGATCCCGGCCTAGAATAGGATCATCCTGGTACTGGTGGTGTCGTAAGAGGCGACTAAAGTACGTGTGGTAGAGTCACGTCGCCAGCAATGGCAACACGCATGGGCAGACTCGACCGGATCATTACCACCCCCGGCATTTAATACCGGCGTGAAGTAGTGGCTTTATGCCACTGCGTTTCGCATCAGGTAATGCCGGGCCCCGGCGCCCAACCCATCTTAAAGGCCGGCAACGCACCTGTAACTCCTCTGGGGTTACACGGGGTCGTGGGCGGCGGTAGTCACTTACCATCAGGTGACCCGCACGCTCGTTTGCCGTGTCTTTTCCATAAAAAAAAAACTGATATACAGCGAAGCGACAGTATTAGAATGTTTAGAGTTTTCACTTTTGATAACCTTTGTTTTCAACGCTAAAACATAAGCGCGGCGTTGAGTAACGCCACTCAACCCGCTATATCTTGAAATTGGATGGACATTGAAATATTTCAAATTTCTCAATATTCTGACAACTGCGCAAGATGATCCCAAAAATGTTATCCCTATTTTCATTAATTACTATTAGAATCTTTCATTAATCGTAGATAGTGACGCGGCCTTGCTCTTTAATTCTGGCTATTTTGCTTATCCAACGTATTTCTTGGCGTCATTTGTTAATGTCACTGTGAAATGTGACTTAGCGAAAAAACCTCACGATGTATTTTTAATATCAGATGAGGTTAGATTCTGTAATAATAAAAGATGTTCGAAATTTGCTGAAATAAAGTTTTTTTTTTTCGTCAAAAACAGAAATATTACATCTTTTCTATTTCGGTATAAGTCTTTCGACATTTTATGAAAAAAACTCTTTATTGAAGTTGTCGTGGCACAAGGTCATAAGAGTGTGACTGTTAATACGACGCTTATAGATTCGATTCCTACTCGAGGAAATTAATTATTTGATATTTTTATTTCTTCGCTACAAAGCGCGGTGTTAGAACATGCCACTCACCACGCAATGCCTAAAAATTCACTGGAAAATGGAGAACGGAATTTTTTGAACGAAGAATGGAGTGTCTGAACAGTTGTCTCCCTCTTTCTAGAGTAGATAGATATTATTTTCCATTCTCCTCTTTTATACAATAAGAATTTGATCTTGAAGTTTACTGAATCGTCACATCTTTCCTAATCAGATATAAAACATTTAAATACTTTGACATTAAAATATTAACATTCTTCAGTTAAAATAACGAAGTAGTAACCATCGCAATCAAATATTATTATTAAAAAAATATTATAAGACCAAAGTCATACAAAATTGTAAATTGCTTTTAAAAATGAAACAATCAATTTTGCATCTATTAGATAATTTATTAGGATTTAAACAAACTTAATAGTTTTACTGCATACTACCTTCATATATTTTTATAATATAGCAAAAAATACATACATATTTTCAATATAATAAATCATTTATTACTGTCACGGAAGGAAGTCATTTGGATACGCAAATATTCGACTTGTATCTGACATTGACAAAGTACTACTAATCCCGGTGGATAGTAGCTAATAATTAATGAAGTATATACTCTGCTTCTATACTCATATATCTTTATATGATCACTTTTGTTACTTTATATTCACATCTTTTGATTTTGGTCCATATCTGAGTAACTAGTGTTCAGATATTCCGTTCTTCTCTTTACGGTTTAATTCGGAACATTTCGTATTAAGTGACGGAATTTAACTTTTCTGCTGAAAGAAACTAAATTATTCCTTTTAATGGTAATCGAAACTGCAACTAACGTGTTTACAATAATACGCTGGACCATAACGCTATCATGATGTAGACTTTTTTCTCTCCGTATAGTAAAGTAGTTCTAAATTTTAAACTTATTTCTATATTTCAGACTATACAAGAAGCTGAAAGAATTCCCTTGACGTTTATTGCTAACTTCACGTCAAACGAGTGCCCGACAGTTTTACATTTGCTATATATTTTATGTATTACAAGCAAAAATATTAAATCAATCTTTATACTAGTATAGAGATAAATATTTAATAAGAAAACGTATAAAAATTTTAACGTAGCGGGACTCGAACCCGCGCCTCCTGGAAACCTACCAGGCGCTCTGACCACTAAGCCATACGTTCGCGCTAAGCTACGTCGAAATTCTTATACGCTTGTTACAACTTATTTATGTTGTTAGCATCTCTGTAGGGAGATTTTTACAAATTTCCGCTACCCAAAGATAATTACTGAGAATTATCGTTTGGCAAGAGAGAATACTATTTTAATACAAACAACATACGTTCAAATTTTTATACGTTTTCTAATCAAGTATTTATCTTTCCTAAGTGTGGATTAACACTTTAAAAATGTTTAAAAAATATACTACGGGCCTGTGGGGTCTGTGTTCCATCTTACATAAAATTTTTGACAGTATTTAGTGACGAAACCAAATGCCATGATTTATCTTGTTGCCAAAGCACCAAATGAAAGTTATTCACTTCCTTGAGGGAGAATCGAATCCAAAACCATCGCTATTACAGCCAAATGCTATGCCAATGTGCAACGACAAAATTAACTACATAATTTATTAACACTATTAAAATTTAAAACCAAAAATATAATATATTATAATTAAAACACCAAAATGTAACATATTATTAACTTTAAAGTAGATTGTATATAGTGACCACTGAGTTTTACACGCGTCGCTGGTTGAAGGACGACGCGTGACCTGATACTGGCAGTGCTTAAATAAATCTGTGCACTCTGGTACTACTAAAAACGCAAAAAAATGCAGGAGAAATATATGTAAAATGGTATTTTTTAGCTTCACGCCTTTATCACGTCCACAAAGCAGTAGGTAGAGGGAACCTAGTGCTAAGACACTCCGTTTCCCATTTTCCGCCGAATTCTGGAGGCATTGCGCGTTGAGTGGTGGAACTCCACGCTTTGTCTGTGCAGGAAATATAAAACATGAATATTTCATTTTCTCAATCGATCACACTTTGTACTCCTGCCCCACGACTAGTCTCAATTGTATTTTTTTTAATAATGTTTAGCACGAGGACTGTAGGTTCGATGGGTCTCATTTCTTCATTCTGATCAGTGCTGAAAGCATATATGGTTTTTTTAAATAATACTTATAATATTAATATTGCTTACAAAAATCTTTAAATGAATAAAAAAATAGTAAAATTAATATAAGCGGCAACACTTCGGATCATACCATACGGAATCATATGGTATGATCCAACCATTTTGTATATCTATATGATATGCAAGTAAATATATATAATGATACGACAATGTTGAATATTAGTTTTATATTGAATACTCAGTACAAAATGTGCAATAAAAAACGATGCTGTCGTGGCGTACCTGCCTGGACATGTACGTACATCACATACCGTTCCATAGCCTTCGTAGGGCAGGAGCACAAGGCTGCCGCTGTAAATGGCATGATGGTTGTGAGTTCGATACCCACTCTAAAAAATATTTTGTTTACTATTTTTATTTACTTGTTTTGGTAGCTGGGCAGAACGCGGCGTTAAGTTCTGCTACTCAATACTCCTGCTTGCTTTCCCTATATACCCCGATACAGTGTAAAGCTAAAGAAGAAAAATATAAAAGGCCTGACGTGGTGACGGTGGGCATAAGCGTCCAACTGTAAAGAAGACAGGTTGTGGGCTCGAGTCTCACTCAAATAATTGGAATATTTAATATTTTTATATTTACTATCTGTTTCTTAAGGCAAGGCAAAACGCGGTATTGACTTTTACCACCCAACATCCAATCCAGAATTCGGTGGAAAGTGGGGGAACAGAAGTGCCTTAATAGGAACAGAGTGTCTTAACACTATCTTCTCCAGGTTCTCTCTCGTACATTTGTGATACAATGTGAAGCTAAGTAAAAGTAGAAAAAGCAGTGGCTTATTGATTAAAATCTCTCGACCCTGGTAAAACGCACGTGAAACTAACATAAAATAAAATTATATCCTTTTAAAACTTCTAATTGTCTTTTACAGATTTAAAATACAAACCCTTAACCCCAACCTTTTCCATATAATATATTATATTCCGTATAAATATCAATAAATCCCGTACAATAGAATCGTCGGAGGTAACGAAATGATTTTGTTTATAGGCCATTAATACATTTGTTACGAAACGGAACGTTTGCTTGTTCAAATGCTCCCGAATTTGTAGGGCCATCGGAAATTAAATGCCAATATTCTTTGTTCAGTTTAACTGAATTAATTAATATGTTTTTTTTTGTTTTGTTTTAATTTGTTTTGCTTTGTTTTATTTTGACATTTGTGTTATTAATTAGAGTTTTAATTGTTTCTTTGTCGTATTTAGGCACAGCGTACGATTGTAAACGTGATGGTACCGGCTTCAATTCCCACTCGAAGGAATGCATTGTGTTCATTTCTTCGGTCTGGTAATAAGACAATACTAGGCGTTGAGTTTCACAGCTTAGAACGTGAAGTATCTTAAAATTCTCTTAAATATCTACGTACTTCTTCACCAATGAGAATCTCGCTGTATCCCGCATACGGCAGTGTAGGCAGAGGAAATCTAGTGTTAAGACACTTCATTCCCCGCTTTCTGCCGAAATCTGGAGGCATTGCGAGTTGAGTGGCGGAAATCAACGCCGCGCTTTGCCTCGACACCAGAGCGAATAAGGGAAAATATAAATTGAAATAAATATTTAATTTACTTAAGTGGGGATCGAACGCACAACCAGTCGATTTTTCAGTCACAGATTGTGCCCCTGTGCCACGACTGGCCTCAATTTGGTTTTAATTTTTTAATTTCTATTTTTTTAAATATATGTCTAAATGGGAACGAAATGTCTTAATGCTAGGTTCACTCTAATTACCCTGCTATGTACAAGTGTACCCTGCAAGAAGGTCCGAGCTTTATAACTAAATAATATTGCAAGTTGAATGACGAAATTCAACGCCGCGATTAGTTTTTTTTTAAACTATATTTTTTTATATATATAAATATCATATATACAAAATTTAAAAAGTTTCAGAATTGACAATAATAGTTCAACAGCAACTCGACTATATGAATATTTCTCAAAGTTTGATACTATGATTGAGTGTTTCATGAATATTGTATGAAAGACGGCGCACTCTTCAAAACTTGTCTAGTGTTGGCCTATTAAGTTATTGTTAGGGCTATTACTAAAACTATTATATAAATATTATTATTTGAGGCCAGTCGTGGCGCAGTGGCACAAAGTGTGACCGTAAAACCGACTGGTTGTGGGTTCGATCCCCACTCCAGGAGATGAAATATTTACTTAAATTTATATTTCCATTTCTTCGCTCTGGTGTCGAGGGAAAAAAAATGCGCGGCTTTGAGTTCTGCCACTCGACACGCAATGCCTCCAGAATTTGGCAGATAGTGGGGATCAGAGTGTGTTATGACACAAGGTTCCCTCTGCTTACATTGCTGTGTGCAGGAAACAGCGTGAAGCTGATTATATAAATATAAGGCGCAGCGGCAGTAAATACGAAGAATGTAGGTTCGATTCTCACTCGGGGAATTAAAATAATTGTCATTTCCTTACGCCTAGTGCTGTGATAAGTTGATGAGTCTCTGAAATTTGCAAACGAAGTGTTTTAACTCTCCACTGTGCTATTAGCGGTAATAAAAATATATTTATTTTGGTCTTACAAGTAAATGCTATTGTGTCTTATATACAGCAAGATAAGCTTCTACTAAACTCTTTTCCCTTTCTTCAGACAATTTTTTAAGATTTTGCGTGTTAATTGGCGGAATTAAACGCAACCCTTTCTCTTTACATGAATACCATGCAATTCTCAATTGTAATCGAACCTACTATTCGTTCCTTTACTATTCAAAGTGGAGATGAACTTAAAAGGCATATATACCTTTAGCTGAATCATATTCAATTACTAATAGAAGCTTAACGGGCGCAGTAAATGAATGCCATCGAATTTAATGCTTTCAATACTCAATATGTTCGTACATATTTGTATGTATTTATTATTATAGAATTTTTAATATGATTTCTGTGATTTAACTGAATATAGGAAAATGCATTTATTTAATTCTTTATAAGGAATTATTGGTTCGAATAAAAAAATAATACTCTAGGCTATATTACAAAACATTAAACGTTTCATAATAGACTATCATGTCACTGTGAACATAGCCTGACTCTGTATTCACAGCTAGACACTGGTGATGATGGTTACAGGTTTGACTCTCATTTGGGGAGATTATAATATTTTTGTTTACCGCTCTCAATACGCTATATTGAATATTATATCGGATGTGGAGAACGGTTTCGTTCCATCTTTCATGCTTTATTCAGAAAAACTTGAACGAAAAAGCTGAAAAAATATATTTAAAACGAAATCACTAAATTTCACAATATCACAAAAAGCATAATAACACGGATTTTCTTTGTATATTTTTTTTTGTTTCTTTTTTCATAATCCCTTCCGTCGAAAGAGTATTAAGCACAAAAACGTAATATAATGGACATTTTTCATTACAATTTACCTCAAAAATAACAATATAAGCGTTCTTATTCTCGTTGCTAATTTCAATTTCTTCATTTCGTTTTTAATAATGTTTTCGGATTATTGTTAACATATTCTGATGAAAGATATATTTACAAATATTATATATCATATACTGTCTGTCGAAGCACAGGAGTGCACAAGTGTGCGTCTTTAAACGTGACTGGTTGTGGATTTGATTCCCACTCAAGGAAATAAAATTTTAACATTTTCATTTCCTCGCGAGGGAAAGTACGGCGTTGAGTTCCGGTACTACACACGCAGTGCCTGCAGGCTTCGGCGAAAACGGAAGTATCATAACACAGTTTCATACGTGAAACTATAAAGATTATAATAACCAACTTCGTTATGATATTTTTTACAATGGTAGTTAATAACAAAAGTCCTCCTAAGCCACATAGACAAAGCACAGCTCAAGCCTGGAATTTAAATTTCTATAAAAATAAGAAAATAACTATATTACTATATTTTGTATTATCCTCATAAAGAAAGTTTTAAAACACCTACAATACTTCTAATATAATTTTTACATTTATTTAATTAAAAATGTTATTATTTAATTTTCAGAAAAAGCCTACTAAGGCCAGGCGTGGAGCAGTGGCACAAAGTGTGACTATAAAACCGACTGGTAGTGGGTTCGATCCCCACTCGAGGAGATAAAATATTTACTTAAATTTATATTTCCACTTCTTCGCTCTGGTGTCGAGGCAAAGCGCGGCGTTGAGATCTGCCACTCAACACGCAATGGCTTTAAAATGCGGCAGAAAGTGAGAAACGGAGCGTCTTAACTCTAGGTTCCTTCTGCCTACCCTGCTGCGTGCGGGATACAGCATGAAATAAAAATAAAAGAAGACTACTAAGCTCTTCATATTTACTATAATATATGAAAATAAATTATTACAAGTAATAAATTATTGGAGCCATCATGACGTTGACGCAACAAAGAGCGGTGTTGAGCTCCGTCACTCAAACGCAAAAATTGGACGGTGTGAGAGGAACAGAGCCTCTGTTCCTTGACTTCCTTTCTATAAAAAAAATATCATAATGTACATAGGTCCGATTGACCAGTATCTGAATAACCTCAAGTGAAAAATAATCTTTAATATGAATTATTCCGCACCGTGCCTTTGACTAAAAAAGACATTAAGATTTGAGCAATTGTTTATTACTTTCACGCTGTATACATGCAGTATACAGCGTGAAAGTGATAAGTGTAAGAGCAGGGTATAGGAAACTTAGGAAGCCAGTGCTAAGATACTCCGATCCTATCAATACGCATCTGCTCTCAAGTTTCCGCCGAAGCCACAGTCGAGTCGATAGGTAGAGAAAATTGAGCTATCAACTTTCCACAGATTTCGCGTGTTGAGTGGCAGAATTCAATGCCGCGCTTTGACTCGATACCAGTGCGAAGAATATAAAATATTACTGCGAAGAATATTATATATTAAATATATTATTTCCTTCGGCATCGAACCTCGACCTCGACCTCTCGAGTACAGTAGCTCACTTGTGCCCCTACGTCACGACGACCTCTTAACAGTATTGCTGACTGACTTTATAAAATCTTATCAAAGAAACAATATAAAGAAATATTTGGAGAGCAGCCCACAAAGAAGGTTGAGTAAATTAAGATATTGCTCCGCTCATTGTACTCTCTAATAAATTAATAATCTTTATGAAAGCTAGTTTGTTTGTTTTATACAAAGTTGTGCGGAAATTGATTTTATAACGTTTATTCTAAATCTATATATATAACAAAATATGAAATTGCTGTCTTTACATAAGACATATAAGAGAATATCGGATTTTCTATCAATTTAATAGAACTAAAAGCAATAATTATTTAAAATTTTGCCCCTTTGTGCTCTTTAATTTCAGAAACCTCTCAACCGATTCAAATAAAAATTTCACTATTGTATTGTGGGAAATTTCTCTGCATATTTAATATTTCAAATCAAAAATCAGCTTCACGCTGTATCCCGCACACTGCAGGGTAGGCAGAGGGAACGTAGTGAAAGACACTCCGTTCCCCACTTTCTGCCGAATTCCGGAGGCATTGCGTGTTAAGTGGCAGAACTCAACGCCGCGCTTTGCCTCGACACCAGAGCGAAGAAATGGAAATATAAATTTAAGTAAATATTTCATCTCCTCGAGTGGGGATCGAACCCACAACCAGTCAGTCAGTCAGTCACACCTTGTGCCGCTGCGCCACGACCGGCCTCATATTTAATATTTGTTTTATTCAAGTCGGTTCACAAATAAAAAGATATACCAATATTAAAATTAATACAAAAACACTGTTTTATTTAATTGCCAGAAACATTAATATTACAATATATTACAAAAAAAATGTTATATTAATACTGTGTATATATAAAATTTATCCTTTACCTCTATAGGGAAAGCGCTTAGAGGATTTCTTAAAATTCCTATAAATCGAGCAAGAAAAAAACGTGATTCTCCATTTTATATCCTAAAAGTCCAAGCAATTAAATTTGCGGGTGACAGCTAGTACTATATAAGCTTTTAAGCATCGAAAGTACATTTCAACATCTTCGTCACTTCGGCACCGATAAGCTGTAGGTTCTATTGGAAAATGGATCGACAGAGATTCAGGGCTGTAACGGTGATGGATGGACCGTTAGCTATTCATAAGGTTATTAGTTAGAGTAAATTATAGCTGTCTCTAAGTAGTGATAAATTAATTTATTTGGCATTCTGTGTTGCGGAATTGTGTTTGTTGCGGAATTGTGTTTTATGTGAGCTTTCGTATCACTGGTTTTAATTTTTAATTTAAAATATTTCAAGTTGGGGGCTGCGTAGCGCAGGGGTTAAGCGTGGGCAGTCCCACGCTAAATACGACGGTTGTCGGCTTGATAATCTTTTCATTTACTCTTTCTGGGAACTAGAAGAAACACGGCGTTGAGTTGCGTTGAGCTGCAGAAAATTCGGAAACGGAAGTGTTTTAATGAGAGTGGAATGTCTTTACACTAGATTCCATGTTCCTTCTGCCTTAACTAATATATTTACTACTATGTAATAAATATCGCGTTTATGTATCTCTGGAGTACACCAAAACAAACCATTTATTTTACTATAAATATATTTTAATTGCAAATTATAACTAAACTCTTCCTCATCTTAATTATTATATAATAAAATATATAAATATAATTATTTATCTCGTAAACCTCCACGAACTTTTGAAGCCGTAACTGTCGTCAGTTTCAAATTTGCCGAGTTTTAATGCTCTTTGAATCAACTTAACTGTAATTTGGAGTGTCCATTAGGAAGTTGACAAATGTCCCTCCCGTTTTATGTCTTATGTTTGTTGTCTTTTCAATGTTGGTATAGTGGATTTGTTTAAAGATTAATCTTATCTATATCTATTAATAAAGATAACAAATGTTTCGTTTTTGAAGACAGTCAGGTGCAGGAGCACAAGGGTGCGACTGAAAGAGCGTTTGGTTGTAGGTTTCATTTCCCCTTGAGGATTTTTTTTTAATTTTTTTAAAGTGTAAAACTTGAGAAAGAAAAATACTTACGAAGAAAATGAAAAAACCTTGAACGTAGTGGGATTTGAAAGAACATTTTGTTCCAAAGAGGTGTGGGTTCAAATTCCGCTACGTTCAATTTTTTTAAGGTAAATATTTCATATTTTAATTTTTTTAGAAAATTAAACGAGAGTGTCGTGATAGTAGTTTTATTCAACCTTTGCTGCTGTATGCGAATATATAGCGTGCTAAAATAGTCCTTAAAAATCTTACCACATTTAAATGTGGTGTTAAAATTTTATCCGAATAGAAAGTTATCCCAAAGGCAAATAAGTTCCACTTATCGTTCGCAATTTTGAGTTTGTAATTTAGTGCATTTGCTAAGAACCTGAATGTGGGTCGTATAAAAAAGGCTTGGAAGGTTTCCAAAGGGGACTTCTAGTCTGTAGCGGAAAAAAATCTCTATTTTCGGTCGAGTTGCTTGAAATTGTGTGATTAAATAATTAAGTATAGGTAATTAAGTAAGTATTTTTTTAATAAAACACCATTGTAGTGCAAAAGTGCTTGTGATGTTTGTAGGTTTGATTTTCATTCAAGGATTACTCGTATTTTATATTTAACAAATTTGGTCATTCTACAAAAAAATATATATGGAAAAATTCAAAATTCAAATTCAACCAACAAATTAAATATCGAGTTACGAAAACATTTTAGGTTCCATTATTATTATTTATGATTGATTGAGATTGACTGAACAAAATAAGTAAATAAATCCTGTATCAATTTACATTGTTTTATTTCAAACTATTTAAAGTTTTTCATGTGTTTCGATTTTACTCGTTCCTTATGTTGTTCTTATATATTTTTGTAACGCACTTATAGTGACTTCCAACACTAAAACGACTTATAGAAACATCTAAAACCAATAATTTTAAGAAAATCCTTCTCCTTCTTCCTAAATTCAATTTTAACTCATTTTTAGATCTCAACGCCGTACTTTGCCTCATTACCAGAGCTTCACTCCCATGAGTGAAAATTGAGACACTCTACACACACTTCTGCATCTGCGCCACAACGGCTTATATTTCAAGATTAATAAATGTAACTGAAAATGATTAAATTTATAACCATCATTAGACATTGTGCTTACCCTGTTTTGTGTCCCACATATAGTAGGATGGACCCAAGTAACATAGGAACATAGTTAACACTAAAGCTCCCATTAAAATACTTCCGTTTTCTACTTCCCGCAGAATTCCCATGATCAAATATATCACTTCCACGAGTGCAAATCGAGCCCACAACCACCGTTTTTTCAGCTTACTTGTGCCTCTGTGCCATAACGACCTATATTTCTAGCTTAATAGATATAATTTAAAATCATTCAATTTATAACAATCATAAGACATTAGGAGATTGCAATGCTGTCATAGTACATTGCGTGAATCGCGTGAAAATTAGATTTCGAATACAACAAAGACAAGTAATAAATCACGAAGAACTCTCAAAATATAAAACATTTGTTATCCTAAATTGAAATTTAAAAAGTCATTTATCACCGTTCAAATAAAAGTTGACACTGAGGACCCTTCACACAATTTTCAATTCTTCTATCCATTCTGTTGCTAGTTGGTACTTTGATTTGTGGAATATTGGTTAGAAACTATTATTTATTAGAATTTTGACAAAGCCTGATAAGAACGTATGGCTTAGTGGTTAGTGCGCTTGGACAGTTTCCAAGAGGCGCGGGATCAAATTTTTAAACGTTTCTAACTATTATCACATTGGTGTTGACGTGAAACGAAATCGCTGTTTAATATGCAGTATGCTATTGTGTCACATTATCTCTTTTTTACCGTATAATCTCACTCGTGTGTTGTTCATACATTGTGATATTGGCGAAGTGGTTAGTGGCACACTTGGCGCATTCCGAAAGTCATATTAAAGAACAGAACAGAACAGAACAGATATTTTAAATTCTTAAGTTAAGAGATTTATAAATCCTGGATTAAATGGTTCTTGTTCTTGTTTTTTACACATAACGTATAGTAAATAAAATATTTTAATTTTCACTATTGAGAAACACTTTGTATATGACTATTTATTTGGACACGTTGTGAGTATTGACATCTATTCGTATCTTGAGAGAACTACTTATATTAACAATTAAAAAAAAAAATAGAAATGGACACCTTCATTTAGTATTTAAAATTCAATACAATTTATTAAGAGTTTAGTGAAAAACCTAGAGACATTTACAGTCATAAAAATTCTTAATTATCACTAAATATGGCAATAACACTAAAGTTAATTTTCCTCTACTAATAAACCAGTAAAACATTTGTGACGATTTTCCCATAGATTAATCTACATTGACAGTGACACAAATTATGCGAAACGTCAACTCTGACTTTAATCAATCAAATTATTTATAAAAGTTAATTAAAATGAGGTTTTTCTGTTTAAATAGGATATTAAAATTTAATTTGATATTGAATATTCTGTCATACAATCTTATATTATTTTAAATTGTTACTTGGACAGGTAGGATCAGAAATAGAAGCAATTGGTGTGCAGTGATCTTTTTGTATGCATATTGGTAATGGTTACGGATTCGATTTTCACTCGGGGGTATGATTATATTTATAACTCAGCAGCGGCGGGAACTCAACATGCAAGGGCTTTAAAATTCAGTGGAAGCTGAAGTGTTTTAACTCTAGGCTGCTATGCGGGCTGTTCTTTTACGAAAATTAAATTAAATTAGCTTCACGCTATATCCCGCACACAGCAGGGTAGGCAGAGGTAACCTAGTGTTAAGACACTCCGTTCCCCACTTTCTGCCGAATTTTGGCGTCATTGCGTGTTGAGTGGCAGAACTCAACGCCGCGCTTTGCGAAGAGCGAAGAAATCGAACTATGAATTTAAGTAAATATTTCATCTCCTCGAGTGGGGATCGTGCCACTGCGCGACGACTGGCCTCACTTCTTTTACAAGATGTTCAATATTTATTTTTTTAACTTCAGTCCTTTTGCCTGCTTCCCTCTGTCTATCTATCTATATAAATGATACAGCTATCCCACACATAGCGGTGTAAGAAGAGGGAACTAGGGAACCCTATGTTTATACGCTCTGTTCCAATTAAGATTTTTCGTACCCCATTTTCCGTCAAATTCTGGAGGCAGTGCATGTAGAGTGATGGAATTCAACGCCGTTCCTTGCCAGTTACTAGAGTTGGGCTCGAACCCACAACCGTGTTTTCAACCGCACGCTTGTGCCCATTTTACTAACACAGTCAAAAGATTTTTTATTATGTATATAGGTATGTGTATAAACAGGGTCCAAAAACGTCAAAGCTAATACATAAATCAAAAGTTGTAAAGGAATAAAATTTTATTCCCCTCTTCAGTCTCTTAGAAATTATTATACAACTTGTTTACTTTGAAATGAAGGGTTAAGTAGCGTTTGGGGTTTGTTTCAATGAGAGCTTCATATTTTGTTGCCTAATGTTTGTATGTAAACTTAACTTAGCTTCACGCTTTATCCCTAGTATATCTTCTTCTTCATTTTCACCGCGACATCCTTGCTAGTACCGGTCATTCTGTGTATTTTCGCTTTATCCCTAGTACATCTTCTTCTTCATTTTCACCGGGACATCCTTGCTAGTACCGGTTATTCTGTGTATTTTCGCTTTATCCCTAGTACATCTTCTTCTTCATTTTCACCGGGATATCCTTGCTAGTATCATTCTGTGTATCTCTTCATTGCGGACTCGATCAGCTAGTCTGTTTTTAAGCTAACGTGTCGCAGCGGCACAAGCGTGTGACCGTTAACGCGACAGCTTGCAAGTTCGAATCCAATTCGAGGAAATTAAATATTTAATATCTTCATTTAACCTGATTAGAATTCAAATTGAAATTTTCCAGAGGCCTTACGTCAAAGTCTGTAAAAGGCGACTTTATTTAACTTTAGTGTCGCGTACCATTCTTTATGCATTTTCATTTTCTCCGTTATCAAAACCTAAATAATATTTTTCGTAGACTTCCAATTATGAAATCGAGCAAGAGGTGAACTTGCAGTACTAATAAAAAAATATATTATAGTTATTTCACAGAAAAAACCGTTACAAATTTATCACTGTACTTCATATCATAAAAAACAAGTGCATACGTCCACTAACTTAAATTTGTCAATTTATTTAAACCTAGCTTCCCGTTGACAAACAATACTGAAAGTAATACGGGAAGGGTTCCGTATGGAATGACGACTCGTTTTTGACCACTTTTTTTGAATAACACAATAAAAATAAAAAAAATATTTTTCGTGTTTAAAGTAAAACACGTCCCTCGCTCCTCTAAAAGAAGTATTCAATCAATCACCATTCTTGGGCTTACCGATCGATCACTCAGCTACAATATGCAGACGGCAATCATACTCTTAGAATAAGTTTAGGTAAATAAATAGTTCTTGTTAATTTGTTTTCTTGTAATATTTATTATTAATCGTTATGATTTTCGTTTTATTTTTAGGGTTCCATACCTCGAAAAAAAAAAACCAGATCCTTATAAAATCACTTTGTTGTCGATCTGTCCGTTTGTCAAAAGTCTTGGAGGGATTTAGCTAAAACTAATATCCAAAATTCAGGTCAATAGTGCTTTCAAGGACAAAAAAATATCATTCATAGCTTTTTTCTGAATTTTGTATTCAATTTGCCGCGTAATCAAAACATATAAGATTCTATTCGTGGACCTACGATTATGACTTTAGTTCTCGACTCTGTTCACGATTTTCGAAATAGTTCAAGATGTTGTTTTGAGTGGCTACTTAACGCCGTCATTTGTATATCAGGAAAACTGGAAACCAAAGAGGATAATAAAGTAATGGAGGATAGCATGTAGATGTCAGTTTATGTAATAATTAAATTAAACCAATGAGAGCAACTGTTGATTTTTTTGCTGGGTCTACTCAGCAGAACTGCCTTCCGAACCTGTGATAGCATTTTTTATATGTTCATTCAACGATTCAAAATTGATTTCAATTGTCTATTTGTATAAAAAATATTTTGAATTTGAATTTGACTGACAAACCTTTCATACTCATTTAGACTACAAGTCTTTCTCTCGATCTCCGAGTGGAGGAATATGAAAATATAAAACATTTCATTTCCTTGAATGGGAATCGAACCCAAAACTGTAACACTTACAGTCGTTGCGCCAAGACTAGGCTAATTAGAGTTAGAAAACTAAACAAATATCTAACTAACTCCAATCAACACTCATCTAACTAACACGAAATTCACAAACTTATTAATTAATTAACAAAATATTATTTTTTTAAGCTTTAAGCTTTATCCCGCATATAACAGAATAGGAGGCATAGCAGAGGGAATTTAGTGTTAAGACACTCCGTTTCCCACTTTTAGCCGAGTTTTCTATCGATTACTTTGGTGTTTTGAGGAGTTGATGCGTTGATTTTTGCCACTCAACACGATTGGCAAAACTCAGCGCCACGTTCTCGTTACCAAAGCATAAATATGATAATATTAATAAATAATAATTCACTTCCGCGAGTGAAAACCGAACCTTTAACCTTCGCCTTTAGTCACAGGCATACGCCACGACGACCTCAAAAATTATTTTACACTTACAATCCATCACTCAACAAAATGCACAGAACAGAAATTAATCAAAATATCATTCACTTTCAACTGAAAAGTAAATACAAAAACAGATGCCCAAAACGAACAATAGAATATTCGGTCGTATTTAATTCCCAAAATACATCTTATTAACGTAAGTAAAAGCACAGCTGTTGATCACGGTAAGCTTTCCGCTTGACGGATTGCTTAAGATTAACAAGTACTCGTCTTAACCCGTCTCGTCTCGTCTCATCTCGTACCCAGTTCACATTGTGGATTGTGGCGGAATAAACATACTTTTTAGATATAATAAATATTTTTATGTTTGTATAGAAAAAAAAATATTATGACGATTTTATTTGTACTGACGCCAGTCGTAATTGCAACAGATCGTGGATTCGATATATATTATTCAATATTTTCTTTTTCCTCGCTTTGATAACGTGGTGTTGTATCGAAAATTCGGCGGTTTAATTTCCCGAGTTCCCACTCGCTCTGACCCACAACCATCGTGTTTTCAGTCAGACGCTGTGCTGCTGCACTACAGTTGCGTTTATGACGAATACATTAATGTATGACTTTGTTTAAAAGACAAAATATGTATATAAACACAAACAAGCGGACACACTTACAAGTTAATATAAAATATAATATACTATCGAATGAGGCCAGCTGTGCGATTCCCACTCAAGGAAATGGAATATTTATTTTTTTAACTGGAGGAAGAATCTAAAAAAAATAATATATCGAAACATTATAATATGAACGAATTCCCTTATAAAGCGAAAGGGACCCTTTCAAACATAGGAAGGAGTATTCATAAATGTATGTATGTAATAATTAACAACGAGATTAAAACGTACACTTTTGCTACGCACGCCCGTTACATATTGTTTGTGTACTTTTCAAGAAAACGACATGTTATTTAGAAGATTTATTATATTACTAGCGGCCCGCTCGCGGCTTCGCCCGCTTAAACCACAGAATTATTTGCTTAATACACTAAAATTATGTTCGTGTTTTAATATACCTATAATGTATGTTTGCAACGCAGTCGCATTTTCGTACCACCCATAAGAGAGATGCAACTGTCAATATATTAATTTCTTTAAACTTTTGCCTTAAGGAGTCTTTAGGACCTAAGTTATAGTTATAGATATATAGTTATAGTAATATCGCTACTTACAATAAAATCCTAACTCATCGGTGTCTGTACGTGGAAGATATATTAGAAAAATTATTATTACGGACATTTTACAATGTAATAGAACTTGGTCAATTTGTCTGTTTATCTGTGCGTTCAGGATCAGAAAGGGCTTAACCGATTTAAATAACTTAACCTAATTTTGTGCCCCTGCGCCGCGATGGCCTTTAATATTAATACAGAATGGAAGCGTCAGCGCTCCTTTTACGGGGGCAATATATAGGATAAAATATTTCAAGCCCATACCTAAAGAAATTATTCAAGATACCTCAACAGTTTAGACGTAGACTTTTTTTTCATTTCACGATCGATGTTTATCCATACCTGTATTTCGTGTGACGCAGTTACGCATAGATACCAATAACGTTAACACATACTACTACAAAAGTATTACTAAAGGTTGAGCAACTTTGAACTTTGTCGCCAATACATACGACTCGATTTAGGAATGAGGCGTATGCGGCGGTTTCCCTTTGATAGGCTTATGCCTGTTTGCGTGTTTAATTACAAATAGCGTTTTATTTTAATATCAACGATAATATATAATTTATTTTGTATGAAAAATAACTTTTTCACTTTTAGGTTTTTTTTTTATTGTATTAGGCTTTTATAGAGTGATTAACTATGGTTTCATTTAAAGTGGTGCTGACAAAAACACTAATTGAGCATATTTAATATTTATAGTGATTTTTTAGTGAATAGAACTAATAGTTATTACAATACTTGCGAAGAAAGCATATTTTAGACATTTTTTAAATTCTTATACCTTTTGAAAAACTACCAACATTGTTCTTGTTAATAAATTATTTTTTTTAAATTAAAAAAACTTAGACAAAGTTTTTCATCATAATGGCACGAAAATATTTAAAATGGTCAAAATTAAAAGTTCAAAAATGTTGATTGAAAATAATTATACTGCAGGAGGATACCTTTATATGTACTGTTTTATTATGATATAATGTAGAATATCCATACATCCATACATCCATACATCCATACATCCATACATCCATACATCCATACATCCATACATCCATACATCCATACATCCATACATCCATACATCCATACATACATACATCCATACATCCATAAAACCATACATCCATACATCCATACATCCATACATCCATACATCCATACATCCATACATCCATACATCCATACATCCATACATCCATACATCCATACATCCATACATCCATACATCCATACATCCATACATCCATACATCCATACATCCATACATCCATACATCCATACATCCATACCTACCTACCCACCTACCCACCTACCCACCGACCCACCTACCCACCTACCCACCTACCCACCTACCCACCTACCCCACCTACCCACCTACCCACCTACCCACCTACCCACCTACCCACCTACCACACCTACCCACCTACCACCTACCCACCTACCCACCTACCCACCTACCCACCTACCCACCTACCCACCTACCCACCTACCCACCTACCCCTACCCACCTACCCACCTACCCACCTACCCCCTACCACCTACCCACCTACCCACCTACCCACCTACCCACCTACCCACCTACCCACCTACCCCTACCCCTACCCACCTACCCACCTACCCACCTACCCACCTACCCACCTACCCACCTACCCACCTACCCACCTACCTACCTACCTACCTACCCACCTACCTACCTACCTACCTACCTACCTACCTACCTACCTACCCTACCTACCTACCTACCCACCTACCCACCTACCCACCTACCCACCTACCCACCTACCCACCTACCCACCTACCCACCTACCCACCTACCCACCTACCCACCTACCCACCTACCCACCTACCCACCTACCCACCTACCCACCTACCCACCTACCTACCTACCTACCTACCTACCTACCTACCTACCTACCTACCTACCTACCTACCTACCTACCTACCTACCTACCTACCCACCTACCTACCTACCTACCTACCTACCTACCTACCTACCTACCTACCTACCTACCTACCTACCTACCTACCTACCTACCTACCTACCTACCTACCTACCTACCTACCTACCTACCTACCTACCTACCTACCTACCTACCTACCTACCTACCTACCTACCTACCCACCTACCTACCTACCTACCTACCTACCCACCTACCCACCTACCCACCTACCCACCTACCCACCTACCCACCTACCCACCTACCCACCTACCCACCTACCCACCTACCCACCTACCCCACCTACCCACCTACCCACCTACCCACCTACCCACCTACCCACCTACCCACCTACCCACCTACCCACCTACCCACCTACCCACCTACCCACCTACCCACCTACCCACCTACCCACCTACCCACCTACCCCCTACCTACCTACCTACCTACCTACCTACCTACCTACCCACCTACCCACCTACCCACCTACCTACCTACCTACCCACCTACCCCTACCTACCTACCCACCTACCTACCTACCTACCTACCTACCTACCTACCTACCTACCCACCTACCTACCTACCTACCTACCTACCTACCTACCTACCTACCTACCTACCTACCTACCTACCTACCTACCTACCTACCTACCTACCTACCTACCTACCTACCTACCTACCTACCTACCTACCTACCTACCTACCTACCTACCTACCTACCCTACCTACCTACCTACCTACCTACCTACTAGCGAAACTATAAAATAGATAGCGTTTCTAGTATCGAGTTCTACTATCTCAAATATAAGCTTCTTGGAAACTTAAATACTTATATCTTTTGATACAGTGAAGCTATTACAATGAAATAAACACTAAATGTTACCTTGATTTACTGGTAATTTTACGTATAAAATTTGCTTAAATATATTGTGTACTTTTCACGTGATGCGTGTTCACATAAACAGGAAAACAGACAACCAGACAACAACAAACAGACAAACAGACAAACAGACAAACAGACAAACAGACAAACAGACAAAATTCCAAAAATGTTGGAAATGGATTCTGTTAGTTATCCTTTAACACCCTGGCTATTTTTTTTTTAAATATTTTCAATGTACAGAAACGACTTTCCTACAGATTTATTATAAGTATAGATTTATGTTTATTATATTAATATAATATTATAATATTCCGTAGAAGCAGGAAGTAACACGAAGTTCCTTATTTAAAGCATTTAATTGTTTAGCTTCAAGAAAGACAGTTTAAGCAGATAAAAAAATTATAACGGAAATATATCTTATACATCTTAAAATAATGCAAAATGATAAGAACCGAGTACCTTATCATTAAGTTCACTTTGCATGTCCTGATCATACCCAACATTTTTATAGCCAAGATGAAATAAATAGTTTAGTGTTTGTTTTGTAAAAAACGTGCTCAGCTGGTTTAGGCAAGTAGAATGAATGAGTGATGAAAGAATGGAAAAAAAATATGATGGAAAAGTAAGCGGTAAGAGAGGTAGGGAGAGACCTCGGTAGACCTTGGAAAGCAAAGTATCAAAAATACTGGAGGACGGTCAATTAAAAGGCTTGAGGACCCCCCGGAGGGTATGTATGAAGAGGTTGATGATTTAGTTTTAGTATTTGTTTTGATAATATGAGTAAATTGTAAAAAGTATATTTAAAAAATATCTATTTTTAGAATTCTGTACCTCAAAAGATGAAAACGAAACATTTATAGGATCAATTTGTCGTTCGTTTGTCCGTCTGCCAAAACCATTTCTCTCAGGATCTTGTGACGGTATCGAACTGAATTATACCAAATATTCAGATCTATAGTCCCTTGAAATATAGGAAAAAAATAAGCTTTTAAGTCAACGCAATGAAAAAAACGAGCATTTATGCATCAATTTTACTACATTTTGTATAAAATTCCCCTGGGGCTAGTCGTGGCGCAGGGGCACAAAGTGCGATTGAACCCACAACCAGTCGATTTACGACTGGTTGTGGGTTCAATCCACACTCGTGGTAATAATATATATATTCAAATTTATATTTTCATTTCTTCGCCCTGGTGTCGAGGCAAAGCGTGGCGTATAGTTCCGCCACTCAACAGAAAATGCCTCAAGTGCATGCCTGAAGTGATTTACAACATTAGAGTCCGTCTGCCTACCCTGCTGTGAGCGGGAAGCAACGTAAAGCTGATTTTTAAAAGAAAAGGATTATGGTCAGAGCGTCTCAACGGTTAACAGTTCAAATCCCGCTAGGTATTTTCAAAAAGCAATAGATCTTCAAACATTAATAAATTTACAAAATATTTTTAAAGTTACCTACAGCAATTTTTCAGAATGTATTTTATTCGTATCGCAACGTAAACTACAATTATGCGGCTTTCGCTGTTTCCTCTGTTGCGCCAGCGGACGCATCTATAATTTTTATATTGAAAATACTATGAACCTGTTTTGTGGTATTTTTGAAAATATATTAAAATAAATTGCTTAATTTATATTTTATATAAATTATAAGGAATAGCACAGCGTCTGACTGAACACGTGACGGTTGTGGGTTCGATTCCCACACAGGAGAATGTTTTTTTTTCATTTTCTCAGTATCGTGTATTTTATCTAGCTTAATTATAATTAAGTTGGCACTTAAGTTAGTTTATAATACAAATTTATTTAATAATGTTTACCAACTTTTGTTACAGGTATTGGCTTCTGGCATAACACAATTTATATATGATAGAATTAGAAAGAAAAACTATTGACGGTAAGTTTTGTATGTATGTTAAAGTACTGAAATATTATACAAATAATTTCTTAATATAACTCTGATATTTACTTTCCGACAATTTTTTGACACATTGCGTGCTGAGTGGCGGAACTCAACGCCACGATTTGTTTGTATTAATGAAGAAAGGAAACGAATTAATTAACGAGCAGGAATCGAACCCACAACCTACACGTTAAAATTAAAATGCTCTATATGCTCTATGCGATATCATTCAACACTCATGTTTCAAAATTAGGACAAACTTCGAAATAGGTATCCGATATCTGTAGCTTATCAACGCTTACCTTACACAGTATGAAGTCCTTACATCTTGTTAGATAGTTGATTATATATAAGTTTAATTACCTAAGCGGTTTGCTCGAGATGTTTTCAATATATCTCGAGTTATGAGATTCAATTTTGTTAATATTACTTAGTTTGATGTAATTGATAGTGGCTCAGGCGTGTGTGTAAATATGACAGGTTGTAGGTTCGATTACCATTCGAAGAAATTAAATATTTATTATTTTCATTTCTTCGATTTGGTGTCACCATTTTTCGCGATTACCATTCGAAGAAATTAAATATTTATTACTTTCATTTCTTCGATTTGGTGTACCAGAGATAAGTGAAAATATTAAATATTAATATGAGATTAATTCGTCTACTTTGCACTAAGCTAAAGCAAATTACTTACTCATAAGTCTATATTGCGTAACCTTCTCATAATTACAGAAATATTCTGTATATTGTATAGATAAGACTCTAATTAAAAATCATTACCTTTTCAAAAGATAATTTCCTTTTGGCCGTGTGATCCCGGCTTAGAATAGGATCATCCTGGTACTGGTGGTGTCGTAAGAGGCGACTAAAGTACGTGTGGTAGAGTCACGTCGCCAGCAATGGCAACACGCATGGGCAGACTCGACCGGATCATTACCACCCCCGGCATTTAAAACCGGCGTTAAGTAGTGGCTTTATGCCACTGCGTTTCGCATTGGGTAATGCCGGGCTCCGGAGCCCACCCCCACCCCTCCTTGGAATATGATAGCGGACCTCAAATACAAATTACCCCAGGAGGGTACCAGCTCCCCCGGTGCTGGAGAATCCCTCCCTGCGTGTTCATACTCAGGCCGCCCTTCGAATTCTGGGGAGGGCAAAGTTCCGCGCTATAGACAGGGCAAACGAGACGTACGCTCCACGGCAACCCTTTCCACGCTCAACGTGGACTTTTGCAATATCAGGGGTCTACATTCCAACCTGAATGCCGTCCACCACCATCTCGAGACGGCACGGCCGGCCTTGTTTTTCCTGACGGAGACTCAAATTGCCCGACCGAGCGACACAGCCTATCTCCAATACCCCGGCTACAAAATAGAACATAACTTTATACCTCATGCCGGGGTCGCTGTGT
Source organism: Heliconius sara (assembly GCA_917862395.2). Taxonomy (NCBI): domain Eukaryota; kingdom Metazoa; phylum Arthropoda; class Insecta; order Lepidoptera; family Nymphalidae; genus Heliconius; species Heliconius sara. The sequence goes on from OU860795.2 coordinate 1,627,573, forward strand.
TCGTAAGGGAGGACCTAAGTTTCCGTCGTCTTACCCATTTTGAAGGTCGGGACCTGTCTACCATCTGGCTCCGTGTTGACTCGGACGATCGTGCCCGAGTCTACGCATGCCTTTACAGGTCCCACAGTGGTAATGCAGAAACGGATCGGCTCATGGAGCACATTCAATCGGCTATCGACGATATGCTCTCACAGGTCCCCTCCGCTGAGGTCGTGATACTTGGCGATTTTAATGCGCACAATGCCAGTTGGCTTGGATCACGCACCACCGACCACGTGGGGAGGGCTGTAATTGACCATGCTACGGCGAACGGATTGTCCCAATTGGTCGAGTCGCCTACGCGACTCCCGGACGTGGACAATCATAACGCCTCTTTATTGGACCTTCTGCTGACTTCACATCCGGAACAGTACCAGGTTGTCGTCGATGCCCCTTTGGGGTCTTCTGACCACTGCCTGGTACGGAGTGTTGTGCCCATTAAGCGCGGCAGCTGCAGATCACCCGCAACTCGTCGCGTCTGGCACTACAAGTCAGCAGATTGGGATGGGATGCGTACTTTTTACTCATCTTATCCCTGGGGGCCGGTTTGCTTCTCTTCTGATGATCCTAGTACCTGTGCCGCTGCCGTTGCCGACGTGGTTCTACAGGGCATGGAACTTTATATTCCTAGCACTGTAGTGCCAATCGGTGGCAAATCACAGCCTTGGTTTGATACGTCTTGTAAGCTTGCTGCCTCTAGCAAACGCGAGGCATATCAAATCTGGGTTGAGGCACTGGCTACTAAGGATCCGGAGGTGAAAACCTCAAAAAGAAAGTACAACCGAGCCTCTAGGTTCTTTAAGCGGCAAATTGCCAGAGCAAGGTCCGAGCATATCGCCAAAATTGGCGAGAAGCTTGGGAGCTACCCGTCCGGAACTCATCAGTTCTGGGCGCTCTCAAAGGCGGCACTTGGCAACTTTAGCCAGCCTTCGCTTCCGCCATTACGCACGGGAAATGACATCTTGGTCCATACGGCAAAAGAGAAAGCCGATCTCCTGGGCGCTCTCTTTGCCTCAAACTCGACTTTGGATGACCAAGGAACAACGCCGCCGACCATCCCGCGGTGCCAGAGCTCAATGCGCCTGAGGTTAAGTTTAACCAAACCGCTGTTAGGCGAGCTCTGTCCTCTTTGGACATCCACAAGTCGAGCGGGCCAGATGGCATCTCTCCCTTAGTGCTCCGTTCTTGTGCTCCTGAGCTGACACCGGTGCTAACGCGTTTGTTTCGGCACTCCTACTCAGTCGGCGTAGTCCCAGACTCATGGAAGAGCGCTCTTATCCACCCGATCCCAAAGAAAGGCGATGGGTCCGATCCATCTAACTACAGGCCTATTGCTATCACCTCCCTGCTCTCAAAAGTCATGGAGAGCATTATTAATAGCCAGCTCTTGGTTTATCTAGAGGATCACCGATTGATTAATAACCGACAATATGGCTTCCGCCATGGTCGCTCAACCGGTGATCTTCTGGTTTACCTAACCCACCGTTGGGCTGCGGCTATTGAAAGCAAGGGAGAGGGCCTGGCAGTTAGTTTGGACATGGCGAAGGCCTTTGATCGAGTGTGGCATAGGGCGCTCCTGGCCAAACTTCCATCCTATGGGCTTCCCGAGAATTTATGCAAGTGGATCGCCAGCTTTCTCACTGGGCGCAGCATCAGGGTCGCTGTCGACGGTTTTTGCTCCAAACGTATGCCCGTGAACGCTGGTGTTCCCCAAGGCTGCGTGCTGTCCCCTACGCTGTTTCTTCTGCATATCAATGACATGTTAGAGGATTCTAGTATTCATTGCTATGCAGATGATAGCACGGTGGACGCTGTTTACTCCGGTCGAGCAAGTCTTTCTCGGGAAAACGCTGAACAGTGCCGAAATAAACTTGTGTCTTCTGTTGAGGCGTCCCTCGACAATGTTTCCTCATGGGGTGAAAAGAACTTAGTTCAGTTTAACCCCCTGAAGACACAAGTTTGCGCGTTAACCACAAAAAATTTCATTTATCGTATCACCAGTCTTTCAAAACACTCCCCTTACAGCCGCGCCCAGTATCAGTATATTGGGCCTTAATGTTTCGAGTGACTGCCAGTATTGCGATCATCTGGAAAGCAAGGCCAAGTTGGCCTCGAAGAAACTGGGGGTCATCAACAGAGCGAGACGGTACTTCACACCAAAACACCGATTGGCCCTATATAGGGCCCAGGTTCGGCCTCATATGTAGTACTGTTCTCATCTCTGGGTCGGTGCACCCCAGTATCAGCTTGAACCATTTGATCGCATACAACGGAGATCCATTCGAATCATTGGGGACCCAATGATCTGTGAAAGGCTTGACACTTTGGCTTTGCGTAGAGACGTCTCCTCGCTGTGCGTTCTCTACCGCATTTATCATGGGGAGTGTTCTGAAGAACTGTTTGACCTGTTACCTGCCGCCGAATTTTCTAACCGCACAGTACGTCACAAGTTAAAATATCATCCACACCACCTGGATACGTGGCAATCTACTACTGTGCGGTTTCGTAGGAACTTCCTTCCACGCGCCACAGAACTGTGGAATGGCCTACCCGCGGCAGTGTTTCCAGGTCGATATGACATGGGCACCTTCAAAAAGCGCGTCTATCTCCACCTTAAAGGCCGGCAACGCACCTGTAGCTCCTCTGGTGTTGCACGGGGCCGTGGGCGGCGGTAATCACTTACCATCAGGTGACCCGAACGCTCGTTTGCCTTGTCCTTTTCCATAAAAAAAAAAAAAAAAAGATAATATAGCAATAATTTATATATATATATATATATATATATATGTATGTATATATATATATATATATATATATATATATATATATATATATATATATATATATATATATATATATATATATATATATATATATATATATATATATATATATATCCTTTTTTCTATATAAAATTAAATATAATTTGAACTCCATACTCCTGTTCTAAACATCGCCCAGCGCTCTGTATGTATAATTACAATTTTTAACAAAAAACTTCGACTTCCACCGTCATGGCTAACAGTGTCAGATTTGGCCGAAATGAAAATGAGACCGCACGGAAAGCACCAGCTTTGAAATAAATGAAGAATCATCAAAATCAGTTCACCTAGTCAAAAGTTCTGAGATTACAAATACAAAAAATAAAAAAAAAAACATTCGAATTGATAACCTCCTCCTTACGAAAGTCGGCAACAAACCGGGCTTTTACTGTTTATAAAATTTCCTGAGGCCAGTGAGCTAAGCCACTCAACAATGTAATGTCTTGAAAATTCGACGGAAAATGCGTAATGGAAGAGGCTTTATGTGAATGGAGCTAATACTAGGTTCCTAGGTTCGTTATGCCCGTCGTAGGGTTTGTGCGGGATAAAGCGTGTAGCTAAAAAAAAATATATAAATTAAAACATACAACAAAAGCCTACAAAAATTAACTTACAACATCAAAACTACCGAACTAACCGACCACATACCACGCAATCAAACGCTCACGTCAATATGAAACTAAAAAACAACTAGGGCTGCCGTTTTCGCAAACACCATTGAAATGGCAGAGGCGGGCTCACGACAATTGACAAGCGGATAAAAAAAATATTTTCCTACACAACAATGTGGTAAAACCGCGTTCACGCTCTCCTAGCTTTTGGCACCTGTAAAAATATGTGTTTCACGTCATTTTTGCGTGTTTTGTGTAGAGTTTTAGTATTTTTTTTTGGTTCACGCTTTATCTTTTATCCTGCACGCAGCGGTGTAGGTAGAGGAACTTAGTGCTAAGATACTCCGTTTTGTCAAATTTTCATCATTGCGTGTTGAGAGGCAAAACTCAATGCTGCGATTTTTTTTCTTTAATGCGAATCGAATCTTATCCACAATCTATCGTATTTTCGATGAAAAAATAAATATGAAAATATTTTTTTAATCATAAAAAAAAACAAAAACGATATTTATCTCCGTTCACGATCCAAAGTAAAAAAAAACACAAAAAACAGTCCACACAGTGCTTCATAAGCAAAATCGTAAGCAAGTATCACGAATAAAATTGAGAAGTTCCTTCTATTTATATTGCGCTCTCAAAATAAGGTCGGGCAAGAGGCGTAAAAGAAGGACACTCCTAACAAAGGGGCCTAATTAAAAGCATTTTGTAAATATGTCAACAGTTCTTAAGCCACCGAAAATGATAAGGGCAAGTGAAATACCATAATTTTTCATAATCAAAACAAGATGATACCTCAAGTGTTTTTACCTAATTTGGTAAAAAATAGAAGAGAAACGTTTATCATTTTAAAATAAAAATTATATTAATAATCGAAAAATACGATATTTTTAAAAGAATTATGATGGAAAACATAGGCAAAATAACCTAAAATAATATAAAAATAGTAATTTTTAGCTTAAATTACAATTCAAAGTATACTACTTTTAAACCCGGTCCAAAAAAATATAAAGAAAAACAGATTTTCACAAAAACACACAGCCATTATCCCTACACCGTATAATAATGTGAAGTTCATAACATGACTAGCTACCAGCACCACTGTAGGCAGAACAGAAAATCTCACAGGAACTGTTTTAATTACACTTTACTTCATCACTTGAGTTCCTGACCTCATATTCATATGGAATACCTCACGTGTTTAAAACAAGCAACAAAAGAAACAAAAAATTTAGAATATGATTTAATTTTACACCGTTATAGTAGTTTTAGTTGTGTAGTGTACGAGAGCTGAATGAAAAATAAGATGTTATGGCGCTTTTTTTTTATTGTTAGATTTTATTTTTATTTTATGCTTAAAACCTCCAAAACTACAGGTTCCCTACATACCTATTTTGCCTCGTCTCCTTTTGTTTTATAACACAAACCCTTCATGTGGTGATTATGTTTTGTATTAAAAATTCACTAAAGTCTCATTCTGTATCTCTTACCACTCTTTCTTATTTCATAGGTCTTTTTTGATTTCCCGTTTTTGTTTTCATTTTTCCCTTACAGTTTCAATTAAGTTGTTGTCAGTCAGGATATCTAACAAAAATACTAATACTACACAGCATTCAACTTTTTGATTCTTCTTCTGTAATATTCACGTCACGTTGTTGTATAACACCATATATGCATTGTATGCGGCCAGACGATCAGCCATTTCGCCATCGCCGTCTTGTAAGTGTGACTTATGTGTTGAATGGTCCTTGTTAACACAAGGTTAACGTCTCATGTGCGGGTCATGGAAATGAAGACAATTTAAATGTAATGATTTCGCCAAGTGGAAATCGATGGTACGTGACAATCAGACATTGCTCCACTGCTGCTAAAATTGGGTCACTGAAATAAAGCAAAAATCACTATCCACTATTTTATGATTTTATGCTTTAGTTATTATTTATTTAAAACTATATATAATAACGAAGCAAAATTTCACCTAAATCTTAATACAACGAATAGGGTCGTCAAGTTCGTGACTAACCTCCAACTGTACTCATAAATCAATTAAATAGTTATGCTAGTTCATACAACATTATTCGTGTTTAATGTTTGGCGCAAGAACTCTTACATATAAATTTGTATGGGCCATACGTGCCAAAATACGTCTTCATATCTTAGCGTTTTGGGTAATAAATAAAATGTACTGCAGTTAACATTTTTAATAAATTAAGATACTGCAATTTCAATGGCTCAACACCATTATAGTAGAATAGAAATAAAATCGATTTAATTTGCATTGTCTCCAATTCGGACAGAAACCAGTTAATCGAGTGTTGTAACATTAAATTTTCACTGCCTAACCTGCTATTATGCGGGATTCAGCGTGAAATAAAATTGTATCTCTAAATCAACAGTGTTGTGTGATTTATCACGCACTAAACCAAACTAACCTTAGAATGAAACTATTCAACAGACTAAAAAAAACTCTAACAACAATTTAAACCTATTCGTAAATAAAATGCCTATAAAAACTGTAATTTCCTTTGTGCTTTAGAATTCAGTTAGTGCATGTTCAAAGACAAATACGTCAGCAGGTTTTAGCTTTAGAGGCGCGTTGATTGCGCGGTCGCCATTGTTAATCCTGCCCACGGTATTGTTGCCCTGTGAATAGAATACTGTACTTTTGTACTAGCCAAGAATAGGCGGAAATTAGATTGTGTGACGCCCGTGGTGGAGGCATGGTGATTTTTGGATTGTTGTTTTCTAGTTATGTTTGTTAAAATTGTTGTGTTGTAAGTTGTAATCTAATTTGGAAATTTTAATTAAGTTTCTGCTATTATAACCTACTGTTTGTCAATGTTATTGTTGTGGATTTAGTCTCTAAAAGGGGATTGAACAATTGTTGTATTTCTACTGTGCTAAACTTAAACATGACGTTAAATTATCGGGAATCAAGCGGAGTGTTTTAATACATATTTTTTTGCAAAAGCTTCACGCTTTATCCCGTATATGACAACACAGGACAAAGCGTGAAGCTGTAACGAAATGATAATACACTATACATCATATTTCTATACATCTTCATTTTCTATTTAACATAAAGTAAAGGAAAATATGTTGAAACAACAAGCTTTCACCTGCTGAAATTGAAAATATATAAAAAATATTTTCGCCCATAGCTTCATTAGCGTAGACTGTATGACATGATTTGTAAAATGTTGTTTTTTCCCGTTTCCTATGGAATTTAGGGATATCCTATCTTAGTGCTACGCTGGCCGAGGACTCCATACAAATTTCAGCGCTCAACCCCGCGCAGTCGTCTCTCACTAAACTTTCGTTACTAGATAAATATATAAAAAACAATTATATAAAACAAAAATGAACGTCAATATCAATAAAAAAATAATATAGAATATCAAATATATTGGTGTGAATTTCTAAGTAATTGTGTCCTCTACGAATAACTCACGACAATAAGCTCGGAACAATAAGTCATAACGTGTGAACAGTCTCAACAAATAACATATGTATTGTGCTCGATAGAGATACTCTCTGTCACTTTATATGGGAATAGCATTAGTCGTATAATTTATGTATATATATATATATATATATATATATATATATATATATATATATATATATATATATATATATATATATATATATATATATAATAAGATCAGTCGTGGCACAGTGGCACAAGCTGTGAATATAAACGCGACTGGTTCTGGGTTCGATCCCCATTCGAGGAAATGTAATATTTATTTTATTTTTTTACATTTTTAAGTGTTATTCTACACTTAGGAAAGAATACTTTAAAAAAAAACGTATAAAATTTGAACGTTGCGGGATTTGAGCCCGCTTTTAAGTCTTTGTAAACCGTCCAAGCGCTCTGACCAACTAAGCCGTACGTACTCATCAAGCTACGTCGAAATTTATTATACGTTTGTTACAGGTAGCGCGCGGCGTGAGTTTAAAAGCTACATTCAAATTTATATGCGTTTTCTTAATGTTAAATTGTTAAACTATAAAAAATGTTAAAAGTAATTTAATGTTTTGTTACTAAATTAAGCCTAAAATTAAGAAACATTTGGTTTAATTAGATGTTGTAGTCCTAGGTTCGATTTCACCCATACAAGGGTGAAGTGAAGACACATATTCCAGGAGAACCCTGTTCATATGAAGGACTTTTTTACTTTACGATTATTTCTATTAGTGAAATTTCTGTGGTAGGCACAAGACTATTTAAGATTCTTACTTTTTCCCGCATATCAGTGTAAGCATAAGGCACAAACTATTCTTGGGTTGGCACAGACCACCCGGCTCCCTTATTCCTACGCCCATGAGGCTATGAATATTTATATTAAATTCTACGTTCGGATTGCGTTTTTTTTTTCAGTTTTATGCCATACTCTACACATATTAGCCAGAAAGAATCAAGTGTAAAATGTACTGTTTTCCACTTCCACCTGAGTTTGAATCGATTATTGTACATTTAATGTAAAAATCTTAGTATGGAAATCGAACCTCGAACAACCACCACTTTAACAGACAAATTCAAATATATCTTAAAACAGTACTATATAGTATAATAATTACAATATTTCACGTGAAAAACCATCTGCATTCGATATTTCAGCGTTAACGCCCCGCTCCTCGCGTTACCCAATATGAAAGTATTCTTACTCAGCAAAAACCTTCCCATTGCCGTGTAAAGGAAACTCGTTCTGTAAAATCATATATCATTGTTGTTTAAGTGTTTACTATTATTATTCTTTTCACGCTGTATCCCGCATGTAACAGGGTAGGTGAAGGGGGCCTAGTGGTAAGACTCTCCGCTCTCTACTTTGCGCCAAACTCTGGAGGCATTGCGTATTGAATGGCGGAACTCCACGCCACGCTTTGCCTTTTTTTTTATGGAAAAGACACGGCAAACGAGCGTGCGGGTCACCTGATGGTAAGTGATTACCGCCGCCCACGACTCCGTGCAACTCCAGAGGAGCTACAGGTGCGTTGCCGGCCTTTAAGATGGGTTGGGCGCTGGGGCATTACCTGATGCTAAACGCAGTGGCATAAAGCCACTACTTCACGCCGGTTTTAAATGTCGGGGGTGGTAATGATTCGGTCGAATCTGCCCATGCGTGTTGCCATTGCTGGCGACGTGACCCTACAACACGAACTTTAGTCGCCTCACACCACCAGTACCAGGATGATCCTATTCTAGGCCGGGATCACACGGCACGAATGCCTTGATTCTAGGGCGAAATGGAAACATTAAATATTTTATTTCCCTGAGTATCACCCACATATATTGGGCAAAGTGGGCAAAAGGAACCTTTATTTTACTCTCTCTCTCCCTCTCTTTATTTTATTTTTTTTGTATATTTATAAAAAAACAACTCTTAATAGAGTAATAAAATCACCTTTACTAAAAACCTAGTAACTTTTAAATCGCACATTGTTTATAGCCGGCAAAATTGTGTCAATAAAATTGTTATGTTGAGTCGTAAATATTTTTTGTTAACATTGACTTAGTGATCCACTAATAAATCTACGTAGAACAAATATTGTTGGTGCACTGAAATATGGTGAAATATATTTAGTTTTTTATACTATATGAAATTGTTGCGTAGTAGCAGTGTTACACAGTAATGGCTGTGGATTCGATTTCTACTTAATTGGATTTTGGATTGGACTGTTTCCAAGAGGCGCAGGTTCAAATCTCGCTACAATAAATTTTTTATACGTTTTCGAAAAATTATTTTACTTTCCCAAATGTAGAATAAAACTTTAAGAATGTTAAAAATAATGAGACCTACTGACTGAGACTGTCATGGCCTAGGGACACAAGTGGTGGGTAAGGCGACGGTTGTGGGTGCCCTTTACATTGAAGGGAATGAATTATTATTGATTAAAATTTTTATTTCTTCGTTCTGACACCAAGGCAAAAGTCCAGTTGAGTTCCGACACTCAACATGCAAATGTCTTGCAAAATTTGGCTGAAAGTAAGGAATATCTTAACACTAGGTTTCCACTGCTTATTGCCTTGTGTGAAGTACAGCGTGAAACTGATTTATTTTACTCTGTCAACAAAGATTCGGTGGTGCGAGGGGAACGGAGTATTTCTTAATATAAGCCTGATTTAATGTGAAGCTAAAAAAATACGAACTAAAAGCTAAAAAAAGCGATTTTTATCAAAACAATTTCTCACAGAAGTAAAAAGAAAACATATAACTTATTTTTTTTTTGTCATGTTTTTTTTGTTAGAAAATCCAAGTTCACAATATATTATGTATGTCAAGGTCTTTATCTTCATGACAATAACACATATAAATATAATTTATTAAAGCTATATGGTATTTTATGTTACATAAACTGAAAGAGGCCAATCGTGGTGCAGGGACAGAAATGTGGGACTAGAAATGCTACAGGTTTTGGGTTCGATTCCCCCCTCAGGAAATGAAATAATTAATACTTAAATTTTTTCGCTACGGTTGCGAAGCAAAGCGTGGTGTTGTTAAGGAAAGTGGGGAACGGAGTATCTAAACACTATGTTTACTCTGCCTACTCTACTGTATGAATAATAACACAATCTTACTATTTGCACTTGTAATTGTTTTAGTTTTTAGTCTTGTTTAAAAACATTGGATGTACGAAGTTATGTGTCGTAGCTTATCTACATAATATATTTTGGTGATTTATAATTTTTATCCTTTATATATTTCGGGGTTCTAATTTTTTTATAACTCAATTTTTGATAATGAAGTCTAATAAATAATTCAATTTTCTTTTCAATCCTACTAATATTCTAAAGGTTTATAAGTTTGTGAAGATGGATGTACGTATGGATGTATGTATGTTACTCTTTCACGAAAAAACTACTGGACGGATTTGGATGAAACTTTACAGTAATATAGGCTAATAATATCAGAATAGCATATACGCTACAATTTGTAATGATTTTATGTCATTTTAGTTGTAATATAACGATACAAGTCAATTAAATCGGAGAAGCGGCGGATGCCCTCTGAGAGCTATCTTGGCTTGGAGTTACACCAAAATTGTGTATCGTAGGATTTTTCGTCTTGTATAGGCCTAAATAAAAGTCTACGACAGCATATTTCTATTTATTATGTGGAAGACTATAACCAAAATTATTAACCATAAATTTAACTAAATTGGATACTTTTTAACAATGCACGTTTTAGTATATTTATGAAACTCATATCAAAGTCAATACATTTATCGCTTTAAATTATTAATGCAGAAAAACTTTGTCTTTCTCACTAAGTGATTTGGCCGAATAGTAATTTATAATATATTAAACTGTAAATATAAAAAAACTGAACTCATCGATATCTATACTTGGAAGAAATATGAAAAAAACTGTATGTAAATATAATTTTCAATATCGCAAAAAGGTTTCCTTTTACTTTTGTTTTAGTTTAAATCGGTTCATAAATAAAAAAAGTTGGGTTATAAAATGTGTATTACAAAATATGAATGGACTTTAAAATGGTAATGGTATTACATTACAAAAGTAATTCAGATGAGAAATTAAATAATTATATTGTACGAGCGGGCGAAGCCGCGAGCGAGAATCATAATTTCATTATAGAGCCCTCGTGACAAAAACAAAAAAAAAATATATTTTTTTTAATTCCATTTTTCTACTCGCAAAATGTTAAAAATAACAATAACAAAAAAATGTCAATTTAAATGTCAAAATGTATTCCAAAACAGAAATCGACATTGAGAAACGCAATAAATAATACAATTTTAAAACAGTTCAGCGAAATAGTAGAATTTCATCGAAATAAATCTGTTTTGTCTCGTATCCTATCCTGGATTTAGGTACTGGAGGAAAATTTTAGGAAAATACCTTACTTCAGTATATTTCAATCTTGCATTGAATACGTCTGCATATTCATTCAAGATGACCTTTTATACTTATACTATTCTTGGATCAAACGAAGCTTAAAGATTCACGTTATTAAAGTCGCTACATTATCCGCTCTGTCTATATTATATGCTTCATGAGATTTTACTATGTGAAGATATTACATACTTTAGAGTTTAACGCCGTATCCCACAAATTGAAGGGGAAAACAGAGGGAACCTGGGAAACTAGTATTAAGAGACATTCGTTTTCTATATTTCACAAAATTTTCGTAGATTTGTATGTTGAATTGTGGAGCTCAACGCCGCGCTTTCTCTCATGACAACCTACAATTTATTATTAATACAATTTATTGCGCTTACAGTCACACGCTAGTATTGCGCCACGACAGGCCTTATATTGAAATGTTATATAAAAAAATATTGAAAAAAAAACAGCTTTCCATTTTTTTCCGTATAGTTTTAATATATTGTTTAACGAGTAGTGGCACTCAATGGTACGCTTCATTTTACTAAAATAGCTAAAAAAAAATAGAATTCAACTCAACTGGGAATCCAATCAACAGCCAATACATGTTATCAGTCTTCCGACTACGCTATAATTAATTATTAAAATTTAAAAATAAATATATCAAATAAGCTATTACACGAAAAAAGCCTTATAAAAGTAAGCATTAAATTCCAAAGACATAAAAAATGTACCTTAATTAATAGTTCAGTTGAAAAGTAGTTTCTTTGAAAGAAATGAAAAAGATTCACTAAGAACTTACCATATAAAGGTCAGTGAATGAACGCGAAGTATTCCACAGTAATAAAACGAAAGGCTTTTCTCTTAATTACTTTCATAAAGAATCTATAATAATGTATTAATTATATATTATTTTTTTAAATAGTGTTGGGATTGTTCAGTTGTCCTGATTATGGATTTTTTTATTATTTTGGGTCTCAATTCAAACGCTCACTAAACCAAAATCGGCCAAGTGCGAATCAAACTGGCCCATAAAGGATCAATTCCGTAGCAATTTCAGGACTACAAATCAACGGAAAGTACTACTTCTTATTTATTTTTTGTTGAATTTCATCTTATATTCCACAAGTAACAAAATATTCAATCGGAACCTTGTGATGAGACATTCCGTTTACCGCTTTCCGCCGGGACTTTCTAGGAGCTGTCCCTCGATATTTCATTTCCTCGACTGGGAATCAAACCCACATTCTGTCACGTCATGTCATCCTGGACTAAATAATATTATATAATTAATCTATTATAAAACGGTTCCGAATTAAATTTTATGCAGGAAAACGATCATTTCCTGAAAATGTTTTAAAGTTTAAAGTTCCACAACAACATGGTACATCGCTAATTTGGTGCAACAATAACATTATTGCAGTAAAAAAAACTAAGTTAAATAATATTTCAACGTATACGGAAAGACAATTTTTAAGTTTTGATTGCAATTTGACCTAATGAGCGATAGGCCTTTGGCGTAGAGTTCTGTCACTCTCACTTCCAAATAAACAAAACATTGCAAACAAGTTGATTATTAAAATTTATTTACAAAAGCAATGTAATAGGTTCGATGCCTACTTTAGGTAATAACTTATGTTCAACGTGGTCATATGGGTAGCGGTCACTCTACACGTAATAATGGAGAACAGAGTGTCTTTAAAGTCAATTATGAATATACGGAATAAAGCGTGAATCTGAAAAAAAAATATAATTGAATGCATTGCAACTGCGTCCAATTAATCTTGATTTTTTTGTTGTTTATTGTGATTTATATTCATAGTGCGGTAAATGAAGTAACTATCTGTCAAGGGAAATAGTATTTAGTATAGTGGCTTTGTTGTCCAAAGCGTAAATGTTGATTGGTTTTAGTTAATTACAAGTGTTTGTTCGTGTATTGTAAACAAATATATTGTTCGTTAGAATATCATGAATATTTAGGCCGAAATTGTCATTTTAGTGGATTTTTTGGGTGATGTGTATATATTAGATATGTGTAATATTGGCGGAGACCATCGTGGTACACTGTTGCTTAACAGTAAGGGCGACAGTTATTGGTTCAATTGCTAACAGATCACTACTAGAAATCATGCCTATATTTTTTTTCCATTTATTTTTAATTTCATGACTTAATTGAGGAAAGACTTACTTAAGGGCAAAAGATAAAATCTATGTTTCTCTCAATCTACTTAATCGAATAACAATATTAGTTTAAATTATAGACGAAAATGTTCAAAAATGGTCAGAAAATTACGAAAAAAAAAGCAGAGGCGCAGTGATAAAGCGTATGAAATTTTTCAATTTCCGATTACCATTATATATACTTAAATAATAGAGGAATTGAACACTTGCTCTGGTAATAAGATAAAGCATATGGTTGAGTTCCACCAATCAACACGCAATGTCTTGAAAATTGGACGATGCATGGTGAACGGACTGTCTTAATAATAGGTTCCCAGCCAATCTATATTCTGCTTTTAAAATATTACAAAAAAGAATTAAATTTGGGAGGAAAATCTACTTGTTTACTACTAAAATCATCATGATCTAAATATAAATCCTTGTGATTGAATCCAAACCAAAACCGGCGCTTCTCAGGAAGTTGGCTCTTAGATAGAAAACTCTGCATTTGACATTTTATTTGCGGATAGCACTTTGTATGTTCGTCTTTTACGATAGAGAAATAATTTTTTTAACAAACCCGTTGGAAAATGAATGCATTTCGTAAAAAATATTTCTTTATTAATTTTTAGCTTTACTCTGCATCCTGCTCATAGCAGAGTAGGCCAGGGAACCTGGGAACCTAAGACACGTTCCCCACTTTTCACTAATACCCGAGGCCTTCGCCTCGTAACTAAAGCGAGGTTTTGTAATTTGAATTCGATTCCATGACATTCCTCCATGAGCCACGATGGACTATTATAAAATTAAGTTCATAATATCCGTTATTTTAAATAAATTAATATTTAGAACGTATACACCTTGTAGTTTATAAAAGTAAATGCTCTAAAAACGTTAAAACCGTTTGAAAATTCAGGGATATTTTTTTTAATTACCTCGCTCTGATAGATAATGTAAATCTATCTATCTATCTCTTATAAATAAGTCACAATAAGGCATTTTGTAATAAACTATAATTGAATATTGCAACTAAGTATATACGTGGTATGCAGGTGAAGCCGCGAGTAGACCGCTAGTTTAATATAAAACTAAGTCACTATTAGTGTAAAACATAAAATTAAAAATAAATAAATAAGATTCCCGCTGCATCCCGCATACAGCAGGAAAGACAGAGAGACACCTAGTGTTAAGACGCTCCGTTCCCCACTTTCCGCCGAATAGAGGCGTTGCGTGATGAGTAGCGGAACTCAACGATACCAGAGCGAAGAAAATGAAAATATCTCAGTTTCACGAGTGGGGATCTAACCCACGACCAGTTGCCCTGCAGTCACATTTTGTGCCACTGCGCCACGACTGGCCTCAAGTGTAAAATATAATTCTAATATATCCGTAATGCAATTCACGAGCTGCTAAATTTTAAATGTGTAAAAAAACTTCGAGAGTGTAAGACAATCGCTTTGTAAGGCTCTGGGTGAGAGCCAAAGACACCTGAGTGGGATGTTTGGATGGAATCCATTCTGTTGTATTTGCTTACTTACTTAACTGCAGTTGATATTACTATAAGTTTTGATTCTTTATTTGATATCACGTATATATTAGACAGTTTATATCTCGAGGCCGTCGTGGCGCAGTGGCACAAGAAAGTAGACCGATGAGAGCTCGATTCCTATATAAATAATTGAAATATTTATTTATTTTTACCAGCTTTGGTACAAAAGTAAATCACGACGTTGAGTTCCGCCACTCAATACACTACATTTCAATTCGGTCAGTCTTGTAAAAAGCTAAAAAATAACTATAAAATATAAACACGAAACCAATAATCCTTCGTATAGCTCGATTATTCTACTTTAATTCTAAAAATTGTGAAAATAAACATTTGTGCCTAAATATAACGTAATTAGAGTATATTCAAAACAAAAAAATAAAACACACGGCTCTGTTGTACGACAATTTGAATAATTAAGAGATATTTATATAAACCGTGTTTACAATTGAAGCAATTTGCAAGGTATAAAATGAATTTGTTTTAAAAGTTACAGGAGGCTTATGTTTTTTTTCGCAGATATATTTTAGTACGTTTAGTTCGTGGTGTATTTTTTTTGGTTTCTGTTTAGTTTCACGCTGTATCCTGTTTATAGGAAAGCAGAGGGAACCTAGTGGTAAGACACTCTACTTCCTACTTTACGCCCAAATTTCGAACCATTGAGATTTAACTGACTTGACCAAAATAAACTCAGCTCAAATTAAGTTTCTTATATTGTATTATATATTTACTAAATATTTTAATATGGATTCTGTTAATTTAATCTGTTATTTTTAAGTTTCACGCTGTGTACCGCAAATAGAAGGGTAGGCAGAGGGAACTTAGAAACTAGTGCTAAGAGACTATTTTCCCATCAAGATACTTCCGATCCCGACCTTCCGGTGAATTCTGGAGACATTGCGTGATGAACAAGGCCGCGTTATTATCTTGTTAGTACAGCGAGGCAACGATAATATATCATCGAGCGAGAATCGAACGCACTCAATAAGTATCCTTATCCAGTACAAAAACCGGATATAATTTATATTTTAAAAGATCAAACACTGTTCACCATACAATTTTTGAGCAAGGAACCCAAAAAATCTGCCTACAGCTATAAAAAAATTGTAACAATTGATTTATTTCAATCGGTATACCTACATTCGTCGGTAAGATCACGTACGGACTAACTGAACGGTATTTTATATTGTTTCAGATGTCATTTGCACGTTCTTTTAACATATCATTTTAATGTCGCTATGTTCTTTTTTCTCTTATATTTTTAATAAACGTAACGTGTCGTGTCTCATTGTCTAGCATTGTGAGAAATTATTATAAAAATATATATTTATTTCTGATCGAGCGTTGTGGGACAGCTTCTGGTCGCTTGCGCGATGGGTGTAGGTTTGATTTTCGTTCGGGGGAATGGAATATTTCATATTTTCATATATTCGTTCTGGTAACGAGAATAAGTTGATTTCGGTAACGCAACAAGTAATGTCTCCAGGATCCGGTGGAAAATGGGAAACGGAGTGTTTGAACACTAGGTTCCCTTACCTACCCAGCTGTGTGCGAGATACGACGTGAATCTGATTGTTTTTTATTATTCATAGCTACGAATATAATATAATCATAATTTATACTAAAACTAATTGCAGCGTTTCCTATTTACTTTATGCCAACATTAATAAAATATAGAATATTGACATGATTATTGACATATACGTATACACATAGATAGTTCATGTAAATTTATGTAGGTATATATTCGAAATTTATAATTGCAAACGACCCGGATACAAATTTTATTGAAATATAGATTCTTACTGTGTTCTTTTAAATTGTATTTCAAATATAATTTAAGAGAATATAATATTAAAGAGAGCGAGAGAGATTAATTCACTTACTTCCAATTCGTTCAGTGTAACAGCAGTGAAAAAGAAATTGCGTAATCCGTCTATTGAGTATCGAACCCACAACAAACGTGATTACAGCCAGGCGCTTCCCTATCACAATTATGTCTTAAAATTACAAAAACCTTAAATTTTCATCATACATATACATATATTGACAAATGCGATGTTAGGTATATTTCTCAAAACTGCTTTTAAATATAGATTTTTTTTTACAACATAAAGTTATATATTATTTATCTTTATATATGTAGTTATACTATGTGTGTTAGTGTGGTGTGTTTTGTTGACAATGAAACTACATATAATTAATGAAATTACATCAAATGATAACTTTTTAACATTTTGAAAATGTTATTCCACACTTGGAAGGAAAAATACTTACTAATACCGACCTAGTCCTTTTCTGGAGACGCGGGTTCGAGTCCCGCTACGTTAAAATTTTGATACGTTTTCTAAATAAATGATAACTTACCAAATAACACAGTAATGTCTTCTAAAATTAAACTAAATATTTTTATAATCAATCAACCATCAACTCTCTTATCATTCCCAGTTGACTTACAGCCTCTACAAAATATATTGCACCATAAATTCAAGTAAGTGTCGCAGCGAAACGTGCAATGAATGCATTTTTAAAATAAACAATTGCAAATTTTTTTTGCGGTCTCTACCAACTGTGTTCAGATTAAAGAATTATGTACTTATTTGGCTTTTTAGCTTAAAGCCTCGTTTATATCGCAATAAAATTATGAATTTCATTTTAAATATTTTAAGTTGGGCTTTTAAAAATAATGTTTTTGATATTGTTTTTAGTTATAATATTGCGTTGGTTTAGGGTTTTGTTGAATTTTATGTAATACTAGCGGCCCGCTCGCGGCTTCGCCCGCTTAAACCACAGAATTATTTGCTTAATACACTAAAATTATGTTCGTGTTTTAATATACCTATAATGTATGTTTGCAACGCAGTCGCATTTTCGTACCACCCATAAGAGAGATGCAACTGTCAATATATTAATTTCTTTAAACTTTTGCCTTAAGGAGTCTTTAGGACCTAAGTTATAGTTATAGATTTATAGTTATAGTAATATCGCTACTTACAATAAAATCCTAACTCATCGGTGTCTGTACGTGGAAGATATATTAGAAAAATTATTATTACGGACATTTAACAATGTAATAGAACTTGGTCAATTTGTCTGTTTATCTGTGCGTTCAGGATAATCTCAGAAAGGGCTTAACCGATTTAAATAACTTAAACTAACTTTGTGCCCCTGCGCCGCGATGGCCTTTAATATTAATACAGAATGGAAGCGTCAGCGCTCCTCTTACGGGGGCAATATATAGGATGAAATATTTTAAGCCCATACCTAAAGAAATTATTCAAGACACCTCAACAGTTTAGACGTAGACTTTTTTTTCATTTCACGATCGATGTTTATCCATACCTGTATTTCGTGTGACGCAGTTACGCATAGATACCAATAACGTTAACACATACTTCTACAAAAGTATTACTAAAGGTTAAGCAACTTTGAACTTTGTCGCCAATACATACGACTCGATTTAGGAATGAGGCGTATGCGGCGGTTTCCCTTTGATAGGCTTATGCCTGTGCGTGTTTAATGACAAATAGCGTTTTATTTTAATATATAATTTATTTATTTAAACGATAATATATAATTTATTTTGTATGAAAAATAACTTTTTCACTTTTAGGATTTTTTTTATTGTATTAGGCTTTTATAAAGTGATTAACTATGGTTTCATTTAAAGTGGTGCTGACAAAAACACAAATTGAGCATATTTAATATTTATAGGGATTTTTTTGTGAATAGAACTAATAGTTATTACAATACTTGCGAAGAAAGCATATTTTAGACATTTTTTAAATTCTTATACCTTTTGAAAAACTACCAACATTCTTATCGTTATATAAATTATTTTTTTCAAATTAAAAAAATGTCTAAGTTTTTCATCATAATGGCACGATAATATTTAAAATGTTCAAAATTAAAAGTTCAAAAATGTTGATTGAAAGTAATTATACTGCAAGAGGATACCTTTATATGTACTGTTTTTTTTATGATATAATGTAGAATAATATATTCTATAGAGGAATCACACATTCCTCTTCACACTTTTTAATCTTTAACTATACGTAAATATATATTTTAGAGGTTACTCTGTACTAAGATGGCAGCTCTGTTCCCGCATTTACGTCCCACATATATAGAAATATAAATCATTGGAAAGAAAAGCAGAAACGCAATTTTATTGCATTTTTTCTTTTTTTCATACTTGAAATGTATTAATAAAATTACATACAATTCATTTGTTTCGAATATAACATTAAGATTGATTCATAAAATAAATTTGATATTTTCCTAACATGATTATTTCATGTATTTTTTTATATACAAAGTTTTGATTAAGTTCTCTTGAGAAATATATCTACTATAAATTAATATAACGTACCTACGTGCCAATGATTAAAACGTATTGACATCACCACGTGATCCATCTATTATAAACACAACATAAAATTTTATAAAATATAGCAACCAGCTCGCGGCTTAACCCGTTTAAATTTCTGAATTATTTGTTTGTTTCGGTACAGGGAATTACGTTCCTGTTTTAATAAATAATGTATGCTTGCAGTGCACTTATGATTTCTAATTTGAAATTTATTAAAACCATGACATTTTCGATTTTCATTAAACAAATTATTATTGGAGCAATTAACAAAGTAATAGAATCAGCAATAATATTCATAAATTTTGTCGGTTTCTTGGTTTTTCTGTTAGTTGACGCTTATCTCAGAAACGACTTTAGCGATTTAAAGAGCTAAGACGTGAGCGCGGTGCGAGAGCGGTACAATCGGTTTAATTGTTTTTATTGTAATATTCGTCATGTATGAATAGTGTAATGATTAAATAACTGACCTTTATAACTATTTATTTATATCTTCATAGAGAAATGATAGCTTTGTTGGGCACTCATTTTAAGATAATAATTAAAATGACATATAAAACCTTATATATTATGTTGTAATTATTACAACGCATGCAAGGAAAAATCATTTTATAAAGTTGTTTAATTCTATTACATCCATACATCCATACATCCATACATCCATACATCCATACATCCATATATCCATACCTACCTACCTACCTACCTACCTACCTACCTACCTACCTACCTACCTACCTACTTACCTACCCACCTACCCACCTACCCACCAACCCACCTACCC
Organism: Heliconius sara; assembly: GCA_917862395.2. NCBI lineage: Eukaryota > Metazoa > Arthropoda > Insecta > Lepidoptera > Nymphalidae > Heliconius > Heliconius sara. The sequence continues at coordinate 1,647,753 of OU860795.2, forward strand.
ACCTACCCACCTACCCACCTACCCACCCTACCCACCTACCCACCACCCACCTACCCACTACCACACTACCTACCCACCTACCTACCCACCTACCTACCCACCTATCTACCCCCTACCTACCGACCTACATACCGACCTTACCTACCTACCTACCTACCTACCTACTACCTACCTACCCTACCTACCTACCTACCCTACCTACCCCTACCTACCCCACCTACCTACCCACCTACCTACCCACCTACCTACCCACCCACCTACCCACCACCTACCCTACCACCTACCCACCTACCTACCTACCCACCTACCCACCTACCTACCCACCTACCTACCCACCTACCTACCCACCTACCTACCCACCTACCCACCTACCTACCTACCCACCTACCTGCGCACCTACCTACCCACCTACCTACCTACCTACCCACCTACCTACCCACCTACCTACCCACCTACCTACCCACCTACCTACCCACCTACCTACCCACCTACCTACCTACCTACTTAAAATATAAAATAGATAGCGTTTCTAGTATCGAGTTCTACTATCTCAAATATAGCTTCTTGGAAACTTAAATACTTATATCTTTTGATAGAGTGAAGCTATTACAATGAAATAAACACTAAATGTTACTTTGATTTACTGGTAATTTTAACGTATAAAAGTTGCTTAAATATATTGTGTACTTTTGACGTGATGCGTGTTCACATAAACAGGAAAACAGACAAACAGACAAACAGACAAACAGACAAACAGACAAGAATTCCAAAAATGTTGGAAATGGATTCTGTTAGTTATCCTTTAACACCCTAGCTAATTTTTTTTTAAATATTTTCAATGTACAGAAACGACTTTTCTACAGATTTATTATAAGTATAGATTATGTATGGTTTGAAAGGCGTAAGCTTGTGACTGTAAACGTAAAGTTCGAAGTGGGTTCGATTCTCACTCGAGGAACTGAAATATTTAATATTTTCAATTTTTTCACTCTGATACCGCAGCTACACAGTGCTATACTGTGTTAAGATCCGCCATGAAGCTGGAAAAAAACTTGCAATGTTGGAAAGTCCAGGACGGAGTGTCTTAATACTAAGTTGAATCTCCAATATTTTTTTCACTCTGTATCCTGCACACAGCAATATAAGCAAACATGGGCATCAAGTGCTAAAACATTCCGTTCCCATTAGGAAAAGCATTGTGTATTGAATGGTGGAACTCAACGTCGCGCTTCGCTTCGTTATCGGAGAGAGTGCCACGACTAGTCTCTAACAACAAATATTTATAAAATATTGAAATACTAATATCCAGGTGCTACTGGGATATGTAGTCTACACGATGGTTGATTTCGAAACAGACGAAGAAAAAAAATATAAAAAAGCAGGAATTCCAGGCTTTGATTACTCTATTGTCATGGTGACGCCTTTGTTTGTGTATGAGGAATGTGTTTCACTGAACATGAGGATACTAGTTCGAGGTTTTCTAACGTAATTGTGTGTATACATTATATATACATATATATTTGTAATACTTTAGGCATTACAAATATATATGTATATATAATGTATCAAAAGAAGTCAGTCAGTCTTGGCGCAGAGATACAAGCGTCATAGCCGATAACTGAGGTTGTGGAGACAGGTTGTGGGTTCTATTCCCACTCGAGGAAATGAAATATTTAATATTAGAGTACCTTGACACTAGATTCTCATGTTCCCTCTGCATACTCTGCTATGTTTATACAGCGTTAAGCTAAAAAAACTTTCCAACCCTGCCATAAAAGAATATATTAAAAATATTCATTTTACTTTGCCCAAGTGAAAAATTATTTTCTCATTTTAACCAACCGACATTATTAAATTATTATGACGCTTTAAAATTGTTCAGATAATGTTTATAGTTTAATAAAAAATATGGCTTCTGCAATCCACAGTTTCTGTATCGGTGAGTATATGATTATATAATATATGATAGTAAGTGTGAAACGAGATCATTATACTAATACCTAAACATTTTTATTAAGTTCACGCTGTATTCCGTGTCCTCTTCATAGTAGGGTAGACAGAGGGTACCTGGGAACCTAATGTTAGGAAACTTCACTTTTAGTCACAAAAACTTTAATAACATATTGTATTTATTTTCTGACAAGCTTAGATGTGGTTTTACCACAATGGATGAATGAAAACAACTGAGAGATATATAGACAGACGCTTGAGACACTCTAAGGGTAAGTCGACTCTGACTACATGTATGTACGATATATTGAAATGATATTTGTGACGGTAGAAATCTCAGTCTTTTTCAATTTTTGCGATTTTAACTAGAGCATTTAACCAAACAGACTCTTGATGTTTTTAATATTATAACACTTTCGCGGACAAAGCTTTATTATTCGTCATTATTTGAGATTTTGATAAGGCACAATGTAGAATGACGTAAAAATGAATAAAAATATTTTTTTTAATTTTCATTAAGACTCTCACTCTATACATGTAGTCCTTTTGTAATTTTTACGATTATTCCTGCATATCATCGTAGGCAGAGGGAACCTACTTTTAAGACACTCCATCTCTCATATTCCACTCTTGGCTCTCCATAGTTGTTAGAATATGGCATGTAGGTCGGTACCTATATTTTGTATATTTATATGTTTCTGTATACAAAATACAAAAAAATATATAATTAGATCGCAGCACCAACCGTCCTATGAGTGACAGCAATATATTTTTCTCAAAGACTCTCATAACGTATTTAGAGACGGGGGTTAAATTTCCGGTGCCGGGATCAAGACCGGAACCTGTGACCTCTGACTCGTGACACTTGCCTTTATTTGGGATGACCCGCGAAACTCGATGACGCTTTGATATATAAAGGTATGGAACGTAATGGAATTTTGGTAATGCTGTCCCGTCCTAACATTTTTGGGTAGAGGGCACGAATGTTATAGGAGTGTTATGTGATTATGAATATTTTTTTTGTTTTTTTTTTTTCGGGTTTTTGATTATTTTTTCATTTATACATTTTTGTATTATAGTATTAATTTTGTAACTGTATTATATCTTCAATTGACGAGTAAATTTGTATCCGAATTATAATTTTTTACGACGGTTTTTCATCATGTTGCATTTTTAAAGTGTGAATCCACACTTAATAAAATAAAGGCTTAGTCAGAGCGTCTGGTCGGTTTCCAGGAGGCGCGGCTTCGAGTCCCGCTACGTTCAAATTGTTGTACATCAGTTATCAGTTTAATTAGTCTAGTTAAAACAAAAAATGCTATAAATATAAGCTTTTTGTTTCTATAATGGGCAGAAAATGGAGAACCAAGTGTCTTAGCACTCTCTTTACTCTTATTGTATGCGGACTTGCTTATACATCAAGAAAAAGGTAGGTTACGTTTATGATGCTCTAAGAATGAATTATCAAAGAAAACACCGCTTTTTCACTTAAAACTAGCTTGTGTATTTGTAGGTGTAAATCTAAAACTTGTAACTTTAAGAGTCCGTTCACATAATGCCTCGCAGTGAATAGCAAAACTTCATAGGATATTTCGCCTTTGAATCCACCTCCACCTGGAAGTAAGACAATGGCTTTCTCAACTTCAAAATTTTAACGTATTCTCTCTCTGTGTGTATATTATTTTTTATTATTACTTATTGAACAAGTGAAATTGTGATAATACTTTTAAAATATATCAAAAAATAAGAGCAATTTGGGAAATATTGTTTATAATAAATTTAATTTTATAAATATATCTATATTTCAAGCTTGACTTAAATCCAAGAATCCGTCATTAAATAAACAATAGATTAGAAGATTTGAACATTTAAATCTACGTCTTACTCGAAGCGTTTTTTTAATTTCCTTTCTCTTTTAACTACTATTCAACAAATAGTGGCTCAAAAATTGATCGGTCATTCCCCTGCCATAAGGCAGTTACGGCGCGAACCTAAAAAAAAAGAATTTGAACACACACACGATATTAATTAAAAATAATCTCGCCCATAATGTCCGATAAGAATCGAATCTGGTATATCTGAAATAACGAACAAAGCCACGCAATATAAACCTATTCACAGCTTTCCCGTGAAGTCCCATCACATGAGCTTATCAAACTAACACTTAAGTCGCCTCCCGCCATCAATATGCAAAGCACTTAACGATAGTCTACAATGGCGATTCTGACTTCCCTGACTTCCAGTCTTAGCTCTAGAGCACTTACGATATGTTCTAATTGAACCATTCGTGTGTTATAAATTTGGATGGTTTGGTGGAAAAGGAGATTGGAGTATTTTAACAATAGGTTCCCTCTGTTTACTGCTATTAGCGGGATACACCGTGAAGCTGAAAAAAAATAAATAAAATTAAAAAAAAATAAAAAGTGGAGAGTGGAAATGTTTCTGAAAAAGGACATACTATGCTCAGCGATGGATAATGACATAATCATTAATTATATTTAATCAGATATCAGATTTGATCTAATTACACCGCCATTAATGATAATGATGATTTGGATGATGATTCCCTCTGCCTACCAGTGTGCTGATTTTATTTTATTGATTTGTTTATATTTATCTTAATTTTAAATTTATATACGAGTATATACTAAGTTACTGTAGTCATATTTACCAACTCTTCTTATTTACAAATCCTATATTAGCTATGTTTTATATGTTTTTATGTATGGATGTTCCATTATGACACCTTTAAAGGATTCCCTGTCGGCAAGATTAGGATTCTGTTACTAATTCTACAATAGCCTGTCTCTTGGTATTATTGCTATTATTAAATTTACGTTAAATACTGAAAGTAACGTTCGCTGGCGGTTTTACACGCTTGGGCTTTATGTTTATTTCTTTGTTTTTCGTTTTGAATGGTGAGCGCACAAAAAATGTTTTAGGACAAACACATTTCGCACTTCAACACACAAAATCTTAAAATTTCCGTCTTGTGAAGTCTTGTGTCTTCGGACAAATCTCTTGTAATTTTTACTAATATATATAATTTTTGCTTCTCGCTGTATCCCGCACACAGCATGATAGGCAGAGAGAACTTAGTGTAAGAAACTCAATTTCCCACCTTCCGCTGAAATCTGGAGGACATGTTGAGTGGCGGAACTCAACGCCGCGCTTTGCCTCGACACCAGAGCGAAGAAATGGAAATAATTATTTCATTTCCTCGAGTGGGAATCGAACCTACAACCAGTCACGTTTACAAGCGCAGCTTGTGCCGGCCTCGATAACAATTTTCTTCAATAATAATGTATTAGATTTCTTACAATTTTTTGTTTTATAGTTTGAAAGCATATATAGGAGGAAGCGTATTTATTTATTGTTTTCTCGTTACATGAATTTAATGACAGTTCAAATATATTTAGAAAATTAAACAGAAAATATGTATTAATCAAGATTTCAGTACATATGTATATATAGTAAAATTAAAACACAAACTTCTGTTGTTGTTCTCTCACAAAGTTTATATTGAATTTGAAATTGGAAGAAACTAAACACAAGAATTTTCAGTTTATTCACTGTAAACAAGGATTTGAAATATTTCAATAAATTTATTTGAAACTGTTACTGGAGTCGTTATTAATATTTTGGAGATAATGTAAATAAGATTATGAATTAATACGAAGTTTCTTAATGAGTTGAATACGGTAATTAATATATTTTTAGGGTTGTTTTTGTTGTGGCTCTCCAAAACTTTTTATCTCAAGATTGCACGCAAATATCAATCTGAACCTAATATTGAATATTACGTCGATAGTATCTTACAGTATAATAAAAATCAAGCTTCTTAATCTGCTTTTATGTATCATTTTTGTTACATTCTGTATGAAATTAAGTTCTGTATGGTACTTCATGTGTATACTTCGAAAAATTAAAATTTATAGGAATTTCATAGATTAAATAACAAAACTTATATTCATTGTATTGTTGTTGTTTGTTGTTGTTGTTGTTGTTGTTGTGTTTCATTTCATAGTGTTGCCTTTCAGGTCCTCGGTGGCGAGTCCGGCCTGCACTTGACCCGTTTTATTCTATTTACATATTAAGATTCATTCTAAAAGGTCTGAAAGTGAAGAACGGAGTTTTTTGACACCAGGTTTTTTCAGGCCTGCTAACCCTGCTATATGCAATATAAAGAATGTATAAAAGTGAGCCTTACGTACAAACAAGGTCTCTGTTACACTAAAATGGTCAACTATTCAAATAAAACATTCAAATCTACCAACTTATATTAACTTTCTCCATCTCCACGTCACGTCAGCTTGCGAGAGAATTATATACTCATATTTCCCTGCATTTTTCATGTTTAACTTCGAACAACTTCTTTGAATTAGCGCGTTTCGCGACATTTTTATCACGTTTTCGACTTTTAAGCTGTTTATGATCGTTTTAGCGGAGTTTCAAGAATTTCTGTGGAGTCATCGTTGTGTGACTCGGAAATTTTCGCTTTCGTATTACGTGACTTTTATGTGTATAAAATTATTATGTTTAATGATGTGTTGAGAGGAATAATTTAATAATAATTAAATATAATTATATGGTAGAGAATGGAGTGTCTCAACACTAGTCTCTCTGCCTATATTAATGTGTGTAAGAAAGCGTAAACAAATATATAAAATTTTCGAATTAAGGATTTCTCGACAATTGTTTCTTTTAACTACAAAGATTTCGCTGTTCAATACACAGTCTTTTATGGATTGTAAAAATGAGGCCATCGCGACGCAGTGGCACATATGCCACTGAAATAAAAAACGCGACGGTTTTGAGTTTGATTCCTACGCTGGAGAGGGAATTATATAATATTATTATTTTCCTCGCTCCGGTAACAAGGCAAAGCGCTCAACACACAACGCCTCAAAAATTCAGCGGTAAGTGGGAAACAGAAGCGACTTGCCTTAATATTTTATTAATTTACCAAAATATTCGCCATAAATCCATTAAAATATTACAATTATGATATACTTAGTAGTTGTGAAAACCAAAAATATATAATGAACTGTAAACTAAAAGCAAATTTTAAATATATTTTACAAGGGATCAACGAAAAACAATAAACTGCTATAATATGCGTTACTCGTTGCAATAAAATTATTATTTGTGGTTAGTAGAACTTACATAGGATTAATTTATAACTTTTAATTACTCAATTCGTTTTGAATGATGTTTACCAAAAGTAAATTTTTGCCATTAATTGGCAAACATTTGTTTTAATTTTATTATTTTTGCAAACAAATGAAAGATGAATTTTAGGTCTTGCAGCAGCGCGATTGGGAGATAGAGAAGAGAAGAGATATTGTTGAGGAGATATTGTTGTAGATCTACTTTGAAGAATATTTGGTCAGGTATTGAACCTGACAAAATATTCTTATATTTTATAGAGATCCCCAAGTGTCAAGATTCAACCTAATTCAAGACATTGAGCTGAGTCCTTGACAAAATTCAACGCCGCGCTTTGTCAGCTTAAATCAAAATAATTAAAACATTGTAGCTTTTCATACAAGATATAGATAAGATATAATCTGATAAAAAAAATTATATTCAAAATATTTTCACAAATACACGTGTTCGCTTGTCAGATATATTATTGCATTTGATTTATGTGAGATAATAACAGTCCTCCATTATAAGATTGTAAGCTAAAATAAGTAAACGTCCCGACTAATAGGACTTAAGGCCGCCGTGGCTCGATGATACAATGATAAGACTATAAGCCCGATGGTTATTGGTTCGATTCTTATTTTTAGGAGAATGAAATATTTGAAATTACTACTATTAAAGCAAAACATGATATTCAATTCCACTACTCAACACAGTTCCTCAGAATACAGCGGGAAATGGGAACGGAAGTATCTTAATGGGAACGGAGTATCGTAAAACGAGGCCCACAGGTATTTTTTACCTATATCCATCTAGATCGAAACACAAAATTATCCAGAACAAGCTAATGGAAACACCTGTTGTAATAACCCTTTGAAATGCATCCAACAGGCATAAGACCAACGCAAAATCACGTACAAAGATCACATACATACGTTGAAAATCAAAGTACTTTGAGTATAGTAAATTTGTTCATGAATAATATTCGCATGTTGTTTTGAGCGTTCGAGTGCTTCCCTTTGCTTGACAGGCTACGATTGTTGACATCGCCTTGGTCTTTTGAAGTCGATGGGGATGTACTTAATAAGGTGAAAAGTATTTATGGTTAATGAATCTTTCTTTGAAATACGGAATTTGTGCTTGCTTTCTCGTATAATAGAGGTTATCTTTCTGGAAAAAGTTTAGAGTGAATAATTTTTTGTTTTCGTTTATATTTTTGTTTTTTTTTTGACTTATCAGGGCAGGTAATAATAGTAGTTCAAGTGGGGATCGAACCTACAACGTCTCAAGATCGGTCCCAATGCGTCAAAATGGTCTCATATCGGCTATTTTCTTTTATTTTTGGGATACGTATAGATAAATAAGATGGAAATTGGAGAACGGAGAGCAGGTGGATTATTTTTTACAAATAAAATCTTACCAATAAAAAAAACGTTCATTTTCAAAAATTTACCTATTTTCCACATTAGGCAAGAGTAAAAGGAAGTTTATACTATTTCCTGTACAAACACAAAGTAAGAATAAAAAGTGGGTCGCGTTAATCATGTCATGAAACACGTGAAGTTCAAAGAAACAGAGCTGTTTTCACACGTTAAGGGAATTTTCAAATACATTTTTATACACAACCCCAACGTAAGTTAGTGATCTTTTTCTTTTCTTTCTTCTTGTTGTATTTTGGTTGGGAAAGAAAAAAATTGTGATTGGGTCAATACATTCTGTATAATTGGAAATTTTTGTGTAATTGGAAATAATTATTTTTATAAATACGTATCATATTAATTTCTTTTCAGATAGGACTTTTAAAACTCGATCCTTTCTAGACCAGCTTTACTAGATTTCGGACAGATCGTGAAGCTGAACAATAATGTATTTCATGTGATTATTAGAGCCACGGTAAGAAAATGTTAGAAAAGTGACTTCTCACTAGGTGAATCTGTTTTTACGCTTTATCCCGCATATAGCACAGTAGGCAGAATCTAGGAACTTACTGTTAAGACACTCTGTTCCCATTAAATAATTTTCATTCTCTGCTTTCCACCGAATTTTTGAGGTATTGTGTGTTGAATCGCAGGACTCAACGCAGCGCATTGCGTCGTTACCGGAGCGATGAAATGAAGTGGGAATCGAACCCATAACCGTTAACAAACTCACGTTTGTACCACGACATCCTCTGTACCTATTTTCCCCTTAGTAATACAAATAATGATGTAATAAGTCATTTTTATTTTCCTTTTAGCTTGACACTGAATCCCGCATATAGAAGAGTCAGCAGAAAGAACCTAATATAACCATATTCCGATCTGCACTTTACGCCCAATTTTCGAGACATTGCGTGTTGATTGGCGAAACTCAACGCCATGCTTTATCTTGTTATGAAAAGTGAAAGCAGGTTCAATATCCACTGTAGTCTTTCACCCGAATGGAAATTGAACCCACAACCTTCGCTAAATCATCACTATTTAACTATATTTACTTTCTTATCTACTCCAAACAGATAAGTTACAAAAAAGACACTACAGCTTAACTTGAAACATTTAAGAGACAAAGCTTACTAAAAGTCCTTAAATTTATGAATACTATTAGAATATACTCCAAATTCCGTTGTTGAACTGTACGTGTTATCTATGTTTATAATGTTTAGCGAAATTTCGACTCTATGTAATATTAATAAAGTATTATTTTGACTGAATAAGTTAACGGTATGGTCTTAATTGCTCTACGTATGCATATAAGTTGTATAATAAAAATGTCTCACTTTGAAGTTGTTTAAATGCTTACTTAGCTTTTGTTTCTTGGTAATTTTTTAACTTTTAGATATGTTAATTGTTGTAGAATATTTTAATTACAAAGAATGATTCTGAAAAATATATTTATATTCTTAGTATATTTAAAGGTGAAGAGTTTGTTTGGTTGAAGGCACTAATCTCAGAAACTACTGGTACAGTTTTAAATAATATTTTTGATTTAAATTCGATAGATAGATAGAAAGATCGACAGAGATTCGTTTCTATGTAAGGAATCGGGTCTATATCTATAAATCCACTGTAATCGTATATCTTTAGATACCTAGCTCATGTCAGGTCAGTCGTGGCGCAGTGATACAAATGTGTGACAGTATACACGACTGGTGCTGCGATCCCCACCCGAGGAAATTAAATATTTAATTATGTGTATATTTTCGTTTTCTTCACTCTGGTGTCAAAGCAAAGCGCGGTGTTGAGTTCAGCCACTTAACAGAATTCAGAATTCAGCTGAAAATGCGAAAAAGAATGTCTAAACACTAGGTTCCCTCTGCCCACCTTGCTTTGCGATACAACAACAAGCTGATTTTTATAAAGAATCTGTATAAATTATATTTTTTTTTTAAATAATACGATGAAACATATGTTTACGGACATATTTATATCACTTATATATATTTGGAATATTTAGAGATTTTTTTTTTCAAAATATTGCAGTATACCGCCGAGGCCTAAAAGGTTTTTATAGCATTTTTTATACACTAAGAACATTAAAGTAAATCATTTTATATTACTTATGGCGTATGATTCCTTTTTTTTTTTTGTTTTCACGTTTGTATTATTGTGAAGTAGGCAAAAAGATTAAGGGATTTTTTTCGTAATTTCAGTGTAATATATCGAAATCTATTTTTTGCAAGGCACTTGTCGTGACGCAGATGCACACGTGTACGCTGTATACGCGACGGTTGCGGGTTCAATTCCCACTAGGTGCATTTAAAAATTTAATATTTTCATATCCTTCGCTTTGGTAACTAGAGACAAAGTGCGGCGTAACGGAGCGTCTAAACACTAGGTTCCTTATGCCTACACTGCTATGCAAGATACAGCGTGGATCTAAAATAAAGTAATATGTACCTCTCATTCCTCCAATAGTAATCCGAACCCACACACGTCAGTCGCAATATGCCACCAAATTAAATTAAAAATTCAAGTTAAAAAATAAATTAGCACGAACGAAATACATACCGTAGTTAAAAGGTCACATTACATAGTTGCATCGAATTGATGGAAAATTGCAGAGTATAGCACTTGCACTTGGTGGGCTCCTGTAACAGGAAATCTATTTAGGTATTCAAAATTAGAGTTTTGAATATGGCAATGTGAGACATTGCCTGTTGAGTGGCGGTGTTCAACGCTGCGCTGCCTCGTTACCAGAGGGAGGAAATGAAAACGTTAAATATTTCAATTCCTGGGAATCGAATCCACAACCTGTCGTGTTAAGTCGTACGACTGAACAGAACAGCAACAGAATTCGGCAGGGAAGTGAGAAAAGGAAGTGTTTCATTAGGAACCATATCGATTGCCAGGTTCCCTCTGCCTATCCTGCCATATGAGAGAATCTGTCTAGGGTAGACAGAGGAAATCGGTCAAAATTTTAAATTATAAAAACCTTAAAGTTGCTTTTTTTAAAATATATTTAAAAAATTAAAGTTTAAATATTTATTTAATTCAAAAATATTTTATATCTTTCTACACATATATAAAGGTTCGGCTATAAATCTTTGATCATTTCAAAATTTTTCACCGTGACTGAACGAAGTATACGAGATTCAATCGGGGCCGGGGCCGCGTTCGCCTGTAATTGCTGACCTATTGTAGGATTTTGATGGCACAATCCTACAATTACTTACGCCCATTACTTTTCGTTTTATTAAAAGCGATAGGATAATTTACTCGAGATCACCTTTAATTTGTGTTGTAGAGTATTGGATGAAACGTGATTTGTTTCCTCCCTCTATTTGTTTTTCTAAAAGTAGATTCATTCATTTTATATTTTTTAACATATAAATATCCCTGACAAAACTGTATAGAATTATTGTAATACATATTTTTTTATTTTAAGAACTCTAAACTAGTATCAATAAGACATTCCGTTCTCCGATTCGATTGTGGAAACTAGAATATAAACAATTTTTGTTTAAAATACAAAAGTAATTTCTTGATCTGAGCTGATTAGACTATTGTCAATTTTTAATTTAGATTCAAAGTTATCCAGTTCCAATTTCACAATTTATTGTATTTCATGTCATTTTAATTTTGACACGATAAGTTGCAGATGTTCAGCGACTGCCACATTTAATGGGCACGACACTCCGTACCAGGCAGTGGTCTAATGACAAAAAAGAGGTATCGAAGACGACCTGTTACTGTTCTGAGTGTCAAGTCAGTAGAAGGAATAAAATCCACTCCAATCCCCACTCCAATCTCCACTTTCCGCGGTAGAAAAATATTATAATTTTTTTACCCCCGATTGGAGAATGCAATGATCGTGGATTTAAGTCCACGATCATTGCATTTTCCTTCCGTAGTTATTCTACTGTTCCTTAACAGCCTTCAAAATTACAATTGTAATTGTAATTGTGGGGTCGTTCGAGTATTACGTAAGCACTGTAGGGGGCGGCGGGGACTTGGGTTTGTTTATTTTTGATGACATGGGGAGTGGGGAGTATTAAAATAAACCACAAAACATGGGATTAATGAAATATTTTTAGGAGGATTGCTTATTTTTGATGACATAGGGGAGGGCGTGGGTCAATGAAACTGCAAAAAAACTGCTTACGTAATACTTGAACGGCCCCTTTGTTAAAATTTACTACTATTTATTGTTTTTATATCATTTTATTAGTACTTCTTTTAGTAATTTCATATTTTTTGTTGGTTTTACTTTTATAGGGTTATCGAGTCTTAATGGATTAAATTGATGGTGCTTCTTCGAGGCTTCATTTTAATTCGAGGATAAATTCCTTTTTAATTCAATTTCAAATTACTTATATAACCAGCTGCGTTTATTTTGAACTAGCAGCCCGCTGGCGGCTTCGCCCGCTGAAACTACATGATTATTGATTTAATAAACAGAATTGATTGACAACTATAATGACTTCTAATGTTATTTTTTTACTACATTACCGTAATTTCTATAAGAATTTTTAATTGTTTTGAATAAAAAAAAAATACCAATGTTGATATTTGATATTTATAAAATACACATAAATCTAATTTTTTATTATACGTACTTATATATTTTTGTAACAGTACGTTCTTTTTATCTATGTTATGTAAGTCTCATCATAATTTAAAAACTCTATTAAATGTGCTGATGTCAGTGAATTATTTAATTTACTGCTTCAGAAACAGCCTTAAATGTTAAATTATTGATTTGGTAAGAATTCATAATATTCTTTGTAAAATAAATTGTAATGATTATTAGTTAAATGTACAATTGGTAAATATGTAGTTATTACAAAGTACACTTAGATAGGATGTTTTTAGGCATTTTTATATAGATTTATTTCAAACGAACGAACGAACCAAAAAATATATGTATGTACATGATATTTTATTGAAGATTAAATCGTTCTTCATCTCTGTGTTGAATTAATTACCACTTAAACTTAACTGTTATGATTTATGAAGGTAATCTCCATTAACAATTTAACTTTTGTTTACTTTATTGTATAATTTTGTTTACTTTATTGTATAAAATATTATATAATAGTGCTTCAAAAATATATATTTTTATCGATAGTCACATTATAACTAAGACGCTTAGAATGTCATTCTTTGGCCAAGAATCTTACCAGCGCGATTGCTATATAACATTCGTATGCAAACTAATGCCTTGAGTTCATTCAAATGACGATAACTTTTTTTTAAATGAACCGATTTTAATGAACCAAACTTTAATAGCTTAGTTCAGTTAAAACAGTGCAGTTAAAGCAATTGGTGAATTTTCAAGTAAATCGGTTTAGTACTTTTAGAGAAAAATGTGGACAAAAAAATATCGACAGACAGACAGACAGACAGAAAGACAGACAGATAGACAGGCAGACAAGAAATTCAAAAAACATCTTTTTGCTTTCCATTATTTTTTTTAAGTGTCTCTCTATCCATTCATCAAAATTACTAAATGTAGAGACAAAATATTTTTACTGTCTTATTATATATAGAGAAGAGGTTATTTTTTGTTGTATAAGATTATTAACAAGAAATTCGTCTTGACTCTAGAAACTGGTTTTTTTTCAGATACGTAATCTAATTCTAAAAGATCCAACGCTGCGCTTTGCCTCGATATAAAACCGAGGATATGAAAAACCGAGGATATGAAAATATTAAATATTTCATTTCCTCTAGTGGAAATCGAACCCACAATCGTCGCATTTATAGTCAAAACTACGACGGCCTCATTCTCAAATATCATCTAAATACTTACAACAATAGAATTAAAACAACAAGTACTTTAAACATTTTTAAAAGCATATAAAACTACAACTACTCGCATAATTTTAACATGAAATGTGAATAAATCAAAACTATGCGAAATGTGTCCTTTATTGAATTCCATTGGGATTTTCAAAAGTTTAATGGACATCAGATATTGAAATACTGAATATTTTTATATTACATTTTCTTATAATAGTGAATATTTGTAAATTCTTAACAAATGAACATCTATACTTATAACGAAAATTTAACTGATCGGTGTCTGTCTGTACATGAGAGATTTATTAGAAAAAAATGTTATTGTGGCCATTTTTCAATGTAATACGACCTTAATCAATGATTTTTAATTTTTCATCTATTTATCGATTTGTCCCTGTGTTTATTAACGCTTTTCCAAGAAACAATAAAATACTATAAATACTTTTCTCTTTAAGCTTATGCTACTAAAAATAGGATTCGCCATGTGGAGCTGACTCTTATTAGAATAGGATTATTTTTATTTGTTTGAAAGCGAGCCATTGAATTAATTCACTTAACACGCAATTTCTCTAATTCAGGGGAAAAGTAGAGAGCGTATTTAATATTGCATAAACTCGCTTATAACGTGGCGTAGCGCGGCTTAAATTTCACAACTCAATACGTAATGTTTCGAGAATTTGATAAAAATGGAGATCAAAAGTATCCTAACACAGGTTACTTGTGCCTATTCTGCTATGTGTGGGCTACAGCGTGAAAATAAAGAAAATTAAGTGGTACGGTCTTGACACTAATTTCGCTTTGTGTACTTTGCTATATTCAAGAGACAAACAAAAAGAAAGATATAAAGGAAGGGAAATTTTTTAAGGCAAGAGAATCAAGACAGCATCATTTGACCGTCTTGGCGCAGTAGAGTCTGACTATAGACGCGAATATTTTTGATTCGATACGAAAATATATTTTTTTATACTTGTTTCAAACGATTTATACTTGTTCGCTCTGGTAGACAAATCACGGCGTTGAGTTCCAACGATCAACATTCAACACGTAATATTAAACGAGATGGGTTTTATATAAGTTGAAAAGATTAAAGCTGAGGTTTGTTTCTTAGTGCTCATATAGTCTTACTTTGACAATTTAAGTTAACCTAATTACATTTACCTTATAAGCTACTTTGTATGCTGCACTTAGAGACGTCAATTAGTATATAACTAGCGTTGGGTAGAAGCAAAGGTTAACCTTTAGGTCACCTTGGCCTAAAAAATAAATTTTAAGCAGAGGAAATATATTGTCAATTTACTCTGTTAAAGCCGCTAGTTGCAGAGATCCGTTCTGAGCAGTTCATACAAATACCAAAGTGTGGAAATGAAAATATTTGATTAATTCGACTTCGATTTGAAAGTGAGAGCCTATCAGAGGTAACGTAAACTAAGTACATATCTCTGTCTGGGAGGATGACTAAGTTATCGGATTAGTCTAGGTACTTATATGGAGTTCAAGACTTTTCTTCAGTTTCTTCTAATTATGGATTAAACCTTAAAATGAAAAAGATAATGTTAGTACAAATAATCTTATATTGTAACGACAAAACCTTGAAATAAAATTAAAATCCCTAGTCGCATAAAACGAGGAGAAAGCTATTATAAAATTGCAGATCAACAACTTCACAACCACTGCACTGGCTGTGCCTGATCAAAAACAAAAGAAGAGAGCTCAATTAAAAAACGTCGTTCGCAGATAGACGGCGTGTCGATAAGTCTTTGTAGCTAGAATGGTATCGAAATCGATATATTCAATTTGCAAATGTCTGAAAAACCAACAGTCTTGCTTTGAAGTCGGTTGTGGGTTGTGTTCCAAGGTTAGATTATTCTTTTTAAAAGTGAATTGACGACGGACAACAATCAAATTGTTGAAAATAAACTACAAGAATGTATTTTTTTTTAGCTTCATGGTCTTTTGGCACATATGTATTTCAGGGTATGCAGAGGTAATCTAGTGTAACCCAACTTTCAAGACATTGTGTATCAAATGATATGAACTCAGCGTAGTGCTTTGTCTTAGCAGAGTGTGGTAATGGAAAAATCCCCCAAGCGGAGTTAAGCCCACAACTGATTTATAGCCAGACACTGACCCAATACGGCACAATGGTGATATATGTATGTATATATGTGTGTAAGAAACAGAAACTTTTAAAACACTATACAACCACTGCGCCACGTGTTATTCCACGTAGCAAAAAGTAAATCTAATTTGGTAACTAGTTTGTTGTTCGAGTTATCAATCATTTACTTCCATAATATAACACAACTTTTATATTCAATAATAAATTATTTTATCATGTCATGCTGCTGAGGCAAGACTGTATGCACGATAGTCATGGACTTAAAGACTTAAGACATTGTTAAAAACCAGCTTAACCTTTTGATGCATGGCGGGGTGGATACCCCACAGGAAATGAAAGTATTAAAAATAAATTCCGATTTCCCAAGTGTAGATTGAACCCACAGCCGTTGCTTATCGCGATGAGATACAATAATATTCGAATTCTGTTATTGTGGCGGGCTTTGGTTCCATCCCCAGTCAAATGGTTGTATTAAATTATATTTTTAAAATATATTTTCATTTATCTACTCTAGTAAATATAGCGCGGCGAAGAGTTCCGACATTTGGTAGGCAATATTAACAACAACGTAGAGGGTTTACACTATGTTCCTTCCGTATTAAGCGAGAGCGTATGCGAGAAAAAGTGTGAAGCTTCACGCTTAAGCTCCCGATCAACATATTAATAGTGAAAATTTTTGAGACTGGACCTGGTTCCAGTTTTGCGCAAAAAATACTTAATACATATAGATGAAACTTTGCAATAATATAATTAATACATCAGAATAACAAACAGACTATGAGCTACTTAGATTTTGTATAATCTGGTTATTAATTAATAATAACTAGCATTATTTAAGCAAGCGTGTCGGTATTTTTGTATAAAATTTGAATCAACAGTTATCGTGATCGGCAATGATAATTCTACTTGACAGCGCTACAAGGTTGACTTAAGTAACTATAAATATTTTATTTTTCGGTTATAAATATACACGCGAATATAAATTTTACGTTTCACGGTGCAAAACACAATAGTTACAGCATACATACTCAAAGGAACTCGATTGAGTTTCGAAACTATATTTTTTTTGTCGTATTTTTTTATAGTATCCGAGCCCGCGTCGGTTTGCCGACAAAATAAAATTAGCGAGTGTATTCCACTATTTCATGGTATGCACTCAATTTTTACTCTCTGATGACTTGGTCGGATGATGTAAAAATGTTTCGTCTATGTATGTATAATATTTTTGAGGTAATTTAAATGTTATGGCTTTGCAAATATGTTTACCTAAGAGTAAATCACATTTTGGTTTAATTATGAAACGCGATATCAGAGATTTAGCTTCACGCTGTCTTCCGCACATAGCAGGGTAGACGGAAGGAACTTAGGAGTCTAGTGTTATGACAGTCTGTGACCCATTACGTTCCTCATTTTTCGCTGGATTCTTTAGCGTGGGGGAAGTGGGGGAACTCAACGGCGCTTTTGGTCTCGTAACCAGAGCGATCACTAAAGAACATATAAAATAATTCATTTCCTCGAGTAGGAATCGAACCTACTACCGTCATCTATCTATAACTTAGTATTGATAACGCATTATAATAAAATCCATATTTTTACTTCATATATTCTTCAATTCGGCAGAAAGTGGAGAACGGAGTGTCTTAACACTAGGTTCCCTCTGCCTACCCTGCTGTGTGCGGGATACAGCGTGAAGCTAACTTATTTTTTATTTTTTATATATTCGTAAGCTGAGAAAATATTGAGATGAGTCCTTAGATTTTTATATTTAAGATTTTTTAATTTTTTTTAAGATTTTACAAGTGAAACAAAAGCAAAAAGTGTTACATCATAATATTTAATACAGAATTGTTTACAATACACACTACATTTCATAATGTTCACGCTGACTAAACTGTGTGTCAGTCACAACAATTACCGCTGTGATTGATCTCGATACGATTCACGCTAGCGTCCGCTGTTGTTTTAAATATTTCGTTTGTTCTGGTTTAATATCCATTAGTGATGTTTTAATTTTAATATGGGAATTTTTTTTGGTTGAAAGAATTTATATTGTACATTTCTATTTTTTTTCTATTTCCATATATCAAAATTAAACAAGGAATTCCTAAAGGAAAGAATTATTCTAAGAAAGAAGAGTTCTAGAGAATTCGGCGGAAAGTGGGGAGAGTATTAATGAGAACAAGTCGCTGTAACAATAGGTTCCCAGGTTCCCTAAGCAGAGTATGCTTACATTGCTATGAGCGTGATACTGAATGTGCCGTGTGATAATTCAGTGAAAAGTAAGCTAGAAAAGTTAGAGTTCTGTTACCCAGAGTGTCTTAACGTACCCAGAATGTGGGAGACAGCGTGAAGATAAAAAAAAGTACTTACCCCAAATCAAATTTCATAATTACATCACAATGTGATTTTACTTTAAGCCTTACATATCTACATAGCAGACTAAGGAAAGAAAAATACACAAACTAAACAATACTAAAATTAACTTAAAAAAATATATATATATTATATACGACGAAACATTTTACATCACCCAACCAAGTCATCAGAGAGTAAAAATTGAGTGCATACCATGAAATAGTGGAATACACTCGCTAATTTTATTTTGTAGGCAAACTGACGCGGGCTCGGATACTGTAAAAAAAATACTACACAAAAAAATATAGTTTCGAAACTCAATCGAGTTCCTTTGAATATGTATGCTGTAACTATTGTGTTTTGCACCGTGAAACGTAAAATTTATATTCGTGTGTATATTTATAACCGAAAAATAAAATATTTATAGTTATTTAAGTCAACCTTGTAGCGCTGTCAAGTAGAACTATCATTGCCGATCACGATAACTGTTGATTACTATTCACGCAGTTTAAAATAAAAATAAATAATTCTGCTTCACGTTGTATCTCGCACACAGCAGAATAAGCAGAGAGGACCTAGTGTTAAGACACTCCTAACACTCCGTTCCCCCCTATGTGTGTTAAGTGGCGGAACTTAACGCCGCGTTGTGTCTCGTCACCAGAACAAAGAAATGAAAATATAAATGTAAATAAATATTTGATTTCCTCGAACTCACAGCCAGTCGCATTTACAGTCACCGTTTGTACCCATTCGCCACGACTGGATTATTTATTTAATAACCAAATTATACAATATCTACGTAATTTGTAGTCTGTTATTCTGATATATAACCTGTTTTACTGCAAAGATTCATTTAAATCTATCTATCTATCTTTTTGCGCGAAAGTGGAAACATCCAACTTCACAAACTTTCACTATTATAATATTAATAGAAATCTTAAATGAGAAGCGTCACGCTTTTACTCGCAGAAGCTCTCGCTTGATGCAGAAGGAACGTAATGTTAAAACACTCAGTTCTTGTCGATATTGTCTGTTGAGTGACGGAACTCATCGTCGCGCTTCATTTACCAGAGTAGTAATGACAATAAATTTAATAAACTACTCGACTGGATGACGCAGTCCGCCATAAAAAGCTCAAAATATTTTTATATCTAACTTATATATAACTGCATCAAGCAGTGGTTGTGGGTTCAAGCCACACTGAATATATTTTTAATCATTTTTGTTTTCTCGCATTGATAGACAAATTGTAACATTGAATTTCACGACTAATTTACACAGTATTTTGAAAATTGGTTGGAATTTGAGCTGTTTAACCCTCTATATAGCAAGTTTTGTTTTATATGTAAAAGGATAAGGGAATGCACTATATTTATTAAAATAACTTGAAATTTAAAAACGTCTTGAGGCGGAAATCGTATCCACGACTATCGTGCATACAGTTTTGTAGACACTGCTACAGTGAATACTGAATTATAATGAAAATAATTCAGTATTGAATAAAAACTATATATTTTTTTGTATTATGAAAGTTAATGATTAGTTCTTTGATTTTCACGATTATTACACATATTAAATGAAACTAATTTAACCGGATTAATCGCGTATATTTAAGATTTTTACATTTTTGGAAACCCGACGTTTCGAACACTTTACAGTAGTCCGTGGTCACGGGTAGAGTCTACTGTAAAGTGTTACTACTGTAAAGTGTTCGAAACGTCGGGTTTCCAAAAATGTAAAAATCTTAAATATACGCGATTAATCCGGTTAAATTAGTTTCATTTAATAAGTTAATGATTGATAGCTGATTGAACAACAAACTCTGAGTTACCAAATTTCATTTATGTTTTGCCCCGTGTAATAATACGTACTATCGGGGTGTATTGGGTCAGGGTCTGGCTGTGTAGGTGTTGTGAGTTCAACTCCACTCGGGGATATTTTTTCATTTTTACTCTCTGCTAAGACAAAGCATTATATTGAGCTTATGCTATTTAATATAAAATTGGAAGAAATGTCAAAATCAGTGTAGCTTTACCCTAGGTTTCCTCTGTCTACAATGCTACCATAAGCGAAAAATCATTAAGCTAAAAAAATAAATAGAAGTAAATTTTTTTTTTAAGAAAATCCATCGTTAATCCATTTTGGGCGAATCAAAGAAAATACTCTAATCTCGGAACACAACCCGCAACCACCTTCAAAGGCAGACGGCGCTACTGTTTTTTCAGATATTTGCAAATTGAATATATCGTTTTCGATACCATTCTAGCTATCGACACGCCGACTATCTGCGAATGACGTTTTTTAATTGAGCTCTCTTCTTTTGTTTTTGATCAGGCACAGCCAGTGCAGTGGTTATGGAGTTGTTGATCTGCAGTTTCATAATAGCCTTCTCATCGTTTCATACGACTAGGGATTTTAATTTTATTTCAAAATTTTGTCGTTACAATATAAGATTAATTTACATTAAGATTTTATATTTTAAATCTTGTTCCACATTTAGGCAAGATTTTTTTAGTTTTTTTTAATTTTTTTTTTTAATTTTTTAATGTGGTAAGTTTCGAATCCGCACCTCTTAGCTTTCACCACCAATCAATAATTATTCTCATCAAACTATGTCGAAATTCTTATCAGGTTTATAAAATTTTTTTATGTATAGTACCTACTGTTGGGAACTGACTTTGCGCTGTAATGTTCTGTAGAAGTTGTGTAAAAAATTACGTTATTTTCTCTGGAACATGTGGAATTTGTATGTTTTAAAAATTCTAGTTTCAGTATATTTTATTAGATTTTTTTAATGTTATTTTAAATTATACCTGCGGCGTTGAGTTCTGCCACTCAACACGCAATGCCTCCAGAATTCGGCAGAAAGTGGGGAACGGAGTGTCTAAAAAACATTAGGTTCCCTCTGCCTACCCTGCTGTGTGCGGGATACAGCGTGAAGCTGATTTTTTTTTTTTTTTTAAATTATACCGAGGCCACCGTGGCGCAAACGTGTGGCTAAAGTCGCGACGTTTGTAGGTTCGATTCCCAGTCGGGTAAATGAAATATTTATTATAATCTTTAATAGAAACAAACACCATCTACACTGAAGCTTCACTCTGTATCCCACACAGTACGCAAAGGGAACCCGAAAACCTAGTGCTAAAACTCCGTTCCCATAAACACACGTTCTTTACCCACATAATAGAAACTCACTCACTCACTCACTGAAAATTAAATCAAAAAACCTCCACAATCAAAAGCGAAATAGTCACGTCAGTTCAAATCGACATATTCTAGTCAGTGTCGCAATCAGTCAACGACATTACACTCCATGTCGAACGACCACAGAATGGTCAGCTTGTCAATACCACTAACTGTTACAAGATAATAGCTATGTAATCGATGGATCCAGTGGAAATTATAGCTTGCTATAGCTTTAGGTTAGCTTCATATTATTGAAATTACGGATTTAGTAGGTAATATGCTTGTGTTCTTGATATAGTCGTGACTGAAATGGGATAGTAGATGATAATTATAGACTGCTATAGGATATTATATAGATTATGTAGGTATTTGTTGTATGAAACAGGTTTTAGGCTGATTTAAATTGGGAAAACTTGGTGTAGTGGGCAACGTGTGGCTGTTAATGAGATGGTTCAATCGATGTGGCGGGATGGATTATTTTGCATTTTCTCACTCTAGCAAAGAGACAAAGAGCAGCGTTAAGTTTCGCCAATTAACACGTAATAGTAGGGGAATATTCCCTCTGCCTAGTCTGCTGTGTGTGGGATACAGCGTGAAGCTAGGAAGCAAATGAAATAGCTAAGTAGTGAATTACTCTAGATTCTATCAGTTTTCCTAGCTAAGCAGGAAATGTGTGAAGTTAATATATATTAAAATATATATGGCAGATGTGAAACATCTTGTTTGTACAAGTAATATGCACAAAAGACGAGATTATTACAGAAACTAAATATAGTATAATGGAAAAAAATTGTGTTACGAATTTCTTACAAAATATGGTGACTTTACTTAATAAACTTTTATTTACATTTAATATAAAATTTGATATTAATTTCAAATTGCCACCTTGTACATATATATGTATACCTTAGTGTAGCGTGGCGACACGTCGCCACGGAAAGCGTTGCCACAAAAAAAAACATGCCTGCAAAACATAGGAACATGATGAACTAGCTCGAAAAGCTTTAAGCCCGATTAAAGAGATCCACGAATGTCGCCTCGACACCAGAGCGAAGAAATGGAAATATAAATTTAAGTACATATTTCATCTCCTCGAGTGGGGATCGAACCCACAACCAGTCGATTTTACAGCGCCCCTGCACCCCTGCCCCACGACTGGCCTCAATATTTTTTTCTGGATAGCACCAAACTTCGTAAAATACAACAGCATAAACAACATAATAATCAGGTCACCTAGAAAGTACTTGTCAAATAAAAAATATACTATTTTCTAAGCGTATCAATCTCACACACACGTACATACAACCATAATACACACAAGTACAATTAAATCACACTATTTTTTTTCTCATACGTTTTCCGACATTCTGTCACCGTCGCATAGAATAGAATAGATGATAAAAATCGAAATGCTAAACTAATCGGTTTTATCTACAGATATTTTTCTTTACAAGGACGGCCTATTGGCGCAGTGGAAGAACGTTTCATTATAGAGTTCGTCGTAGTTGTGGCAATCTACATTCGGGGAAATAAGTTATATTCTTTTTTCCCCCTTTGATCCAAGGCGCGTGACGCGACGGTTGTCGATTCGATTCCTACTTGCGGGAATGAATGATTACTTATTAATATTTTCATTTTTTCGATCTTGTACCAGTCCGAAAATCGTGAAAATCATTGTGGTTCCATCACCTAATACGCAATACCTCAAAAATTCAGCGATAAATTGGGAACGGAATCTTAATACTATGTTTACTTACTAGGAACCTGAGCTAAAAAAGAATCCAAAATATTATTTTAATCCATATATATTTTTCCCTTACAAAGAAATATATATTTTTCGCGACATTCAAAGATGTTTATGTAATCGTTTATTATACGTTAGCCTAGTTTTTGAGGCAGCGCCGTTGTTACGCACAGGAAGTGGGACAATAATAATCGTCATATATAACTTTTTTGTGAATCACAGCTGAAATGGAAGTTATTTTGTTTGTAAACTGTAATTTCGGTGAGACAATGGGCCTATTGTAAATGGATAGTGGGTTCAAAAAGACAAAGCGTTAAGGATATTTCGCAGATTTGGTAAGCATATTTTGTTGTTTGAGGCAGTCGTGGTGCAGTAGAACGGAATGAGAATGCAGACGCTACGTATGTATGTGCGTAGAGGGAATATATATTTTTTTATTTTTTCCCTCTCGTAATAACGTGGCGATGAGTTACGTTTCTATGCATGGAATGTTGCGAAAATTAGAAAATAAAGAGTCTTATTATAAGTAATTATTTAAAAAAATCATATTAAATTAAATCAACTTCACGCTGTGTCCTGCGCACAGTAGGGTGGGCAGACGGAACCTAGTGTTAACATACTCCGTTTCCCACTTTCCGCCAAGTTCTGAAGGCATTGCGTGTTGAGTGGCTAAACTCAATGCCATGCTTTACCTCGACACCAGAGCGAAGAAATAAAAATATAAAAATGTAAATAAATATTAAATTTTTCTGAGTGGGGATCGAACCCACAACCAGTCGATTTTACAGTAACATTTTGTGCCCCTGCGCCAGGACTGGCCTCAAAGTAAGTATTTAACTTAAGAATATACATAAGAGTGATAAATTAATTTGTTCGTACTTTTTTCTACTTTTAATAAGGAAATATATCTTTCCTCACCTTTCTCCTACATAAATTTGCGCTAGAAATTCAAAACGCACCGCAATATGACTGAAATAAAAAAAGAACACATTTTTTCCATAAAACTGATTTACCTGATAAAATTTTGTAAACTCCATGTCTAGTAAAAGCAATAAACCATTTTAAATACTCTAAACCTAACATTTTCAAATGGATATATTAATTAAAAAATATATATTATAAGTTTGACTTTTGGCTTGATCGGAAAATGGAAATGTGGTATTCAACGTGAAGCAAAAAAAACTATGTATTAAGAAAAAAAATTATATAATTTTAAAAATTACACATGTAAAATATAATAACTTTTACATCTTAGCTCGGAAAATCTACAAATATTGTAATTATTACATTTGATTAAAAAAAATATGCTAGATTTTACTACCTGCCATGAAACTTCTAACATTGGCAGAAATTGGATTACGGAGTCTCTTATAACCTCTAAAATCAATAATAACACAAAAATAAACAATTTACAAGCATACTACCAAATATTTTCTTCACAGGAGAAGATGTAGTAATCTCTAAGGAACATCTCAAAGCGTGAATTGATTTATTTTATTACAGAATCCCCCATAAGTAGGATAATCGTAAAAATACGTAGACAAAATAACCTTACTTTCCCTTATAAATGTTGACTGTTTGTTGTATCGCAATTTAGTAGTAAGCGGGAAATATATTTTGTAGGTTATTATTTATTTTCTTCACGCTGTATCACGCATATTGTAGGGAGGTGGATGGAGTGCAATGTTAAGCCACGCCGCGTTATTTGTCACACTACTGCTTAATTTCCGAGACATTGAGAGTATCGAGAGGAACGCTGCACTTTGTCTCATCATCAAAATAAGGAAATGAAAATTATTAATTCTTCTGAACCCACGAAAAGGGGAATGATACTTCATTTTCATCATATCCTAATTATATTCAAAATCTCTTTAAGTTTGATTATAGCATTAATTTTAAATATTTTAATTGGTTCATCTAGATCAGTTACACAAATATCGGTATAAAGTTTTACCAAGTAACACACAATGTCTCCTTATATTGACGGTAAGCGTAGAACGGAGTGTCTCAACACTAGCCGTCCAAACAAAAATATAAATATGTGAATGTAAGAAGACAAAATAATGCCTTTTTCTTTACTACATATTTTACCACTGTTTATGATGTTTGTAACTCCACCACCTATCACCTCTTCGTAGTGAGCGAGAAGTATACTTGTATTTATTTATGATCAACTATTTGCCTCCATAATATCTTTATTTTTCTCTTCGAGTGTCGTTGCGTAAGCGCTTGGATATAAGGAAACCGATTTCTGCGTTTCTCTAACTCGATTATGATTCCATTTGCCTGAGCTTTACGTTTTTGGTAAGAATTTATTTGATCTGTGATTTTTTTACATATATTTTTCTATAATAATAGATTTTTTCTTGAACTATTTAGGCATAATTCTTTTAAGATTTTACAAACGTGTAGTTTTATTTAGTCTTATCGATTACCGATTTTAAATAGCCACTAGAAAATCTAAATAAGGAGATAATCTAATACTCACTTCCTTCATTTTCTATTTATTTATAGGCCCGTCTTGGTGCAGGGGAACAAAGTGACTGTAAGCGCGACTGGTTGTGGTTTCGACCACCACTCGAGGACATAAAACATTTACTTAAATTTATATATTCATTTCTTTTCTCTGGTGTTGAGACAAAGCGCGGCGTTGGGTGCAGCACGCAATGCCTCAAGAATTTAGCGGAAAGTGGGGAACGGAGTATCTTATCTATTGCTAAGGGAGGGAACCTAGTGGTTCCCTCTGCCTACCTTGCTGTGTGCGCGATTTGATTTGATTTTCATTCATTTAGAACAGCTCCCTAGGAACTAGGAGGTGCAACCAAACTCCGTATTTTATCTAATAGACCAAGGACGTTTCAATAATTATCACCATAATTATTTCAGCCTAACGATACCCATACTTATATATACATACAACTTCTTTAACTGATTTTCATTGTCATCAACCATTTCTTTCACTCTTATCAAATCACCATAAAGAAAAATATCTCAAGAACTACTCGACCGAGAAAGACTATAGGTTACTTTATTTACGCTGATCGTTGCAATGCATAATACCTGGGGTCAGAGTAACCTCGCTAAAGTGTATCACAATTAGAATGAGTCGTTTGTCATAAAAAAAAATTTAGGTACCTAAGATATTGAAGATATTTTTTTGATTGATGCTGACGAAGTTGTGGGTGAGTTATAGTGATTTCTAGGATTTGTAATAGGATATATATAATTTTATTTTTTTAGCGTCACGCTGCATCCCGCATATATCAGGAAGGGAATTCGGGAACCTTTCCGACGAATTTTGGCGGCATTGCGTATTAAGTAGCATAGATCACTAATAGTGATAAGGTCGCCTTTGCATACTACCTCTGTGCGCAAAATGTTTTTTTTTTTATTTTATTTTTGTGTTTATTTTATATTGGTATTCCTATTTCTCTTGTAAAATTTTGTATTTCCACTGTGTATGCAATAAAGAGTTTTATCTATCTATCTAAGTAGCGGAACTCATTGCCACACTTTGCCTTGTCACGAGAGCGAATAAATTAATATATTAAATATTTAATTAACTTGAGTAGGAATCAAACCTTCAACCGTTACGTTAACAGTCGCATACTTGGCCACCCCTGTACCACGACTGGCCAAATTGTGCAATGGCTGTTTAATTTTAGTTTAGAATAAAAAAATAGTTTCAACAATCTGCCAATTTCATCTGGCAACCAGAGAGAGATTTCATTTAAAAAGAGTATTATTTTCGTTGAATGTACAGTCCCTAAGATATCTAATTATGCGTCTCTATGCCGGAGGTCTCTTATCATTTCTTTTCTTGGAGTTGCGCTCAATTTCTTTTCGGAATACATTTCAATTAATCTTGCCTTCTTTTGGTTGCTTCATTGGTTTTTTTCAAACTAGGGCACTATAATTTAAATGTATTTTCTCGTTTTTGTGTTATTTACTTTATGTAAATCTTATTTTTAGGATATTATTCACCCTATATTTTTATGTTTTAAAATACGATATCACTATTCTTTTAAAAATGTAAATCTATTGTCAAAACTGTTTTATCTGTCATATATATTTTTTCTTATTATATTGGCAAGCAGCAGCAACACCTTGTTTTCAGGGTTCCATGTCCATTCCTCAAAAGGAGAAAATCGAACCCTTATGTATTTTACCTTATTGTCTCTCTGTCAAGACCATTTATCTCGAGATCACGTTAGTTTAAATACAAAAAAAAAATCTTTTAAGTCAAAGCCAATCAAAAATACGAGCATTCATGCATCGTTTTTGCTGTATTTCGTATGAAATTCGCTAGATTTCCACAGACATTCAATAGTGAAATTTGAAATCGAGAACTTGCAGTACAAATAAAGGAAAATAGCTGAAAACTAAATTTATATATATATTACTGATATAACTGATAAAAAACTATTAAAATCACTGTTTGTAATGGCTTTTATCTATAATATAACGTGTAACCTTAAGTTTGTACAGTTTTATAAATTTTAATTTCTAAAAATTTTAAACTTTTTTAACTTTTAACTTAACTGTTAACTTTAATTTACTTTTATTTCTTTTTCATCTCGTTGATCTACAGTTCTGAAATAGGTACCAATTTCCCGACTCACAATTGACCGATTTTTCATTGATAAGCTAAAGAAAATTCAGAACACTTAAATAAATGAGTATAGAAACTAAATTTGAAACCACTACCACTTCTTGTAAGCAAGTAAACACACAAAAAAACCCAAAAATTTTATACAAATAAAATTGCTTTCGAGTGTAAAATAAATGTATTGATGTTACGTATTGATTTGTAAAAATCAGCACCGATACCAAATTGACATCAACAATTTCTATGTACTTACATACATAGATACACACTCGTTTGTATCAAATGTATTGATCAAATGAATCCCACTGACAAATGATTGTCGTAAAACAGCAGATGACTGTTTTATTGCGTTTTCAATACAAAAGCGAATCGTTGAGGTATCTAATGGCCGGTAATTCTTTTAATGGCACCGAGGTGGAACTGGAATCGACGTTTTGCAGCGCCTTCCTTGGTTTTTTGACTTTTTATTCAGTTGTTATTGGTTTTACTTTGCAATTCTTGGATCGTTCTTGAAAAAATGTACGTAGCTTGAATTTTTTCTAATAAATTGTGACAGGTGTTGTTTTTAAAGGCTGGAATCAAGCCCTTATACAGAGTGATATCGATATATAAATATGTATATAAAGACAAAATATTTTTTTAACTATAGAGTAGTATGATTTATCTATTATATTTTCTATCTACCTAATATATGTACATACATTAGTGAGTGAAACTAAACACCGCCGTTTTTTAACATAGAAAAATTTTAGAGTAAGACGATTTCTTAACATATTATGTATAAACATTTATGGGACAATCTTCAAAATTAAGCTAAGTTAAATATAACTTATTTATAATTGAATCCAAAATCCCTTTACCTATTTAGCAAGCGATAAACAACGTTCATAACAATTTTTCTAGCAGGTTAGCTACGTTAAAGCAACATTACTGTCCAAAAACGCTGATATTTCCTCACCAAAAAATATATGTACGTCGTAAATATAAATAAACGGCACATTCAGGGGACCCTTCCTAAGCCAGTGGAATAGAGTACCAAGTAGTTATGTAGGATGAGATACATCATTACCTATGTAAAGTATTGGAATAATCGTATTTGAAGTAATTGTCCTGATAGTATAAGATTAATCTGAGATCTGGAACAAGGATGTTTAAATATTTTTTTTTCTATCTGTTATACTAATATTAGATATATATTTGGTATCTTAGGGACGTCTGGAGGCTATTGTGGTGCAACGTCTTAACGCGACGGTAGTTCGTAGATGGGTTCTATTCTCACTTCGGGAATTATTTAATTTCCTTGCTTAGATTTTTTTAGACTAACAGTGTATCCCTCAAAGATAAAAAGATAGGCAGATGGAACATAGGAATCAAGTGCTAAGACAATTATTTAAAAAAAATTTGTTTCCCACTCTACTTCCGCTTCCTTGAGATAATAAGACAAAGCGAAGCGTTGAGCTCCACCAACTAAACATACAATGTCTCGTTTCGGGATCAAATGTCTGCTTTATGTAAGATAAAGCGTGAAATTGAAAACAAAACAAAATATAGAATCTATTAATAAATACTGATATCTAATTAATACATCAACCTAGTTCCATTAATCACTTCCGCTTTCACAACTTAATCAGTACCGCTCCCGCACCTTTTCATTATCACGTTCTATAGAATATTCTGATTGAATAAAACTTGGGTATTATTAATTCTTATATATTAAAAAGCCATCTGTTATATGAACACCCTTGTCTGATATTATAATTTTTGATCTTCAGTTGTTAATTTCACGATATTGTGTTTTTGTTTGATTTGTTTTTAATGGTTTCCGATTAAATGTAGATATAGGATGATTTAATAGTGTTTGTTAGCTTCACGCTTCATCTTCCACGTAGCAGGGTCAGCAGATATGGATCCGGAGAATCTAGTGATAAGACACTAAGTTATCGTCAGGGCTTTTTCGAAATATTAAATTATAAAAGTATGAATTATTTGAATACTAGGGGATTAAAATATTTAATGCTTTTAGTGTATTTGCTGTATGCGGGATACAGTGTTAAGCTAAAAAAAAGAAAATAGTATTAACTTCAGTTTTCTCAATGAAGCTTCTTGTATCTTCATGTATGTATGTACATATATACATTTTTTTTTTTATCTCTTTTATTTAATATTTCAACCATATCTCATAAAAACTATAAACAAATTTAGAATCTCAAGATACATTTATACACCAAGATAGCAATTCTTGAGATGATACAATGAAAAATAAAGGCAAAATAACTTTATCTGAAGCCGAATTGATTGTTTTGAAGCAATTTGAAGGGGTGTTTGTATTATGGGCACTGTTCGGTGTGATAAGCGGTTTTGCCTAAAGTCCATTCCATACTGGATGATTTAAGGGAATTTACCAAGAATAATATGGGACATACTATGGGACTGATTAGTCTGAGCTAATTTGAAATAATGTGTAGTGTCTGATGACACCTTAATGTTTTATTACCAAAATTATCCTTAGAAATGAGTTATTATACTGTTTATAATAAATTATTTTAACGAAAAGTAGAGAAAGGACTGTCAATTAATAGGTTATTCTATAAATAGAATAGAGACTGATTGGCAGCACTTATAAAATAATTTCGACGTTGAGTTCCCCAACTCAGCAGGTAATGTCTCGAGAATACGGTGGAAAATGGGGAACGGAAGTGTTGTGATGGGAACACAATGTCTAAACACTAAGTTTCCAGGTTCCCTCTGTCTACCCCGCTATCTCCGGGATAGAATATATTATTATTAAAAAAATGTATTTCGTTAACTATCGTATAGATAAAGAAACAATATAGACCAAAGAGCATTGTCTTACAAGGCGTTGACTACGTTATAAAGATGTGATACACTGTAATTTATTATCATAATAAAGACAGCGAGAAGTGCCTATAATAAAATGTTAACTGCATTCCGAGAGTTCAGCAAATCTAATTTTATTAAGGGTTTACGATGTTATATCATATAAATTACGTGAGAATATCTTTTGCGGAATAATTTTGCATGTATTATGTTCTCAACTTGGTGAGATAGTCATACTATTGAGATGAGATTGAGATACTCAACTTGGTGAGATACTCATACTATACTTTGTTTTTTAAGCGTTCCACATCTATGTATATATAAAAGAGTAGATAGATATAATTTACTGTTTATATAATAGTAAGAAGAAGAGTAGATTTTTTCTTCCTCCATTTTTTGCGTTCTCATTTTACTAATTGAATGGAGTATCTGTAAAAACGTGCCAAAGGCGACAGTAACGTAGCGGCACAACGTCTGACAATAAGCGTGACGGTACCAGGTTTGATTCCTTTGGCAATACGTACTTTTTTATTTCCCCGCTCTGGTAACAAGACAAAACTTGACGTTGACCACCTCCTATTCAGGATTCAGCGTGAAGCTAAAAAAAGCCTTAAATCATATTCCCATATATTTTTTTTAGTTTAGCGGACACGAATGCCGAAAGAGAATTTATAATAAAAACAAAAATAAATCAGCTTTACGCTTTATCCCGCACACTGCAGTGTGCGGGATACGGGGAACCTAGTGCTAAGACATTCCGTTCCCCTCTGCCTCTGGATTATATATTATATTAAATGTAACTAATCCTCAACCAGTCGTGGCGCAGGGGCACAAAGTGTGACTGTAAAACCGACTGGTTGTGGGTTCGATCCCCACTCGAGGGAGATGAAATACTTACTTAAATTTATATTTTTTCATTTCTTCGCTCTGGTGTCGCGGACAAGCGCGGCGTTCTGCTACTCAACACGCAATGCCTCTAGAATTCGGCAGAGAGTCGAGAACAGAGTGTCTTAACACTAAGTTCCCACTGCTTACCCTGCTGTGTGTTGGATACGGCGTGAAGCTGATTATTTATTAACTAATCAGACAAACAACTATCATGTAGATCTCTTCATGTAACAGATTAACATCTAAATGTTATTATTATTATTTCTATACTTAAGTAATATTGGTTTCGCGAATAATTTATAATTTTATTTTCGGCTGATACCATCTTAATAAGAAAGTACCTATTACTACGACACCCTGTTCATTTTCTACCTCGTTTAATATTGAATATTAAAACCAAATTACATACTTTTTTTGTAAATATAATTTAAATATTGTATATTCTATGTAGTTTCCCAGATTTCTATGCACACTATATACCGCATAAACCAGAGTGAACCTAGTCTTCGCTCTGGCAACCAGACAAAGCGCGGTATTGAGTTTTTCCATTCGACATACAAATTTTAATGACTGGAAAATGGAGCAAAGGTAAAGGCGTATGCTAACAATACCTGCATGTTGGCTGAAGGAACCCAACGCCGCGCTTTGTCTTGTTACCAGAGTGAAAAAATGAAAATAATAGTTTCCCAAGTAATAATCAACCATCGCGTGGAAAGATTAAATCGACGAGCTCACGACTAAAATGTATACGGCAAATAATGAAAAAACTATATAATATAAATTGAATTGAATATTATATGAAAATATTTTCTTTAATTTTCGTATGTAAGATGCGAGGAACTTTCAGGAAACGATAACAATGTCTAATAATAGGTTAATTCATTCCTCCTTTTTCAGCAGCTGAGACAATTTTTGTTCGGTAGTAATTTTTAAGGTTCCGTATCTTAAGAAAAAAACGAAAGTCTTTAAGAATAACGTTTTTACTCTATATCCTTTCTATATTAGTGTGAAATAGTATAACATAATATAATAGTATAACAGAATAAAGTTATAATAATGTAACTCACATAGCATTGCGTGGGATTGAAAGTGATATAGCTGTTTTAGTAGGTTTGTTGGTAAATTTCATAATTAAAAATATTTGTACTCTAGTTACTTCGTTTTATATTTTTTTATAGGCCTGAAAAAAATAAAATAAATTTTAGTAACTCTAAAAATTTATCAAATGCGAGTCGGACGCATATGGGTTTGGTACCAATTTCAGGATGTCAACAGGAAGAATACAATTGATAAACATATATTATAAGTTAGTATAACTTGTATTTAAAGTTCTCAATTCGTAACAAATTTCATAACTGTAAGTTCATGGGAAACATCTTATAGGTTGATACCACATAAATTTTCATACATACATACATACAAGCACACCCAAAACAATGTATAAGCGCTCGTATGTTTTGGTTTCGATTATCGTTAACTTAGAAGCTTATTTTTTTCTGTGCATCATGGAACTGCACATATTTGATGAATTTCAAATCGATACATCGATGACTCCAGAACTCTTATCTAAAAGCTCTTGATAGACGGACTGACGGAAAGTAAAGAGATCTTATAAGGGTTCTGTTTTTTCCTTTAGGACCACGGATTATAATCGCTAACTAAAATATTTTTTTAAAAAGTCAATAAAGTGCATTGTAATAATAGTATTATTTAATGCACTTAGTAAGAAGTTTAAATCATAGTTCAGAATATAGATGGCAACGGTAAAGAGAGAAACATATGAACTATATAAATATTTAGGAGGTAAAGAAAACATTTTTCCTCAAAAAAATATTATACTGTACTACACTATACTATATTAACTTCACGCTTTATCCCTAGCGGGGTAGTCAGAGAGAATCGGAGCGTCAAACGCTACGGTCTCTACATACCTCTTTCGCCTCGTCCACTGTCATCAACCTCTTCATTCATGCCCTCCGGGGGATCTTCATGCTTTTTACGTGACCTTCCTCCAGTATCTTTAATACTGTGTTTTCGAAGGTCAACCGAGGTCGCTCCCTACCTATTTAACCGCTCACTTTTCCATCATATTTTTTTTTTTGCCATTCTTTCAACACTCGTTAGACGTGCCCAAACCAGCTGAGCACGTTCTTCTTCATTCTCACCGTGACATCCTAGTACCTGCCATTCAGTGTGTCTCTTACATTGCGGATTCGATCAGCTAAGCTGACTCCGCATATCCTACGAAAAGATCGGATCTTCACGGCATTCATCTTTCTTTCATTCTTCTTCTATAATACCCACATTTCGCTGCCATATAACAGAGTCGGTACCAAAACTGCATTGTGTACGGCCAAACGCGCAGCTGTGCTGCCGTTTCGTCGTCTCATCAATCCAGCTAGGGCTCCGTTAACTTTGTTACCGGCAGCAATAGGCCTTTCCACATCCATCTCGTATCTTCCATCTCTACTGAACATACTTCCCAAGTATACCACTTCGTTCAATTGTTCAATATTTTACTATAAAATAATATTTTCTATACTTATATTCATAAAAGAACTAATCAACAACTATCGCGTAAAATAAAAAGAAATATCGCATCGATAAAAAATTTCAATACAAAATATTCAAGAACGTCATTTAAGTTTCATAATTACTTACATTCTTAAGAAAATAAATCATAGACTGGGGGTATTGAAGCAAACCTTAATTAACGAAGACTAATTGTACGGCAAATTGTTTTTTAATTGGCCATCAGCAAAAACACTGTAGATATTTACTATATATAGAGTATTTGGCCACGAGAGGTGAGCCACCTTTAAATTATTTTTTGATATTTTAATTTTTGAGGGTCGCTAGTTCATCATCTAAGGCTAATATTAATTTGAATTTAAACAATTTTCTTTCGAATTTTGTAACTCTTTTTTTTATTTATCATTTTTTTTATGGTAATGGTTTAATCTACTGTATATTTTTGATAAGCATGATCTATATCAGGATTGTCTTCAGATCAGAGTACTTCTTAACAGTTAATGACGTACAAAAATTAGAAGATTGTTGCACGCAATTACGTTTATTGGAAAAAATATAATTAAATAGAAAATAAGATGCAGAATTGTCCTCTGGTTAATAGGAAACGGTAGTGTATTCGATTCTCTTTTGGAGAAATGTTTCTATATCCTATTGTTTCTTTAGGCCGATGCAATTTAATCGTGAAAAAATGGTGGTTTAACTTTTCAATATTAGACTCGTGGATAGAAAAAATAAATATTCATAAAGTAAAACGCAGTTTGTCACTTTGTAGAAATATAATTTTTTTTTTCAATAAAAACAAAAACAAAGACCATTTTAATACCCACAATATAATAATTCTAATATTAACCGTTCGAATGTTAATTCACATACATACATCAATCGATCATTTCCATCATTGAGTCATTAATCACGTTGTATGTAGTCAGTGCGTCCGAATTGATAATGTTACGTTAAAAATGATGAATTGCCCCATTTTTAATAATGGAAACACTACAGATAAATGTTATTTATAAAATGTATATTTCAATGTTAACAAAATTTAACATATTTTTGTTGTAAATTTTTAGAGTCAATTTGTATTCGGTATACGTAGAAGTGAGAGGTATAATATAGAATCCTTTTATACATCTTGCTGAACAACCATAGATTCATAGCTCGAATGTACTTCAAAGTCGGCACTAGTAGAACCTAAAAGAGATCAGCGTGAATGCGCATTAGAAGTGCCCCCTTAACTTAGTCGTTGCTTACCAGAGCAATGAAATGAAAATTATTCACTCCCCTGAGTAAGAATCGAAACCACCATCACGTAAACAGCAACTTTGAAGTAAACTACTTTAAAAATACGCTGTCTTAATAATTTATAGTAGAAACAACGTCCCAAGAGTTGAAAATTTCAAAAAAATCTCCATATCAGGTCCATCATGACATCATTACAATAGTATTTACATAATCTTTTCCTTTGAACTGTATCGAAAGAATAAGCCAAAATGAATTCTATGTCAAACGATTAAAGTAGAAAATGCCATCTTATAAATTTACCCTCAGTATATTTGGTTTAAGCATTCAGTATTGAAGATAATGACTGTATCGCGGTATGTTTGAGGTATTCTGTTAAATTTTATGGATTTATACCAATTTTGGGTGTTTCCCAACGGTTGTACAGAGATATTTATAAACAAAATGTACATATTTATTGCTACTTTTAACAATATTTATGTTGTAATAGCTACGAAATTATATAACAAACTGTAATGAGAAAGCAGCAAGATGTAACTAACGACTTTAAATATTTTTTTTAACCATAATAAAGAAAAAAGTTCCACGCTAGGGTAGGTAGAGGGAACATGTGTTAAACCACTCCACTTGCCACTGTTCATGATGTTTTCGAGACTGCTTTACAATGTCAGTGTGTGTGACGGAACTCAACGCTGCTGTTGCTGAACAGAGCAGGTACATAAACTATATTAAATTAAGTGATTCCTACAAGTGGGGCTCAAATCCGCAATCATGTCCTATATATTTATATACAAATCTAAAAGAAACCGCTTTACAATATTATCCTCGTTTAAGATAAATATTAGTTAAAAAAACCTATATAGTAAGCAACAAACTAACTACCTTACTCAAATATTGCTCAAGGAAACTGTCGCTAAGCAAAAACTAGCGCTGTTTGCAATTTTTCCGTCATATTTATTAAGGAAAAATATTGAAAGGAAATTCTATGTATCGTTTTCTTACTTATTTTTCTTATATATATATTAATGCAAACTAAAAATAGAAATTTATAAAAAGAAGTCCATCGTACCGCAAAGGCACAAGCCTGTGACTGTACGCGTGACAGGTTGTAGGTTCTATTTCTTCTCAAGGAAATTAAATATATTCATATTATTCGCTCTAGTGTCGAGGCGAAGTGCGGCGTTGAATTAAGCCACTTATTAGATTTTAATTCTGAAAATTTAATTCTAATGATAAATTATCGATAGCTAGCTATGATTATTGTTTATTTCTTTTACGGTATACCTAGTAGAACACGCAGAGGCAACCTACAAACCTATAATTATAAGACACTTAAAAGAGATGAAATATTATATCTAAACCACAACATTTTCTTAAATATATATTTTCTATTTCATATCTATACTTTCCCTCTCACTCGCCTCCATAACATCTGAAAATCAAAATGAAGTATAAAATACCCAAGCAAATCTACTTTTTGCCAGTAATCATATAAAAAATATCGATCACTTAAAACTCCAATGTGCGGAACCCCTAATTCACCATTAGCCAGAAATGACGAGGGTATTGATGCCTCAGCAGTTGAGAGTGGATAACGGCTCACGTTATTATCAACGCCACCGACAAGCTTAGGAAAATATATGAAATGCTAAGAAAGGTATCTTAATATGTTGTAGTTAGTAAGTTGGTTAAAATATATAATTATAGAATATTTAAACCTTTTTTATATTTTTTGAATATATTCCGTCAATACAGAATGATGATTGATATTTGTTTTTCGTGTACCGTGGGTTCAAATCCCATACAGAAATATATTCGTGTCCTGTACTTGACACGAGCTCTTGTACAATAACTTGTAGAGATGCTTATTATTTCAAAAACTGTACGTTTTTAAATTAAAAAAATGCGTTTTTAAATTTAAAAAACGCAATGCCTCCAGCACTAAACATATAGAGGAGAACCGAGTATCTTAATACTATGTGCCCTTTGCGTACTCTACAGCGTGCGGGATACATCATGAAACTGATTTTTGTTTTTATTTAATATTTTTCTAACTGAAATATTTTACTTTTTAACAAATCAATACCATACGTTTAATGTTATTTAAATCAACACTGTTTTTAACTGTATATCATTAATATAATTGAAAACACATAAATCTCAAACTTATTAGATCCTTATCACAGTACGATAACGAAAGAAGTATTCCTTCATTTAGTATATTCTTTATTACTACAAAAATAATATCTTTTTTCTCAATCCAAACATATAAAATATAATTTAATAAAATTAAAAAAATTAAATTAGCTTCGCGCTATATCCCGGACACAGCAGGGTAGGCAGAGGGAACCTAGTGTTAAGACACTCCGTTCCCCACTTTCTGGAGGCATTGCGTGTTGAGTGGCAGAACTCAACGCCACGCTTAAGCTCGACACCAGAGCGAAGAAATGGAAATATAAATTTAAGTAAATATTTCATCTCCTCGAGTGGGGATCGAACCCACAACCAGTCGGTTTTACAGTCACACTTCGTGCAGCTGCGCCACGACTGGCCTCTATAACTTAATATTAGATGAATAAATTATACAACTCCAACTCCAATAAAACAACATCAACAATATGTAAAATAAACTGCCACATACATATAAAACATACACACAGTAAACAGTCTAACAATTGAATTAGTTCTAAGCTTCAACTTTGATTTGACTTAGACTGTGTAAATTTTGAATTTGCCCAGCACTTGCACTCCCATACAAATTTAGAACTTACAACTTCATATAAAGAGCTGTATTTGTATGAGTCATACAAAGTGGGTTTTAGTATGAAGTGGAAATGAAAGGTAGATATTTGTACTTTCTTGAACCGTCACAATCTTATGTTACAATGTAAAGGACTTCTTGATCTAGTGTATAAAGTTTCATGCATGTCGTGTTTTAACGTCTTTCTTTGATTTAACTAAAGTTGTTTTATAAAATTTTAATTTTCTGTCTTTACTTTCACTTAGTCATTACTAACTATCCTCATCCCACGTTCATATAGAAATATTCAGAAACAAAAATATTTTGCACCAGTAGTTCCTAATATTAGTACGTTCAACACAATATTCTGAATTCTAAATTAATTTAAATAGTCTCTGAATTCTAAATTGATTTAAATAGTTCATATTTAAATCAATTCAGAATTCAAAGTCGCAAAGTGAACGTTTAAATGGGGAATTGTATCGATTTAGAAAAGGGTAAAAAAATGTAGCAGGGAAGATACTAGATACAGAGACATTATATAGCGGAACTCAACACCGCAAGTAATTTTACAGAATAAAAAAATTATATAAAAACATTCCTCGAATTGAAGTTAAACTCAGAACCTTCGTAATTTGACGGTGTCCCATTCCGCCGTAATAGCCTCAATAATATAAAATATATAACATAATTTTAATTGAACCGCAAATTACTTAAATATTACACCTCAAATTATTTAATACAAACCGTTGGCCATTTTATATATATTTGAAACAAAATCCTTTCAAATTTAAAACCCTAAAACATTGCGAAAATTCAATGGGTACTGTTGAATATATACGATATATTTTATTTTACTTTTTTTTTCTTTACAGATTTTACTGTTACCAGAGAAGATATTATACTGTCAATGCTCAAAGGTAATTTTCAATTTTTATTTAAGCCTAGATATTAAATTTTTCAATAAGAACCTAATTTTAATATTACAATTAGGTTACCGCTTTCGCGTTCTGTCAGGTCTGGTGATTTTATATACAAATGCCGACGTCGTAGTAGTAGTCGTAGCAGTCGTAGATGGTTGTGGATTAAATCTACACTAGAGAGAATTATTTACATTCTTTTCCCCAGAGAATTATTTATGTTCATTTTCAGAAAAAATCTAAAAATGTCGTAAAAATACGGCTAAGCTTTCCGTACCTCTCTAGAATTCGATGGAAAACGGGAAACGAAAGTGTCCAAATGAGAACGTCGTTTATACAGCGTGTTTACAGTTGTGTATATAGCATGAAGCAATAAAAAAGAAAATATGTGTTGCGTTTTAATAAGAAAATATTAATTATGTTTGAAATGGTGTTTACAAAGATAAACGATTCTAGCTAGTCGTTAGCATTTTTTGTAGTTTACTCTCAAAAAGTGAGGAACATACGGTAATTACACTGTAACGTTGTACGGATGTCGGGGGAAATGTATAGGGAACGTCGCGGCGTATGAAGAACGAATATTTGTGGACATTATTTATATTGGGACGTGCGTACAATGAGCGTGGTATCGTGATTTTAGTGTTTTTTTGTGATTTTGCAAAGTTAATTTGGAATTAAGACTTTCTGAAATTTTAAAGTATTACATATAATGTGGTCTTGTAACTAAGCAGAAATAAATAAAATAAATTATAATGATGTTTTAAATGTGGTCTCAAACGCGAATCGACCCCACAGCCATATGTATAAAGGTCAGACGTTTCATAATAATATTACAAGTAGGAAAGCAAAGCATATTAGATCGCATTTTTTAACTTTATATATATAGAAATAAATATTGTTTCTAATTTCAGGCTCTTAGTACTAATGGGGAACAGCTTGCTGTTCCCCATTTTCTAATCAATTTTTGTAACCGTTGCTTGTTTAATATTACAACTTTATATTTAATTTCAGATAAATTATATATCTATAGCTAAATTACTTTCCAGGTTACGATATCTATAAAGATTATAACAAAAAAATTCACAATATTCAACCCAGTGTACCACAATCCTTACAGTACCTGAGCAAACTCATCGCGGTCTAACAAACGGCACCTTAGTACGCGAGTGAAACACTCTCAGCAAATGAGTCTTCTTTCAAACCCGGCTTATTTACGTACGTTACACGTTTACGTGTCTGTCTATACTTATAAGTTGTTTCGAAAAACGTTGTTTTTACCTTTCCTTTGAATTTTTTCTACCCCAAGACAGTGTTTTATGAATTTCTAGATAGATTTGTGTGTAAAGAAATATAGAAAAAGAAACACAGAAAGGATTGTCTTAGTATTTAAAATAAGTGATTTTTTTAAAATCAGATCGAATCTTAGCGTTAAATTTCTTTATTTGTCTACCCTGCATGTGGAAGAAAGAGTGAAACTGTTTTACGTCTTAATATTTTTTTATGTTCTATGATCATGTATTTTAACTTTAACAGTATAAATGTAACATAATAATATTTTATATTATATTTTCAATTTACTTGCTCTGGTAATGAGCTTAATGCAGCGTTGAGTTTCGCCACTCAACACGCAATACCTCTAAAATTCAGAGGAAAGTGAGAACGGAAGTTTTAATGGAAACAGTGTTTAACACAAAGTTCCCAGGTTCCCTCTAGCTACCCTGTTATCTATAGGATTCTGCGTGAACCAAAATAAAGGAATACATATTTTATATGTATTTTATGCACTAGGTTGCTTAATAACTGAAATAGTAGCGACTTTTTTTGTCATTCGTTAAAAAAAAATAATATATACAAAAAAACGTACATTTAAAAACTCATATTTTTTATATGAGTATATTATATATTCATATCATTATAATATAATTACCTATTTATTGGTGTTTTATAAACAGTGAGCGGAGAATAAAATGACATATCTCTCCCACATTCTGCCTTAAATAAATGAGGTATGTGAAAATAACATTAAATTTTACAGTTGCGTAATACCACGCAGGAATAGCAGAATTATAATCGTATTACATTAGTATGTAAATTATTTGGTACTTACTCGCATTTACATATATTATCGACATAGTAATATCGAAATTGGTGGCAATGCACGTAATAAGTGTTTATTTGCTTAGATTCGAATCCAAGTATGAGGTAAATTTTTAAATGTAATAATATATTGATTGATATCTTTAGATTTTCTTCAGATTTAATCGTGCTTGTTTTTAAGATATTTCTTAAGATATCGTTTGTTCATGTCAAAATGTATGTTTATGGTCTATAGCAGAGGTTTCCAAACTTTTCTTGATCAATGACCATTTTTATATTATTCCTGAGCAGGGACCACTATGCATGTAGGAATAATAAAAATACTTGTGATAATTAAACAAAAACTTCACCTCACCATCCCCAGTCATAAAATTAAAATCATTCACGGTCCGAATATTTACGCTTCTGCGGACCACTGGTGGTCCGTGAACTACTGGTTAGGAACCAGTGGCCTAAAGTCTAGTAAAATACGGCGATATAAATAATAGAATGCCGAATAGCTGCAGCTAAACTATGCTGAAGATATATAAATGACAGAATATAATAAATGTGTTTATCATATATGAGGCACGCCGTGCGACTGTAAATGTGATTCGATTACCGTTCGAAGAAACTTCGTTCTGATAACGAAGCATAGAGCGGCGTTGACCTCCGGTACTTAAAGCGCAATACCTCGGGTAATTACGGAACAGAAGTGCGGCGTACAGTGTGAAGAAGATTCGGTGGTGTACTTTCCTGCTTTGGTAAGACTAGGTACGGCGTTGAGTTCCGCCATACAAAAGGCAATATTTTTGACACTATATTTTGCCTCTGTTTACTCTGTTTTATAGAAAAAAAAGTGAAGTGTTTGCTGTATTTACATATTTTCAATATAAATAAACTGACTCCAGCCACTTTATGTGTTGTAAAATAAAAGTTTTTACTACAAAAACTTCACAATAATAAAAATGGAGTGAAAATTGCAACGGATCTCAAGTTTCGGTGGAGATATAGTGTCAAAGTTTGTATGTCATAAGTTTGATGGAACTATCACGTTTTATTATAACTGTTCTTCCTTCCTTCTTTATATTCTAGCTGTCCATTCGGTACTTGGCCTTTGTTTTGTTTGTAAGTATAAATTTTATTTAAGAATTGTCGCACTCAGAAAGGTCAATTAGCCAGCCCCTTAACTTAACGTTTGCGTTAATTGGGGCCATCAAGGTGTAGGACACCGTCTGACTGATAACGCGATTTTCGTTTTGCTTTACATTCCAGGGAATTCATAATTTTTGTTTCTCCTGGATCAAATGTGGAGTATTTTAATAATAGGTTTTCTCAGTCCAATCAGTGATACAATGGATACAACATGTTGTAGAAACATTTATATATGTACTGATTTAATGATTATTCAGTAACATGATCCTGTTACTGAACACAGTAGCATATATACTATACTATACTAACTTCACGCACAGTCCCTACGTTAACGTCAGTACGTTAATACTGTGTTTTCGAAGGTCAACCGAGATATCCCCCCTACCTATCTTACCACTCACTTTTCCATCATACATCTTTTTTACCATTCTTTCATCACTTGTTCGACGTGCCCAAACCAGCTGAGCACGTTCTTCTTCATTCTCACCGTGATATCCTCGTACCTGCCATTCTGTGTTCCTCTTCATTGCGGATTCGATCAGCTAAACTGACTCCGCATATCTTACGAAGAGATCGCATCTCCACAGCATTCATCTTTCTTTCATTCTTGAGCAGTAGCATGTTACTACATAATGATTAAATCGCCACAAATACAAGCTATAAATATAAATACCCGTATACACATTTCGACCGATATGCCACCTTTTTTGTGTATAGGTCTTTATATTGAGTCAAAGGGAATAAAGGGTTAAAAGCGATGCACGTAAAAAACCTATCAACTTTTTTTTATTTTACAGGTAGCGATGTTTACACAGAATGTGTAGTTGGAATACGTCTATATTTTAAATAATTGAAAAAGTGTTGGTTGGTCGAATACCCATCAATCGACCAACCAACACGTTTTCAATGGGTTCAATTCTTACTTAAATTGAGAACATTTATTATTCTTATTTTCCCACTTTGGCAAGATAAAACGCAGCGTTCGCTTCCGCCACTTACTGAGGTACTGCCACAATTTTCTCTTTGCCTATAATGTTGTTTTATATTGGAATTGAGCCATCGTGGCGCAGGTAAAAGCGGGGAATGTGGGTTCGATTTCTACTTAGGAGAATGAAATTTTTAATTTTTTTTATGGGGTTTTGGTTTTGAAAAGTGGCGTTGGACTCCACCGCTCAAGACCCAACGTTTCAAGAATTCGGCGAAAAGCGGATAACGGAAGTGCCTTAACAGGGAACAGAATGTCTTGGTACTAGGTTCCCAAATTTCTTTGCCTACCTAAATTAAAAGAAAAATAAATAAAAGGGATAGTAGTAGTCTAATTTCTAAGCGTTTTAAAAGAAACTAAATCAAGATTGCTTATTAAATTAAAGACAGTTTAAATATATACATAAAGTTATCTAAACCTAAATTTACATGTAAATTTTAGTGTGTAAATTCGTCGGTGCGGACTGGCTACAGTCCAGCTCAAGGTGTTATTTCGGTCGTTCATTAAGATGCGGCCTTGTAAGCCTTGTAAACGGCTAGGAGGTGATACTTAAGTTGATAATGTATAGTGTATATATTTTTGGTCT
This sequence comes from Heliconius sara, assembly GCA_917862395.2. Lineage (NCBI taxonomy): Eukaryota > Metazoa > Arthropoda > Insecta > Lepidoptera > Nymphalidae > Heliconius > Heliconius sara. The sequence goes on from OU860795.2 coordinate 1,692,043, forward strand.
AGATTTATTATTTTTGTCTGGAAATAGTTTTAGTCGATTTAATATAAATGTATTTTAAAATATAAAAACTTTGGTTTTGATGATTTTTCTGATTGCTGTAAAAAATATTGTCAGGTTCGATTCTCACTTGAGGAAATTAAATATTTTTTATTTTCATTTCCTTGGTCTGGTACGAGGCAAAACGCGGCTTTGTGTTCTGCGACTCAACATGCAAAGCCTCCAGATTTTGGCCGATAGTGGAGAAAAAAAGTGTCATAATGAGAATGGAGTATCTTAACACAAGGTTCCAAAACGACCATACTACGTGCGGAATACGGCGTGAAGATAAAAAAGGTTAGGGTATAAAATTTACATTTTTTCATGCGACACAAACCGAGAAACTGAAAAAAATCATATATAGTGCTACATTTTTTACAAGATTTACTCATAATGAGGTTTTTCATTAAATTTTATACGCAATGGCCGGTCGTGGCGCAGTGGCACAAAGTGTAACTGTAAACCTACTGGGTTCGATCCCCACTCGAGGAGATGAAATATTTACTCATATTTATATTTCCATTTCTTCGCTCTGGTGTCGAGGTAAAGCGCGGCGTTGAGTTCTGCCACTTAACACGCAATGCCTCCGGAATTCGGCAGAAAGTGGGGAACGGAGTGTCTTTCACTACGTTCCCTCTGCCTACCCTGCAGTGTGCGGGATACAGCGTGAAGCTGATTTGTTTATTTATTTTTATTTTATACGCAAAGAATACTTATATATATATATATATATATATATATATATATATATATATATATATATATATATATATATATATATATATATATATATATATATATATATATATATATATATATATATATATATATATATATATATATATCTATATATATATCTATATAGAAATAGAAATAAAATGTTAAATCATTGAAACATACTCATGTTTCAAGGAAAAAGCACTACCAATTACACGTTAGGTCAGTATTAGTAACAAAAATATATTCGTTGTTAAAAATATTAGAATATTTTTTATTCTTTATGAAATAAAATCTGAACTGTGTCTATATGAGCAATTTCAGGAACTACCTACTATAGAATTGATAATATAATTTACTTAAATCTTTAATATAATTTACAAAAAATCGAAACCGATCAAATTGCATTTTTACTAAAAGACTATAAATGTTTCAAAAAAAATATTTGTAATAACAAAAACCCCGACTGCATTAAACTAAAAAGAAAATAAGCAAGCCCAATAGTTTATTAGGAGTAACAGTCGGGACCTCTTTAAATTATTCGGGGTTCCTGGTGAAGATTTTATTGATTGAAGAATTACTTATAGGTCCCAATTGTTAATTCTAATAATCTGGGGTTTTTTTTTTACAAATATTTTTACATACATACATACAAGTAACAAGATACGCGCGAAAAACATAACCCTTCCTTAGCAGTCGGCAAAAAAATTGACCTAATTCTTAATAATTTCAACTAGTGCCATATGGATACCGTCCAATTACTATATAGTATCAAAACAGCATCAGTATCTAAATTCACTAATAATTTCCCTTTTTTGATACGTCTGTAATCGAACCTATTAACTCTAATCATTCATTCATTTTTTATGTTTCACGCTTAATTCATATGTAGCAGGGTGGAGTGAGAGAATGTAGTATCATGATGATACTTTGCTTTCCGCACTTATTCGAGACATTACGTATCGACTGGTTGAGCTCGACGCCGCTCTTTATCTTACCAAAGCTAGTAAATATAACTAAATGATTACCCCTTATAGGGATCGAACTCATAACCGTCGCGTTAACATTAATAATTGTCTCACTATACAAACATAAGCCACACAATACAATTTACCAACTTAATTATATACTATATAATTATAATTAAAACAAATTTAAATAGCTTCCAGTATATTAAGATAGCGACTAACTTAGCAATTACCCTAGATTACACAGTGATAAGCAGGAAATATTAACATAAATCCTAACTACTGTACGTCTCGTGATAAACAAGGATAATTAGTAAAACCTCTGCACAGATCGTTGTTTACACTAACCACAATTATATACGAATGTATAAGTAATTAATTAAAGTGTTATTGTATTTAACTTGTATGATTTTTTTTAAAGTTTAAATTACAAATTTGGGAAGGTCAATTTGTTTTTTCACTCCCCCTCCCTTTCCGGCAATATAATTTTACAATTTTTGTACGTTTTAGATATATTTGTTCTAAGAAAATAGAGAATTCAATCTTCTTTTGCATTTTCGTCATCCAATTGTCAAGGTGATATTTATTAAATCGCATAAGAAATAAAATTTGCAGTACAAATAAAAAAAACAATATTTATAACTTAAAAAATTAACGATCCCAACGACTTAAAATTACGAAATTTACAGGAAAAATGGTCAAAACCTACTCGCACTTGACCAGTGTACTTTGCCACTATCTACAGTGTAATTTGCGAAACGAAAAGATTAAACGAATATAAAAAAGTACAACAAGTATAAGATAACTTCAGAGGCGACAGCTTTCTTCTTAATGGACACTGTATAGCGCATAAAGTCTTAACACATACATACATACATTATCATAATAATATTAGGTAACATTAAACCATCTCTTGGTAGCATCTCTACTGCAGTGTCAACCATTAATAGTATACACGATCTAGATTTCACATTCTTTAAAATATATTTCATTCACTAATGAAAAATTGGCTTAAATATTTCATATTTTCATTTTCTCGCTCTGATAATGAGGCACATAGAGCGATGCTGTTTTTAGTAACCCTAAAAGCAATGTTTCAAGAATTCAACAGAAAATGAAAAATGAGGTTTTTATTAAAAAATAATCATCAAAATTGGTTCTTCTAGTCGAAAGTTCCAATTTAACAAACATAAAACAAATAAGTCGAATTGGCAACCTCCTCGTCTTACAGAAGCGTCTGATAAAAATGGTCACATTTATTGTTTGAACACACAACCAGTACAGTGCAACGATAGAACTTCTCGTAACATCAATTATTATGGAACGCTGAAGTCGAACGCAGTAAAGCAAATATCAGTTGAATAACGAGGAACTCCAGTGATCCTCATAAAATATGGGATTGGTCGTTCCTATGCTATATCTTAAGACTGGTCTAGATATTTCTGTAAAGTGGTCTTTTATAATAATTGAGGTTATTTGAGGCCGGTACTGGACAGGTTTTGGGTTCGTTTCTCATTGTATCAAATTAAATATTTAAAATATTTTTTGCTCTGATGCCTTACGTTTCACCACTCAACACGTAAAGCCTCCAGAATTTGGCAGACAATGACAATCTTCAATCTGACTTTATAACGATGGCTTCACAATATATATTGTGAATACAACCGGAACCATAAGGAAGTCACACACAAAACAAACCAAACACATATCAATAGAATGTTTTGCATAATTTTACAGTTATTGTGGTCTAGTAATATACTGCCGTTCGTGCGTATCCAATTTCCGCCCTGAAAACGCGGTAAATATATATTTAAAGTTAGAGAAAAAAACCTACTTTTATATTCATTATGAAATATGAAATCGAAACAAAGAAATATATTTATTATCTATTTTCAATATTATATGTATAAAGTATTGATGTATACGATTCAGTGGAGTGAGTTTTGGTTGTGTGAGTTTATATGAAAAAATAATAGGTAGTTATTTTTTAGAGCTCTTAATATTCATATTTATCACAATCAGAAAATAATTATTTATTTTGTTTTATATTATTAATTATTAACGTAATGTTTTTTGTATGAATGTTGAAAGGCTTCATTTTTCTATATTTTTTTTAATCGCTGTTGTTTCGAGACATTGTATAATGAGTGGTGAAACAGAACACCGCGTACTACACTATATCTTGTTACCAGATCGAGGAAATGAAAGGTAATAATACCCCCGAGAGAAAATCGAATCAATAGCAGTCACGTCGGATTTTTCAAAATACGCAACGGATTTTAATGCGGTTTCAGTTAATATTCGGAGTATTTTTTAATGGAAAAAGACAAGGTACAAGAGCGTACAGGTCACCTTATAGCAATGGATCACCACCACCCAAGACTCCGATACCAGATGAGCTGCAGCTGCGTTTTTAGCCTTCAAGGTGAAGATAGACGAGCTTTTTGAAGGTAACCAAGTTGTATCGACCTGGAAATACTGCCGCAGGTAGGCCATTCCACAGTTATACGCCAGCGTAAAAGTAAGTTCCAAAAAACCACACAGCCATGGAGTGCCACGTACTCAGATGATGTGGATGGTATTTGAGTTTGGGACATCTCTCTTTGACATGAAGCAGGTCAAAGAGTTCTCCAGAACACTCCTCATGATAAATGCGGTAGTGAACGCAAAGCAAGGAGACATCTCTAGGCCAAGCCAATGTGTCAAGCTTTTCGCAAATTATTGAGACCCTAACGATTCAAACGGCTCTACACTGTATGCTAACAAATGAGTCAAACTGATACTACGATGCACCAGCCCGAAGATAAGAACAGTACTCTATATGTAGCTGAACCTGGGTCCTATACAGGGCCAATCGGGGTTTTAGCCAGACAGTACTTCACTATATCGCTCTGCTGACAACCCCTAGTTTCTTTGAGACCAACTTGGCCTTGCTTTCTAGATGATCGTGATACTGATAGTTACTCAAAAGGCTAAGGTCCAATGTGTTAATACTAGGTGCGGCTATGAGGTTAGAGTATTTCTAAGGTGAAGTTAACACTTCTCCCTAGAAGTGAATGCATAGTACGAAGGTAGTATGTATATTACATTCATTGTTTAGGGTCGTCATGGTACAGTGGCACCAGCGTGTGATTTTCATTTGTTCGCCGTCATTTCGCCGCTCAACACACAATACTTTAAATTTCGGCGGAAAATGGGGAATGGAGTGTCTTAACATGAGGTTCCCTCTGTACCCATGTTATGTGTCTTTATCTTAAAGACATGGAAAAACTTGAAATGCAAGCGACCTTTGACATTATATAATGTGGTTCTTAGCATTATAGCGATATGTTATAAAATAAAGCCCGTTCATTTAAAAAAGTATTTCAGTCTTATTAAGTCAAATACATTGTTTTGTCTTTGTGTTGAGCTAAAATAGAAGAAATCATGATACTGTAGGTATTTTTCTGACTATTATTTTACGATAATTTGATACTAAATGAAATTCAATTTAACTTCATTGATCATTTTATTGAAAATATGAACACTATACAAGAAAAGACCCATTTAACCATGAATTTTGAAGCCAACGTATTAAATAGATAAACTAAACACTGTGTTCTGTCTACCAGAGTAAGGATATGAACATTTAAAAAGTTACTTTTTATTATTTACAAAACTGTATAAGCTATAAACATCAATTTCTAACTTCAGCTTACTTCGTCCGAAGCTCGTAAATAATGCTTCGGATCTGTAATATCCGAAGACCATACCTCAAATGAAGATGCTTACGAATGTATCATGCTTAAATCAATACCAGAATAAGTTATTGTGTTTATATAACTAAGATTCTTTTAATAAAGAAAATAATATTTACACTCTCGTCTTCTAATTTTTATTTTTTTAATATTGTAAGCTGGTCAGGGTATAAAAGAAAAATAAAAATACATATTTCATACAGTTTCTAACAAACACCATTTGACTGTACCATGGTCTGTACAATGTTTCAATTTTCTCTTTTTTTCTTCTTTTTTTTCCTTAATATCAATTAAAATATTTCGCACACAGGAGGGTAGGCAGAGGGAACCTAGACACTCCGTTCCCTACTTTCCGCCAAGTTCTGGAGGCATCGCGTATTGAGTGGCGGAACTCAACGCCGCGCTTTGTCTCGACACCAGAGCGAAGAAGTGAAAATATAGATGTAAATAAATATTTCACTTCCTCGTTTTTTAATTCTTCTAAATTTTAATTTAATTAATTTTAATTTAATTTAATTAACACTTTGTGGCACTACGCCACCACTGGCCTCTCATATATCTTGTTCTTTTGCTACTTACGCTAGACTTAAAAGTAGACGTAATAACTATCACAAGGTTTTTCACCTATCTCTATTCATTATTTCTGTATACATCTCACCCAAAATGTAATTCAAATCCACAACCTTCGCAAAAACTACATCTAGTTTTACACACACACTTACCAACTACACTACAAAGGCGTCGCTTTTACCATAGCTACTCCATTATCATACAGTTTACAAAGACCTGAACGTTTCAAAGGAAAACAAATTGAATAGAATTTTAATTCGTAATTTTTGAAGTAATTTGTCTCAGTTTCCATTAATCAGATGCTGTAGGCGTATGATGACACTCTTATACCGCTCTGTACTGTAAATCTGTTTTTTTTTACAACTCTTTTCTGTGCAAACTGATTTTTAAGGGACTGCCTTTGTAACTTGCTGTGATTCTAATTCCTTTGTCTTCTCAGCCGCCACAAATGTTTGTGGTTGACAATTTAAGAACTTGGCTTTTTTCTCATTTTTCAAGTCATTCTGTATTTTTTTTCTCATTTCTCAGTCACAAAGTGTGACTGTAAATGGGACTGGTTGTGGGTTCGATCCCCGCTCCGCCGCTTAAATTTATATTTCCATTTCTTCCCTCTGATGTCGAGGGAAAGCGCAGCATTGAGCACCGCCAGTTAGCACGCAATGCCTTCAGAATTCAGCGGAAAGTGGGGAACGCAGTATCTTAACACTAGGTTTATCTCTGCTTACCCTGCCGCGTGCGGGATACAGCGTGAAGCTGATTTAATTTTAATTTTAATTCATTTATCTCTTTGTTGTAATTTTTTTTACAAAAATATTGGAATGTAAATTAAGATATTATAAGGACAGTTATTTTAATAAGCAAATTCTATACAAAATCAACATCTAATTTCAGATATATTGGAATAAAAAAATGACTTATTAATTTTAAGAGGACATGGCCATACACCGTACACTTATATCTGTGTGCGTAATGGTGAATAAAATATGATCTAATATATAAAAGTACTTTGAAAAATACATGTTTCTTTTTAATATAAAGAAAATACTTTCGAAAACACTCAAGAAATTGTAAACAAAATAAAGTCTGTGCACTATAGCTAAGTATGGCCAAAAATAAGAAAAAAAAATCTAAAAAGCAGGTCAGATGCAAATAGGTCGTGAGAGGCAGACGTTATATCTGAGTACTCTGGTTGAATTAAATTTAGTATAAAATAAAGTTGTTTTTTTTTGTTCGAAATCTCTATTTTGTCGAAAAGGTATCTAATATATTTTGATCTGGAATTCCCTTTTGAATCTTGAGCTGGGAATCAGAGTAATTTTTGATTAATTAAATAATTCCTTAAACCTTGAAGGGCATTGTGGATCATCTATTGACTATAAATGCTATAGTTATGGATTCCATTCCTACTCTGGGCAATATCACATTTACATTTCCATACTCTATTGAGAAAATTACGGCTCGAATTCTGACACTAGGTTATTTCTGTCTACCCGGCTATGAAAGAAAAAGCATATAGGTGATTTTTTTTAAAATTGAGATAACATCTGATTATAAATACGATGGATGTGGGTTCGATCTTTGTTCCTAGGATTTTCTTCCTCTAGTATAATAAAGCAAAACTTTGGATTTCGCGCCGTCTCAAAATGTCTTAACTTAAGTGAAGAACTTCTAACCTGCCAACCATATACGGAAACGTTTGTTCTTCTATCTGGCGTAAGTCTCGACTTTTGTTGCTAGTATCTGCTTTTTGACACAAACTACTCCATTTTGTTCGTTGATTAGTTCATTTGCTGTTATGTCCTGCATCACAACGTTCTATTGCATAACTCCAGGAGCGGATATATTACTATGTAAGGGTAAGAACCAGCTGAACGTATACACAATAATATAAAGCAAAATTTGATGCCGTCGTCGTTTTAGGTCTACCGGAATATACCATAATGGAAGTCCATACAAAACTATTTGATATAAAGCATCCACGATTTCTTAGTGGGCAGTAGAGCGTGGAATCGATTTAACAGATTCCGCTCAATATAAATAGTTAAAAAAAATCTCAATCTGTTCTATATTTTTTTATTTTATTATTTGTGTATTCCGACTTGAAGTTTTTGTTTTATGTTTTATTTATGTATTATATTATAAATAAATAAAATTTATAATAAAATAAATTGTGTATTAAATTAATTTACGAACAGAATTTCTTTTTAAAAGGTATATTAAAAAATATATTCTTTTAAAGAAAAAGATTAGGCACATTAGAAGCGCAACTCCTTCGAGGAAAAAAATACTTATATAGGACCTCCTATCTAGAATATCCTATGAGAAGATCCTAAGAAAATTCGGCAGAAAGTGGGAAATGTAGTATACACTAGATTCCCTCTGCCTACCCTGCTATATGTGGTATACAGCATGAAGCTGATTGCAACGGACTTCCAAACTTTGCTTATATTCACACATTAAATTACACAAAATTATAGAAAGTTACATTTTAATTATTTTAAAGTAAACAAAAAAATAATTAGAAAACAAATAGGAGCGAAGTTATGTTGTGCAAAATTTTGCTAATTTTCCGTTTTATTCGCACGCGCTGGGTTGAATAGTCAAAGGTCAATCTGTGCGCGTGAATTTCAAAACGTTCCACAGCTTAACTCTGTGGGACACATTTTGACCAATTTACTCAAAAACTACAATTACAATGATCACCAAACTTCGCTGGGATCACCATATCGTCCACAACTTTTCTGCAAAATTTCAGAACTGTAGGTTTAACGTCTAAGTAAGTCTAAGTAAGAGTTTCGCTTCGCTTAGCTCACTAAGTAAAATTATTAATACTTATGAGTATATACTATATAGTTGCTGTAAACATGGAGATTATTTAAGTTTTTTTTATATTAGTTTAGTTTTGAAGTCGATTTAATTTATTTTTAAAAATTGTTTTAATTTTAACTTTTTTGTTTTAATTTAAAATTATTATTTATTGTTGTTAGAAAAAAAGAAAGAATACTTTAATATTACAATCATCATCAGGCATTCTGGCTCACATCAACTCGAAAAAATAAATGAATTATAAATTTAATTATTGTATGAATGCCGAGCTCAAATGAGGTATTAAGTACCTTTATTAGATTTTTATAGGTTAAGCGATAGGTCAACCTGTTGACCTATGACAGACTTATCTTACTTCCGTTACCTTAGATATTAAAGATTTGTAAAAATTCAAGTGCTACTTTGCTCAATTTTATTATTAAGTTTCTTCTTAAGTCAGTCTGGAACACGGGAATATTCCGAAAGGGAGTCTAGCGCCCCTAGCGTGTTAACCGTTCCTTACTTAAGACACACCGTTCCTTACTTTCCGCCGAATTCTGGAGGCATTGCGTGATGAGTGCCGGAACTCAACGCTGCGCTTTTACCTCGACAACAGAACGAATAAATGAAAATATAAATGTAAGTAAATATTTTAATCTTCTCGAGTGGGGATCGAACCCACAACCAGTTGCATTTGCAATCACACTTTGTGCCAATGCATCACGACTGGCCACATATACGAATATTTATTTAATATTATTTCTTATTTTAGTATTGTTATCTGTAATATTATGGACTTAGTAGTTGGTATCTTAAGTCTTTAGGTATTTTATTAAAATTTGCTTGAAAAAAACGTTGAACTTTTTTTAAATCATAGAAAATCCCTTATTTTTTATACATTTATGTATATATTCATTATTAATATTAATATTATTATGTACTTAGAAGTGAATCATCTGACCAAACATATAAATATGAACTTAGATTATAGGTCCTGTTATCACTGAAGATAGATACTATTATAAACAAAATACGACGTTTAGCATAGCAATTTACCAAAAAACATTAAAAAAAATACGCGTTTCTACACCAAGTGTTAAAATTACTGTAGAATCTTCTCGTAAATCATCTATAAACTATATAAGCCTTAGCTCGAGTGGTTTACTAGACGATGGTAATACAACTGGTTGGAATTCAGTTTTTTTTAGATTTTATTATGTAGTAACACGGCGATTTAACGATAAACGAAGATATGTTAAAATAGACAGAAATAAAAAAAATGACGTAATATTTCATATACAGAATAACAATATGAAAACACTAGTGATGAGCAATATGAAAACACAATCAGTGGTGGCGCAGCGGCATGAAGTGTGACTGTAAAACCGACTGGTTGTGGGTTCGATCCCCACACGAGGAGATGAAATATTTCTTAAATTTATATTTCCATTTCTTCGCTCTGGTGTCGAGGCTCAGCGTGGCCTTCAGAATTCCGTAGAAAGTGGGGAACGTTGTGTCTTAACACTAGGTTCTCTATGCCTACCCTGCTGTGTGCGGGATACAGCGTGAAGAATAACATGAAAACGATATTAAGTAAGGTATAAAGATTTTTTTAACTACTTTGTTTACATTATATTATTATGTCAAGGTTACGTGTAAATTTATGAATTTTGTATAGCAAAATAATAATATGTTTGCTTCTGGGAATCACTTTGAGTGTATCTTTTATTTCGAAACAGTTTTTTTCCGATATGATATAGAAATAAGAGGTAAATTTCCCTTGCGATGTTGTTGTGTTCCTGAAGCGAATAACATATTCGTCTAGTGGATAGTGACTGATTGTTTTACTAGTTAATAGGGGTACGAGGTTCTATCCCATTTCAGATATTATGTAATTTCCGCCTTCGTAGGCAGAGGGAACCTAGTGTTAAGACACTCCGTTCCCCACTTTTCGCCAATTTCTAGAGGCATTGCGTGTTGAGTGGCGGAACTCAACGCCGCGTTGTCCCCTTGATACGAGAACGAAGAAATGAAAATATAAATGTTAATGAATATTTCATCTCCTGGAGTGGGATCGAATCCACAACCAGTCGATTTTGCAGTCACACTTTGTGTCTCTACGCCACGACTGGCATCAATATAAAATTTTATAATGTGTAAAATTATATTAAGCTAAAATTGTTAAGAATGTAACAATAATGAAATAAAGGAGAACTGTAAATAGTTCTACATTTTAAAAACGTGTGAATTTTTATTTTTACAAATCCTCATATTTAGTTGGGGTCAGAGAAAATCTATTAATAACTAAATACACGCTGTATCCCGCATAATTTACACTATGCCCGCTCTAGACCTAGGAAACCTAGTGCTAAGTCTCCATTGTCCACTTTCCTTGCAGTTTCAAAATCTTGAAATTAAACGCCGTCAATATAAAAAAATCTATAAATATGAATTCAAAAAATACTTGCATTCAGTCAGTCACGTAAAATAAAGTATCTCTTTCATACAAAATTAAATTTTAAATAACGGTCTATACAAAAACATTAATATCCATAATAAACTCAAGTGAGTGGTTTAATAAAACGAGAATTTCCATAAAGGGCCTACAAAAATTAATAATAAGATTCAGATTGAAAAATAAGTGGATTTCATTTGCGTCTACGGTGGAACTTCATAAAATTAATTTTCTTATATACCTACAATACAATAAAAAATAATATCTTACGTAAAAAATGAAAAAGAAAAAGGTACAGGAATGCGGTGTATTGTGTTGAAATAGAAATATTATTAAGATGTTGATAAGAAAGTAATATTTCGTAGGATTTTTTTTAACTTACACGCCGCACGCAGTAGGGTAGACAGAGGGAACCTAGAAATCTAGTGTAAAACATTCTGTTTCCATTTAAACATTTCCGTTCCTCACTTTCTATTAAATCTTCAGGAAACAATGGGTGTTAAGTGGCGGAACCGTCGTTAATAGAGCGTAAAAATGAAAATATTTAATATTTTATTGCTTGTAGTGAAAATCAAATCTACAACCTGTCGCGCTTACAATTGCACATGCTAAGGCCATCAGATTCCTCTGATTGCAGGTACAGTGGACAGCGTACAGGTACAGATAAATGCGACAGGTTCTGAGTTTGATTACCGCTAGAGACAATTGTATATTTAATATTTTTATTTCTTCGCTCTAGCGTAGAGGCAAAGCACGGCGTTAAGATAGTGGGGAGCGTAATATTTTAACATTAGACTCCATTAGCCTATGCTGCGGGATACAGCGTGAAGCTGTATTTTGAATAAAACAAAATAATTTTTCAATTCGAACCAGAAACTACCTGAGATAAACGAGTTCAAACAAACAAACTCTTTATCTACTAATATTAGTATATAGCAACTCCAATATATTTTGCAGAGTGATATTAAAGTCCGCCACAATTCCCGACGAGTCATAAGAATGTATACAATATTAGGAGGCAATATATCAGTTTATCACATTTTAGCTTCAAATGTGAGAATTCTTCATGAAATTTTTGCAGACTTTATGTATATATACTTTTATACATTTTTATATATTTTGTATTAGATTTTTATGGCAAATAAAAGTTCTTTAATTTCTCTAGTAATTCTTTATTCTGCTCTTCATATCACTCACTTCTACTGTTGCTTGTATAAAATACCATGAATGGGATTCGAATCCACAACCATTATATTTAAATATCATATTATCAAACAAATTATTTTATTATTATAGTTTAAAATTGGGGCCGTCGTAGCGAAAGAGCACAAATCTGCGACTGTAAACGTGACGGTTGTGGGTTCGACACGGGCAAATGAAATATTAATTTTTTTCATTTCAACAACAGGTAATGCCAACACAAGAATGCTTCACTCTGTGACTTCATGGGGATTGAGTATCTCAACACTAGGTTTCCTGGTGTCAAGGCAAAGCGCGGCGTTGAGTTCCGCCACTTAACATGCAATGACTCCAGAATTCAGAATGGGGATGGGATAGGGAACGGACTTAACAGTAGTTACCCTCTGCCTACCTACCTAGCCTACCTATATGCGGGATCTGTACGAGTAAAGCTGATTTATTTAATTTTGTGTCTTATCACTAGGCTTTCCCCGCCTACCTTTTAACATGGAAAAAAAATGGTGGAAAATAGTGGAAAAAAATTAAGACGAAAAAAAAACAATTTAAATACAAAACTATAACTTACATCAGTGCTGTGTAAAAAATTTATAAAAAACTCTCAGACAATAAATTTATGATGATAAATTTTATCAACTTTTAAGAAAAACTTTTGAATCATCCTGATCCCTGTGATATATGATACTTCTAATTCAGCCTCCTTGGACTCGAGCCAGACCTGGCCATATAGTAGCTTGCTGTATACAAGTACATACATACATTCAGTGCTTTTGTATATATATATATATATACATATATACTGAGGATTTAATAAATTACATGTAAGCCAGCTTAACCTATATAAGACATCCTCTTTTATAAATTTCGTTGAAGATTTTTAAATTTATCGTGTACTTAGTAACTGTAACTTAAAAGGCCATATTGGTGCAGTGCTTGAGTTTTTTTTTTAATACGTACTTTTCTAAGGTAATGGAAATAAAAAAATTTTTTAGTAAGATGAAAAAAATATAAAATGACTGGAATCTCTGTCTACTACTCTATTATAGTTTATAAAGCGAAAAAAAAACCGAATGAATGGTAAATGGTAAAGCATCTGACTAATTTATTTACTTAGATAGAAAATATAAAAATGTTTTAAGCACGATCAATTCTCCAAATGGGAATCGAGTCCATGACCCACATCATACGATGAGATTTCTCAATTCCTCCATGATATAATTATGAACTGATTATAATTTTTATTTCAATTTGAACTGAACTTAATTAAAACAATTTCAACCACTAATTAATTGATACAGAAATTTGTTCACGCAAGAGATATGTACGTACAGATACATTTGTTTTCATAGATTTGAAAATAATTGCTTGTAGATTCGATTCTTATTCGGGGGGTTAATTGTTTTAAACTTTTCGCTTTGTTAACAAGAACGCACAGAGTTGAGTACCGCTACTCACGTGCAATGACTCGGACACTAGAACTGTGCGGGGAACGGAGTATCTTAACACTAAGTTCCAAAAGGAAGTTAAAAATAAAAAGGTAGGTAAAGGCCTACCTTTCTATGTTTACCAGTAAAATATACGGCGGAAAGATAAAAAAAAATATTGTTCAGGGACTGTTGAACATATTTTTTAGTTTCACACCTTTACCTGTTGCGAAGTGAAACTGAATACCGCGCTTTGTCTTATAACTAGAGATAGACAATAAAAAATATTAATTCTCACAACTGGGAATCGAACAACCGTGGCATTTATAGTAAGATGATGTACCGCTGCGCAACGGCGTGATGGCCTCAATTATATAATAGCTTATAATAGCTTCACGCTGAATCCCGCTTAAAGCAAGGTAGAGGGAACCTCCACCGAATTTATGAGGCATTGCGTTGATTGGCGGAATTCAACGCTGTCTTGTTACCAGAGGGAAAAAATTAAAATATTTACCAATACTTCATTTCCCCAAGGGGGAATTAAAGCCATAACCGTCGCCTTCAGTCATACGTAAATTTTAGTATAAACATGAAAATAAAAAAATATATATAGTACCTGCACTACTGGGGTATATTTTCTATTATCATATCTAAGGAAACCAGTAAAATGTTTTCCGTTCACAAAATTATACAAGCTTCTCTAATTTTCTTTATATAAAATATTAATTAATTTATATATTAAAAGCGATAAATAATGCGACATCGTCGCTAGGAACAGGTCCCGTATTCACAACCTTGTTTTGTCCTATACTATTATATTCCTAGCTTTTGTATAGAGTACTATTTTCATTAATGATATATGAGAAAATTAAGAAAATAATTCGAGGCCGGTCGTGGCGCAGTAGCACAAAGTGTGACTGTAAACCGACTGGATGTAGGGTTCGAATCCCCACTCGAGGAGATGAAATATTTACTTAAATTTATATTTCCATTTCTTCGCTCTGGTGTCGAGATAAAGCGCGGCGTTGTGTTCTGCCACTTAACGCGCAATGCCTCCGGAATTCGGCAGGAAGTGGGGAACGGAGTGTCTTTCACTACGTTCCCTCTGCCTACCCTGCAGTGTGCGGGATACAGTGTGAGCCTGAAGAAAATAATGAGAAAATTGAGAATACGGAGGCTTATTGTTAAAATAATGAGGAAACACTCTTTCTTTCTTTTATTATAAGCTACTACAATACATTTGCTATCGTGGCTGGTTCTGGGTTCGATATTGACTCGCTGTAGTAAGAGGACAAAGCACAGCGTTGTGTTCCTCCACTCATCACGCACGTCTTAAGAATTGAGTGTAAATCAGAGAAAAGAGTGTTACTGCTACTAACTATCCTAGTACAGGGATACAGCTTGAGGCTAAAAAGAAATATATTTTCATATAAAGTGTCAACTGATATAAATTAAATTAATAACTAATTCAGAGCCAGTCGTGGCGCAGCGGCACGAAGTGTGGCTGTAAAACCGACTGGTTGTGGGTTCGGTCCCCACTCGAGGAGATGAAATATTTACTTAAATTTATATTTCCATTTCTTGGCTCTGGTGCCGAGGCTAAGTGCGGCGTTAAGTTGCCACTCAACACGCAATGCCTCGAGAATTCGGCAGAAAATGGGGAACGGAGTGTCTTAACAGTAGGTTCCCTTTGCCTATCCGCGTGTGCAGCATACAGTGTGAAGATGTTTTTTTTTTTAAATATAAATTCAAATATAATCCATGATTCTATATTAAACTACAATTATACCACCAACGTTCATAATTTTAATATACATTTCCTCTACATCGCTCTTTATAAGAATTCCTAAGTTCCATCCAAAAAAAAAAGAGAACGCAACAACCCCTCTCAAACAAAATAAAATAACCTCGTCATGGATAATTAAATAAGCTTGGCAAAAAAACTTGTTTACCATTTACCCTATTTCTAGCGATACAGAAAAAAATCCTTTTTTTCTTACTCTCACGATATTTTCGTCGAGAGCACTGAAGCAAGAAAGATATATGCCACTTTCATTCCGCCCCTTACCTGTGGATGACCACAAAAGGATAAAAAAAAATATTTTCACAGAAGCAAAGTTATCCAACTTGACCGATAAACTTCTGGGTCCTTTCGTGTAGTGTGGTGAAGTTTTAAATAAGATTGCCAATTTTTCCCCAGTTCTCAAATAAATCTTTCAAGTCGAAGACAAAATGGTGTTTCCTGTTATAGGTTTGGGGTTTTTTGCATATTGATATTTGATTCTATTGTTTATTTTTTTTTGTATTTTTGGGATTTCTCTCCGAATTTCACATATATCAGGGTAGACAGAGGAAAGTTATTGTCAAGAAATTGCGTTTCCTACAAACATGTGGAGTGACGGAACTCAGCGCCGCGCTTCGTTGCTATATCATTACTATAATCGCGGCATTCTATCTCATCCAGGGAAAATAATTATTTTCATTTACTCTGGTAACAAGAGCGCAGCATTCAGTTTCACCCCTTAAGCAACAATAAAAAGGGAGGAACGGAATGCTTTAACACTAGATTGCTGTTTGCGAGATACAGCAAAAAACATAAGAAATATTATGCGTAGAGTAGCTAAATACCGTAAAATAATTATTCAATTGAGGCCAATTGTAGCGTAGAGGCACAAACGTGTGACTGTAAAAGCGACGGGTTTTAGGTTCAATTCCTACCTGGGGAAATAAAATACTTGATATTTTGATTAACTCGTCCTGGTAACAAGACAAAACGCGCCGTTGTGTAGGCGGACAGTGAGACGTTTCTTCATTAGGAATGGAATGTCTCAACACTACATTCCCAGGTTCCCTCTGCCTACCCTGCTATATGCAGGATACAGCGTGAATCAGAAAACGAAAGAATTAAGCCCACTACTACTGCGTAAACAGTCACACAAATTAAACGCTAATACGGCATCACATACAAATATGTTGATGAATTAAAATAAATTAATATTGTCTGCACGTACAATAAAACATAAAATCGTCGGCTATACTTTCATTTTTCTAAGTGACGCCGGGACGAATGATGTAGAGTGCTATGCAGTATACTGGTGAATGTTAAAGAATATTTTGTTGTTTTATTCGCGTTTGGATGACGTCAGTTCGTACGTTCAAGTAATACACTTTATTTTTTTTTATCAGTTACACGTAGGTATACAGCAGGGTAGGCAGAGGGAACCTAGTGTTAAGATACTCCTCTCTACTCCTACTTTGCCCTAATATCTCGAGGTATTGCGTGTTGAGTGGCGGAACTCAAAACCGCCTTTTTGCCTTGTTAGCAACACGAGGAAATGAAAAACACAACTGTCACTTTTACAGTTATACACCTATACCCCTGCGCCGCGACCGCCTCATTATTAATAATAATAAGCGAGATACAGCGTGAAATTGAAAAAAAAGGCAAAAAAAAGTATTTATTAACATTTATAAGTACTGTAGCCTAAGCAAAGGTTGAGTGTCGACTGGCGTGCTGCATATTTTGTCTTTAATTAAGTATGGTTATATATGAAAAAAAAATGGAATTTAACGTTTTAGGATTGTGAAATCCATACCCTACTTGCTGGAGACGTAAATTATCAATCAAAGCAAATCCTGTGTTTTTTTCAATTTCCTCAGAAATTTCAAGAAAATTTGTATTACTGCTCTACGCTCTTTAATCTACCTCTATGGTAAATTTCAATTTTCTAAGTCAATTAGTTTCGTTTGTGCGTTGTCTGTCAGTCACTCGATAAGGGAAGACTTTATTTAAGTAAATTAAGTAAATAAAACTAAGAAATGTAACTCAAACAAATAAACTAAAAGTAAGCAGCCAAGATCTTTTCATAACAGAACATTACCCCATCTGATACACAGATGCCTTTTAGAATCCACTGGAAATTTCTTTAAAAATACTCGCTTTTAGACTTATAAGCTTTGAATTTACTATTTACTACAACTTAGCACGTTATAGTCGTTTTATATGAGAAATGGGAAAACTAGAAGACAATAATGTTGAAGAAAAACAACCACTTTAATTTATCGTTATTTAGGGGTGCCTTTAAAAGAAAAAAGGAACCCTTATAAGATCAACTTATTGTCCATCTGTTTGTCTGGTAAGAGCCTTTCATCGCTTGTAGATATTGAGTTGAAATTCAAACCATATAATTAGATACAGGGGCTACAGGGGGTACAGGGGCTATCCCTGAATTCCTGAAACAAACATATTACTACATTTACTTTAAAAATACTACATAGCTAAGAACGCGTAATTCGACATTATAAAGAGTACTTACGTACTTTAGGTTAACCTAAAATTATGAAATTTGGTATCATCTGGTAGTTTTAGTTTAGGAAAAAATCTAAAAGCTATACATTTGTGGTTAAATATTGAAAAAAATTAGAATTAAATTGCAAAAAACGCGTCTTGACTTCTAATCTTCTAATTTTTGTACGGAACCCTCGGTTAGCGAACCTAACTTGCATTTGTCTGGTTTTATATATAAGTACTTAAAATATCACAAGAGACTAATGTCTGAAATTGGATAAATGAATGTATTAAAAATAGATTCACTATGCGTACTCTGTTATTTAAAGTGCTCAGCGTCGATTAAAAAATGTGAATAATCATGTCATAGACGTATATCTAATATTCTCATAGATTTGAACCATTCCAATCGATTAGACAATATTGTGAAAGAAAATTTCTTTATTACATTTAAGCAATATAAGACCATATTTTGTTATTTTATAACTAATTAATAATAAATATGAATTATTCGTCGATTAACCATCAATAAGTATGTATTTATGGTTTTAAAAAGTACGATGCGCTACCGCTCGTATTAAATTTCAGAGCCCACTTGAAGGTTAAAATATCATGATTCATTCGAAATTAATGAAGTAAAGTTAAACATATTACCATTTATCAGTATTATCAAGTTTGGGTCCCTTTGTAATTTAAATTGAGTAACGTTTACGCACGAACGATTGTTAATTTGTCTTATAAACAGTATGTATAATAAAATTGTACCTGTACACCAATACTGATAATTGTGGTACAATTTATTTATTTGAGGCTGGTCGTGGCGCAGTGGCACAAAGTGTGACTGTAAACCGACTGGTTGTGGGTTCGATCCCCACTCGAGGAGATGAAATATTTACTTAAATTTATATTTCCATTTCTTCGCTCTGGTGTCGAGGTAAAGCGCGGCGTTGAGTTCTGCCACTTAACACGCAATACCTCCGGAATTCGGCAGAAAGTGGGGAACGGAGTGTCTTTCACTACGTTCCCTCTGCCTACCCTGCAGTGTGCGGGATACAGCGTGAAGCTGAATTTATTTATTTGTATTCCTTTATTTTTCAGGATCAGTTTGTTGTTCGTCTTTCTGTCAGTCGAGATAATTGGTCTTGCTATTTATCTCAGGATAGTAAAAGGATAGTTGAAATTAATATCAACTATTTTAGTCTACGGTCCTTTGATGCGCAGAAAAAATTAAGCTTCTACACTAGCTCGATCAAAAAAGATTTAAACGTCGTTTTTGCTTCATTTTCTTTGAAATTCGCCGCGTAATCATATAATAAATAAAAAATCCAAGAAGTGAAAGTTTATATGTATTCATTGTAAAAATAATAACAAAAAATTTAGTTAATTTCATACAAAATTATGAATATACCCAATATATACAAACCTTTCTTTAACTTTTGTCAACGTTTATACATAATAATATTATAGTTTCCCTTGAACCGCCTTATTTTATTTTCACAACATGCAGTGAAGATAAAATAAGGCGGTGCATGGGAAATAGAGTGTCTTAACATTATGTATCCTCCATCATATATTGTAAACAAGACGGAGAGAAATTGGTACCGACTCGTGCTCATATGCATCCAGTCGTGCGCCGCTTAGTCGCATAGTTGTTTTTTTGTTTTTCTCTTTGCCGTACTTACTAAAAAATTGGTTTATTTTTCTAAGGTTAATGTCATCAAAAAAATCTTTGCATCGAAGCAGAAAAGAGCGGAATATATATAATTTAATAGAATTTTACTTAAAACTTATAGCAGTGCTTATATGTGCTGAATTACGAATAAAAAAAAGAAAAGGTTGTAGGTCCGAGGACGAACAAATTAAAATTTAATTTACCGCAAACCGCAAACGTCAAACACAGAAGTGATCAATATAGAGCCAACAGGAAGTGATTGAATATATTGAACTCACACATTATTCTTGATAAGAATAAATTTTTCTTTACTTTCAACATATTGTATATGTAGGTGGTAAGAAGAGATGATATTAATAGATTTCTCCTATTAAGTTTCGCAAACCTATACGCAAGTATAGGTTTGCGAAACTTAACGCCGCGTTATGACTCCTCAGCCAGAGAATATAAAAAAAATTTAAATATAAGCATTCTACCGAGTGAGGTCGGATACAATGACGTCTATTACTTAATTAGTATATACCCAGAAAACATAAAAAAAAACAAATTGTGATTATTTTTATTATTTTTTAATTTGTATAATTATAATCCAAATCAATTATATAACCTATTTAAATTTTCAATGTAACAAATCAATAGTCGTTTAAGAATTGAAATTATATGTTTTATTAGATTTATATATAACATCAAAACAGTGGCAGTGTATACCTACATATAAATCAGCATCATGCTGTATTCTGCAAACAGCAAGATAGGCAGGGAGGAACATAGTATTAAGATACTCTGTTCTCCACTTTCGACCCAATTCTGGACGCATTGTGTATAAAGTGGAGGAACTCGGCACCAGAGCGTAGAAATGAAAATAAAAAATTAAATTAATATTTAATTTCCTCTCGTGCGGATCGAACCCAAAACCAGTCTCGTTTACACTTATGCCCCAGCGTCACGACTAGCCCATAATATAGTATATATCATATTCTAATAACAATTGTATATAGGTATATGTTCCCATTATACATTAATTGAGAAACAACGACAATAAATTAAAGAACACAATACAAAGCTGAGGAAATATGATGAGCTCTTGAAAATTGGTACCGTTGTAATTGCATTATTATTACATAGACAATTTCATGAAACTTATTTAATATTGCATTTCGTAGTAGAAAAAGATAAGATAATTTTATATTATATAATGATATGGCTTTGATTTTTGGCTTCTTCCGCGCGGACAACGGAAATAACCCAAATGAATTACAACGCAGCAATCCCTACATATTCAGGATTAGGAATCGAAATCAAATCTACAGCTTTCTTTAAAACCTATTTAAAGTTCCAACTATGTGTCCAACATTGCTTGTATTATTGTCAATCTTGTAACACGTACTTCTGAGTGTAAATTGAACCCACAACCATTGCATGTAACATCACCTTAAATAGTAAAAAAAACAGTCGAGAGCGAGTTCGACTCGCTCACCGAGGGCTCTGTACCAACAACATGTTCTGGGTTAATGGGAACTACATCATAGGATTATCTTTACGTGGCGAATTCCATATTAAATTCAGCAAAAATGAATTATAAACGATCGTGTTTTTTTCATTGTGTTGACCTTGAAGTTAATTTTTTTCTGTTAATTCTAGATTACTAGCGAATTAACAAATTTTAAATATTTATTTCACGTTTATACTTCCACTTGATCTTACAAAAATGCCCTTGTTAGACAGACAGACACCAAAATGATCCTATAATAGTAACATTTAATCCTATTAAGGTGTGGAACCCTAAAAAGTACTTTAATCTTTAATATAAATGATGTCGCTTTGTGGTTTCAACATATCACCGTAGCGTGTGATAGGCTGCGTCAAATAAATGTAAACGTAAAGAGCCTTCAGTAAAACAAAAGGAAATGTCACAAGGGATTTATGTTAAGTAGTTTTTCGTATTAAATAAAACTGTTTTTCGTGTCTCGTGTAGCATTTACATAGTCTGACTGTACGTACGTGTAAGCGATGATTGCGGGTTCAATTCTCACTTAGAGAAGCTAATATTTCATTATCTTTTTTTTTAGCTTTGCACTGTATCCTGCACAAAGCAGTAAGACAGAGGCAGCCAGGTATTCAGTGTTATCAAATTCTGTTTCACGTTACCACTTCCTCCAGAATTTGGCGAACGGAAGTATCTTAATGGGAATGGAGTGTCTGGGTTACGTAGAGGGAACCTGGTTTACTCTGTCTACCCTGCTATATGCGGGATACAGCGTGAACCTACAAAAGCTTTTTATCACGTTACCCCACATCTAAACAATTTCACACAAAACAAAACCACCCAATTAAAATACGTTCTACGAATAACCAAACACGTCTTACAAAGTTGCTTCTAAATAAAGCAAAAGCGGTCTTAATGTATGAGAGCTCTACGTCAGAACAGAGGCTTGTACCGTGACATGTCACTGTCAAGTCACGAACACTACAAAGAATGTTTCTACCGTAGCGACACTTGTGGGAAAAATATTCAGCTTCCCACTGTGGCTGAATTTACGCAGTATATAGCGTTGTTTTGTGCATATAACAATATAGTTGAGATTGAGTAAAAAACAGGTTTTTCTATACCAATTGCTATAATATGTGCTCGGGGCTATGGACTATATGAGCACTTGCATTCTAATTATTTTAAACTCACAATATCCACAATGTTCAGCAATTCATTTTCTCTAGTCGATTTATTTCATGTCATTTATTCTTTTAGCTTTGTACTATATTCCATATATAGCAGGGTATACAGAGGGAACCTGGGAACCTATCAGGACAATTCGTTTCCATTAACAAAGTGTCTTAACCCATATAATAACAAATTATATTATACATTTAATTGTACGAATCGGACATAAATCATCAATGCTACGTTCCATACAACCTTCTAAGATCTCTTTGTACTAACTTTGACTGGTTTCATTGAAATAGGCTTTGGAGGAATGCAAATCGTAATACTATCGGTTGACGTGGTTCCTCTGTTACCATTGCTTATTATACTATAGAATTCGTAAGTTTGAAGTTCGTATCATATTCCTTTGAGGAAGTTTATATAAGCTCAATTAGTAGCGTCTGTTGTGGTGGTTGATGAATTTGATTTCTAAGACCGAGGTTGTGTTTATGTCTATTTAGAATATTTTTTTTCCTATATATCTAATAATTCGTTGTTTATACGGCGGTTGTGGATTCAATTTACACTCTGGAAAATTAGATATTTTGGATTCCTCACTCTAATAACGAGGCAAAGTGCTGTATTGAGTTTTGACACTCAACACGCAATGCCTCTAGAATTTAAGTATATGAAGCTAAGTATATGATGAGGCCGTGGTCTAGTTCCTCTTGTAAAAAAATCCCTAATTATTATCATTTTTTGCTTTGACGTTCCGCCACTCCACAAGGAAAACGTCAACGGCGAAGAATAGAGAACAGGGGTATTTTAACACTAGGTTCCTTCTACCTAATATTTACAGCATACAGCGTGATGTTGAAAAAAACTTACTATTTGTCACAACTAGGACTGAACCCACTACAACTAACTTTTAATTCTAAGCTATTTACATCCCAGCTCTACGAGTACATCTATGCCAATTTGTTATGATATACGATAACACGACAAACTCCATGTTCTTGGTTCAATTTGCTTACATAAACTAATTAAGATTAATCGAGGTGTTATGTTTCAATTAATACTAATAATTTTAATATCAAATATACGTAAAGGAATTGTTTTATTTGTAAGAGAATTATCTATATATAGAAATGAGGTAGCAGTGAGTGTCTGTCTGTGATTTCGAATAAGCGTGTTTTTCATACAAACAACCAATTTAAAAAAAACTTTTGTGTCTGTCTTTCTGCATGTTCGGTATGATCTCCGGAACAGCTGAATTGATTTTTATGGGATTAACACTGAAAGCGATAATATATCTGATCGAGTTCGAGATCATGAATAATGAATATTACAAAATATTAATAGTTTGATTTATTTATTTTATTTTATTATTTATTTAATTTGGAAACATATATATATATATATGTATATATATATATATATATATATATATATATATATATATATATATATATATATATATATATATATATATATATATATATATATATATATATATATATATATATATATATTTAGTTACGTACTTATTTGTGCCAAAGCAGTATCACGAAATTCGTTCTTAAACTATTATTTTATGGTCACGAAAGTTATAACCACAACCGACATATAAACAATGCCTATAAAGTACTTTATGCGGTAACTTTTTATGGTTGGGAACTGAACTATTATTATAGATAGGTGGTACTCGTAGTATGAACCGTTAAAATATTTTATATTCTTATTTTGACTGTTAACCGTTTCATTTTTAGAATAACATATATAATTTAATAAGTTGTACTGAATGTTTGTGACGTGACGGTTATGGATTCGATTTCTACTCAAGAAAAATGAAATATTTGATATTTAAATGAAATATTTGTTTCTTCTGGAGTTAAGTTCAGAGGGGTTCAATTTATATCTAATTTAGGAAACGTTTCAGTTTATCCGTAATCAATAGGTATCCACATACTCCTGATGAGGGTCTGTGCACAATATCGGCACCATAACCACCATAGGTAAATCTTCCCGAGTTGCCAATTATTTGATGTTGGATGCTCTTTAAAATTACTATTTTCAAATTCAACCTGCAATGATCCATTAGAATACATTGCTCATAGCTTAAAGAATTCCATAACTAAATATAAAGCATTCAAAAAGATCCATACACGTCGCTCTGCGACGCTTTATACTCAACCTAATATCCGAAAATATCCCAAAATGACAAGAAAAGATGACAAACAGCCTTATACGTCCCCAAACCCGAGATTTTTGAATAAAATTGGAGCACACACGACATTTTAACATGGGATTATGACTTTAACTCCATTAGAATAAATGTTAGAATCGTTTGATCTTCGACATTTGCTTTTCAACACGTTTTGAATGCTCACATGCGGTGGAAATGTGACAATTTTAACTAGGGTTTAGTAGGATTGTGTGTTTTCATTGCTAAGGTTTTATATTTTGCTTACATTATAACGTTTAATTAAATGGTTGTGAAATGTATTTAGATCCTTTTGGTCGATTTTTGTTAAGAGTTTTGTTTTATGTGGCTTTTAAAAGCTGGTTGGTACTTAGGTTATGCTTTAAATTTTAAATGGTTCAATTAGTTTCGAGTGGGTCCATTTGTTGTGTGTGCTATAGTCACAGGGTAGTGCGCGACGTTGACTTCCGCCAATAACCCATAATGGCTCTAGATGTATGTATAAATCATTATATCTGTTATCATTAGGCATCATAAAAGAAAAATATATTTTACCTATAATTTGTAATACCTTGAGGCCAGCCGTGGCGCAGTGGCAAAAAGTGTGACTGTAAAACCGAATGGTTGTGGGTTCGATCCCCACTCGAGGAGATAAAAATTTACTTAAATTTATATTTCAATTTCGTCGCTCTAGCGTCGAGGCAAAGCGCGGCGTTGACTTCTGCCATTCAACACGCAATGCCTCCAGAATTCGCCATCTTAACACTAGGTTCCCTCTGCCTACCCTGCTGTGTGCGGGATAGGGACAGCGTGAAGCTGATTTTTTTTGTAATACCTTCTTTCAATCGCTTAAATACTTTCAAAATCCATACTAAAATATTATAAATATTAATAGTGACAATATTAAGCACATGTCCTGTTCCGAAATCGAATCTACTACCTTTAAAACCTCTAACCATCACACCGAACGACTAATATAAATTGCATATATGATTTCTCATACAAAGTTTATAACTGCTATTCGTATTTCCAAGGAACTTAAACAAAACATAGCGCTGTAGCGAAACTTATCTAATAAAAACATTAATATTTCTTTGTCAACTTCAACCCCTTTTGTGAAACCCACCCTATGAATATAGTGTACGGTCACTGGGCAAGTGGGACGTAACAGTACATAGTGATATTTTATGCAAGAATGCATTTCGGCCTAATCTTGCCTGTATACGGTGGTATTTAGGCTTGAGTGTCAGTCATGTCAGGATAAGCCTTAAGGAAAATGATGACAGAGTTCATATCATATTATGTATAATACTATGAGACTGGTCGTAGTGGAGGCACAAAGTGTGACTGTAAAATCGACTTGTTGTGGGTTCCATCCCCGCTCGAGGAAGTGAAATATTTATTTACATTTATATTTATTAAATGAAACTAACTTATTACATTTATATTTTCAGTTCCTCGTTTTGGTGTCGAGGCAAAGCGTGGCGTTGAGTTTCGCCACTCAGTACGCAAGGCCTCTAGAATTCGGCGGAAAGTGGAGAACGGAGTGTCTTAACACTAGGTTCTCCCTGCCTACGATGCTGTGTGCGGGATACAGCGTGAAGCTGATTATAATACCGTAGTGTATAGACATATAAATTTACGTAAATATAAAACTCTCTAAGTAATAATTGTACATTTTGGAGTAATCATAAGCATTTAAAAGTACGGCGTTGAGTTACGCAAGAATCAGTCACGCGTGAGGCTTAAGTTAATATGTACATAAATGGAAATTATAAATAAGGACTTATTTACGATATTTTTTTTTTGATTACGTCATATATTTGATGTCGATTTTAGCAAATTGTAAGGTGTCCAAAAAAATTATTAATTGGTATTTGTACTTTAATATTATTTCTATGAGTATGTTCTAATTTATGTGCAGATTCCAACTTTAAAGTCTTTAAAGCGGAGAACAGAATATATCAAGACTAGGATAACTCTATTCTCCTCGTATAACGCCCAAAATGTATAAAGTATTTCTATTTTTTTTTGTTTCACGCCTATTCCATTTCCCGCACATTACAGGATACGCAGAGAGAAACGGAAAACTTAGGCTTAAGACACTTATTGATATTATGACACTTTCATGCCCGCTGAAATCTGGAGGCATTGTGTGCTGAGTGGAGGAACTAAACGCCTTGTTATACTTCGTTACCGAATGAGAATCGAACTCAAAACCTACCACTACACTGCCCTCCGACTAACCTCTAAATATATACCAAAACGACGAAAAAAGAAACACCCAAAAAGTTCCTTCATACATTTCAAAGACTTAACTACTTAGTTCAGTCACGCACTCACATTAAATGAAATCTGTATGTGAAGTAACTATCTCGGTCACATATTCCCGTATCTGTCATAAAGATGTCTTGCACAAAAATATTATATGGCGTTAAGCAGAAACATGGTTGGCTTTTGTATGAATTATGGGCATACGTGTT
Source organism: Heliconius sara (assembly GCA_917862395.2). Classification (NCBI taxonomy): domain Eukaryota; kingdom Metazoa; phylum Arthropoda; class Insecta; order Lepidoptera; family Nymphalidae; genus Heliconius; species Heliconius sara. Next base: position 1,719,239 of record OU860795.2, read on the forward strand.
TTTATTGATACCGATTAAGCGTTGTTCATAATGATTTATTATAATTAAGGTTAAAAAATATTTAATGAATAGCATTATTTTTTAGTGGATTTGATTTCCAGTCGAGGTAATTAAATATTTATTTTTTTCATTTCTCCTAATCACTATAATATTACATTTCCGTTTCCTCTGCCTGCCCTGCTATGTGGGGGCAGTGTAGCTTGGGAGTAAAAAAAAAATACAATACTGTTTTTATAGGTTTTTATGGATATAATAATTACCTCTAAATATTCAACCTTAGTATTACAGAACCTACTTATTTAGTTTCTTTATTCACATTGAAAAAAAGCACTAAAAATACTATTGTGTCCTGTTAAGACCCATCAATTACATTTCTTCGATTTTCGTTAACAAAACAAACGCAAAGCTTAAAAATCGACAATAAATGTAAAAAGAGAATGAGGAAGTAGAGTCTTAACACTACCTTGCCCTAGTTTCCTCCGCCTACCCCGCTATACGTGAAAAACACAACGTAAATCTACAAAAAATAGTCCAATTTTCATAATTATATCTCGCATTTAAAATTTAATTAGCACCACTAAGAGACCAACGTGGGTTACTTGCCTCTCGTAGTCACAGCTATTTGTCGAGTGCTACAAGTGTTTTGAGTGGAGCTGAAGTCTAGAACTGTAAAGTACTAGCATTGTTTGATGTGAACGAGCCCTTATGCACGAAAAAGGTCACGTAGAAAAGAATTTAAATTATATGCCTTACATTGTAAATTTAGTTAGGAATTTTAGGACGTTTAATTTTTTAGGTTCCCGATGTATGCCGCATGCAGCAGGGTAGGGAACCTAGTGTCAATACATTTCAAGATTCAAAGCTTACGTGAAGTACCCTGCAGGTTTTGATTCCTTTGCAAGTTTCGAAAATTTGTGGAATTTTGCAGCATAAACAGTTTTTTTATATTTCATTGGCTTAGAAGTTTTTTTTACAGCCCCAAGAGACACAGAATACTCAGGGCGTTTGATATAAATTTCGGCTTGATCCTATAAGGTTTCCTTCCGAGTTAAAGAACCTTAAAAAGGCACGTTTTTAGTATAATCCCAAAATTTACAATATATCAATTGCAAAACAACAGCTTATATTAAAACATACTTTCTAATTTATCTTGTCAGTAAACATTATAAATAAAACATACAACCGTAGTCGAAAATTTGCTATTCCACATCAAAAACAAGTACGATAAGACGGATGTATTTGAGTAAATTTTACCATAAATTCATCTTAAATATGAAAAATATTCCGACCCATCAAAAGACATGCCTTCAAACGGTATACAAATAACATTCATTCTCGATCTTGCGACAGATAGGCAATCTTGAAAGGATATATAAGCCAATTTTACGTGTACGACGTGATCAAGGACTTTAGTCTAAATTATCGCGCGAGTTGAGAATATTTGTTGAAAATCAATGTTTTCAGGTCCTTGTGGTACGGTTGTAATTTGATTAAAAGTAATAGTTCCGGGTTCAAAGTTAACTTGATAATATATTTTTTTATAGTTTTAACTTTTATTATGCGTGGGGTAGGGTTTTCTACTTTCCGTTCAAATACGAAACACTGCGTGTCAGTAATGCGCGGAGCTTTAGTGTCGCGGCTTGAAAATAACTTATTGATCTGAATGGGTATCTGTATCCCGCAGGGTACGCAGAGGGAAGCTAGCATTAAGACACTCTGTTTTCCACCTTCCGCCAAATTCTGCAGGCAATGCCTGCTGCGAGCTGAGTGGCGGAATTCATTGTCGCACTTTGCCTCGACACCAGAGCGGAGAATGGAAATATAAATTTAAATAAATATTTCATTTCCTCGAGTGGGGATCGAACCCACAACTAGTCGCGTTTACAGTCACACATTGTGCCCCTGCGCCACAACTAGCCTCTATTTACTACAATAACTGGTTAAAAATAAATAACCAGCTTAAAAATTATGGCAACATTTACGCTTCGATTTCTTAGGCTCCGATAAGAAGAAAATAAAAGTTAAAATGTTGTAACTTTAAATTTTATTTTCATCTCGAGAATTTCTGCAGGAGGCTTAGCGTACTGACGATAATAAATCTATACTAAATCCAGGTATTATGCTAAATCTAGACGCTTAAATACAATCAGTATTTTACAATTGAAGGATAGTGACCAATTTAAGAGAATAAAATAATAAAACATATTTATTGTGTACGAATATGTTATTGTTAAGTGGAGAACGGAGTCTCTTAATGTTAGGCTTCGCATTTTGATTAGAATACAGAGTGAAGCTAAAAAGTATAAAATATAATATATCCCAGCTTTACGTTGTATCTCGCATGAAGCAAGGTAGGTATAGAGGATATTGTGTTAAGACACTCCGTTCCCCACTGTTCGCTGAATTTTCATAATGAAATAATAAAATTATCCATTCCTTCGAGTTGAACCCGCAACCAATGCGTTTACAGTCGCTCGCCTGCGCGTCTGTGCCACGATGGCTTAGGACGATGGCGCAGATGGCACTGCTTCGCCTGCTTATTTGCACCTTTAGGGGATGAATTCTAAAAAAAACCACGAAACACGTGTCCAATTAAATATTTTTAACAGTCTGAATTTAAATTTTGATAAAAATCGGTGGCGACTTAAGGATTTTTCCATATAAACTTTCAACCCCTTATTTGAACCTTTAGGGTGAATTCTAAAAAACCATTAAACACGTATTCAATAAAATATTTTAAAGAGTCTAAATTTCAAATTTTATAAAAATCGGTGCTGTTTTTAAAAAAAAACCATACATACTTTCAACCCCTTCATTTCATCATTTCATCCCTTTAGGGTAAAAATTTTTCAAAATCTCTGCTTAGTGGATGTCCAGATTATAAACATAAACATCTGTCCAAATTTCACGTTTTTCCCATCAGCGGTTACGGCTGTGCGTGCGTCTTACCTCAGTCAATCAGGTACATGTCCTTTTATATATAAGAAGATTATAAGGAAATTACAAAATATAACTAGCTCCGCTGAAAAGAAAACGCCTCATTAAATAACAATGTAACAAACTACTAATCTAATTACTATCTTCCACCAGCAGTTACCAATGAGAATCGAAGATAAATTTCAAAGTGGATGGGTAAATTTTTAAAAATCCCCACTACCGATATTGAAACGTTGCCCCAACGTAATTAACTTAGCGAACAATGTGCTTGATAGCTTCGAAAACATTGTGAACTAATACGCGGTCTTTAGGGATTACGTTCGATTAAAATAGATAGAGATTTTCTCTAATAACTAATGACTCTACTGATGTAAAGATAGTTTAATGTTTTAGTTGGGTAATGGAATATGGGTGAATTTTTAGATTAATTTTAGATTTTTTATTAAGAATTTGAACTCGTATTCTGATTTGTGCAGTATTTATGTAAAACTGACATAAAATTACAAATTAGTAAGTATTTAATCACTGATGTGTGATATTTTAATAAGTAACTGATGAAGTATGATAAGTGTTTTTTTTTCAGCTTCGTTCGTAACCTAGGAACCTAGAATAAAGACGTACTTCAAAAAACGTAACCCATTATAACACATCTATGCCTCGCTTTACGCCGAACTCTGGTAACATTGCGTGTTGCAACCGTACTTTGCCTCGTTCCCAGTGCGAAGAAAAGTCAAAGCAAAAGAAATTGAACTCAAAACCGTCGAGTTGACAGTTGCACCCTTGTACCAATGCGTCGCGACGGCCGTATATGCGACGGACATAAAATTCGAATATATTATATTCAATACTTTGAACTAAGAATCTTTACAAACTTTCAAAAAAGTAATTAAAAACAGTACAACGATTGACATATAAACTTTTACTTGAAGCTTTCCTTCGGTCTATTTGAAGCCGACAAAAACTCAGTAGAGCGTTACAACAGGATGTACATCTGCGACCGTTTGTCGGAAACTACGGTTATATGGTGGTCTAAAGAAGTCTAATAGTTTCATATTATACTGAGAAATATATAGATAGAACAAATTTTTCTCTATGATTTATATTATTTACGCTGTATCCCGCACAAACCTGCTACCCTGTTAGTGGGATGGGTGAGCCTGGAAAAACTAGTTTTGAGATATTTGTTCCCCATTCATACACATCGGTTCCTCACTTTCCGCTGAATTCCGGAGACATTGCGTGTTGAGTAGCGGGACTTAAATCTGCGCTTCACCTCGTTACCAGAGCGAAGAAGTGAAAATCTTAAATATTTAATTCTGTCGAGTGGGAATTGAACCCATAACCGTCGCATTTACAGCCGCACGACAGCTTTTAGACTTAGGGTAAGTTAAATACTTATTTAGAAGACGTATACCGCCCCAGAGGAGCAGGTTCAAATCCCGCTACGTTCAAATTTTTATATGTAATAACACTGTAAAAATGTCAAAATTATTATGGTATTTTATTTTAATACATAAATATATTAATATAAACATATTTAAAAAACATACGCAATTATTTTTTATTCTACAATTTAAAATTCATTTTTGTCTTTTATTAAACAAAACAACACAATTCGACAATTCGAAGGATTTTCAGAAAATTTTCTATTACGATTTTCTAGGAAACCGCATGCCAAAATTGAAAGTCGTTCTTCACATTGCAGTGTCGGCAGTGCTTTATCCGTTTTTCACTCAGAAAGGGTAGAGAGAGATAAAGATAGAGATACAGATATATAAAGATAAAGATATAACTTTTCTTATTTAGCTTATTTATCTTTTTTTAGCCTCACGCTGTATCTCACACGTAGCAGAATAGGCAAAAAGAACCTGCAAACCTAGAGGTAAGACACTCTATTTACATTGAAACATTTCCGTTCCCCACTTTCCCCCTTAAATAATAGCGGCGTTAAGTTTTGTCACTCAACAGAATTATAGAACTTAACGCCTCTACGTACAAACATATTTATTATAATTAAAAATATCATTCTTCCATATACAAATTCCACTTCATAACAAGAAATATTATTATTCCAAGAAAATCCCTACATAGTAAAACAAACTAACATACTAAAATAATCATACATATATAATCTCACTTGTCACAGAGAGACAGACAGACATAAAACCCAGTACATTATTATACAATTTAGAAGCCACGATACAAAATATTAAAAAGTTCTCATCTTCAACATCTCATCTTACATTTCTTTCATTGTATACCGAGAAGACCGCCGGAAGCGTTTCGCGCAAACCTCTTACAACGTCTTACGTATTGTAATAAGCCTTAGTGTGTATGAGTTTATGTATATGTCGAGTTTTTGTGTATCGAAATATTATGTTAGTTATTTTGCTTTCATATTTGAATTTAAATTGTATGTGTTTTTTTGACTTCACGTTGTATCCCGCATATAGCAGGCAGACAGAGAGAGGCTAGTGCTAATATTATATTTCTCATTTTCCACTGCTTTGCCTTGTTAGCAGAGTAAAAAAATAAAAATTATTAATATTTTTATTTTTAATAATAATTCATTTCCCCGAGTGAGAGTCGCGTTTACAGTCACACGTTTGTGCCACTGCGCCACGGTGGCTGCTTGTTAGCGTGACGGTTGAAGGTTCGATTTCTACTTGAGGGATGTATTATTTTCATATCAGCAACAAGCAACCAGTAACAGAAATATTTTAATTTCTTAGACGACGATGTGGCGTAGTCGCAACGCTGACCTATCCCAGTCGACAGACTTGAATTTTCGCAGTAAATAGAATGGAGTATTTTCTCACTGTCCATGATTAGGAGGAGGAAGAGGCTGTCGATGTGCAGCGGCACAAAACTTACCAGATGCAACTTGAGTGGCTTCGATTAATCAAAATTAATTATTTCTTTTTTTTATTCTGGTAACGTGATAAAAGCACGGCGACGGTTCCACCACTCAACACGCGTTGTCTCACAAATTCTACAGAAAGTGAGAATGAAGTTTCTTAACACTAAGTTCCCTCTGTATTTTTTTGTATCGAGTACCTACTGTATGTGGGATACGGTGTAAAAGCATTGCCTCCAGATTTTGGCGTAAAGTGGGAACAGAATTCTTTTAATAGGAACGGAGTATCTTAACACTACGTTCCCCTACTCAAAATAAAAATAAAATAAAATTTTGACTAAATAAAATACATGTAGCACAATCGAGACGTAAGCAACTCTATGTATTTTGTAAGCTTATGAATATATATTATTACCATGAGGGTAGCGGTAAATAGGTTACGTGAAGCTTTGAAGACATAATTGAGTTAGTCGTTTGGAAATGACTTAGTTATTTTTATCTCTTGAGAGATAATTTTATGTGTTTGTATGGTTTTTTTTATGTATAAAGTTCTTGTAACTTCTAAATCAAAGTAAGTAAAGAGATTTTTTTTTGTGTTTATTAAGAAACTCTTTAGAATTTTGGATTTTGTTGTCTAGTACCTAGTGTTTTGAATATGAATAGAATATAATGAGCAACGTTTCGTAAAAATATATTTTCAACTATTAATATGTTTAACCTTAGAAATTGTGATTAATAATATAATTATTAAGTTTGGAGTCAAAATCTATTAAATATTTGTTTCATTTATATACACATTATTATTACATTTATATAAGTTCAATTAAGTTGATAGTCTCACTCTAAATGAATCAATATAAAAGTTAAATAATAATATTTTAGGCGACTTTATGTGACGTGGGCGCAAGCATCCGATTGTAAACATGACGGTTATGAATTTGATTCCTACTCGAGGATATGAAATATATTTTAGTTTTGCTCTGGTAATAAGGCCAAGTTGAGTTCTGCCACTCGATACGCAATGCTTGCAATGACTGCAATGACTTCTCGAGAAATCGGCGCATAATCGGGAAACAAAATGTCTAAATAGAGTGTCTTAATATTAAATTTCCAGGTTTCCTCTATAAGTAGGAAAAAGTGAGGAGGTGCTTTTAATGGACATAGACTCATAGACTGTTCCTTTCTAACAGAATATATTACGTTTTTCGGTTTGAAAAATATATTTTGTGTGTAATGTAATCTTTACTCAAAATTTTACCACAGTTTTGTTTTTATTTTTAATCCATTAGAATGGAATTTTTGATTTTTCATTTGTTTGTTTCTATCAGTAAGAATTATGTAAACATATACTTTTTTATCTATTTATTATAAAACTCTTTGGCTACTGAGTGACTGACAAGCAACGCACAGGTTAATAAGCATTTGGACTTAATTTTTTTTAGATAGGTCGGGTTGCAAGACTAAAACAGGATTTTTCTAAATTCCAACGGGTATGGGGAAATACAGCATTTTCTAATTCTTGTCTGAAAATCAACTCAAATTTTACCCGGCATGTAACAAGCTAGGCAAAGTAGTAAGACAAGGATCTACTGTTGTTAGAGTATGTCACTTAATCTCCTTTCTCCTCTCGACATTGCCTTTTGAGTGGTGTCTTGATAGTTCTAAGTGGAAAACAAATTCATAATTCGCTATTAATTATTCAGCTTTTGTGTTAGAAAAATGAGAAAATTAAAAGAAAAAGTGTTCTAACACTTATTTCTCTTTCAACGGCGCAAAAATATAAAGATTTCTTTTAATTCTAAACCGTAGTTCCTCATTGGTATAGCTAATGCACTCTTGGTTTACGATCCTTGCTCCTAGCATTATGACTGGTTTTATTTTCATTCGGTTAGTCCTCAGTGTGCTTAACGTTTTATTATCCACTTGGAATTGTATCTTTGAATTAAATAAAAGTAATTTTATTGGTTAAGATCAAATCTGATTTGGTTTTGTAATGTTGGAATTTTATTATTTTGTGGCCAGTCGTGGCGTAGCGGCACGAAATGTGACTGTAAAACCGAGTGGTTGTGGGTTCGATACCCACTTGAGATGAAATATTTACTTAAATTTATATTTCCATCTCTTCACTCTGGTGTCGAGGCTAAGCGCGGCATTGATCACTCAAACTACAATTCTTCCAGTATTCGGCAGAAAGTGGGGAACGGAGTGTCTTAACACTAGGTTCCCTCTGCCTACCCTGCTGTGTGCGGGGTACAGCGTGAAGCTGATTTAATTTAATTTGAATGTCTCTGTTTTCTATCAAAATGCGAAGCTTTGAGTCATAGAAATCAGCACTTCCTTTTGACTTGCCAGAGAGGGAAAATGAGAACAATTACTTTCCGGCAGCTATCAGTGTCCTTACAGCTGTGTCATAATATTCCTATCAGCTTCACGCTGTATCCTGCATATAGCAGGGTAGGTTAAGACACTACGCACTACCAATTAGACTACGCACTATCCTGAGATTACATGGAGCTTTCAAGCTGATATAAATACCAAATATATAGATCTATGATCCCTTGAGTCACAGAAAATAATCAAGCTTCTAAGTCAACGCAATCAGAAGATGCGAGCGTTTATGCATCGATTTTCCTGCATTTTGTGTGATATTTGGTTATAAAGGGTACTTTTCGTAAGCTGTGATACAGCTATAAAATTTGGCACAAAGTGAGAACTCACAACACAAATAAAGAAAAAAAATCGAAAAGAAAAAAAATAGATGTATTTCAAAAACAAAATTAAATCAAAACAAAATCAAATTCAAATTTGTATTTGTAGTACCTTTCACACATATTAGTGCATAAGCCTGCAAACTTAAGATTGTAAGTATTTATATAAATTGTACTTTCGTTGACCTACAATCCCGAAATAATAATAGAAGTCTCGAAGTGGAAGTCAAGTACATACGATTTTTCATAAGGTTAGCGGCTTGTGAGACCGCGCATAAGGACGCTTTAACTATAGAGTTAAAGCTTAAGTAATAATATTTTTTTAACAAAATAAGCAAATTCTAAATAAATAACTGGTTTCAATGTTAATTTAGTTGCAATAAAATCCATTGTTTGAGGGATGAAGATTTGCACGGCTTTGTGGTGTATTTTAACCCCTCAGTGAATTGAATCCATTATGCTAAACTAAAGGCGTTGAGTGATAGTATCAATTTAATGTGATCAAACCAACCCTATGTATTGGGTACTACTGCTATTTTAGGTAAAGAACGAGGCCAGTCGAGGTGCATGGGTACAAGCGTTCGACATTAAACATTAAACATTTAAAAAAATTAAATATTTTATTTCCTCGATTACCACTCGAGGAAATAAAATATTTAATATTTTCATTTCCTCTCTCTATTACAGATTAACGAGAATGCCCCGACAATTCAGTGGAAAGTAGTGAAGGCAAGTATTTTATTGATACAGGAGTGTCTTAACACTAGGTTGCTACGTCACCTGTTCGACATACAGAGTGAAGCTTATTTTTTTATAATAATAATCATAAAATTTGTATTAAATTTATTATTAACATAATTAAAATTTCTAGTCTAGAGTAGAAGTTCAAAATAACTATAGAATTAGAAATTATATAAAGCAGGTCACACACCTGATAGCAAATGCAAATAAATAAAAGTATATGAAAAATAAAGTAGTAATGAAAAATATCGTTAACTACAAAGAGACTATACCTTCAAATCTGAGAAACTGAATTTGATCCACTTGTACTGATTGTCATGATCTAGGGTCGGTAGTTATACGGAGCTTCAATAACAATACAATAATATGGTGTCATTGAGCTGGTCTGATGATGGATCCACGACCAGAATAGTTGAACTCTTTAAGAAGCTAACAACAAAGTAGTCGTGTTTAAACTAATGTAATTTATAACTCCAAGCACATTCTATAGTACTTGTAAGATAGATATTTTTCTTTATCACTAGTAAAGAGGTCATCGTTTTTGTTCTTCACTATTAGGCTACCTTCTTTGTTGTTTCGCTTTCCATAATTTTTTCAACCTAAATTTGGATCTTTTTTATTGTGAGAAAATCTCTTTTCCGACTTGAGCGGATTATGTGAGACTTGTGGACTGATTGATGAGATGTCCCCATTACCCACTAAAACCGTCCCCACCACCGCCACAGACCAGAGCTACGGGGGCCAGAGATTCTTCCACAACACTGTATCCAAATTTGAACCTGCAATTACTTTGAATATAAGCAATATAATTATTGGGCCACGACAGTGTTAATTAATTCTTAGTTACAAAAACAAAGGCTTAAAATTTGTATGTCATTATAATTTATTCTTTTCCCACTTATTATTTTGATTCATGGGTGACCCTGCTAATTGGTAATTGTCTAATTTATGATATTTTTGTTCTTTTGAACACTAAAAAGTCTTCCAAATTCAATTTTTTATAGATATATTTGTCTTTAGCTAAATCTTGTTTTTTTTATATATATAAAATATACTGTACCCTGCTAATTGCTAATTGTGTAATTTATGATATTTTGGTCTTTTGAACCTAAACTAAAATGTTTTCAAATTCAATTTATAGATATTTTATCTTCACCTGAATCTTGTTTTTTTATATATATATATAATATACTGTACGTAATTATATACACCGATTTAGACATTCGGTTTTTATTAAACTTACTTAAAATAAAAGAAAGGATATCGTGGTCAGGCGCATAAGTGTGTGACTATAATCGCGACGGTTGTGGGTTCCATTCTCACTTGAGGGTATGAAATATTTAATATTTATATTTCCTCTGGTAACGAGGCAGACGAGAGAAAAAATCTGGCGCTACCAGCAACTGCCGAATTCTCAAGGTTGACTCAACGTTTTTCATAAAAAAAATATAATGAAAAAAAAAAAATACGTAAAACAATGTAAGCGTATCCTTACATCTGTCCTGGCCTAACCATAACTACATTTAAACTTTCTCGATTCATTTCCTCGCTCGGGTTCCGGACGCTGTGTCATTATAATGTGTCGGAGTGCGATACGTGGCTTACTGGTTACCTTGTATAGAGTTTTATTGTAGTGTAGCTATGTATAACTAGCGTTTAGCGTCGAATAGAATTTATTAGGTGTTTTTATATGAAATATCATACCTGGCACACGACACATGACATTATAACCAAAAGGATAATATTTTAATGTAATAATAATTATTATCATTATTTAAATAAAAATATCCTTTTGGCTATAATATAAAAATAAGTTTAAGCTAGCGAAGTCGCGTTTGAGTCTCTAGTATGCATATAAATTTTAAAGAAAATTGTATATTTGATGTGGCTATTACTAACTACTTACTTTGTAATAAGTTCAATAAACTTGAAGAAAACTCCGACTCTGAACAACACCAACCGGTGATAACTTCCTGTGGGACTGACACCACTTGCATTTCTATGTAACTTTACAATTCAATAGTGCTTATAATGGGCTAATGGTATTAAATATACAATTATAAATTTATGAAAAAAATTAAAAGAAGGGAGAAAAACAATCTATCTAATCAGAATGTTGTCAATTAAGCTATTATGGTATTTCTTAATAAAGATTTAGTTAAAAGAAAAACAAAAAACTTTACTTAAAAGATCCATATATAAATAATTGAGGCACCTTAGATCTTTGTGGGTTTGATTCCCACTCAAGTATTTTTTTTTTCACTTTCTTGCTCTCATAACAATATAAAACACAACGTAGAGTTTTGTTTCCCGACATGGAATAACATGAAAATTTGGCGGAATGTTGCCTACCCTAATATACCGTGTAAACCTAAAAAAAAAATTTTTCCAAAACAAAATTACAATCTCGTGATATATACAAGATCAAAAAGCTCCAATAAGATTCGATATCCGGCTGAAAAACTCACGTTTGTAATTTACTTATCTACAAGTAGCTTTGCTTGTAATAACTCTAATATCCGGTAGAGTCAGCATAAAGTATTTGCCAATCAAACTCGCTGGGGGTCGCGTCGGGGTCGTAAAACATGAACTTTATTATTGGGGCTTAAGAGCAACATAAGTGAGATGTAGAGATACTGGATATGGCTTAAGCTACTTTTGTTAATAAAAAGTGTATAAATTTGAACGTTAGACTGATTTGACCGGTTCTTTTTGGAAAAACTGTTCAAGCGTTTTGATCGCTATGGCAAATGTTATTTTTATACTAATTTGAAATTAATAAACATATGTAAATTTCGAAGTAGCTTAACAAGAATGTATAGCTTAGAGGTCAGAGAGTTTTGACGATGTCCAGATGGTGTCCAAAAGGCGCGGAATCAAGTATCGTTACCTTAATTTTCTTAAAAGTATCTAAACAAAACATGTTTTTCAATTGTCGAAGCTACTTTTAAATATATATTTTATTTTACTTTTACCAAATAACCAAAAGTGATTATTACCTATTATTAACTTTTTCTTAATTATTACCGAGTCAGATTCAAGCACAAAGGGTTCCGTATCTATAAAAAAGACAAACAAAATCACGCTTGCCACCTTCAATAGTTATTTCATTCTGTTTTTTTTTTCTATTTGTCGTTGAAGCGGCCATAATATCATAAATATACATTTATATTATAAATATCTGTGAAAATTTTAAGTGCCTAACTATCATAGTTCCTGAGATACAGCCTGTTGATAGATGGACAGACAAGCTTAATAAAAGGTTCCCGTTTTATCTCGTGGGGACTCATGTCTCATGGGGACCTTCAAAAATAAAATAAAATGCACATCCAGAAGCACTGTACATGGAACATTGTACGTGAATAGATTTTTCGGGGCATACCATTTTATAAGCTCTAGGGACCGCATAGGTGTTCGCTATGATGAGAGGGAGCTGATGTATTGAGAGTATAAAGAAGAAACTTGCTTAGAATTCCTGAAAACACGCCTCGTCTAAGAAATTGAATAGTAAATAAATATTTTGTACTGAAATGTGATGATATTTTGTTTTTACCTATACATATTTTATCGATATTAAGATGTGCTATCTAAATTGAACAGATAGTGGAAAAAGAAATGCAATAAAGTGTTATTTTTTATTTATTTCAAGTTCATTACGCAAAATTCATATTGTTCTCCCAGATATGGATTTTACATTAAAGTACCTACCTTTAAAGTCAAATTTCATGGATTTGATTCCCACTCGAGGTAATAAACAAGGCGTGTGACATTGACTGTCACGTAACACGCAATGTTTCTAAAATTGGGCCAAAAGCTGGGAACGGAGTTTATATCAAAATCTATCAAACAGTTTTAATTGATTGAATGCCATAGATCTAACCTTCGAACATATTTTTCCAACTTTTATATATTATGTTACAACATAAGAAGAATATATAACTTATGACACATTATATAAATTCTCTATACGATCACAAAAAGTCATATTGGGCTTGGAAATCATCCAAATGTAGAGCCATGTCCACTCAGCTGAAATCAATTTTTATATTAGAGGCTATTACTATAATAGTTTAATATAGACTACGTGACTACGGCTTCGTTTTATGATACTCCCGTATAAAATTGATATAAGAATGTTATAAAATATTCTTAGAATGATTTTGAATTTTTTTATTTCTTTTATGGTTATTTGTAGCTATGGTGGAGAATTTTTGAGCATAGTTAGTTAATTTTAATATAGTTGTGGGTTCAAATTCCACTTGCTGCACCAATATTTATAGTATAAAATTTCACTTTCTTAAATAGGCAAAAAACGAGGAAAGTGTGTCGTAACACATCTATATATTATCTAAAATTAAAGTAAATTACTATTTACTTTAATTTTATGCTGTACCCTGTTTATGATAGTATTGGTAGAGTTACATTGTTAAGACATTCCGTTGTCTAAATTTTAAGACATTATAATATGGCGCTTTTGTAAACATTTTAAGGCCGTTTGATCCCGGTCTAGAATAGGATCATCCTGGTACTGGTGGTGCTGTAAGAGGCGTCTAAAGTACCTTTGGTAGAGTCACGTCGCCAGCAATGGCAACACGCATGGGCTGACTCGACCGGATCATTACCACCCCCGGCATTTAAAACCGGCGTGAAGTAGTGGTTTTATGCCACTGCGTTTCGCATCAGGTAATGCCGGGCTCAGGCGCTCAATCCACCTTAAAATCCGGCAACGCACCTGTAACTCCCCTGGTGTTGCACGTGGCCGTGCGCAGTGGTAATCACTTACCATCAGGTGACCCGAACGCTCGTTTGCCCACCCCATAGTTGTAAAATAATATCAATATAATATTACAATATTATATAACAATTGACGTATATATATATATATATATATATATATATATATATATATATATACTTATGTAAATTATGACTATAGTCCTATTACCATACAAACATGAATGGTTCCCCTACAGCCCTATATAGGGCTGGCTTAAACAATATTTTCCCTACTGATACAATGCTCACATTGCGTCCTATTTCCGGTTGGAGTGTGGTCATGTGTCACGTAGGAATATGGTTTATTTGTGGTATTAAATTAATTTGAGGTATTTGTATCATGTTAAATTAAAATATTTATTACAATAATTTATATAAAGATCTCATTGTACAGGTGAATTGGAAGGCAATGGTTGTGGGTTTGATATCCTCTCGGGAGAAATAACTATTTCTATTTGCTAGCTCCGGCAAGATGAAACGGCGTTGAGTTCAGCCACTCAACATATAAATTCTAAGTTCGATGGAGAAAATGTTTATTTATATTAGAATCTCTTGGTCTTCACTGCCAAGTGGAAAGCTCATGGTCAAAGTTAATACTTAAAATAAATTTTCCATCAAGCTGTAATCGAACCATCACAAGTATAGTTGAACATATTAACTATGTTACGATGCCATTTTAATAATTCTATAATAAAAATTTTATAACTAAAAAAGTCTTTTTGAATACCGTAGCGTGTCTAACGCTCTTCAAAAACAACTCAACAATTTAAAGCGTTTCGTGTTTTTGCTAACGTTCATCTCACGTGTTTGTTGCTAATAAAATTACTATACAAAAATAAAAAAAATATTTTTAAATATGAATTGCAATTTTAAATAACCTTTTCAATTTAATTGAAATTAAATATTACATTTCAATTTTAATTTAGCCTTTAAATTAAATATAGGTTTCGCTCTGGTAGACAAATTGCGGCATGGAGATATTACATATACATATATATATATAATTTATGTTGAGTGTCGGACTCAATACACAATGTATCTAAAATTGGACGCTGGATTATATGCGGGAAAAAGCCTAAAGCGGTTATATACTTTAAAATATGTTAATTTAGTGAACGGAAGTCTCTTAAGGGGATCGGATTAGACTCTGCCTACACTGCTAGGTGTGGTAACAGCGTAACGCAAAAAAAAATGTTAGGTATAAGCCATCATGGCGCAGGGACAAGACTGTAACTCGGCGGTAATGGGTTCAATCTCCATCCACTGAATTAAAATTTATTAACATTTTCATTACTTCCCCTGGCATCAAAGCGAAAACCAAAAGCGAAAAGTGGGGAAGGTAGTTTCCTAAGTTTCTTAACACCTACTCTGCTGTGTGCAGCATATAGAGTAAAGCTGTTTTTTTTTTTAATTTAGGCGCAGGGGCACAAAGTGTATCTGTAAAAGCAATTGGTTGTGGTTTCGATGCACGCTCGAGGAAATGAAAAACTTAATAAGTTTATATCGCCGTTTCTTCGCTCTGGTATCGAAGCAAAGCGCGGCGTTGAGATCCGCTACTTACCAATGCCTCAAGAATTCGGAATTTTGGAAAGCGGTGAACGGAATATCTTTACAATAGGTTCCCTCTACCCTGCTAAGTGCGGGATACAGCTTGAAGCTGATAAAAAAATATATAATATCTATAACTCAAATATATATTTAAATAGCAATAAACTGGGCTAAGTTTATGAAGTATTAAATTATACAGGTACTTACATAGTAATTAGTGGAGGGATAAACATTTTGTACTTCGAAATTTTGTTACAAAATTGTAATCGTTCCTAGAAGTTTGAGACTTAATTTTCATTACTTCCACAATAAGTAGACCATTGTACTGTAGGTAGTTATAATTTTAATTAAGAACAACGTTTTTTCTTCGCTTTTTGTCTCTTCGTTTTTTTTTATGTAATAATGTTAAATAAATATTTAGAATATTGTTTTTCTTTCTTAGACGAATGTTTTATAAGTATATATTTTCTAAGGTTAACGCCCAACATAAAAAAAATATATCTATAATTTTTAATTTTTAATTCGAAAATTGTTGTTAAATTCTTTTTGCCTACTGATATCTACAGGATATTGAAGTCGAAAAGTAACGAAATAATCTTATTAATGTGCGGAACCAGCGTTGCTAGACATCCAGATTTTGGCGGAATTATGATAATATAGCCCTAAATTAAAAGTGTTTACCGTTATTCTTACATTCATTCACGTACTGTAAGAAATCTTTTTAGCTACTTTATTTTTTTAATAACTTATTAATATTTATAACGTTTAAAACTCCCGTTCTTCCCCCGAGGTAAAATCTGGCAACACTCTGCAGAACCTCGAGCGGAATATTAGTTAATACTCAGTGGATCAATGTATAACTTTATTGAGTCATTCATAAAAGTTTTTAGTAGAAGGAGTGATAAATCACTGTATACTCAAATCATTGCTTATTTAGTGCAGTGTGTACTTAATATACGACAGCATCGTTATTTTGAAACTTTCATAATTTAATATATTGAACATTTCCTAGAACTTAATTTGTACTTTCTACTGTGTGTTTATAAGACGTCTTAATAATGTAGCAAGACAACTAATTAGGTACAATTTAAGTGATACGTACACAAAATTTATGTTTTCTGAATATTATTATTTATATGAAATATAAATATATAAGCCTGCCGTTAGTATTTTATTGATCCTCAGGTAAAAACATAACATTTTATTTAAATAGCCTAAATTTATAATTCAACCCAGATAAAAGAAATCCTAATATAATATTGTTTTGTGTTTATAATATTCGAGATTATTAGAAACAAAAATAAAAATTTCAGAGTTTAAAGAATTATATTAGTAATAAATATAATTAATTATTATTATACTAAATAGCATGCGCCTTTGACCGCGTGGTCAAATAAAATCAACTAAAAGTTATGTATGACACATAAATATCTCTGATCACAAGTGAGAAGGAACCTAGTGTTAACCTGCCCCACTTTCCCCAAAATTCTGGAGGCATTGTGTCAAACAAAAAGACTCAACGCTTTGTGACACCAGAGCCAACCCACGACCAGTCGATTTTACTGTCACACTTTGAGCCCCTGCCAGCCCCCCACGACTGGCCTCATATTTTAATAACACATTTTTATATATATTAAGACCTCCTGGTGACTAAGAGCCACCTGATGTTAAGTTATAACTAATACCTATGAACATTGGCACCACCAGAAGAAAAACCAATGCCAGCCAGGCAAAGTGAGCTTTTAAGGAATTTGTTGATCCGTATATATTGAAGTAAAATCAAAACCAAATTCCACTGATCTCTACAACGAAAAACATCACAACATAATTCAATAGCCCCCGTTTAGAATCGGTAGCGGGTAAAGCGTTTATTGTATATATTCACATCGCGTCCGATCCTTTCGTAAGTCGGCTTGGATAATTCGGCATTTACGGTCATCGATATTTGTATGAAATAATTTTTGATGGTTGACTTTTCATACATATGTATTATGTGTGTATGTAGATAACACAGGAATTGCAGGAAGATCCTTATAAGAGGTCTCCAATTTTGTGCCCAAACCAGCTGAGCACGGTTTTCTTCATTCTCATAGTGACATCCTCGATAGTACCTGCCATTCTGTGTATCTCTTCATTGCGTATTCGATCAGCTTAGCTGACTCCGCATATCCTACAAAGAGATTTCATCTCCACAGCATTCATCTTTCTTTCATTCTTCTTCTGTAATACCCAGATTTCGCTGCTGTATAACAGCATCGGTGCTAACACTGCATTGTATACGGCCAAACGGTAACGGTAGGCTCCGTTAACCCTGTTATCGGCAGCAATACGCCTTTCCGAATCCATTTCATATCTTCCATCTCTACTGAACGTACTTCCCTAATATACCGCTAGATTCGCTTTTTCTAATATTTTGCCGTTTATACTTGCATTCCGTCTTTGTTTACCTGATTATAAAACGTGTATAATTATATACTTTTTAAACAATTAAGTGAAAATTGCAGGAAAACCCCTCTTAATAATCCCTTACCCTTCCCAAAGTACTAACACACACAGACATTATCTGTCAGTTGTCTTCTAAAGGTATACTCAACATATAAAACTCTTCCGTTACTAAGAAACTGAAAATCAATACAGTTATGAAACTATTATTTTAAGAAAGTTAGAATTTAGCATGTAAGTCTTACATTTTAAAATCTACGCGAACAAATTATGAAAGATGACTAGCTGCCTCTCTGTCTCTCTCTTTCTCTATTTAAGTTAATTTAAGTAAACATACCAATGTAATCACAACCTACCATACAAAATACAAGATAAATTTCAGAATTAAAAGAATAAAGTTCAACATTTCCACAAGTACATACGTAATAGATATGCTGTTTCAAATATATTACAATAACATTTTCATTACATTACTTAGAAAAGTATTTCAAAAAGGTTGTATTTTCAATTATATTAAATTATATTAAATTAATATTATAATGACATTTGAATAATACAATAACCTTGTAACATTAGAAACTTGTTTGGTTTACTTAGCACAAAATATATATAAAAAAAAATATGATCGTCTTGAGGATAGCTTTTTACTATTAACGCGATGATTGCGAGTTTGACCCTCAGTCGAGGGAATCTTAATATTTATTTGATTGCCCCAATGAATACAATATAATTTATATTTCAGCTGTACGCTGCATCTCACATGTAGGCAAGGTAGGCAGAGGAAGCCTCGTGCTAAAGCACTCCACTTCTTACTTTTCGCCGAATTTTGGCACGGCGTGTTCAGTGACGCAACTCAACGCCGTGCTTTTGCCTCGACACCAATATGCAGAAATATCAAAAAATAAAATATATATTAAATGTTTTATTTCCTTGAGTGAGAACAGAACCTATGACCTGTCTCGTTTACAGTCACACGCTTGTGTTTGTGAAGTGGTCGTCTTGACACAGTGGGTTTGACGATAAAGCGACAGTAGCGGTTTCGATTGTCACTCGGAAATGATTTTACTTAAAATTATTTTCATTTCATTGCTTTGGTAGATAAACTGCAGCTTAACTTAGGGTGAAAACATAGATTGCAGTGTCTTGACACTATTCTCTGTATAAAACATGTGTCGCAGGAAGAGCACAGGAAAATATTATTAAAAGATATAGAAATAATAATTTGTTTAAATAGGAATGGATCATGTTAAAACTAGGTTCCCAGGTTACCCTGCCTGCCTACCCTGCCATATGCAGGGTACAACTCAAACTTTATATAGGTAAAATAAAAAATATACAACTTTTTCGCTACGCTATAATCAGATTGAATTTCTTCGGAGGATGATCTATTTCCGTTCAGGATGCTTAGGGTTATAAATAACGGATCCTTTTTGGGTATCATCACTTTTTGTTGGAGTTGACGAAAATGCTTCGCGATTTTTAGATGAAAGATTTGACATTTTTGAGTAAAAATAAATGAAATCTAATATAAAAAATATTATAAAATATTATTTGCCTGATTAATTTTGTTATTAGGACTCGATAGCATAAAATACAAATAGATTTTATAATATGTTTTAATTCTATCTAAGAATTACCCTCATGCTATGAAATAAAAAAAGGTTATGTAGGAAGCACTCAGGAACTTATTTTATTCATATTAGAATCAAATTTTATATTACAAATTATGTCTGCCTACATACGGGTAAAGCGCGGCGTTAAGTTTTGCCACCTAACACTCAATATTTAGAATATGTGCGAAAAAGAAAAAACACTGCGAGATAAACAACTATGCGGGATAATGCGTGAAGCTGAAAAAGTCGATAAATTTATATTCTATCGACAAACATTTGTACATCACTATAATACAATTGAATTTCACTGAAGTGAGGGGATGATTTATTTCTGTCCGGATGATTTGGGACATAAATATAGGATGGACATCATGTGTTTCTGTCAATGTGACTAAGTGTTCAAGAAATTTATTGTTTTAATATAATATTGACGCCATCGCGACACGAAAGCCGTAAAGGCGTTGTGGGACAGACTCAATTGTAAACGTGACTGTTGTGGGTTCGATTTTCGTTTCAAGAAATGATTATAATTAATTTATTTTTATATTGAAAACTGTGTAGCTGGATATTTATGTGGAAAACAGGGAACGGTGTGTATTAACACTAGCTTCCTTTTGTCTACTTTGTTAAGCTCGGACCTTGCTCGGGCTATTTGCCACTTGAAGTACTCAAAGGCCTTTGCCACACCACAGGTACCAGTGTGAACCGGAACCATTTAGCTGGAATCACGCGACTAAAATATAATTGTCTATTGAAAACAATGTTATAGTGTTTCAACACTACGAATATTTCGCTTTCCGCCAAATTTTCAAGACCATGTGTGTAGTGTCTCAAATTTACAACTATTACGTATGTTGTACGCTTATGCAATTTAAATAAATACAATATATTTATAAATACTTGTTTAAACATAATTCAGGTAACTTGAAGCTAATAAGTAAAATTTGGCTTACGTACTAAGTAGAAGAGATTTGTAAGAACTTTTTGATGGATCTTAAACTATGATTTGGGGCACTCTCCTTGGCACAGATTACTGAATACGCTGCCAGAGGATGCATTTTTCTGAATTATTATATTATAAAATTATATAGCTTATATTTATTTGCTGAGAGAACATTTATTTATATTGGCAATATTGAATACTGTAGTTAAGTCTTCAAATTTAAGACAGAATAATTCGTGCATTCCCTAACATGTCATATGGAATATATATAGAAGGTCGTATACAAAATTTATGCCTGCGAGTATGTCCTAGAGCAATTTAAATATTTCATCTTCAAGGCAATCCAATTTGAATATGCTAAGTTGACAAAACTGCCGTCAGCTATCATTCACAGATAGGATGATAGTGGAGCTCTAAAACGCATGCGGTCATCCTTTAGCAAGACTCGCTGGCCGAGTCCGTACATTTTCCGTGTGAAAGAACTTTTTGAAATATTCTGAATAAGATTTTATCTATTTCGGGACATATTTCTTTGCTATAGAACTCTATTGAATTTTTGTTAATTAACCTGTTTGTATGTTGCATTTTAGGCGAGAAGGGTAAATATAGTTGGCAATAATTATATTTTCAAATTTATTAATATTATATATATTTCGTTCTCTATTCTAGGAATGTTTAAACATTTAAACATCTGTTTTGAAGGTGAAGTTAATATTGTTAGCATAATTTACTTATATTATATATGGCATTATTTCTAAATATACCTTTATATTAATAGGTGTCACTGTAATTATGAGGACATCATTTGATATTGTTTCCATTACCGATTGTATCTAGTGGCTGTGTCTTCTCCGGTGGATTTCGAATAAAAGCACAAGCGACACGGCAGTCGTATTTATTACGTCCTAAGATATTGTCGAGACAATTTGTTATTAGAATTAGTATTAAAGTATGTATAGTATATATAGAATTAAATTGAGTATAACAAGAGGAAATAAAATAGTTATAAAAGCTGTATTTGATTTGTAATTATTAGTACAACCGACAATATAATTATTGAAACTCAATGAAAATCATTAAAATCAAATATAAGATGTATGCGAATCATTAATTACATTACATTAATTACACCGCTGCATACAGAAGTGTAAACAAATCCTAAGCATTTTACAATGATGGCAGAATCCAACGTTAAAAAAATTCTAATATCTATTTCCTAACAAAGCTATGAATGTAGTGACTTTCCACAATCAGATGATTTAAGTTTTCATTATAAGCTTCATACATCTTCCTCGTATATTATAATAGGCAAAGAAAACCTTATGCTAAGGCACTCCCTTCTCTGTTTCCTCCTCAAATAAAATCCTACCTGAGACCTACCTGATACCTACAATATATACGTCAAAAATGCATAACGATATGAGAAAACAAACATCAATATTTCAGACTTATTTTCCAGAAATGAAATAGCAATGATTATACAATGTAACTGAACACCGGCAAAATTATTCAAAGATTAAGTCCACATCACATCGGCTCATAAGATTTCTCTTCGGTAATAACGTAGTACATTTGTAAGCTTCGAATTAGTTTTAATACTATGTGCCATCTAAATTACAAAATTTGTGTCTTCCATTGCTATCCTTTGGTTAATTTATGGATAACGCGCCCGTTAAATTGCAATGGGATGGACTAAGTTTGTTTGTTTTAAACTATTTGTGTTTTCAGTTTGTAAATTATGATAGTGTTTTTCTGTTTTTATTTATAGAGTGATTTAGTGACCAATCACTATATTTTTTTTTTCGCATGCGATAATTTTGGATATATTTATTATTTATCAGCTTTATATGCGACTTTGCTTTGTCAAATGGAAATAACTAAGAACATGGTATACAATAAGTAAAGGAACTTCTCAGATTCTTCGTGATTCCTGACATTGTTCATTGTACTCCTTTCCTATGGGGTCGTAGCGTGCTCTTATAATATAGATCGTAAGTATAGCCTTCCTCAATAAATGATTTATTTATTTAACACAAAAATACTTTTTACAATTTGAATTTCTCTGAGATTAATGCAAACAAGCGAACAAACTCTTATGCTTTATTATATAACTATAGATATAGAATTATTAGGCTAGTTTGCCAAAAACAAGTAAAATTATCTTTTAAATAATAAACAATAGCTTAATCACACAATTATCTATAATAAGAAACAAAGAATTTTCTTTTCTGCACGGTTTCATTACAACATATTATATACTATCACAAATTGTGTATTTTTTAACTTCACGCAGTATCCCGTGTACACTACGGCAGGTAGAGGGAACCTGATGTGTACCATACTAACATAATACTAAGACACTCCATTCTCTACTGTCTCTGCCAAACTCTGCCAAATTCTGGAGACCTTGAGTGTTGAATGGGAAAACTCAACGCCGCGCTTTTGCTCCATTACCAGAACGATGAAATGAAAATATTAAATATTTAATTTCTTCGAATGGGAATCAAACCCACAATCTGTCGCGCCATGACCGGCCTCATTTGTTTGTATAAATTTTAAATTACTATAATTAAAATTTGAACTCACAACCATCAGCTTAAATTATACACCACCACTCTACGACAGCTATCCTACATCACGTAAAGCAAAATTTTATTGCATCCACCAAGCAAACTGACCTATCTCCATTCTGTTTGTATAGTACGTACACAACACTCATAGCTCAATATAATACGGGTGGGGGCTGTATCAACCAATATGCGGTACACAAACAAGGGATTGGCAAGTGCCGCGACGTCACGTGCCAACCATTAACTTCTTGTTACGATCAAGTAGATGTTCAGATTTTGGGGTTTTTTTTGGTAATTTTGGTGTAAAATAACAACAACAACACACACAAACGTAGAGTACTGTTAGTGGTTGTGGGTTCAATTTACACTCGAATAGGAATCAGAATTAATAATTAGATATTTTCATTTCTTCCCTCTGGTAACCAGAATAAGAATTCGCCAGAATGTGGGAAATGGAAATTGCTGAATGGCAAAAGGAGTGTCTTATTACTAAGTTCCTTACTGCCTACTTTGCTAGGTGCGGGATACAGTGAGAAGCCTAAAAAAACTGAGGCTGCTTTTAGCTTTCTTCAAACACCACACCGTAGTTCATAATACCAGAATGAAGAATACAATATTATTTTAAGTATTATAGAATATAATATATACTCCATCTCAGTGCAGGTTGAATCCATAACCAACACGCTCACAGTCATATTGTTCTTTTAATATTTCTTATGTAGAATGAAATACTAAATAAAATAGAGATGTTGACTTAAGTCTAATATACTTACGAAGAGTCAGGTAAAAAAATCATGATTTTTAATTTTTAATAAGTAATAAAAAAAATGTACGAAGACAGTGTGCTTTTTCTGTAACATTGACTGCATGTTATTGAATGCTTACGGTATATCAAATTTACTGTAGGTGACACTTCTTCATTGCCTAGTTTCGTAACAAAAATTGCCTTTTCATTAACAATATTGCTTGAATTTGATTTACTATATTTTTAACGTAAAAAACTCATTGAATACAATTCTCATTGAATGAATAAAATTAAATTTAGCATTACGCCACCAATATGAAATACAGATTTTTCATACAATTGGGTACCTAATCAGGTATAAAATAATATATTATCACAAACAAATTTCTAACAATGATTTTTATAAATCAAAATTAAGTTATAAAAAAAATCCTATAATATATTTAAATTTAATTTTGTTTCTTAATAATTTTCCATTTACGTACTATTTAATTTTCAATCGCCAATAACATTATTATTTTAGTTCCCGAACAGGGGGAACCAACTATTAGGATACTCTTAAATAAACCTCACTTTTCGCCTTATTTTTGACATACTGTATGCTGAGGGGCAGTACTTAACTCCACGCGTTGATGTCTTACTAAATAAAGGAAAAGAAAGTAGTTCTATCCACCAAGCGAAATCGAATTAACGACCATCACTTTTTTAGTAAAACGTTGCACCATGACAGCTCAGCAGTATTTTGACTTCTTAGGTTAAACCCTGAGCGGTAGTTACGAATTGTGACATAATAACAATAACAAAATCTACCTCAATTATATTTGAAACATCTCTATAGATTAGACTAGATAGATTAGAAACAATATTTTTGAAATTTCGTCTTTTTACGACAGTAGGTAATCACTTCGTAATGGAACAAGTTATTTATAAATAAGAATAAAGCGTACTGCAGTGTTTATATTTGTTTTGTCTGACTATCCCACTAGGAGTAAACTATAAGGCTAAAACAAAAAAAAATGGAACTATTACATATAATTAATAATTATTAAAAAACACAATCCAACTGATTTAACCAGTAACTTTATAACCAATTTCTTAAGCATACCAACCAATCGTTTCCCATAGTTTTTTTTAATCTCCTACTTACCCCATTTTGGCATTCGACCCGACTATCCTTGCCAGAACTATCACGACATAATTTTTATTATGTATTGCGTTTTTATTATAATACCTAATATACGTTATGGTTTCACAATTTTAATTCTACAATTCAGTTCTATCTGGAGGATTTCCAAATACCTAATTGAAAACTTACTACTTGTTTTAAGATTGATTGTATTACTTGTGACGTTGTTATTACCTTGAATTGATTATTCTAATATGTGATAATAGTCTTAATGGTTTCACGCTTTGTGCCACAACTGGCCATTTTTCTTTGCCTACAAAAATATATATGGCGACGCCGTCGTGCTGCTGAGTCTGAGGGTAAATGTGACCGCTACAGATTCGATTATCACCTGGTGGAAGAATCGGCTTTATTTCCTCGGTCTAGTAGAAATATAAAGACCGATGTTGGCTTCCGCTGCTTAACACTTGTTTTGAGAATTGGGTACAAAGTGGCGATCGGAGAATAGGTTCCCTTTAAAAAAAATGATAAAGAAATATATTTACGGCCATAAATTTTGTAATTCGATCTGTCGTTCATTTGCAATACGACTGACTAAATATAAATTAATAAACTTAATAGTAAGTGTGATTAAATATAATAAATATGCACAGATTCATTGGGTCTCTAATTAATTTTATGTGTGTCTATTATTGTAAATGCCCTAATTTTGAACCTATTAAATGGGTTTTGGTCGCTTTGGCATGAGTTTTCAATTTATTTCAATTCGTGGTTTGTAATTTGTAAAACAAATTAAAGGTTTTGTAGTTGACTAATTTGTTTATGGTTTAATTACTTTTGTATGTATTATAAATCGTGTGTGTAATAGCATAATTTGTTATTATGATGTTAGATATAGCTGAAATGTTTCGATTTACAGTTTTTTAAGGTTCCGTATTTTTTAAGGAAAAAAGGTACTCGTATAAGATCACTTTGTTGTCCGTCTGTCTGTCTCTCAAGAGCCTATATTTACTTTAAAAAAAGATATTGCCGTTTATATAGTAAGAAACGGGTATTTCGACTAAAATTATGAAATTTGGCAGCTAGCATCTATCTATAAGTAGTACTAGTTCAGAACTATCTGAACTCGTACTACTTATAGAGTATATGTTTTTAGATTTTTTTCCAGAATTAGTACTAACTAGTTTGGAAAAAATCTGAAAACTTTTGTTAGGTCCTAAGAAATAATAGTCGTAAAATTAGGTTTAAAAGCCGGTAGTTCAAATGAGGTATCAGATCAAAGGGCTCTGGCTAAACTAAGCCTACATTTTATAAAAAGGTCAAAGCCGTACATTTTTGTACGAAACTCTCGGTGGGCGAGCCCGACTTGCGCTTGTCCGGTTTTTTAATATTGTTATACATTTAAAACATGTTTGAGATCAAAGTTCAAAGATTTCCTATTATTTCTGATTACATCCTGCTATTACTAAAAACTGATACACACACACACACACACACACACACACATATATATATATATATATATATATATATATATATATATATATATATATATATATATATATATATATATATATATATATATATATATATATATATATATATATATATATATATATATATATATATATATATGTGTGTGTGTGTGTGTGTGTGTGTGTATCAGTTTTTAGTAATAGCAGGATGTAATCAGAAATAATAGGAAATCTTTGAACTTTGATCTCAAACATGTTTTAAATGTATAACAATATTAAAAAACCGGACAAGCGCAAGTCGGGCTCGCCCACCGAGAGTTTCGTACAAAAATGTACGGCTTTGACCTTTTTATAAAATGTAGGCTTAGTTTAGCCAGAGCCCTTTGATCTGATACCTCATTTGAACTACCGGCTTTTAAACCTAATTTTACGACTATTATTTCTTAGGACCTAACAAAAGTTTTCAGATTTTTTCCAAACTAGTTAGTACTAATTCTGGAAAAAAATCTAAAAACATATACTCTATAAGTAGTACGAGTTCAGATAGTTCTGAACTAGTACTACTTATAGATAGATGCTAGCTGCCAAATTTCATAATTTTAGTCGAAATACCCGTTTCTTACTATATAAACGGCAATATCTTTTTTTAAAGTAAATATAGGCTCTTGAGAGACAGACAGACGGACAACAAAGTGATCTTATACGAGTACCTTTTTTCCTTAAAAAATACGGAACCTTAAAAAACTGTAAATCGAAACATTTCAGCTATATCTAACATCATAATAACAAATTATGCTATTACACACACGATTTATAATACATACAAAAGTAATTAAACCATAAACAAATTAGTCAACTACAAAACCTTTAATTTGTTTTACAAATTACAAACCACGAATTGAAATAAATTGAAAACTCATGCCAAAGCGACCAAAACCCATTTAATAGGTTCAAAATTAGGGCATTTACAATAATAGACACACATAAAATTAATTAGAGACCCAATGAATCTGTGCATATTTATTATATTTAATCACACTTACTATTAAGTTTATTAATTTATATTTAGTCAGTCGTATTGCAAATGAACGACAGATCGAATTACAAAATTTATGGCCGTAAATATATTTCTTTATCATTTTTTTTAAAGGGAACCTATTCTCCGATCGCCACTTTGTACCCAATTCTCAAAACAAGTGTTAAGCAGCGGAAGCCAACATCGGTCTTTATATTTCTACTAGACCGAGGAAATAAAGCCAATTCTTCCACCAGGTGATAATCGAATCTGTAGCGGTCACATTTACCCTCAGACTCAGCAGCACGACGGCGTCGCCATATATATTTTTGTAGGCAAAGAAAAATGGCCAGTTGTGGCACAAAGCGTGAAACCATTAAGACTATTATCACATATTAGAATAATCAATTCAAGGTAATAACAACGTCACAAGTAATACAATCAATCTTAAAACAAGTAGTAAGTTTTCAATTAGGTATTTGGAAATCCTCCAGATAGAACTGAATTGTAGAATTAAAATTGTGAAACCATAACGTATATTAGGTATTATAATAAAAACGCAATACATAATAAAAATTATGTCGTGATAGTTCTGGCAAGGATAGTCGGGTCGAATGCCAAAATGGGGTAAGTAGGAGATTAAAAAAAACTATGGGAAACGATTGGTTGGTATGCTTAAGAAATTGGTTAAAAAGTTACTGGTTAAATCAGTTGGATTGTGTTTTTTAATAATTATTAATTATATGTAATAGTTCCATTTTTTTTTGTTTTAGCCTTATAGTTTACTCCTAGTGGGATAGTCAGACAAAACAAATATAAACACTGCAGTACGCTTTATTCTTATTTATAAATAACTTGTTCCATTACGAAGTGATTACCTACTGTCGTAAAAAGACGAAATTTCAAAAATATTGTTTCTAATCTATCTAGTCTAATCTATAGAGATGTTTCAAATATAATTGAGGTAGATTTTGTTATTGTTATTATGTCACAATTCGTAACTACCGCTCAGGGTTTAACCTAAGAAGTCAAAATACTGCTGAGCTGTCATGGTGCAACGTTTTACTAAAAAGTGATGGTCGTTAATTCGATTTCGCTTGGTGGATAGAACTACTTTCTTTTCCTTTATTTAGTAAGACATCAACGCGTGGAGTTAAGTACTGCCCCTCAGCATACAGTATGTCAAAAATAAGGCGAAAAGTGAGGTTTATTTAAGAGTATCCTAATAGTTGGTTCCCCCTGTTCGGGAACTAAAATAATAATGTTATTGGCGATTGAAAATTAAATAGTACGTAAATGGAAAATTATTAAGAAACAAAATTAAATTTAAATATATTATAAGATTTTTTTTATAACTTAATTTTGATTTATAAAAATCATTGTTAGAAATTTGTTTGTGATAATATATTATTTTATACCTGATTAGGTACCCAATTGTATGAAAAATCTGTATTTCATATTGGTGGCGTAATGCTAAATTTAATTTTATTCATTCAATGAGAATTGTATTCAATGAGTTTTTTACGTTAAAAATATAGTAAATCAAATTCAAGCAATATTGTTAATGAAAAGGCAATTTTTGTTACGAAACTAGGCAATGAAGAAGTGTCACCTACAGTAAATTTGATATACCGTAAGCATTCAATAACATGCAGTCAATGTTACAGAAAAAGCACACTGTCTTCGTACATTTTTTTTATTACTTATTAAAAATTAAAAATCATGATTTTTTTACCTGACTCTTCGTAAGTATATTAGACTTAAGTCAACATCTCTATTTTATTTAGTATTTCATTCTACATAAGAAATATTAAAAGAACAATATGACTGTGAGCGTGTTGGTTATGGATTCAACCTGCACTGAGATGGAGTATATATTATATACTATAATACTTAAAATAATATTGTATTCTTCATTCTGGTATTATGAACTACGGTGTGGTGTTTGAAGAAAGCTAAAAGCAGCCTCAGTTTTTTTAGGCTTCTCACTGTATCCCGCACCTAGCAAAGTAGGCAGTAAGGAACTTAGTAATAAGACACTCCTTTTGCCATTCAGCAATTTCCATTTCCCACATTCTGGCGAATTCTTATTCTGGTTACCAGAGGGAAGAAATGAAAATATCTAATTATTAATTCTGATTCCTATTCGAGTGTAAATTGAACCCACAACCACTAACAGTACTCTACGTTTGTGTGTGTTGTTGTTGTTATTTTACACCAAAATTACCAAAAAAAACCCCAAAATCTGAACATCTACTTGATCGTAACAAGAAGTTAATGGTTGGCACGTGACGTCGCGGCACTTGCCAATCCCTTGTTTGTGTACCGCATATTGGTTGATACAGCCCCCACCCGTATTATATTGAGCTATGAGTGTTGTGTACGTACTATACAAACAGAATGGAGATAGGTCAGTTTGCTTGGTGGATGCAATAAAATTTTGCTTTACGTGATGTAGGATAGCTGTCGTAGAGTGGTGGTGTATAATTTAAGCTGATGGTTGTGAGTTCAAATTTTAATTATAGTAATTTAAAATTTATACAAACAAATGAGGCCGGTCATGGCGCGACAGATTGTGGGTTTGATTCCCATTCGAAGAAATTAAATATTTAATATTTTCATTTCATCGTTCTGGTAATGTGGCAAAAGCGCGGCGTTGAGTTTTCCCATTCAACACTCAAGGTCTCCAGAATTTGGCAGAGTTTGGCAGAGACAGTAGAGAATGGAGTGTCTTAGTATTATGTTAGTATGGTACACATCAGGTTCCCTCTACCTGCCGTAGTGTACACGGGATACTGCGTGAAGTTAAAAAATACACAATTTGTGATAGTATATAATATGTTGTAATGAAACCGTGCAGAAAAGAAAATTCTTTGTTTCTTATTATAGATAATTGTGTGATTAAGCTATTGTTTATTATTTAAAAGATAATTTTACTTGTTTTTGGCAAACTAGCCTAATAATTCTATATCTATAGTTATATAATAAAGCATAAGAGTTTGTTCGCTTGTTTGCATTAATCTCAGAGAAATTCAAATTGTAAAAAGTATTTTTGTGTTAAATAAATAAATCATTTATTGAGGAAGATTTCGATTTACAGTTTTTTAAGGTTCCGTATTTTTTAAGGAAAAAAGGTACTCGTATAAGATCACTTTGTTGTCCGTCTGTCTGTCTCTCAAGAGCCTATATTTACTTTAAAAAAAGATATTGCCGTTTATATAGTAAGAAACGGGTATTTCGACTAAAATTATGAAATTTGGCAGCTAGCATCTATCTATAAGTAGTACTAGTTCAGAACTATCTGAACTCGTACTACTTATAGAGTATATGTTTTTAGATTTTTTTCCAGAATTAGTACTAACTAGTTTGGAAAAAATCTGAAAACTTTTGTTAGGTCCTAAGAAATAATAGTCGTAAAATTAGGTTTAAAAGCCGGTAGTTCAAATGAGGTATCAGATCAAAGGGCTCTGGCTAAACTAAGCCTACATTTTATAAAAAGGTCAAAGCCGTACATTTTTGTACGAAACTCTCGGTGGGCGAGCCCGACTTGCGCTTGTCCGGTTTTTTAATATTGTTATACATTTAAAACATGTTTGAGATCAAAGTTCAAAGATTTCCTATTATTTCTGATTACATCCTGCTATTACTAAAAACTGATACACACACACACACACACACACACACATATATATATATATATATATATATATATATATATATATATATATATATATATACATATATCTATACTTCTATACTATCTATACTAATATTATAAAGAGGTAAGATTTGTATTTTTGTATGTATGTATGTATGTATGTATGTATGTGTGTATGTTTGTAGAGTTTTCACACAAAAAGTACTGGACCGATTTCAATATTTTTTTCACTATTAGAAAGCTGCATCTTTACTGACCAGCATAGGCTATATTACATTTTCAAAAAAAATAGAGATCCCTAATAAAAATGCAATAATGTAACCCAAAGTGAGAAGAAATTGATCTTAACAATTCTATCCTCGCATGCGCTGCGAAAACTATTGATGATAGAATAAAACAATGTTCTACAGTATTGTAGAGCGCATCAATATCTATAAAAAACTCCGCGATAGCGTATGTCCAACTACTGTACTTATGACAATATAACCACTTTTTTAAATTTTATAAGTTAACAAAAGTGCCGACAATAATCAAACCATATTATTCATACCTCTGCATTAATCCTTATCCCATTAAATGATATTTTATTAAAGATAATTTTAATACCTGTAAAATACTTTTTAAATTAATAAAATCGGACATCCCATTCAAAAGATATAACGAATTTAAAAATATCAATCTAAAGAAAATCCTGTAATAATAAAAAATGCGGAGTGTGTGCCGTGTGGCCTCGCACACCGTGGCGAGTAACTCTCTGCGGGGGTGAGGGGGAGGCCCCTCACCCCCGCAGAGAGGGGGAGGTGCATCGATATCACTAAAATTATTAAGACAATCGATTAGATTTTTTGTTTCCTTATTTGATTTGAATAGGCCCCGAAACTAAAAGACCAATTTGGTAAATTCTTTTACAGTTAGTCGATTAAGGTGTAAAACAATACAAAAAAAAAAACCTTATATCGCGTACGCTGTGGAAATTATTGACAATAGAGGAAAGTGATGTACTACATTTTCATAGCAGACATCAATATCTTCAAAAAGTTGACGATACCATGTGTAACTGTTAGAGTTATGTTACAGTAACTAATTTTCAAAGGAAAATGTGCAAACTAGAACAGAGCCACCATCGTAGTATAGAGGGACATCTAAAATATATATATTTTATATTCTGTCATAGTGAATAGCTTTAAACTTTGCATACAAAGGTATCCCGTACGTAGTATATCATTTTTTTCATTTATTATTACCAGTACAACAGTATCGATACTAATGTGGTATCTACATTTTTGTATATATTTAATATTTTTTCTCCCCTTAGTGTTTTTCAGGTGGAAAACACAGACAATATTTTATTCCCCATAAAAATGTTAGTAGTTTTTATAATTCTAATATAATTAAACAACTTTCTAAAATGATCTTTCCTTGCATGTGTTGTAATAACTATCAGGAGCTATTAAACAAAACAATACATTCTCATTTTGATAAATGTATTATATGTTATTACAGTATAGCAATATAATATATAAGATATTATATATTATTTTAATGTTTATCTCAAAACTAGCGGGCGCGCGCAACTTCGCCTGCTTATTAGCACCCTTAGGGGTGAATTCTAAAAAAACCACCAAAAGCGTGTTCAATAAAATATTTTAACAGTCTGAATTGAATGTTTTATAAAAATCGTGGCGTTTTAAAGATTTTTTCATATAAACTTTCAACCCCGTCCATTGTTTTTAGAATTCATCCCTAAGAGGATGAATTCTAAAAACCATGAAACACGTGTACAATGAAATATTTTGAAGAGTCTGCTGACTTTCAAACTTTATGGAAATTGGTACTGCTTTAAAAAAAATCCATACTAACTTTCAACCCCTATTTCATCCGTTTAGGGTAAAAAATTTTCAAAGTCCCTTATTAGTGGATGTCCAAATTATTAAATTAAGCATCTGTACAAACTTCACGTTTCTCCCATCAGCGGTTACGGCTGTGCGTGTGTCTTACCTCAGTCAGTCAGGTACACGTTTTTTTATATATATAGATAAATAGATAAATAAGTGTATTTTGATCAAATTTATTTTCTTAAAAAATTAACAGTGCCCAAAAAAGCTATCATTTCTCTATGAGGATATAAATAAATAGTTATAAAGGTCAGTTTTTTAATCATTACACCATTCATACATGATAAATGTTACAATAAAAACAATTAAAGCGATTTTACCGCTCCCGCTCCGCGCTCACGTCTTAGCTCTTTAAATCGCTTAAATCGTTTCTGAGATAAGCGTCGACTAACAGAAAAACCAACAAACAAACAAAATTTACAAATATTATTGTTTCTGGTTCTATTACTTTGTTAATTGCCCCCAATAATATTTTTTATTAAAACAGGAACAAAGCAAGCATACATTATTTATTAAAACAGGAACGTAATTCCCTGTACCGAAACAAAACAAATAATTTACAAATGTAAGCGGGCGAAGACGCGAGCTGGTTGCTATAGTTTATAAAAGTTTATATTGGGTTTAGATGGATCACGTGGGGATGTCAATACATTTTAATCATTGGCACGTAGATACGTTACATTCATTTACAGTACATATATTTTTCAAGAGAACTTAATCAACACTTTGTATATAAAAAAAATACGTGAAATAATCATGTTAAGGAAGTACCAAATATATTTTATGAATCAATCTTAATGTTATATTCAAAACAAATGAATTGTATGTAAATTTGGTAATACATTTCAAGTAGGAAAAAAAAGAAAAAATGCAATATAATTGCGTTTCTCCTTTTCTTTCCAATGATTTATATTTCTACTATTTATATCGATATATCAGGGACGTAAATGCGGGAACAGAGCTGCCATCTTAGTACAGAGTAACCTCTAAAAAATATATTTACGTATTACAGTTAAAGAGTAAAAAGTGTGAAGAGGCGCGAAAATATTCAAAATTAAAAAAAAAAAAATATTTAAAAAAAAATAATTTATTAAGATAAGAATGTTGGTAGTTTCTCAAAAGGTATAAGAATTAAAATTTAACTATTAGTTGTATTCACTAAAAAATCACTATAGATATTAAATATGCTCAATTATATAGTATTTTTGTCAGCACCACTTTAAATGAAACCATAGTTTTAACTACTCTATAAAAGCCTAATACAATTTAAAAAATCCCAAAAATGAAAAAACTATTTTTTTATACAAAATAAATTATATATTATCGTTGATATTAAAATAAAACGCTGTTTGTCATTAAAGACGCAAACAGACATAAGGGAAACCGCCGCATACGAGTCGTAAGTATTGGCGACAAAGTTCAAAGTTGCTTAGCCTTTAGTAATATTTTGTAGTATGTGACGTGACGCTACTTTATTGATATCTATGCGTAAAAATCCTACGTCTAAACTGTTGAGGTATCTTGATTAATTTTTTAGGTATGGGTTTAAAATATTTTGTCCTATATACTGGCCCCGTAAAAGAAGCGCTGACGCTTCCATTCTGTATAAATATTGAAGGCCGTCGTGGCGTAGGGGCACAAAACTATGCCTGTAACGTGACGTTATGGGTTCGATTCCGACATGATTGAATTGTAATTTAATCATATTTTCATTTCGCACGTCAGTCATATATCATACGCAGTATCTTAACACTTAAGTTCCTTTTACCTACCCTGCTATAGGCTGGATTTTTTGTGAACCAATTAAAATAAAACTATTACTAAATATTTATAGGAAGTTAGGCAAATTACAAAACTGTACTTAAATCGGTTTAGCCCTTTCTGAGATTATCGTGAACGCACAGATAAACAGACAAACTGACCAAGTTCTATTACATTTTTAAACGTCCTTAATAACAATTTTTCTAATATATCTTCCATGTACAGACACCGATGAGTTAGGATTTTATTATAAGTATCGATATAACTATAACTATATAGCTATATCCTAAAGACTCCTTAAGGCAAAAGTTTAAAGAAATTAATACATTGACAGTTACATCTCTCTTATGGGAGGTACGAAAATGCGACCTAAGGTTTTAATAATTTTCACATTAGAAATCTTGAGTGCGTTGCAAATATACATTATAAGTATATTAAAACGTGAATATAATTTTAGTGTTTTAAGTAAATAATTCTGTGGTTAAAGCTGGCGAAGCCGCGAGCGGGTCGCTAGTATATATATATATATATCACATACCTTAAACTGAGTTCTATTTATGTAGTTACTCAGGTAACTATCTAGTAGTTATTTTGAATAAAATAATTCAAATTTGAATTGATTATATGTTTTATCATTCAAAGAAAAGAAGTTGAGAAGAAAGATTTTATAAAATATGCTGCAAGGAAATAAACAAACACAAATATAGTCGTTATATTACCAATTACCTATTCAAAACATTATCAAAGCTTCAATTATAAAATGGTTCTTCTATAATGCAATATTTAAATCCTATTTTCCAAGCTGGGTTGTTCTATTTTAGTATAATTTAGTTAAATAAGCCGATAATATGTACGTTATATTGGAAATCCGAGCGTTGCTGTGTGGATCAATTTAGTTATTGGAGATGAATTATAATTTTAACTACTTCTTTGTGAAAGTCTCTTTAAAAAATACTCTTTAGTATTTTTATATTGTTTTAAGCTCATGCTGTATCCCGCATATAGAAGAGTAGGCAGATGGAACCTGGAAACCTAGTGTTAAGACACTTTGTTCCCATTAAGACACTTACTTACATTCTCCCTTTCGTATCTCACTTTTCGCCTTATTGTGGCGATATTGCGCGTTGAGTAGCGGAACTCAACGGAAGTGCCATAATAATAGGTATACTTAGCCTATCCTGCTGTGTGCGGGATACAGCGTGTAGCTGATTTTTTTAAAATTAACATGTTTTACATTTACTTCTATGTATACCTAAAATCTAGGCTCGAAGTCAATCGACTTCGATTATAGGAAACATAATATTCAAGATTAATTATGTTATTAATTCTGCCTATAGTCTTAATTACAGTGTAATTATCTAGGAATAATTAGTGTAAATCCAGAATTATGTAAAGTATTTTTAATATTTTAAAGTGTTATTCCACGGTAGAAAAATATTTTAGAAAGCTTTCAAAAAATTTTACGTAGAAGATCTAGAAGTCACTCCTCAGTTCTCATACGCTTAAAAAAGCTTGACTCCTTGTTATTTTTTCTTATCAAGGGAGATTTTTACAAGTATCCTCTACCCTTAAATTATTAGAGATTATAGAATGATATAATACATTTATAACTGTGTGTGTGAACACACAACCTCTTCCTGTGCCACGAGGTAGTCGGTCAAATATTTGATTGCCCTAATGTAGTGATGATTTAGTTTTTTTTCAGTTGCCTTTTTTTTATGGAAAAGACACGGCAAACGAGCGTGCAGGTCACCTGATGGTAAGTGATTACCGCCGCCCACGACCCCGTGCAACCCCAGAGGAGTTACAGGTGCGTTGCCCGCCTTTAAGGTGGGTTGGGCTCCGGAGCCCGGCATTACCTGATGCGAAACGCAGTGGCATAAAGCCACTACCTCACGCCGGTCTTAAATGCCGGGGGTGGTAATGATCCGGTCGAGTCTGCCCATACGTGTTGCCATTGCTGGCGACCTGACTCTTTAGTCTCGTACTTTAGTCGCCTCTTACGACACCACCAGTACTAGGATGATCCTATTCTAGGCCGCATCGGATCACACGGCACAATGCCTTTAAATAGTATGTCTATTTAGAGGCAACTGAAAAAAAAACAATCTGATAATTAAATTTTACTTTCCTATCGACCCATATGTTGCTTAATAGACTTTGTAACCTGTTGTTTCAAGGTTGACAGTTCATTAATTGCACGTATTTTTTAAATAAATCCCACTCGAAGATATGATTATGTTTTCGTCATATCATAGATATATAAAAGTAGGGTACATCAGCAAAGAAAGAGGAAACTTAGTGTTAGACACTCCGTTCCCTACGTCCAGCTCAATTTTCGCAACATTGAGTGGCGTAACTCAACGCCGAGCTTTGGAATAACGAAACTAAAGTTAATTATTTGGTTTCATAATGTATATTTTCACATTTTTCCTATAACATATTTCAAGCATTGCGTAAGCAGCTTTGAAAACATAATATTAAAAATATCATTATATTTCAAATAAAGCATGTTTACAAATCGGATTACACTTGTTACGCTCTTCCCGAATGGCCGTTTCTTGCTTGTTCATATTAAAAATAAAGCAAAGCTAAGTCTCGTCTAAATACAATTTAAGTTCTGTATATTAGGTTAAACTAGGTTGTATTTTTAACATTTTTTAAAGTGTTAATCCATACTTAGGAAAGAAGCATACTTATTTAGAAAACGTATAAAAATTTGAACGTAGCGGGATTCGAACCCGCGTCCTAAGCTAAACGTTCAAATTTTTATACAATTTCTAAATAAGTACTAGGTTGTATTTTTATCGCAATTTTTTCCTTATAGCAGGACTCGAAGGGATGGGTTATTGTGTTTTCCCTTATTTTATTTTTTATTTTAGGCAGTAGGTACTTGCGCATAGCAAGTACAGTTTTTTCCTCGTAAATCTCGATCCCGTGGGAATTCTAGGATAACAAGTAGCCTTTGTTTTGCTCCAGAACCCATTTTCAGTAAAAGATCCATTAAGTTAAACTTAAAATTGGTCCGGTTATTAGTAACAGAAAAACACACAGAAAGACAGACAGACAGATATGTTTTTAAAATAGTTTGATTGTGTTTTAGTACCATATAACCATATAACCAAATAACTATAGGCATTTGAAAAAGAAGATTATTTTAAAATTACATTAAATGGGTTATTGTAGTTCTTTATCAATCAATACATATAATATGTATATCAATAGAATATGATTAACAAAATGAATAAGTATAACTAAGCCGGTGTTCCATTATTTCTTATAGTTTACCTGGAAAGCTATGGTTGTTCCAAAGCATGTTTCAGATCTTAAATTTTTATGTGTCAAAGGAAAGTCCACGTTTAACATTTTTTAAGAACGTTTGTATTTAAACAATTCTTACAGTTTACCTGGACCATTATGATTCTAAATCGGGCGTGCCAGTCTTCAAAATTAAATAAAGCCTAGATCCTGTCTGGGCCTAGTAGTATATAACTACTGTAAAAAAGAAATTAAATCTAATCTAGTAAATGAGCGTGTCTAAACAAACAAACAGACAAAAAAAATAAAAATCATTTAATAAGTAAGTTATCTCAAGCCTTCTAAACATTTTTAAAGTATTATTCCACACTTAGGAAAGAAAAATACTTATTTAGAAAACGTATAAAAATTTGAACGTAGCAAGACTCGAACCCGCGCCTCCTGGCAACCGACCAGGCGCTCTGACCACTAAGCCATACGTTCTCTTCAAGCTACGTCGAAATTTTTATACGTTTGTTACAAGTTATTTAGGCTTAGTGGTCAGAGCGACTGGTCGGTTTACAGGAGGCCGGGGCTCTAGTCCCACTGCGTTCAAATTTTTAAACGTTTTCTAAATAAGTATTTATCTTAAGCCTCTCACTTTGTTTTACAAACACAATTTTTCATTATGGTATAGAAGAAGATAATTATTTTAAAAATATTCCGACTTCTCTGAAGTTTTTTTGACTTACATCCTTTTACTTTTACATACAAAACAAAATTAATTTTAAAGTTTTGCTACGGTATTCTAAAAGTAACGAGAAATACCAAGAATAACTGTAGCCCGTTAGTCTGCTTTGCTACATCTTGGATTAAATGCTGTGATCCTTTGTGAAAATGCGGATATAAGATTAAAAATAATTTATATTATTGAAGGCATAAAATGACTGTAAGCTTTGAATTTTTATATTATTGAAAGCATAAAATGACTGTAAGCTTTCGTTGCTATTAAGGCACTTCCATTCCCTATTTTTCGCCTAATTATGGAGGTATTGAGTGTTGAGGTGCGGAACTCAACGCCTTGTTACCATACCAAGGAAATGAAAATAGCCACCTCCTGGTTATATGTACGGTTCGCTGGTTGATCAATGGCGGTCAATATGGCGCCGCCATGTTCCTTCCACCGGTGATCTTCTGGTTTACCTAAACGACCGCTGAGCTGCGGCTATTACAAGTAAGGGGAATGGCCTCAACGTTGGTTTGGATATATCGAACGTCTCGGATCGAGTGTGGCACGGGGAGTTCCTTGCAAAATTCGAGCATACGGGGTCCACAAGAATTTACTTAACTTAACTTAACTTAACTTAACTTCACGCTTTATCCCTAGCGGGGTAGTCAGAGAGAACGGAGCGCCAAACGCTACGGTCTCTACATACCTCTTTCGCCTCGTCCACTGTCATCAACCTCTTCATACATGCCCTCCGGGGGATCCTCATGCTTTTTACGTGACCTTCCTCCAGTATCTTTGATACTGTGTTTTCGAAGGTCAACCGAGGTCTCCCCCTACCTCTCTTACCACTCACTTTTCCATCATAAATCTTCTTTCCTCGCTCATTCGTTCGACGTGCCCAAACCAGCTGAGCACGTTCTTCTTCATTCTCACCGTGACATCTTCACTGGTACCTGCCATTCTGTGTACCTCTTCATTGCGGATTCGATCAGCTAGGCTGACTCCGCATATCCTACGAAGAGATCGCATCTCCACAGCATTCATCTTTCTTTCATTCTTCTTCTGTAATACCCACGTTTCGCTGCCGTATAACAGGGTCGGTACCAAAACTGCATTGTGTACGGCCAAACGCGCAGCTGTGCTGACGTTTCGCCGTCTCATCAATGCAGCCAAGGCCCCGTTAACCTTGTTACCGGCAGCAATACGCCTTTCCACATCCATCTCGTATCTTCCATCTCTACTGAACATACTTCCCAAATATACCACTTCATTCACCTGTTCTAATATCTTATCATTTACACTGATCTTGCATTCCGTCCTTTCTTCATCTCGTTCAAAAATCAGAACCTTTGTCTTATTCGCATTGAGGCTTAGACCATTATATTCACACTCTTCTTTCAGAGTGGTGACCAATGCCTGCAACTCGCACTCTGATGATGCAATAAGCACTGCATCATCTGCGTACAGCAGGCAATTCACATTCAGGTCACCTACTTTCACTCCTATATCACTTTGTTTCACTCCTTGGAGACAGCTATCCAAATACAAATTGAACAACCAAGCTGACATGGCGCAACCCTGTTTAACACCCGATCGGATGTCAAACCAGGGCGACATGCCAGCTCCTACTCGCACGCAGGCTGAGTGGTCTCTATAAAGAGACTTTACAGCCTGCAACAAGGGTCCACTCACATTGTACCGGGGTAGTATCTCCCATAATTTCGCTCTGACAACTCTATCAAACGCCTTTTCCAAGTCCACAAAAGCACAGAAAACTTTTTGGTTAACGGCCAAAAATTTCTCCGTGATCATGCGGAGGGAAAAGATCTGATCCATACACCCTCTTCCAGGTCTAAAGCCTCCTTGGGCCTCCCACAACAGCCTTTCAGATCTCTCTTGCATTCTTCTCGCTAAAACTTTAGCATAAACTTTACTACCTAAGCTAATCAAACTGATAGCCCTATGGTTTGCGCAGTCTATCTGTGAACCTTTGCCTTTATACAAAGGCACGATGACCGCACCTCGCCAATCGTCTGGGACCTCCCCTGATTTCCAGCATAAATTGCACAAAAACCAGAACAAGTCCAAGACGCGTGGCCCACCATATTTGATCATCTCGGCAGTAACTCCATCTGCTCCCGCTGACTTACCACATTTCAGACTTCGTATTGCACACTCAACTTCTTTTACACTAATTTCGCCATCAGCTACATCAAGACTCAGCGTTTCGCTGCTACTTGAGACTGAGGCGTCATCACATTCATACATCTCCTTGTAAAATTCCGCCCATCGCTGCAAAACGTGTGGTTTTTCTGTTAGAATTTCACCGTCCTTCGAAAGCACCCCTTTCATTCTACAAGTTAGCGAGCAACCTCGAGAAACACTAACTTCTCGCCAGAAAAGCTTCGTGCTTTCCCTGAAGTTGTTCGTTAACCTCTCATCTCTTTCATTCTCTGACTTTTCGCGCTTCATCTTTATCAGTACTTTCGTCTGGTGCTTTTGCAGCTTATACTCTTTCTTTTTTATCTCTCTCATACTTTTATCCTTGCCACAGGCTTTATAATCCTGCCATGCCTTCTTCTTTCTTTCTACAGCATCTTGCACTTCATCATCCCACCATTCATCACGCTTTTTACTAAAGCCCCTTTTAACTTTACCACATACCTCTATCGCTGCTTCCTTCATACAATCCCTAAGGTTCTGCCAGCATACTTCAATATTTCCATTTCCAGATTCACTGCTGTCTAGCCTTTTGGAAACTCTTTCTTGATATTCCTTTCTAGTTGGTGGATCTTGAAGCTTCCAGCTTCTTATGCGATAATTCGACTCCAAGTCTGGACACCTCGTGTAGTTGCGCCAGCCTGTGAGCAGACCCCTTATTCTAGCAACTACTAGATAGTGGTCTGTTCCCAGATCAGAACCCCTAAACACTCGTGTGTCCATGACTTGGCTTCGAATACGCTGATCCACTAGGAATAAGTCAATCATACTTTTCCCTTCCGTTCGCTCCCATGTATACATGTGAATTTGTTTGTGGTCAAACATAGTGTTTGCCACAAACAAATTCCTTTCCTTGCAAATTTCCAATATAAGCTTTCCAGCCTCATTTATTCTCTTGTCACCATACTGACCTAGCACTCTCTCGTAACCGCTTCGCGCAGTTCCGACCCATCCGTTCAAATCGCCACATATTATTAAATTTTCATTCCCTCTAACGCTACCTAGAACATCCCTGACACTCTCCCAAAACTCCTCGAGTTCGCCTAATGGAGCTGAGGATACTGGCGCATACGCCACTAACAAGAATACTCTTGTTAACCCCAGCTTGAAGCGAACCCAGAGCAGTCTCGGGTTGATCACCTTGTATTCAACCGCTGCACTAACCAATCGAGAGGACAATAATACACCTACACCTTGACAGCCCCGCTCGCTCTCTGATACACCAGCCCAGAAAGCGACCCGACTGCCCGGCAAATCAGTTGTATCATTGCCCTTTCGCTTGGTCTCAGTCACACAAACGACATCTAAATCTCTATCATCCATCACATCTAATAATTCATTCATCTTTTCTTCCATCCCTCCTCTTACATTCCACGTAGCTATTTGTAGCTCCGTCCTCCACAAGAATTTACGAAAGTGAAAGATCGCCAGCTTACTAACTAGGTGCAGCATCAAGGTCGCAGTCAACGGCCTGAGGCTAAAAAAGTTTGAGGCTCGTCGTGACGCAGCGGCACGAAGTGTGAAATATTTATATAATTTTATATTTCCATTTCTTCGCTCTGGTGTCAAGTCTAAGCGCGGCGTTGATTTCTGCCACTCAACACGCAGTGCATCTAGAATTCGGCAGATAGTGAGGAACAGAGTTTCTTAACAATAGGTTCACTCTGTCTACCCTTCTATGTGCGGTATACAGCGTGAAGTTGATTAAAAATTCACAAAAAAGTTATCAGAACCCTATCAGGATTGAATTCTTAGCAAGGTCATTTACTTAATAATAAAAGTCTGTTTAAGTTTAATTGCTTTAATATTGCAATCTATAAATATTTGAACTAAGAATTAGTTAAGTGCTAAATAAAATAATTGTACTTAAAAATTTTATCTCTATAATCGATTTGCTGTAAAACCAATATTTTTGTGCGTGTAATTTTTTTATGATTTCATTCTGTATTTCGAATTTGGAAGGTTAGGAGGTAAGGCACTTTCGTCTTCACTTTTTCTTGATTTTTAGGGTACCGTACCTCAATAGAAAAAAAACGGAAACCTTGTAGTTTGTTGTCCGTCTGTACGTCGATGAACTGTTGTGCTTTCAGTCAGACGGCCTTATTAAATATTACAATAAAACAACATAATACTGTCATCTATGCTTAGCTGACAACTTTAATTGACACTTTAATTTAGTGCACTTAATTTGAAAACCTCTGAAACTCAGGTAACCCTATTCCTATAAATTATCTATCAGATTGAGTTATCAGCAAAGTTGGGTAGTAGGGGCCTCGTTTTGTAGAAAATTCATTAAACCTTGTCGAATTTACACGCGGGCCTCGCTCGGAATCTAAATGTGGGGTCGGCAGAAAGTTTTCGTGGTTGAATGTAATTTTGAATTAATTATTGTTATGGCATTTTATATGTATGGTTTGTATGTAGGTGTGTATGTATTTTTATTGATACTAATAATGTAAAATATTATTATACTAAGCCTGCCGTGTGATCCCGGCCTAGAATGGGATCATCCTGGTACTGGTGGTGTCGTAAGAGGAATACAGAGAGAGGTGTCGACTAAAGTACATGTGGTAGAGTCACGTCTCCAGCAATGGCAATACGCATGGGCAGACTCGACAATGGCAACTCGCATGGATCATTACCACCCCCGGCATTTAAAACCGGCGTGAAGTAGTGGCTTTATGCCACTGCGTTTCGCATCAGGTAATGCCGGGCCCCGGCGCCCAATCCACCTTAAAGGCCGGCAACTCAGCTGTAGCTCCTCTGGTGTTGCACGGGGCCGTGGTCGGCGGTAACCACTTACCATTAGGTGACCTGAACGCTCGTTTGCCGTGTCTTTTCCATAAAAAAAAGCCTAAGGCCATTCGTGGCGCAAGGGCACAAAGTGTGACTACGGAATACAGGATGAACCTGAAAAGAAAAAAACAGTATTTACTGAAGTAATATTAATATTTTTAAAGATTCTATTTGAAGCTTTTCACTACATTCTATTACATCTCGTCATCATCAATGTGGAAATATGAAAAAAAAACATTTTAAATTAATTTTATTACATTCATGTGAGTCTTTAATAGTTTAATTATCTTTGGTTTTTAAATTAACAAAATATGATTGTCTACATTTCAGTACGTACGTTTATTAAATTATTAGTATTATTTAAATAACTAATATTTCCTTTTATAATATTATTATTATTTCTATATTATAAATAAAAAAAAATTAGGGCTTTAAGTTTTTTTCTTATAGCGAACCTAGC
Source organism: Heliconius sara (assembly GCA_917862395.2). Classification (NCBI taxonomy): domain Eukaryota; kingdom Metazoa; phylum Arthropoda; class Insecta; order Lepidoptera; family Nymphalidae; genus Heliconius; species Heliconius sara. The sequence goes on from OU860795.2 coordinate 1,763,492, forward strand.
AAAGCGCAAGAAATCCTAGTGATAAGACACCTTTATCGATATTCCACCAAATTGTCGAGTCATTGCGTATTAACGGAACACAACGCCGCGTTTCAAAACCACAACCAACGAGCTAAATCAACTGCTTACAACGACAAGATTCACTTTTGCGGCACTCACTCGGATTATGTACGTTTCCATTAATATACATTAAATTAAGAGAGTCCTCGCAATATTTCATAAACCCTCAGAGGGATTAAGACCATATGTTATTTATTTACATATAGTATTTTGGTGGAAATTTTTACGTTGCATATAAAAATGTAGGCTGTATTGAAATTTCCAAAGCAATAATTAAATGGTGAATATTTTAACTGTTTTCATGTTATTAAAATATTTTATTAATTTATTATGTGGTTGGACGTTGGGGATTATAATGCTGTATGTTGTTCTCGTAATGGTTACTTATAAATTTGAAAAAAAAAATATTCGTGGCCAGTCGTGGCTCAGAGATGTAACTGCAAAATTGAGTGGTTGTGGGTGCGATCCACATTCAAGGAAAATAAATGTTTATTTATATTTATATTTTCATTTTTTCGCTCTGGTGTCAAGAAAAAGCACGGTGTTAAGTTCCGCTTTTAAAAAATTGCGATTTTTAAAAAATATCAGGAAGATTCGGAAGACGGACTACAATTAGTAGATAATATAAAACTTACAAGCAGAAGGAGCCACATCTTAAAAAACGCCGTTCTCCACTTTCTACTCAATTTTCCAAACATTGAATGGCGGAACGACGCAACGTGAACACCTTGTCTTGTAATTAAAGCGAGAAAATGAAACTACTTCATTACACCAAGTGTGAATCTGTCATACGCTATTCCGCTGCGACATTACGGCCCCATTTAATATAAAATGTCAATTTAAAACAAAATATAACATATACAAAAGTTATGTCACAAAACTTATACCAGTACCAATTGGACAATAGTAAAACACTAGACACTGTTTTAAATTCCATCTAAAAGTCAACATTTTAGAAAGAACTGCCTCACACCGTACCAGTACGTGAATAAATCAAACCCTTACCCAACCTTAATCGTTTCTTAAATAATATCAGAGATACTCTATCTCTCTCTAAATGGACCTTCGGGAATATAAAAGTTGAGACAAAAAATGTCAAGCTTTAGGTTTTGGCGTTAAATCTTGATAAAAGGGCACAAAGGTCCCCGAGATAGAAAGATTTATTGTAGCAAATGTTTCGTATAGATAAATTCTTTTGAATAAGAACTGTAGTTATTATAACGTTGGCAATGTATTTGTCAGTGGGAAATGATTTATTGGTCCGGGTGAATATGTTTTACAAGTTGTTCCTGGGTTTTGTTGGCGAAATTTGTTTTTGAAGAAAAATGTTGAATGAAAGTAGAGGCTAGTCGTGGTGCAGGGGTAAAAGCTTGCGTTGTAGCTTCGATTCTTTCTCAAGGGAAATGAAATATTTCATATTGTTAATTCACCGATCTGATAACGAGGCTAGGCGTGACGTTGGATTCCGCCATTCAACAATTTCCTTAGAATTAGACGGAAAAATTACAACAGAAGTGTCTTAATGGAAACGAAGTATCTTAACTCTAGATTGTCATGTTCCATTTGCCTATCCTGCTATGCTACATAGCATAAACCAGAAAATTGGTTCACTTCTTAAGGTTATAGAAAACTTTATTTACTCAAAATGTTCGCTTATATTGAGCTTAATACTAATTTATACTACTTAAAGTGATCTTAAATAAACAAATTTCCAATGGTCGCGTGTAACAAGTTATTCGGTATTACTTTAATAAATAAATAAATATTAATTAAGCAAGGCGTATACATATAATTTGAGACTTTTCTTAAATTCTTTTACTGTTGTACACGTCTTTATACTATTTGGCAAAATATTAAATAGTTGAACACCCTCATACATAATATTTTTAATTTCGTAGCAGGTAGTTCTTGGCTTTCTTGTTTGAATGTTGTATATATCGCATTGAATGTTTATAAGTTTGAATTGTAAATTTTAGGCTCGAATGTAAATTACCGCACATAATTTTCTTTATTAAGTTACATGTTGCATACGTATATAATTGTTTTATATTAAATATCTTGATTTCTTTATAAATAACTAATGTATTTGTAAAGAAATCGTAATTAAATAAGATTTTTACTAATTTATTTTGAGCAGCCTGGAGCGGTTTAAGATTTGTTTCAGCGGCACATCCCCATATTTCTATAAGATACTCCAGATGAGATTTTCTTCTTTATTTATATTTCATTTGATATATTAAATCTTTATTAGTTTAAATGCCTCAATTAATAAAGTTAACTACAAAAATATCATACAGAATAAAACAATCAGCTTTACGCTCTATTCTGCACACACCAGGGTAGACAGATGAACAATGTTAAAACACACGAATTCTGCCGAATTTATTTTCATTGGAGACATTGTGTGATGAGAGACGGGACTTAACGTCGCACTTTGCCCTTGACACCAGAGTGAAGAAATGAAAATATATATATATGTAAATATTTCATTTCCTCGAGAGGGGATCGAACTTACAACCAGTCGATTTTACAGTCACACTTTGTGCCCCTTTGCCACGACTGGCCTCAGTTACAAGGACTGGATTCTTAGACTAGTAATCCTCAAAATCCTTCAAATTGGCTAAAATGATGTGAAAGCGAATAAAATGTAAATATTGATAAATAATAATTCATTCTCCAAAGTGGGGATCGCACCCACAACCGTTGCGTTTCACCACGACGGCTTCATTGCTTCGAAGCAAGATAATAAAATAATATATTTTCGCATGTCAAAGTTTTAATGATACAACAAACAAAAAAATCTGTATGTAGTATCCTTAAGACTGAATAAAATTTCTATATATTTTATAAAATTTTGTGATAAAAATGAATATCTCATTATAAACAACTAGCGCAGCTTCGCCCGCATGTCACCTATATATAGTACTTTTATTATTTTGCATTTGCCAACAGATTATTATATTCGATTGTGCACAATTTGTTTTCATAATTTTGAAATAGTGCAAGCACTACGTGGTTACGTGGTTTTAATAGAGGATCGGCGGCAAGGGCGCTGCCCGCGGGACTCGAGCCTGCGGCCGTAAACAGAACGTTCAATTATTTTAATTTCATATTTTCTCGAAAACTATACGTCGATATACTTATATAAAAAGCGAAATATATCTTCACAAAATTTCCTCGACGATGGAATAACTTTCGCTCGTAAGTTTCAATATCTGTGTCAAATTAAAAAACGATAAAATATAACCTTGCAATTTTAAATATTTTTTCTGTCACAAATATGCCTTATTGTGACTTATTTATAAGAGATAGATAATACATTTTTTTGAACTAAAAAAAAAATAATATTTTTGTCATACAATATTGTCATATATTATTCATACCTTCAAAAATACCTAAATACATATATTTAGGTATTTTTGAAGGTCACGCGCTTAAACCATTTCAATGGCGTTCATTATTATGTTTATTTCGTTATTTAAGGCTAACTATGCTAAATAGGCTAAAGGCTAAGGCTAAATAGGCTAACAGATTTACACCGTAATTTGTATAGCGTATAGCACTCCTGAGGAATGTCGCTGTCATACACAACAAAAAAAGCAAATCGATCTTAGCGACAAACAAATAAACAAACAAACTCTTTCGCTTTATTTTATTAGTATAGATAGAACTGCATATCTTGAACGTGGCATATAAAGAATAATATGCGATTCTAAATAAAAATCACTAAATAAATATAATATTTTAAAGATAAATCTATGTCAATATTTTTCAACATGTTATGATTTTAATTGAAATATTTTGTTTAGCGTCACGCTGTATCCCACTCACAGCAGGGATAGGCAGAGGGAACCTAGTGGTAAGATACTCGGTTTTCCATTTTCCACTTTATTCTGGAGAGTGGCGGAACTCAACGCCCCGCATAGCCTCGCCACTAGAGCGAAAAAAATGGAAATATTAAATATTTAATTTCCTGGAAAAGAAATTGGCCCCAAAATCTGCAAAGCTTACAGTCACTCTTTGTGCCGCTGCGCCACAACTGGCCTTATTAATATATAATACAAGTTAATGAGTACTTGAAAAATGTTATTTAACTTTAAAACATAAAATTAAACAAAATACAGATTTAGTTTCTCTACTTAGAAGGCTAGGTAAAGGGAGAAAAAAGAAAAAAAGAAAAAAATATTAAAAACATACTTAAATTTAAAATGTATAATTTAAACGTAGCTGTTCATAATTTATATGTTTTACGCTGATTTTTTGTGTGCGAATAACACTTGAGTGTCATTTAAAAATATATGAAAATAAGTATGGAGACCTTAAATAAAATAAAGTGATCTTAGGTAAAATTAAAAATAATGCTGAAAAATTCTAGAATGTCATATTTTAACATATATAATATATATATTTACTTATTTTAGCTTCAAGCTGTATCCTGCACATAACAAGTGTAACGAGCCATACTAAAATATTAAAATTATTATTTATATAATTTATACTATGATGTTTGATTTTTATTTATATATTTTATTATGTACAGTGGGGTGTCAGTTACACAAAGTAGACAGAGAGAATTTGGGAACCCAGTGTTAAGACACTCTGTTCCTAATAAGACGCCTCCATTCCACATTTTCGCCCATTCTTAAACTTATTGCGAGTTGCGTGGCAAAACTCAACGCCAGGCCTTGTCACCTTATCAGAGTCAGGAAATTAAAATATTTTATTCCTCTGTGTGGGAACGGAACCCACATCAACCACGCTTTGCCTTGACACTAGAGTGAAGAAATAAAAATTAAGTTTAAATAAATATTTCATTACCTCAAGTGAGGGTCGAACTCACAAGCAATCGCCTTTACAGGCACACTTTGAGCCCCTGCGCCACGACTGGCATCTATTAGATTATACATAAATAGATTTATTTAAGCATTAATTTAACATTTTCGTAAACGTGACGTCTTTGAGTACGATCTCCACTTTGGAAAGTGATTAAATTGCTCCGCTAGACCAAACGCAAAGCTGAATTCAGGCACTCCACACACAATGTCTCGAAAATAGGGAGTATAATTGATTAGTTCTTTAAATTTAGCCAGCTATATAAGACAAAAAAGGAGGTTATTTTTTTTAATTTGAATAAAATAACACCTACAGAAACGATTTGAGCAAAAAAAAAATACGAAAACTATAATATATAAATAAAGTACAAATAAATATATAAGAAGTAAAATTTCCTTCTCAGACCAATAAAATGTTAGGTGAACTTAAGACAGTCCTTAGTACTAAAAATTCTAGAGAAAAATTCCACCGCTCTCGTACATTTGAATAAAAACTTAGCAAATACAACGGCGCGGTGTGACGGTGTACTGTTACTGAAATAATGTGACTTTGAAGCGGAAGCTTAGAAGTTCTATTAAGCATGTTTCACATTAATATTTTGTATTATATTATTATTGTTAATGTTATAAAAAAATATTTTCTTGTACAAACTTTTTTTTAAAATACGACAATTGTTTTTCTTTCAAAATGAAATTATTCTTTAATGTTTTTCTTTTATATTTTTTTTGTGAATGATAAAAAAACAATATAAAATCGCTTTATTATATAATTTAATTTATTTTAATACGAGATCGGTATTTAATGGGTTACTCCTCGGGACGTTGTTCGAAAAAAAAAAATATAATTTTTTTTTATAAGTTACCCAATACAAAAAAATGGGTGTGGCTGTGTCATGAAAACGACAGTTCATACGGTGAATACACTTACGTTATTTTTATTTAAAGTATACTAACGTGGAAGATTCCCAGAATTAAAAGTTTCTTGCAAATCTCGATACGCAGCAAGCTAACCTCAAAATGGTGTCGCCTCCCCCTCCACAGTGCGCGATGTGTTACTGTTCTTGTTTATTATAATAAATTCTTTTATTCTTTAGCTATCCTGTGGTGTACTTATGAATGTATAGGATAGACACAAAGCCAAGTTGTATCCCCCCGATAGTATTATCATAAGGTTTTTTGGATTGCCCCTTATCGTAGCAAATTTATAGACGTATTCACGTCAAAATAATACACAAATTTATATCAAATATCTTTTTTAAAATGGAAAATCTACAAATAAATACAACATTTATTTATTTTTAACAATTTTAAATTGTTATTCCGCACTTACGAAATAACTTTTTAGAGAACGTATAAAAACGTGAAGACACGAGTTCCAATTCCGCTATGTTAAAATTTTACAAGTTTTCTAAAAAAATATATATATATTTCCCACCCAAATAAATCTTTTTCATTGTTAATTCGGCCAGAGGCATCAGATAGTGTGACGCGCCTTACGACCCGCTTTGAATTTCAAATTTATAAACGCATGTTTCACAATCCTTATCTGCGGCTACGTTCTGGATATTACAGAAGCTAATAACTTTTATGTATACATCTTTGCGGAGAACCCTTTGTGATGTTGGTGATTAGGTTTATGTATTCATATGAGTTTATTCTAATATTTTTTGAGTTATTTTATAGAAAACGTATGAAAAAAATGACAGCGTGATTTGAACCTGTGTTTCATGGGAACCAGGTCCAGGTGCAAGACGGCACTACAATATCTAAATTTGTGTAGCGGCAATAATAACGCTTCTAATATATTACGGGATTTTCGATCGCTCCATTTCCGTACAGTAATAATCAAGAGAAAATTATTTCATTTAAAAAAAAATGAAGTTACGCCTTATTTTTAATATGTACGTTGGATGCTAAAACTTGACACCACGATAATTATTATTTACACGATTATATATCAAGAGAAAAGAACTAAATTATTATTCTTGACTATAAGCGGTGTAAGTTAGATTTTTATTCAAAAGAATGAATTCTTTTTAATTTTTCCTCGCTCTTGCGAGTCGGCGCAAAGCATCGTATTGAATTTCTCAACCTAACACGCAGTGTTCCCGAAAATTGGACGATGCGTAGTTAACAGAGTGTCTTGACACCAGCTGGAACTTGGTGACCCTGCTAAATACGAGATACAGGATGATTAAAAAAAAGCATATAAACGTCCTAAGTTTTTGATTTTCACGATTATTACACATTTTAAATGAAACTATTTTAACCGGATTAATCGCGTATATTTTGTATTTTTATACATTTTACCGGGTACCCGCGACCACGAACTACTCCAAGGGGTCCAAGCGTCGGGTTTCCAAAAATGTATAAAAATACAAATATAATCTATAAAAAGCTATTAATCCGGTTAAAATAGTTTTATTTAAAATATAAACGTCCTCCGAGCGGAAACCAAACCTACAACTTTCGTTTATACTGCGAAACACTATTCTACTGCGACATAATAGCTTCAAAACTATATTTTAATTACTATAGTAATAACATGAAATGTCGAACTTTGAGTGCCACTCATCACTCTAGTATCGTTTACTTTAATAACAAATTTTGTAAACTGTACGTTATAAAATATTTAACTATTTATGGTAATGTAGTTTTTGAATCAAATTAATTAACAAATAACTAAGTACTTATGTATATGTTTTATAAAATACTAATACGTAAACGCACAAGACTGTAAACGCGACAAGTCGTGGATTCGATTCCCACTCGGAGGAATAAATAATTAATTTATTAATATCCTTGTTCTGGTGACGAGGCAAAAGGCGATGTTGAGTTTTGCCACTCAGCATACAATGCCTCCAGAATTCGATGAAGAGTGGGTAAAAGTGTCTTCATAAGAATACAGTTATGACATTCGATTTTCTCACAAATTTCCCAGGTTTTCTCACCCTACTTTGCTTCGCCCTACGAAGCTAAAAAGGAAAAAACACATTCTCATGTTATATTACAGTATAAAATCTATAAATTTACATAATATATTATGATACATACAATGTGCCGCAACATAGATTATTTCAAAATCAATACTTAATATTTATAGGCAATAAATTTGGATCGGTAATCCTGTTTGCGCACATCAGTAATAAACCAGACCAGATCAGGCTCTATAGTGGAACAGTAGTTAAGTATCAGCGTAAAAATTTAAGTGTAGGTTCAAAACTCGAGGAGTAAATATAATGATACTATTACCAATGCCAATATGTTAAAACATAATGAGAAGATATGAAGACTAAGGTTAAGAATAATATCTTTTATTTTTACCTTTCACCTTATATTCTGCACATAGCAAAGTAGGTAAAGGGAATTTCGATCACGGTGCGTGGTTAGTAGTGGAAATCTACGCCGCGCTTTGCCTCGACACCAGAGCGAAGACTTATTAGACATACTCAATATTTTATTTCTTCCGGTGGGAAACGAACCCACAACACGTCGCACGCTGGTATCCCCGCGCCGCGACTGGCCTTATTTGAACAGCGACGTATCTGCAATATTTCATTAATTTGGATGCAATCTAAGTTTGTAGGTCGCTTTCTCTATACATTGATATATTTAGCGTGTTTTTTTTAATTGCATGTATACGTACATGCAATTTAAAAAACAAGCGATGACAGTTTGCGCCAGATGAGCGGTATGCACATATATAAATACAGGTAATCTCTACCTATTTTATATCTTCACCTCTTAATTGTATCCCGAACATAACACAACCACGTCAAAATAGTTATAGTAAAATAAAAAATATAATTGAGTTCTGCCCCTCAATAGGCAAAAAGCGTTAAAATTTTGGTAACTCAACACTAGGTTCCCAGGGTCCTCTGCATACTCTGCTATGTGTAAGATATAGAAGCTAAAAGCAAATTAAAAGCATAATTGATTAAATACACCTAAATCTAAAGTATTATATACTCAGAAAGATTTACGTACTTAGTTGAATTTTGAAAGCACAGACTTATGTACCTCTAATGCAAGTTTATAGAGATTAAAATTAAATTTAACACTAATTCTGATTGAGTATTTAGTATATTTCTGACGAAACGTGATCGTTTTGGTTTAAAATAAAATGTGGGAGATGTAGTTTTATTATTCCTAAAATTCTTTTTTAAAGATTTAATAACGTAAAAATTGTTTTGGTTTCTTTGATCAGAAATAGGAAACAAAGTGGCACTCTTTACCCCGGATAATATTAGCTTTATATTTATATAAATAAACATACATATTATATTGTACGTTAAAAATATGGTATATTGATTTCACTGTAATGACATGTCCATCAATATTTTTGATTTCGGCTCTTGTCCTCGTATTAATGAGCTTAATCAAAGTAATTATAGGCAATCACGACAGAACAGCAGCATCGAGGAGTTCTTTAATAATTAACTCGATGTGAGAGGCACAAAAGTGGAACTACCCTCTTATTTTATTTTATTACATACATACCTTGAAATATGTACTTTGCAAGTAGGTCAAATATTTTTCTCAATAAATAATTGAATTCAGTGCACTCTTTCGGAAATATTATATTTCATTACAAATATACGAATAAGAAAAAAAATAAAATTCTTTAAATTTTTTTTTTTCAGCTTCACGTTGTATTTCAACGATGGAACCGTTCGAGGCATTGCCTGTTGAGGGACAGAATTCAACACTGGACTTTGTTTCTTCACCAGAGCAAAGTAATGAAAATATTACATTTCCCGAGTGGGTATCGAACACACAACCGTCGCATATACAGTTACACGCTTGTGCAACTGCGCTACACCAGCCTCGTACAGACCTTTAAATAACAGAACGTATTTGGAAATCGGCCATCAGCCGTTGAACTTCACACTTGCCGTTTTTTTTATTTAAGCGCTTACGAAAACAGTTTGTCAATTTTAACAGTTGTATTTATTTGTTTCAGATAAATGAAAATGGAGCGACGAATAGCGAAGATATTTTGCAGTTTAATTATACTTTCGGTGCTGAATGAAATGACGATCGCTGTACAAGTCCGAGACAACAACAAGAGGCGTTCTAAAGAAAAATCTGGTGGTTTCCAAAAAAATATATGCGACATCACCGACCGAGACTCAAAAGTGCATTGCTACTGCGAGAATACGAGGGAACCTCGAAACGCCACAAAAGCGGAATGCTGGGTGTTCAACGGCGGTATACCTCGTGACGACCTCATTTGGCAAAGTTTCGCATCGCAACCAACTTTACAAACTTTGTCTTTTAACGTTCGCGTCGATGGTGCACTCGGCTACGTGCCGACCAAAGCGCTTCAATACTTACAAAGACTTAAATCTATAAATATTAAATACGGCAACATTGTGGACGTCAGATCTTATGCATTTGCCAATCTGACCAGCTTAAAAGAGGCGACGCTCTCACAAAATCAAATAGAAACACTGCAGCAATTTGCATTCGCACACCTCCCCAACTTAACTGTCGTAAATTTAGAGGAGAATATGATTCTAGAGATTGGGAGGGATTCCTTTTTCGACGTACCGAAATTGCAAAAGCTCATATTTACCAAGAATAATATTTCAACAATTAGCAACGGTGCATTTCAGCACGCCTTCAACCTTGTTGAGCTCGATTTAAATAAGAACAATATATTTAACTTGAATCGCCATACTTTTGATGGATTGGCCAACTTAAGGAGATTGGATCTGAGGTGTAATCGTATTTACAACTTGACGGAATTTACGTTCGCCGAGCTCTGGAACCTACAAGAGTTGCTGTTGGGAAAGAATGATTTAAAATATATATCGGAGAGAGCATTTGATGGTTTATCCCAACTGCAAAAGTTGTCCCTAGATGATAATAAACTGGCATCTCTCCCCTCCGGTCTGTTCGAGGGTGTGAGGGGACTGAGCTCACTAGACTTACGCTCAAACGAATTGCACGCCTTAACTTTCGACAACATCAAACCCATATTGGATAATTTGAAGCCTTTAGGCAGCAATTTGCTACTGGAAGGTAACAATGAATATTTAATACTCACTTTTACTGTCATGATAATCTCAAAGAACATTTTGAATTTCTAACGAGAAGAAATAGACATTTCGAAACTCAAATTTACTTAGTGGGTTCTTATTATACCGTCGGGCGTTTTAAGTCGTATAGAACTATCTTTGGGATTATCGCGCTCGTCCCTGGTAAAGTTTCTTAGCGAGAAATATCCAGTAGTGCAGTTCTCTTTAATAGAGACACGAGGTTTACATGTAAATGATTCTGTTTTGCGTGCTACTCGCAAAATGTTGGAATGTTAATGATCGTTTTTAATGAAATTTGTACAGTGCACTTTGTTTTTAAATATAATTAAAATTTGGTTTAATTTCGTGAAAAACTATCGTTTTGTAATTAGTATAACTGTATAATTGCTTAGTAGATTTATGAATGGTTAGTATTTTTGTGCCAGTCGTGGCGCAAGGGCACAAAGTGTGACTGTAAAACCTTATGGCTTATGGGTTCGATCCCCACTCGAGGAGATCAAATATTTGGTTAAATTTATATTTCCTACCCTGCTGTGTGCGGGATATAGCGTGAAGCTGATGTATTTACTTGATTTAGGTATAAAAATAACTATTAATATTTTATACAATAATAGTATAAAAATATCTATAGTTAAGGCCAATTTTGCCTCAGGGGCACATTGGTTTGACTGTAAACGTGACAGGCTGTGGATTTGATTCCAACTCGAAGAAATGAAATATTAATATAAATATTTTATATATATATAATATATATATAATATATATATTTTCATTTCCTTGCTCTGGTAACGAATCAAACGTGGCATTTAGTTCCACCACTCAACGTAGTTGAGTAATGCCTCGAAAATTCAGTGGAACAGAGCAGAACGGAAGTTCTTAATGGGAACGAACTTAACACTACGTTTCCAGGTTTTCCCTGCTCGCCGTGCTATGAGCAGGATACAGCTAAATAAATAATATAGTATTTAATGAACGTCATGACATAGATGCACTGAGATTGTGTGTCAAGGGACGCTCGTGGGTTCAATTTCCACTACGAGGAGGAGTTATTTCCATTTTCGCACTCCATCTCGAAAATGGGAAATACTTTATTTCCTACTATAAACGAGTTACCGCTACCGTTAAGTAAACAAAAAGAATAATATTAATTTAATTTTCTTTATATTTCCACAGAAAACAATTTCGTATGCGACTGCAGATTAAAATGGATGCATTCCTTAAGAAACGAAACCAAAAGTCAAAACACTAAAGATTCCTTAGAGGGTGTCACTTGCAAAATGGATCCACCGATAGTCAGTTCAGCGTACAACAAAATGCCGGATGAGAACATAGAAAAAATTGCACAAACAAACTCCCTAGACTCATTCACAAAAACAAATTCCACGAACAAGAAATTAGACGAATTAAAAGATATAGCAAATGACTTAAGCTCCAAGAGACCAGCTAAAAGAAATGTATTAAAAATTCCCCCAGAAACACTACCCTGTCCCGTGGAAACGAAGAAAACAACTGAAATACCTTATATAATAGATCACGTTATACCAATTCAGAATGAAATGAAGACATTTAGGTTTCAAGAGATGAATGCCGCGAACAAGGCGTCTTTTGTATACCATCTAGTATTATGGAGTGTTTGCTTTGTGTTTTTCTTCACTTAGGTTGTTAAATTCTACCAAGATGGACACTATTGTAAGGGAGAAACAGACTATTTTAAATTTAAATGCTGATTCTGAAAATGCAATTTGAGCTTGTCATATAATAAGTTTTTAGTTTATTAGAAAAAATCTATGTTTATAGTGTTTAGTCTTATTTTCCATTGTATAAGATTTTTTTTTCAATAAATATGGTAACGTTTATTTTGTGTTATATATTTTAGTTATCGTTTAAAATATTTAAGTGGAGAGAGGATCTTGAACAGTGGAGTCGAGAGTCAATATGTATTTTTACGGAATCTTAAGGCCACTCTTTTTTTGAATGTCCCAGACATTGCTCTGAGCTGATTTCTGCAACGGCACCCACACGTTGAAGTAATGGAATGGTAAGCAATTCCTTCTTTTTTGCTTAATTACAAAAGATATGAATAAGAAAAGTTACCTGACTAATATAAAATACTGAATAGTCAGTATCTGCAAATTTTCGATTTTCTAATAATATTTTATTTGTGAAATAAAAAAAAAATAAAGCACAAATTTGTGATTATATCATAAACTTTGTGTATGCATTTTAACGTGCGTTCCATTTTATTTTTTTTTGTTTAAAATGCATATATATGTATACAATAAAATTAAATTACCTTTATCATATTTGCACTGACAAAGCTCGTTTGAAACTAAATAAATTTAGATACATATATTATTTAAGAATGTTACAATATATATAATAAAAATATATGAAAATTTTTTTACTAATGATTTCATTATTTAGATACTACGTAATTGTAAGTAATTATTTTAATATTATTGTAACAATATTAAAATATTATTATAGCATGAGGTCAATCCTAACTTGAAATTTAAATATATTCGTTTCCCTGTACAAGACATGGCACCACTTTGAGTTTCTTCCCTCTACACGCAATGTCGAATTAATTACACTACACTAGATTATATGCGGAATAAAGCGTGAACCTAAAAGAAATAAATATACATTTTATATTTTTTTATAAGAGTTATAACCACTTAGTTCAAAGGACAAAGGTTTATATCTCAATGTTCCATAATTTCATATTTTTTTTTAATATATTTTGCTCTCTTCAAAAAACAAATATATTGTCAATTTCTGTTACTATGGCATCAGCTCAAATTGCATTTACATTAAGGCTACTTAATTAATTTTAAGCGAGCACAGTTCTAAATAATAAATTGTAATATACTATACACACAATAAATGTTGTAAATTATTGAAGTCTAGTCATTACTGCATAGTTGTAACTCTTTTATATAACTTTGTATTGATATAATTTAGTGTGAATTTAGTTTTTTAATTAGTTTCTATATTAATAATGTTAAATTTACTTTAAGCTTCTTTTAAGAATCGTCGCTTGGCTGTTTAATAAATGTTGATGCCATCGTGCCATTGAAAACATTTGATAAAGTACTGTGTTTATGGGTTCAATCCTACTCGGTGTGTGCTTATATTTATAATATAAGCGTGTTTGACTTTAAACGCGACGGTTTTGGGTTCAAATTCCACTCGGGGAATTAAATATTTTCGTTCCCTCGCCCTGGTAACTAGACAAGGCACACATATTTACCGGGTAGTAAATAACGGTGCGTCTTAACACAATTTTCTCTCTGCCTACCCTACTATATGCCGGATATAGCGCGAAGCGACTAAAAAATATTCTATGGTATAATTAGGTACAATATCACTCTTCTTTGATTATTACTAAGCATAAGATAACATTCATGTTGAAGTAAAGTAGCGCCTGATACAAGCACAATTGCTGTGGGTTCGATTCCCACGCGGGCGAATGATAATATTTAAACCAGGTTTGTGCTTTGCCAATCAACATACAAATAGTATTTGCAGCAGTGTTTCTAGGTCGATTCGACATGGGTACCTTCGAAAAGCTCCTCTATCTCCACCTTAAAGGTCGGCAACTTTAGCTCCTCTTGGGTTGCACGGGTCATGGACGGCAGTGGTCACTTCGCCAGGTGAACCGTACGCTCGGTTGCCTTAGAATTTTCATTAAAAAAAATAAAACAACCCTGAAAATTAGATGGAGAGTGGAAAACAAAGTATCTTAATACGCTTCTGTATGAGAATCGATGACAAATCAAAAGTAAATTCTCTCATATTCTCTTTGCCTATAAACAGTATACAATAGGTACATATATACATTATTACATATAGATTTAGATGTTATATAATAATTTTCAATTATTAATAACAGTTTAGTTATTAATTGTTCAGAGTATCCCATTATATTATTATATTATATCTAACTTCTAGAAAGTATTTTTTTTAATAAATATTTCACGCTGACGTCATACAAGTGGGTCTGCCTTACTTAAAAGCCCATTCAAGAAAATATTAATATTTGAAATATATGCTTAGCTAACATATTTAAAAATTACCTAACAATTCCCAATAGACAATTTTTCATTATTATTTTATTCATCCTTATAGTAACTATATGCGCATCCCAAATTGTTTAAATAATATGAAAAATACTAACAAAATATTCGTTACAATTTCTCATATTTTTTAAAAATTGGAAGGCTAGGAACTCCTCTACATCACCAAAGACAGAAAACTAAGTCAACTATACTATATAGCTTCACGTTGTATCCCGCACATAGCGGGGTAGGCACAGGAAACCTAGAGTCAGAGTCTCAGAGGAAGACACTCCGTTTTAGCCCAATTTTCTAGATATTATATGTCGAGTGGCGTAACTCAATATGACGCCATTACTTAGACCATAGATTAAAAAATATAAACATTCAACCGATTGGGCAAATAACCTATAACCGTCTTTTCTACACAACTCTTTACTGTAACATAAATATGTCATTATGTATTAATAATAGTAAAAGTAAGCTAAAATGTGAAAATAATTAATGTCTATGAATGTGGGTACGATTACCGAGAATTGTTAATATTTATTGTATCATCATCATTACCATCATCATCATCATATTTGTTATAATAAGATTACCATTCAATAGAAAGATATATTTTAACTTTAGAATAATGTTACAACTTTAATATATTATTTAATATTTATAAGCCTAATTTTAAATTTAAGCTTAACTTTAAGCGAGCCGGGTGTAGGTTCAATTATACATGAAAAAAGTATTATACTTATTTTAATTTCTTTTCTACACTCTGGTAAATGAACCGCGGCGTTAAGTACCGTTACACGATGTCTCAAAAAAATTTTGAAAATTGTCTTAATACTAGTTATCCTCTGCCTACCTTGCTGCGCGGCAAAATGCGTGAGGCTTACTTTTAAAATATTGTCTAATGATCGCTAGCACTAAGTTTTGTTGTAATTTTTGTATTTAAGTTAGATTTTCGTGAACATTGTATAAAACATTTTAAACTTACATTTTTTGTATGAGTAAATAAATATATGTGTAATTTTTTTAAGTCTCTGTTCCCTTTTATTTCACCTTCTATTAGACGAACCAGCCAACAAATTAAAAGAAAAGTCTTTAATATATTTATATTATAACAACTAGTAGTGGGTTCGAATCCCACCAATATATATTGTGTTAATGTAGAGAACTGGTAATGCCAAACCTAGATAGATACTATATACTACATGTATACTCTATATATTTAGTTAATGAAACGAAAAAATATATAATTGGCTACAGTCCGTAGCCAATTATATTTTTTATCAGAGAATTCAATAATATTAGATACCAATGACTAATTTATATTGCTAAAAACTTCAAGATCAGTCGTAACGTAAAGATTCAAGCGGGTGATTGTCGAGTATATACACGACAGGTTGTGAGTTCGATGCCCACCCAAGTCAACTCAACTTTTCATTTCATTTTCTTCACTCTGGTTTAGGTCGAGATCGAGGTCGAGGTAGAGCGTGGCGTTGATTTTATACCACTCCACAAGCAATGCTTCTAAAATTCGGCAGAAAGAAGAGAGCATAGTGTCTTAACACTAGACTCTTTCTGCCTATCCTGTTCCTGTCCTGTCGAGATGCAACGTAAAAATATGAAATAAAACTAAAAAATGGATTATTCTTTTTACCCAAAATAAAGATAAAAAACAAATGCCCTCTAAAAGCGTAATATAGTGAGCTAAATAACATTCTAACAAATCTGTAATACCACCATAAGATATACAATGATAAAGCCATCATGGCACAATGAGATTTTAATTTACTGTAACTGCCGTGGTTGTGAGTTTACGATACCTAGTTGGAAGTATAGATTATTTTTATTTTTCCTTCTAACTAGGTGTAGTAAATTCACAACCACGGTTTTTCCGCTCTAATACGTCTAAGCGCGACTAAGATTTTTAGCTACTTCACAGGCAATATTTGGAATTCTGGCTGAATGTCGAGATCAGAGTGTCTTGACACCAGATTATTTCTGCCTATACTGCTATACAGGATGAAAACTAAAGCATAACATTAAGTAAATAAATGAATAAGACTCCTTAATCCACATTATGTGTGCCGCGAATCGCTATCATCACTCGAAACCATCTCATTCCGTTTTGAAGATATATAAGCTGAGCAATAAATTTTATTGAAGCCTAAGATTAGGGAGAAAACCTTAATCGGTCGTTGAGATAGTGGGAAGTATTATATGATGGGCTAGAGTTACGTAGAAGGACCATTTTTAATTGTAAATAAAAGGGTTGCTGGTTCGATGCCCATAATTATAATATTTCGACTATTTTTATAAAACTAGAGCTATAATTACCTTCAAGTTTCCAAAGATGGCAGAAATTTTAGAACAGTATGTTTTGACATCGATTTATTCTGTATATTATTATACATATTTTTAATGATAATTTTCTACTCTTGAATAAACTTTACGATTATATTATAAATACCTTAGTTACAAGTATTTGATAGAGTAATTAGGTCACAAATCCTAAGCTCTGAGCTCCTAATCTTGCATCGCTATGGGTGCGGTGAATTCATAGAGTTCTTCTATCTCTTTCTTCTCTCTTCTTTCTTTCTCACACTTAACTTAACGCTATATGTAAATCTTTATATGAAGATGTGAATTCTTTTTTGCATTGTGTGGAAATCGAACCCACAATCGTTACATGTAGAGTCATAAATTATATAGCTGTGCCACGATAGCCACTTAAAAATAAACATATACTCAATGGAGTGGTCCAAAAATATATAAAAATATTAATTTTAAGAAAAGACATTATCCATTAGTAGTACATAAAAACAGGAAATGAGCTTTATTGTGGATAACTAGTACAAGGCTAGAGTGGTAAAACTTTTGTTCCAAATACGTAAAAAAGGTCAAGTATTACACTCATACAAAAAAGTTTATGAAACATCCTTCAATTTTTATTTAATAAAATGCAAAGGAGACGGAAAATCGTGGGCCCAAATGTAAAAAGTTGAGATTTTTGTCTAAATTTTTTTACCAAATACCAACTCAATTGACAATCTGGAATTACTTATAAATGAGAAAAATCGTTTAATATCCTTAACCGATATAAATAGTCCATGACAGTACTATGAAAATGAAATATTTGTTCATTTTAATAAAGTCTAAGTATTTTAATGCACTTATTTGTGCATATAATTATAGTATATAAAAAAATTCAATTAAATACTGAAAAAAATAAAGAGGAATTCATTTTGAATCGATAAAAGTCAATCATATTTTAAATGATGATGATGAAGCAGATGTGACAGCCATTGACACCTTGTCTAATGATTTTTGGATTTCTCGCTTCGTTCGTTTCGATGTGTTTTGAGTGCCTTCCCTATTGAGTGAGTGTAATCACCTATTTTATAGAGTTTGATTTTATAGAAATTGCTTAACCTAGTTTTTATCAAATCTCTAATAACTCAGCTCTCAGATTACTAAACTGACAGAATTTTCTGGGAGGAAATTTTTCACCTGAATCTATAAAATCATATCATTTTCATCTCTTTGGATTCAAGGCCCAAGAATGTATACAATCGTTTCAGTCTCTTTTGTTCGTAAAAAAGGTATTCCGATATAACTGTATATACTGTTTCCAATAATCCATTTATTTCATTAATTTCTACTAATACTAAAAGTTAAAAGCTATCATGACGTCATAACAGGTATCGGCTTGATTTCCAATTGGGAGTTTGCATTACGTTTACTTCATCGCACCGGTAATAAGACAAAACGTGGCGTTAAGTTCCGACACTTAATACGCAATGACTCAAAAATTTAACAAAAATTGGAGATCAGTGTGAACTAAACGCTTATAGTAAGTATAATTAAACATTAAATAAAAACAAGAAATCATAACTATGTTCATCAGATTTCACTAAGTAATCCAAATCGAAATAAAATATATATACACATATTTATTTAATTTTACGCTATATCCGTGTCCGTGTTCGTCTATCCATTTAAATTCGAGACTCAACCCGTAGAGCAGTGGAGTTCAACGCCGCGCCTTCTCTCGCCAAAGCAGGAATATAATATTACATTTAAATATATATAAATTTAATATATACTTGCGGTGGAGTCAAAAAGTTTATACTAGCACCAGCTATAGCACTATAACATCTGTTAGTAACTTGACTCGTGGTTTGGTCTGAACTATTCGACTCGTGCATACTTTGTAGTTGAAACTAAATAGATGAAATTGATTTCAGTTGTATAGAATTGCTGTAATTGTACACTGGTTTTAATTAAGTTCGTGTAATGAAATTCTAGATGAGATAAGTGTTTTTAATTTTTTTTTTTGATATACAAAGAAGTCTCAGCATAATTAATATCAGTGATGGAATATGAGACATACGATTACTTTGGGTTAAAATTATATTAGGTTCCCTTAGCCTACCTTGCTATATGCGGGATACAATATCAGTTGAAAAAAAAAGATATCTTTTGGCCTCAAGTTCCACTGATTAGTATTTCTCTCTACAATAGTGTGTTGGTACTAGATTCTGATGACATTAATAAGACTAATTAATCTTCAAATAAATACATGTATCTCACTATACAAAAGTGAAGATGAGCACAATGAGATAATAAAAATAATAAACGAGGCACAGGGACACAAGAATGCAACTTTAAAGTTCGTGAAACAACTTTAAAGTTCGTACTTTAAAGGTCGTGGGTTCCCACTAGAAGAAGTAAAATATTAAATATTTTCATTTCCTTGGCCTGGTAAGGAGGCAAAGCACGGCGTTGGGCTCCGCCACTCAACACGCAATGCTAGCAGAACTGGGCGGAAAGCAGGGATCGCAGTATCTTATCGAGGATCCCTCTGCCTATCCTTCTACATGCGGGATACAGAGTGAAGCTAAAAAAAATATAAAAACAATTTGTTTAGACGTCCATACGTTATGCATGTATATAACATTATTATACAGTAGTAAATCGTATAACCCTCTTGCTACCCTTAAGAAGTGAAACCTCATTAAGTTAAAGTAAAGTCCTGTATAAATTGGGGAAGGGGATGACGAGTTTGGATGCATTAGAAGGCAACAATCCGTGTAAATTATATTGCAATGTATGTTTAATAGAGTTACTTGCACGTGTTAGTCAAGTTTTAAATTCTTTTATTAATTACTTTTGAAAATACAAATAAAACTAGAATCGAGATTAATGTTAACATCACACTAAACCTGATACAATTAAAATATAATAAAAATTGCCAAACACGAAAATGTGTTTTTTTCAAACATAATAATTAATATTTCACAGAGTATGAATAAGAAGAAATAAAAAGTTTTTTGACTTGAGTGTATTCAGAGGATGGCAACACTGTCAGTAGTCAATGTCACTTGTCAGCTCTTAGGCAAGCGGAGTGAATGATGTGTCCTTCTTATAATAGTGAGAATTAGCGATGCGGACTGAACTTCCCATATCAGTGGCATACTGAACGATTGTACTAAGACGTCATCTGACTTCACCGCGTTACGAGTATAAAGGAAGACCTCACAAGTCAGGACTGCCTGCGCAGGCCCACGCACCTCGTTACCTTAAATAAAATTATTATTGAAAAGTAAAACGCCATTTATTGAGAATAACGCACACAAACTCTAACCTGTTAGGTTAACAAAAGGTAAGCGAAAACATCGCACACGCTTCATTTACGAAATCAAGTCGTAGATAATGGCGATGGAGTTGAACATTGCTTAGGTTTATTATAGAAAATAGGATATATCTTTCTCGTTGTGAAATTTTAGAACCATACTACGAAAATAAAATTTACCCATAAATTTAATTTCCTCTTGGCTTTTTAATATTTTGCTATTTAATATTTTCATTTACTCGCGTTGCTAATGATGCAAACCACGACGTTAATTTCCACCACTCAACACGCATGGCCTGGCCATTCTGGAGAATTCTATATACGGGGTGTAGCGTTAAACTAATAACTAAAAAGAATACCAACGATATTAATGAACATATTTCAATGCAACTCATATTACACTGCACTCATAACCTGGAAATATGAGTTAAAGTTTCTATTTCTCTAACTATTATTGTAGTTCAAAGTAGAAACTTTCGTTTGTACGCTGCTGTTATACCTATAGCCAAATATCAGATGTGATGTTTGAAATAACTTAGCTTTCTGGTATGGAATTCCGTTGCAAAGTGATGCATCACTATTAAAGAAAGGGAAACGCAGTAATTTATCACTACGTTACTCTATTTTAGGGAACCAGTGTCAAGACACGCCACGCTATGCTTAATAATGGGAGCGGGAAAATGAAATTATGAAATATTTTAATCCCTAGACTGGGAATCGAACCTATAATAGTCGCGCTTACAGACCCACGCTTATGCTCCTACGCCACGAAGGCCTCAATATCTATATAGAAAATTAAAGAAAAACAAACGAAACGTGAAATTAAATGTTATACAATATTTAAGCAAATACAAATACAACGTAAGTATTCATCACTTTTTTTCAGCAACTTACAAAAAATGTAACTAGCTTTTACGATAATATCTTGCAGTTTTATACTGCTATGTTATTATCTTAGCAATAATAAGGTTGCTACAAATTTATAAGACGGTGGTACGACATAAAAAAGTTAACTAGGTTGCGTGAAATGCGCGTTTTTAAAGGTAAATAGGTTTTATACTGCTATGTTATTATCTTAGCAATAATAAGGTTGCTACAAATTTATAAGACGGTGGTACGACATAAAAAAGTTAACTAGGTTGCGTGAAATGCGCGTTTTTAAAGGTAAATAGGTTTTAGTATGCAAATATATAAAAATGGTTAAATTACCATAATAATATCTTATTATGCTTCTTCTTTTTCACATCTCAGTCTACTCTTAAGCTTACATCTATATACAATAAATAAATAAGTTTATTACAATTATCGTTTGTCAGCCAGTAAGCGTCTGAACAAAAGATAGCATCCGCAAATAGGTAAATACATAAAATCTTTTTTTTATTCTTTCGTCATGCATTGTTTTTGTGTAACATTATCTCTTTTTACCGTACAATCTCCTTCGTGTTGTCTCCTTTTCATACAATGTGACATTAGAGAAGTGATCAGTGCTCAATAGGAAAGGAGCTCGCCAGGAACGCCATAAACTAAGATCTGAATTGACTTGAACTAAATAATTAAAAACTAATATAAACTTAACAATTAAAAACGAATATATATATATATATATATATATATATATATATATATATATATATATATATATATATATATATATAATATATGATAGATATATAGATATATATATAGATATATATATATATCTATATATAATATCTATAACTATTATATATATTTATATATATTTATATAAATATATATAAATATATATATAAACTATATATATATATATATATATATATATATATATATATTTATATATATATATATATATATGTACCAATTTAAAAACTTCTTCGAAAGGGAAACTAGTTTGCCTCAAATCGACATTAGATGATTTTGCATTATCTGTTCTTAGAAGAACTGTTATGTTGTTTCATTTAAAATTCAATGGGATGAGAACATTAAATATATAAGCAAATTTTGTTTGAAAAAAAAAACCTTTTATATTCTGTATAGAAGCTTTCAGAAAAAAATTTTTTTTTTTTAAAACAGGATTGTATTTAATCAAATATTCTTTAATGAAGAATGTTTTCAGGTTCATACTTTCTGCCGAATTCTGGAGGCATTACGTGTTGAGTGGCAGAACTCAACGCCGCGCTTTGCCTCGGCACCAGAGCGAAGAAATGGAAATATAAATTTAAGTAAATATTTCATCTCTTCGAGTGGGGATCGAACCCACAACCAGTCGATTTGCAGTCACACTACGTGCCGCTGCGCTACGACTGGCCTCAAATATAGATAATGTATTATTTATATTATTTTTTATATATAAATATATATAACAAATAAAATAAATTACTAAAGCAATTTATATGTCATCTTGATTACTCATTTATATGTATTTGTAAGATCAGTTTTACATTAGATTATCTATAACTATGTTATGAAATCTAAGAATCTGAATTACATGAACTTCTAAATGTGAACAGATGCCAATACAACATTGTGGTAAAATCGAGCTGGTGTGATGATGAAATTGGAAGACGGCGGATGGAACCTTGGACTTCACACTAGTTAGCATATCGAGTTTGTGCTCATTACAGTCATATTAATGTGTAAAGCGTGTTTTAATTTTTTTAAGCTAAAAATTATAATTAAATATTTTCATTCGCTAGTCTTGGTAACGAAGCAAAGCTAGACATTATGTTTCCCCACTCAACTCGCTATACCCCCGGAAATTCAGCGAAAAATCACTAGAAAATCAAACCCACTAGGTTCCCAGGTATCCTCTGCTATGTTTGGCACCGTAAAGCTACATTACCTACTAATATCGGTTTTTCAGCATAATTAGCTATCGCAACACTAAGTTAGCGTTAGAAACCGTTGAATACCGCCTCTAATGTATAACATTCATACATACATACATACATAATATAATATGCGAAGGTGCAAACCCACTTTCAGGTTTTTATCATTCATCCAATAAGACGGAACTGTTCAAATGAAACGCTTATTAAGCTGGGATAATAAGACGGTGGATATACTCGCGGCAAACGAAGGCAGTGATGAGCCGTTGCTTTATGAGATAGTGATGTTATCTCATCGATATAGCATAATGAAGTGATATGGTTCTATTTGGAAATATTTATTTACTACTTTAATTAAGACCTCCAGCTGACTGTTTGTATTGAGGCTGTCTGATTTTAAGCGCGATGATTGTAGGATTCGATTCTCATTCTGAGGAATGATTTATTTAAATTTTCACGCTTGGGTCGAATTTTGCCACTTAACACGCAATGTCTCTAAAAATCCATGGATAATGGGGACCTTAAGTCTACTACTACCTCATTATCTACTGTACTGTACTAGCCTCATTGTCGATATAGTTATTTCAATTACTTTCATTAAGAATGATGTTCATAGAACAGCATCAGTACTAATACTGCATTGTGTACCTATGAGCAAATGTACAGCTTTCGATAGCGTTAACCTACGTTTCATTTTCATCTTTTCAGATCTTTAACTTTACTACCGGCACCTTTTATTCCTTCAATTATTATTTGAAACTACCTTGCTAAAAGTATTTATGTTTACTCCTATGAGTAGAATCAAAGACCAGGACATGGTCGGAAGATCTACTCGTTTATTTTTAATACCTACTATGTGTCTTCTCCGACATATATTTATTTTTTTATTGCTGCACAATTGTGTTAATCGAACCAGAATGAGAAAACACAAAAAAGATGAACGATGTTGAAATACAGATATTTCAGTACATGGGAACATAGAAAAAATTATGCAATCATTATTAATATAGACATTAAAATTTACTTATTGAAAACACATACTTCTGATTATATCAATTTACATGACACAATTTACATGAAAATTCCATACCGTATATCAATTTCCACTGCCAATACAAAAAAAAATATGTTGAAGATCAAAGTTAATATTTTGACTTTCCTTCTTTCCTTTTTAAAATAATACCGTAAATAATAATATAATACGTGATTGAAATTCGATTATCGACAAATCTCAGCCCTATTCGAAAGGTACCAAATACTGCATTGATTTAATCGTAGATTGAAATTAAGGGTGTATGCGGTATACAATATGGCTTAAATTCCTTTGAACGATGTAGTTATTAAAATGAAAGGACGATGGAGACAAGTGAGCTAGATTAGTATTAAAAGAAATTGATATGTATTTTGAGATTTTATAATTAAATAAATACGATTTTTATCGAATCAATCGTGGCGTAAGTATAAAACACATGACCACAAGAGACTATTGCGAGTTCATTTATCTTTGTGGAAATGTTTACATTAAACATAGTTTTTCGCCAAGTTCTTAAAATACTTTAGGCGTAGTTGAAAGAAAATTGTATGTTTTTGAGGAATATGTGATATTAAGTCACTTTGATTTAGCTTCACGCTGTATCCCGCACACAGCAGGGTAGGCAGAGATACTCCGATCCCCACGTTTTGTCGAATTCTGGAGGCATTTAGATTTAAATTTTTTGGGGACATTGCCTTGATTGATCGATCTATCGCACTTTGTATTACTAGACGAGGAAATGAGGCCAGCCGTGGCACAGAATAACGACACACGACGACGCAATAAAGCGCTTGTCACTTGACAGGTTGTGGGTACTATTCCATACCATAGACAGTGAGGACTGGAGTGTTTTAACACTAGACTACCTCCATCTACCCTGCTACATACAGGATACAGAGTGAAGCTAAAAAAATTCATTAATTTTACATAAAATCGTTTTCCGAGTGAATTTGAACGTATAATCCTCAATTACAAATATATAATACAAATAACCATCAACACACCTATTTAATAGAAGTATAGGAAAAGTTAATCCTAGTTTTCATTAATACTATAATAACCAATGCAATTAACGTAGGTCCATTGTACCGACAGTTCTTTATTTGAGCACCGAACAATACGCTTCCTCAATATACAGCGATATTGGTTACTGTATCGAATACGTAACGGTATTGCCTATGAAGAGAATAACAGCTTTCAACCGACAAAGACGAAGGAAGTACTTTTTTACATGTAATATACAATGTGAAAAGATATTAGTTATTTAATAATAATATTGTTATTTTACTGTACATTTAAAATTTCAATAAAATACAACAAAAAGAATTGAGTAACGACACCGTATCGCTACCGTCGTGGAGCAGGAGCACCAGCGTGTGTGGTACATGACGGGTATGGGTTCTATTCTCTCACTCGAAGGTATGAAATATTTTATAATTTAGTTTTATCGCTCTGATAACGTGCCAAAACGGGAAGTTGAGTGCCGTCATTCAACACGTAATGCCTCGGGAATTCCGCGGAAAGTCAAATGAAACCGAAAGTGTGTGAATAAAATAAAGAAGTGTCAAGTCACTTCAGTTTCCCCCTTTTTGCCGAATTCTAAATGAATTTACATGTAATTGTAAAAAAACGGTTATTTCGAAATCACAGACGGAAACTCTTAACAGCCTTTATTTTTTTATCAGCTTCTATACTGTATTTTATTTTTTTATCAGCTTCTATACTATATTTTATTTTTTTATCAGCGTCTATACTATATCCCGCACACTGCAGGGTATACAGAGGGAATTTAGTGTTAAGATACTGCATACTCTATTTTCCGCAGAATCCTGGAGGCATTGCGTGTTGAGTAGCGGAAGTCGATGCCCCGCTTTGACTTGACACCAAAGTGAAAAATTGAAAATATACATTTAAATAAATATTTCATTTTCTCGAACGAGATTCGAACCTACTGCCATTGCCAATTTTATTTATATTTATATGTAAACCCATACCAAATAGTTACATATTTTAATTAGTAATAAACATAAAATTTTAGTATTCCCCGACAAAGTACAACCGTGTGACCGCAATAATCTCTATTTATTAACGACTCATAGGTACCTACTGACCACTACCCGGGATTACCGTATAATGAGATAACTTTCTTATGAGACTTGAGTTCGAGTAATCTTTTGAATTCAGATGTTAGAAGAAATGGACAAGATTGTTGTACATAGTTTTCATATATATTTCTTTTTTCATATTCACGCTTTATCCCGCAAGTAGCAGGTTAGGCAGATGGAACCTCATAGTGCTTATACACTGAGGTCCTCACTTTCCGGCGAATTTTGGAGACACTGTGTATTGATTGTCGGAACTCAACGCCTCGACACCAGTGAAGAAATGGAAACATTAATTAATTGAAATATTAATAATATTAATTAATTAATTGGTACCTATGGAAGTAAGCCCACAACCTGTACATTTACAGTCAATAGCTTGTGCCAGATTGTGAGAAATTTATAATTTTGAAAGAGAAATCGAAACTTTTTTGAAAACGTGTCCAATTTTGTACCTAGCGATATTTCAATTTAGTTAGTTTCTAATCAGCACGGGTTCAAATACGGCTACATAAAAATTCTTATACGCCATCTATACTTGCGATACTTTTCACAATTCGATATTTTGCATGTAGATCATAAAAATCAAATCCACAACAGTTGCGTGTTCAGTGGGAGAAGATATGATAATATCGTACTTGGCCTAAGTGGCATGAAAAAAATGTAAAAGACATTTTTTCAAAGCCTTAAATATTCCTTTTAGGGTTCCGTACCTACCTCCAAATGAAACAATAGAACCCTTATAGGATCCCTTTGTTGTTCCTTCGTTTGTCCAGACCCATTTTCTCAGCAACGCGTTAAGGTATCAAGCTGAAATTTATAAAAAAAACTCAAGTCTACTGTTTCTTAGAGCTCTAAAAAAAAATCAAACTTCTAAGCCAGCTAACATTTAAAAAAAACCAGACGTTTAGGACACAAATTATCGTAAATTTTTGAAGCAAGGGAATTAAAATCTTGAAATTTGGTACAAAGTAACGTCTTATAGCAGAGATATAAGAAAAATTGAGAAAGATGAAAAGTTATAGGTATTAATTGAAAAAAAAAAAACACTACACACTTATATTTTTAGATCATTTCATACAAAGTGACTGCTTATGCTCGCAAACTTAAGTTGTCTTAAGTAAATTATACTTCTTTTTCCTAGTTGACTTACATTCCTGAAATTGGGAACTTTGTGTAACGATAATCCGTCTTCATTAGGCCACTTCCGTTCCCTCTTCATTGCCAAATTCTTGAGACATTGCGCGAATTGGTGGAACTCAACGCAGCAACGCAGCAATAGTTAAAGAACTATTTACCAGAGCGAAGAAATGAAAATATCAAATATTTCATTTTCCCGAGTGGGATTCAAAAATAAATTTAGTTTTTAATAATCCATAAACAAAATATATTATAGAGTTATTAAAGTAAAAGAGTATGGAACTTATGTAAATAACAGATATAACACGTTTACGTTAGTATATTTCAAACAAGTAGCGCTCGACATCAGCAAATCCTTCTTCGAATTCACTTTGAAAGCTTGATCAGTAAAGCATTCGTTAACTCCGAAGAATATTTAATTAGTTTTCAGCTTTGACAGTATAGAGTCTTAATGTGAATTAGAATTTTTGTATTAATATTATTGTTTTTTGTTTATATTAATACTTTATGTTAATACGTTTTTTTTTTATTACCCATAATGAGAGAAAAGTGTAAAGACACTCTTTCTTCCCCAATATTCGGTGTACATCAGTAAATAC
Source organism: Heliconius sara (assembly GCA_917862395.2). Lineage (NCBI taxonomy): Eukaryota > Metazoa > Arthropoda > Insecta > Lepidoptera > Nymphalidae > Heliconius > Heliconius sara. The sequence continues at coordinate 1,791,805 of OU860795.2, forward strand.
GTTCAGTAATTTCACGTATTAGTTATTCTGTAGAAAGACGTAGTGTTCGGCCGTACGTGATTCAATATTTATATGAATTTTAATACTAACAAAAACAACTAACAAAAACAAGTTTTGCTACTGTGTTTCGCATCAGATAATGCCGGGTTCCGGCGCCCAACTCACCTTAAAGGCCAGCAACGCACCTGTAACTCCTCTGGTGTTGCATGGGGTCGTGGGCGGCGGTAGTCACTTACCCGTGGTGACCCGAACGCTCGTTTGCCGTGTCTCTTTCATAAAAAAAAAGTATGAGGGATTCAATCAAAATTTAATTAGAATACAATGAATAAGATACTTTAGCTTATAAATTACCGAGTGCTAACACAACACTTCTATAGCATCTAAGACAATAAATAAATAAAATAAATCAGCTTCACGCCGTATCCCGCACACTGCAGGGAACCTAATCTTATGGAGGCATTGCGTGTTGAGTGGCAGAATTCAATGCCGCGCTTGTCCATCTCCTCGAGTGGGGATCGAACCCACAACCAGTCGGTTTTACAGTCAAACTTTGTGCCACTGCGCCACGACGCCGGCCTCCAGAGATAATAATTAAATCATAAATACAATTTATATTAGTTTTGTAAAGATAATAATAACTTAATTAATATATAAACTACTCATTAGGGTTTCGTACCTTTCAAGGAAAAAAAGGAACTCTTATAAGATAACTTTTTGTCCGTTTGTATGTCTGTTAATAGCCTTTATTTTCAAAACGCTTGGAGATATCGAGCTGGAATTCAAACCATATATTTAGATCTACGACCTATGATTTCCTGAAAAAAAAAATATTTAATGAAAGATCTGAAAACTATACATTTGTGGTTAAATAAAAAAATGCCTGAAATAGCAAAAAAGGGAATCAAAATAAATAGGGTACTTTCAGTTAACCTAAAATTATTAAATTTAGCAGCTAGCATCAACAGGTAGTATTGGTTCAGAAAGATTTTAATCACAAATTTATAGCTTTCAAGCTATAAATTTGTGATTAAAACCTAAAAAAATACTTAAATAGCGTATTTCGACGCTATGAAATAAATTAAAATTAATTATGTTACTTCCGATTAACGTAGAATTATAAAATTTGGCAGCTACTCACAGTACTTGTTCAGGAAAAATCTGAAGACTGTAAATTTATGGTTAAACATTAAAAAATAATAGGATTATAAAGATTGCAAAATTTGGTATTAAAACCGTTAGTTCAAGTGAGGTATCAGATGAAAGGGCTCTGGCTAAGCTATGCTTGCTATGAATCTTCCAATTCGATCATCAGACCAGCCTGATGGTATCATTATAATGTTTTATCACCTCATCCTCATTTATCACGTAAGCGTTCGACTGTAAACGCGACAGGTTGCGAGTAACGAGTCAAAGCTCAGCTTTCAATTCTGCCATTCAATACGTAATTCCTCCAGAATTTAATAGAGAGTGGGAAACGGAAGTGAACAGGCACTTAAAGGCAACAGAATATATCCAACAACAAAAAATATCCCAAATTTGGAGCTTTCGGTCTACCCTTAAACAACTGAAATAAAACGTAGAGATTGAAAATAAAATATAATAAAGCACCACATCCATATAATTGTTATCACTTTTTTCAAGAAAGTATCGCCCCATGAAGAAAGTTTAGTGGAACGTGTGTCGTGAGGAATTACTCGTTCTTTCCTTTTTTATGACAGTTATTTTTATTTTTTTCGGTCTTTACAAATTTTTTTTTGGTTCATAGTATTAATTGTTTTGTATTTATTATACATATAATTAATTTGTGTATTAGTTGTTTGATTTGTTAATATACATTTTAATTTGTATTTTTCTCCGCATAACAAAGAAGAGAATCCAATTTTAAGACTGCTATTCCACTACACAACTAGAACAATATCTCGAGGGCGATCATACTTACAACCCTCACGTTCAAACGTAAACGCCGAGACGCTACGTCACGACGATCTCATAATGAAAGTTAATCATAATAAATAAATAATAAGGAATAAATTTGAACATATAATAAGACAGCAAAAATATTTTTCTGTACATTAAGTAATTGACTGAAATAGATAAAAATAGAGGGACACCTAAAAAGAATAATAGAAAACAAAAATATATTTTTTTAATTTCTTGTCTGTCTGTCTGTCGATATATTTTTGTCCGCATTTTTCTCTGAAAGTCCTGAACTGATATACATAAACCGATTTACTTTCACCTATTGCTTTGTTTTAACTCAATTTAGCTGCTAAAGTTTAGTTCATGAAAATCGGTCCATTAAAAAAAAGTTATCGTCATTTGAATGAACTCAAGGCATTAGTTTGCCTGCGAATATTATATAGCAATCGCGCTGGTAAGATTTTTGGCCAAGGAATGTCATTCGAAACGTCTTGGTTATATGATTGTTGATAAATGTATATATATTTTGAAGCACTATTACACAATATTTTATACAATAAAGTAAAAAAATTGGATTGTTAATGTAAATTACTTTTATAAATCATAATAGTTAAGTTTAAGTCGTAATTAATTTAAACCGACTGGTTTAGGGTTCAATCCCCACTCGAGGACATGAAATATTTACTTAAATATATATTTCCATTTCTTCGCTCTAGTGTCGAGGCTAAGCGCAGCGTTGAGTTCTGCCACTCAACATGCAATGCCTCCAGAATTCGGCAGAAAGTGGGGAATGGAGTGTCTTAACACAAGGTTCCCTCTGCCTACCCTGCTGTGTGCGGGATACAGCATGAAGCTGATTTATATTTATTTACTTCAAGACAGAGATAAAGAACGATTTGATCTTCAAGGAAATATCTAGGAAATACATAGATTGTTAGGTTTGTTCGTTCGTTTGAAATAAATCTATATAAAAATGCCTACATATTTACCAATTATACATTTAAAAAAATTAAGAACTGTATAGGAGTTAATATACAATCATTACAGTTAGTTTACAAAAAATATTATGAATTCTTCAAATCAATAATTTAACATTTAAGGCTGTTTCTGAAAGAGTAAATTAAATTATTCACTGACACCAGCACATTTAACAGAGTTTTAAAATTATGATGAGACGTACATTATATAGGTAAAAAGAATATAATGTTACAAAAATAAAAATTAAATTTATGTATATTTTATAAATATCAACATTGGTCGTATTTTTTAATTTAAGTTAAGTTTAAGTTGTCAATGAATTCCAATATGATCGAACTGCCAGTAGCTAATAACATAAAGTAATCTCTATATAATTCGGCGCAACATGAGGGACAAAGATTCTTAACACTAGGTTCCCTCTGCCTACCTGTGTTTGGGATATAGCGTGAAGTTTATTATTTTAATAAAGGAATTCGTTATTATTTTACATTTTGTCCTCGCATACACCAAATTTCAAATACTAAAAACTACAATTTTTTATCAAATATCTCAATAAAGTATCGAAAACTGCTAACAAGGTGTCAAAGTAATTGCTAAGTTAACAAATCTAATCAACACGTCGTGAGGGGACCGAATATAACTTTGTTATTGAACTATTATCAGCCGTGTTCTTTGTGAACTTTTCCGCTTTTATAGTTATTAAATTATGATTCAACTAAAAATAGATTTCAAATATATAAATGATAAAATATATAAGAAAAGTAGTGTGTCTAATGAGAACAGTGCGCGACTATAAGCGCGACTGGTTTTGAGTTCGATTCTCACTTGAGGAAATTGAATATTAGGTATTTATATTTTATTCATATTTTCTCGCTGTGGTAACAAGGCAAACCGCAGAGTTGAGTTCCGCCACTCAACACGCAATGCGTCCAGAATTGAGCGGAAATAGGCGAGCGAAGTGTCTTAAGACTCGGTCCCTTCTGCGTACCATGCTAAATGCGAGTCTCAGTTTTTTTGACGTCTGCTACTGGAAGCTAATTTAAAAACACTCCATTCTTCTCTTCTTGTCAATTTTCTATCAGCCAATTTTGTCTGTAAAACAGGGAAATTTGAATTGAAAATATTAAATATTTCATTTCCACTTCTAGGAATAAAATCCACAACCGCCATATATACGCTTGTGCCCTTGCGCCACAACGGCCTCATATATTATTTTTAACTTTGGCATACCAAAGCCAATATAAGTACATTACATTGACTTTCATCAGTCATACACAAAGCAATAAGAATCGAACCAACACGGTTCTGTAATCACGATTGTGCTGCGTCGCCTTTATACCACAAGTTAACTCGAATAGCGCTGTATTGTTGGGAAATGTACGTTTACACGTACATGTTACGATACGATACGATGTCTGTAATAAAATCTTGTTTAAAAAGAGGAAGAAATAGAAGACACTTCCTCTTTTTAAAAATAAACTGTATGCTTAAGTTTAACTTTGTAAATTGTATTTATATTGAAAGGAAATGCAAAATAATATTTAATTGCAAAATTAACTAGAAACTGCACTGAAATAAAGAACTTTTATATATATTTATATATATAAAACTTCTAGATAGTTGCGGCTATTTATTTTCAGGATAATCGTTATATAGTCATTTATATGATTTACCTCCAGATCAGATCTCATTTGTGTCAAAAAAATATTATTCATTGATACATATACGTTTTAAAATTATAATTTATAATAATGTTAAGACACTCCGTTCCCATTAGGTCAATTCATTTCGCCACTACCACCACCTTCTGGAGGCATTGCTGTTGAGTGACGCAACTCAATGTTCTCAATTTCAAAAAAAAACTCAATGTCCTTATTGTATTAAATAGGTTAATTAAATACGGAAATTAATTAGTGAATTTTATTAAGCGAAATATATATTATGCCGTACATTACAACTTTTAGAATATTGCATTTTTTTTATTTTCATCGCTCCTGGGCCACGACTGGCCTCAACTATAAAAATGAAAGAAAATATCGTATCGTACACTCTAAATACTATCCAAGGCACAGCTGCGGTTAGAGCGTGTAATACTGGCAGTGGAGCGCTATCAAAATATAACAACAGATAAGAGTACTCTATCTCTTTGTTGCTCATCGCACAATACCATTTACAGCTTTAATAATGTTAACTTGAGACGTTATTGCATATAAAATCCTAATCTGAATATATTGTTGTAGTTTTGATGGACGATTGGCCTTATTTAGTTACTTACTATTGATAGCTCTTGCCAATACACAATTGCTACTAGTTAACTAAGATACATTCTAGTTGCGGGAACTAACATCAGTTATAGAAAGTTAAATCGAAACAAACAAATAAATTAATATCGTATATTGTGTATAGACTTCCTCGATAAATGGAAGAATAACTTAAAAATATTCTTAAAATTCGAACCATTAGTTGAGGTTAGGTTAGCAGGGATACAAGTGTGCGACTGTCAATGCGATCGGTCGTGGGTTTTATTTCCATAGTAGGAAATCAAATATTTAAAAAATAATTTCGTCGCTTTGAGAACGAGGCAAAGCGCGGCGTTGATTTCAAACACAATCCCTTCAAAATGGAAAAAACTAGGTTCCCAGGTTTTCTAAAACCTACCTACCCTAAAGCAAAAGTGAAGGAAAAATAACAAATAAAAAACACAGTCGTATCGATAACCTCTTTTTCTTCAAGAAGTCGGTTAAAAAAGAACTAGTAAATTATAAGAATCAAGTTAACAAACTCATTAGCTATATTGTGTAAGAATTTTCATCTTTTCATTTCCCTCAATTAATAGTATGTGAATACAGTAGTGAATAGTCGATCAGTGCATGTTATCTAACAATAACTATTAAAAAAAATATGTAATTTTTTTTGTTTCTTTCTTATCCCGTAAATACCGATACCGACTGAAGATACTGCATCTTGACATTATATTTAAATTGCCTATCCACCTGTATATGGAATACAGCGTGAAGTTGAACAAATAAATTAAAATTATTTTAAATTAAATCAGCTTCACGCTGTATCCTGCGCACAGTAGGGTAGAAGGAACCTCGTGTTAAGACACTCCGTTCCTCTCTATCCGCCGAATTCTATTGGCATTGTCTGTTGAGTTGCAAAACTCAATTGATGCGGTTAAAAGCTGTTGAGAAAAACCGACCGGAGCTGGTGAATAGGAAGGGCGTAGTGTTCCACCATGACAACAACAGACCGCATTCATTTATAGCCACGCACCAAAAATTGAGAGATATTGGGTGGGTGGTGTGTTGATGCATCCTCCGTATAATACTGACCTTGCTCCATCAGATTCCCATCGGCTTCAGTCAATGCAAGACTCTTTAGGAAGCATAAAGCTAACCTCAAAAGAACCCTGTGAACGCTACCTGTCAGATTTTTTAAATCAAATTCTAAATAATAAATAACAAATCATACCTAAAAATATTTTCCTTTGTACAATACGAAAAAAACTTTTGCTCCGACCTTATAAAATGAAAATTATTTAATTATTTAATTATATTATTTAAAATACAATATTCATTTACCCAGATCAATTAAATAAATTGAAATTAAGGTACTATTTAAGTAGTAATTATTCATTAAATTTACATTTTGATACGGTATCAACATGCATTTATTCAATATGATGTCAATATATGCATAAAACAAATGTACAAAACATGTTGGACTCGGTGATTTATTAATGAATTATACATATTTAATAGTATCGACGTATTGCTGTCGATTAATAATTATTACTTTTGTAGATTCTAGCTGTGAAGCGAATTTAAATCTTGGTGATCCTTGTAATGTCTTCATATATATTTTTTGTATGTACGGTTTGATTCTTAGTTAGGTAAATTAATCTCTTTATGGCGCGTTCAGTAGTGCAACTCGATAAGCAATGTCTTGAAAATTAAGCAGAAATGGAGGAACGGAGGGGTGGACTTAGTTATTTTTCTGTCCACCCCTCTTCTAGGTGTCCTCTGCCTGCCCTGATATGCGGGATCCACTATGAGACTGAAAAAGAAAACAACAGACATTTCATGTTATGCAAATATACTATGTACATACAAATATGAGTACGTACTAGCTCGGAGAAAAAGATTGCAATTTTCAATAAAAGTGAATATAAACATATATTTAAATAATTAAGAAATAAAATAAATAAAATAATATTTACAAAAGAAATTTATAAAAAAAATACTTATATTTCTTATTAATTCGTAAATCAAGTGCAAAAATATAATAACGAGTGTATAAAATGATTATGTAAATTGCAGAAAGTTCCGCTGAATTTACATTTTAAAGCTGACCGTGGGAAATTAGTTTCACTGGTAATTTTCCGTGTAAACATTATTGTTCTATGTAATTTTAATATGCGTAAGCACATCAGCGATAGTATTTCAATATTTATCATATAGAAAAGTAGACAAAAAGATCTATAATCTACGCACTTTATTCTTCACTCTACGCCCGAATTCGAGTCATGGCGTTCTCTCGAGTCTAGGTTCTTTCTACCTACCCTGCTGTGTGCTGGACATCGTGAAGCTGATTTTGCTCCGATATGATATCCGTATCCAGCAATGCCACCAGAATGTGGCAAAACTAGAGCAAGGAAGTGTCTGAATCAGAATGGAGGTTTTAACAGGTTCCTGGGACCTCTCTACCTCCCCTGATGTGTGCGGGATTTAGCGTGAAGCTAAACAAAATACACAGTATAGTTAAATAATTTGTCAGCTATGAAGATATATGGTAAGGTGATAAAAATGAAGGCTGTTTTTTTTAACCAGGTAGGTCCATCATCACAAATTACAATCAGAGGCTTGCATTACGTTGATGCAATCATAATTTTCACCTACATTTACTAAAAAAAAGTTCATTATCAACAAAAATTTTGCCATAATGAACGACAGTAACTGTCTCAATAATTGAGCATCGTTAAAGGCATTCATTAAAACAAAAAATTAAGCGAGAAGAGAAATCCATATAACAATGCTTTGTGAATTGCAACCGTGCGTATACCACACATTGTGAGATAGACAATAACTAATTGTGTGTTAGGCTTTTTGTCTAAAGTGACATAAATTAATAAATTAAATTTTAATCACTATTTTGCACGATTTTTGGTTCAAAGGGTATAGTTATATGTGATATTATGTTAGAATAAATGTTGCAAATTATAATAATTGGGAGTAATATGGGGAAACGTCATTATGTTTGGAAATCATTAATAAAAAGAAAGATATATATATCTTTCTTTTTTTTCATCTACATAAAAAAATACTATTATAATAATATTTTTTTTCAAGCTTTTTCTTGCATATAGAGTGACGTTTCATATTTTGTATTTTAATTATAAATTATTAAATTAAAACAGCAGGCGGAACTGAACACCGCGCTTTGCCTCTTTAAGAGAACGAGGAAGTGAAAATATTAAATCTTTCATTTCTCTGAGTGGGCTCGATCCCACAACTTACGTCCAACGGTCCGGTACGGTCCAACGCTTATACACCTGTGCCACGACAGACCTCATTCAATTTAGCCATATTATTATAACTTGCACAACCAATTTGTCGTTAAAAGTTAATATCAAGCATAGATTACAACCGTTTCAGTAAGTTAATCGCAATGCACCAAGCAACTAACATTTAATGCGTCTATTTAAGTTAACTAGAACTTATACACAGAAGGATCTGGTAAGTGAAAAGATGTAGCGATCAGCCATTTTGTTATTATTTTCAATAAAAATATTAATTATTATATAATTTACGCGTATTAAATACATGTACATATGTATTTGTTTGTTTGTATTTTGTAAGTAAAAAAAATATTTTGTGTGAGTAAACTAAAATAATTCAAATAATTCCAAACACCGATAGGTGGACATGAAGGTTCAAATTTGATTATCTAGTATCAATATGTGACAACTAAATAAACAGCTTCACGCTGTATCCCGCACACAGCAGGGTAGGCAGAGGGAACCTAGTGTTTTTTGGATACTCCGTTCTGCCGTTCCTACTTTCTGCCGAATTCTGGAGGCATTGCATGTTGAGTAGCAGAACTCAACGCCGCGCTTTGCCTCGGCACCAGAGCGAAGAAATGGAAATATAAATTTAAGTAAATATTTCATCTCCTCGAGTAGGGATTGAACCCAAAACCAAGTCGGTTTTACAGTCACACTTCGTGCCACTGCGCTATGACTGGCCTCTATAAATAAACAAATTAATAGAATATATTTCTAACAAGCGGCCCGCCCTCGGCTTCGCCCGCTTAAACTACTTATTGATTACTATGATTATTAATTAAATAAGCAGAATTGACTGGAAACTATAAAGACTTCTAATATGTTTTCAATATACCAAAACCTCCGTCTTATTAAATTCAGGCTTAGACCATTACTTCACACCCTTCTTATAGAAAGGTGACTAATGCCTGCATTCTGATGATACAATGAGTACTGCATCATATTCGTACAGCAGGCAATTCACATTAAAGTCACCTACTTTCACCATATCATTTTGTTTCACTTCTTGGTGACAGCTATCCAAATATAAACGTTCAGTTTATGTACCAAGCTGATATGGCACATCCTTGTTTAAAATCCGATTAGATGTCAAACCAGGGCGACACAGGGCTCCTATTCGCCTTAATATTTTAATAACAATATTTAATACCGACAGCACCGACTTCAAAATAAAATTCAGCTCCACGCTGTATTCGCGCACAGCAGGGTAGGCCCACTTTCTGTCGAATTCTGGAGGCATTGCGTGTTGAGCGGCAGAACTCAACGCAGCGCCTTGCCTCGACACGATACGATAATTTTAAGTAAATATTTCGTCTCCTCGAGTGAGGATTGAACCCACAACTTGTCGATTTTACAGTCACACTTTGTGTAAATGTAAAATATGTCATCTCGTTATTTCGTCGTCGCTTATAACTTGCACCAAGGACTCAACGGGGAGACCAGTCATTAACTGTGTTACGGGATGGGTAAAAATATTTTTTCTTGTTGCACTACCCACTAAGCGAGTGTCGGAACCGGTGTTTTCTTTCAAAAAAGTTAATAGCCTATTTCAAACGACGTTTAATCTTTTTGCTTTACTTTTATGATCGGTTGTGAATTTTGAAACATTCTTCATTTTCCTTGGCATAGTGATTAGTGTGTAAATTTTAATAAAAAAATGCAGCGTAGCGTATCAATATTTTTTTTAAAGTAAATATTTACTTTCTTTGTATTTTTTATAATATCCATATTATATATGTATGTACCTAATGGAATGGAAATGGACCTGTGGGCCAGTGACTCAGAGGAGGGCCGCACGATATGGCAAGACGAGATAGTTAAGTTGGCTGGTCACTCTTGGACTAGCCTTGGCAAGCATCGGAGGAGACCTTCACCTGAAAAGAGATTCTCGTAAACCAAATAATGTTTAAAAAAAAAACTGATTCTTTATTGTAAATCAATTTTTAGCCAGCAAAAAAGACTTTTATTTTTTATTTATTTTATATGAACATATGTACATAGATTTGTGTAGGTTAGACAAACGAAATAATTAATTTAAAATTCTAGGTGTATATTGTTATAAAATTGCTTTCTGATTTTATTAATAAATAGCTCCCATTGCCGGTACACATACCTGAAGTACGCAATTTTGGATATTTCATAATTTTTCGTTATTATGGGTAAACGCACAAAACGGATGTCTTATATTTTTTTAGCTACACGATGTATTCCGCACATATCATGGTAGGGGAGAGAAGTGTCTGATCTCTCTGCAGAAACTGAGTGCTAAAATTAAACTGTTTGATAACAAAGAATGATTAAGTTGTTTAAGCTTTTCACCCTAGAAGCCTTATCTATTATGGACTTAGAGACAGAGCCTTTATTTTATTATTTGTAATATATACTAATAATACAACACTGTTTTGAATTATAACTATAATCACACACTATTTTTTAGAACGAAAAACAATCTGCATAATTTTGAACTAAAAATAAATAACTTCTTAAGCATATTCTTTTTAAAAAATCTTTTTTTACTTTCAATATTTGTTCTTAGTACCCATTAAAATAATTAGACATTAAAAAACTAGCTAAACTTTAATATCAGTCTAGAGACATATCAACTTTGTGCTCGCTACACACAGATTTATTTTATTATTTTATTATATTTATTGTTACTAGGTTCTCTCTGTATCCCACACATTGCAGGCTACTCTGTACCGATTAAGATACTTTAGTTCCCTATTTTCTGCTGAATACTAGCGGCATTATGTGTTGAGTGTCGGAACTCAACGCCGTGGTCAAGAAATTTAAAACATTTCTAATAAAGTCGAAACCAATAAATAATTTTTCAAAAATAAATATAACAATTATTAAATATAGTTTAAATTACCCTTTACTATAGACCTATAAAGTCATCAATCTATAAATTATTTTATGTAATAGCATCAGCCAAAACAGGCGTTAAGTTTTTAGAACTAACTTAATTATTACTTCAATCGTTACAAAATTAAGAGTTTGGTTTGCTTCTTTGATTATGGCGTTCCAAATTAAGAGTTAATTAACGAATAATATGGAGAGCGTCATTTCATCATTCGTCATTTTCATCTGTTAATAAATAAAAAATAAATGTTAAAAAATAAAGGATATGAGAAAGAATACTAGTATCAAGACGTTCCGTTTCTGACTTTCCGCTCGAATTCTAAAATAGTGTTTATTATTAAGTGCAGAAACTCAGCGCCGACGCAGCTATAGCTTCTATAGCGAAACTGGCTGTTCCATTGCTCTACAATAGCCTAAATAATTACTAAATATATACATTTTTTGTATTTGTCAAATCATTAATTTAATTTTGAAAGTAATTGAAGAATCCTTCTCCTCCAAGTAAACTACTTTAAAGCATATTATAAGTTACATATTTCTTAATAAAATCTAAACTTTCTAAGAGACCGAGCTCTTATCGTAATAAGCTTGCGTATTTTCCGTACATTTAAGTTTCTATTCAATTCAGATATACAATATTATGTTGAAGTGGTTATTAAAAGTTTATGGGAATAAAATGCACACGTATCCGTATTCACGTAGTACTCACGTACCTACTTTAAATTTTTAGTTTCATAATGAAACAATATGTTTAAATATAAATTTTAAGAGTTTATAAAGACATGAGAATCGCTTTGGTTATATTCTTAGCGGTATCAGGCAAAGTAGGTATATCATACTTAAAGCTTCTTACTTACAATAAAACTATTTGTTAAGAATAGATACAGAATTACATGTGACTTTTGCTTAAACACTTTGAAAATAATTCAGTTGTCATCTGTCTTCCATTTTCGGTCTTCTTGTCTTCGGATTTAGTGAGGGATGCTTGAAATATGATTGTATTTATTATAGCGAAAAGTAATAATAATAATAATAAACTCTTTATTGTACACCCGAAAAAAATAAAAGAATATAAATTAAAGAATACTTATGTATATAAATGGCGACGTTGTCGCTGAAATACCGATTTCTTTTATTTTATATAATGTATGTATTTAGTCAGTATTTACTGAAGTACGGTTGATTTCATAGTGCTGTATAAAATATAAAATTTTACAATAAACTTTTTAATCGATAGAAATGATAATTGTCAAAAATACAAATAAATTACATTTATTGCAATAATAATTCCAATGTACGCCCATTACTTTCTCAGCTTCGCTTAACTTACATCAAGGTCAAAATTAAATACTGGTTAATACCGGTGATTTGAATTCGAATTTAGTACATACTTTAAAATTGTACCTTTAAGTACCGACGTGCGATCTAAGAGATCCCGACAGGTTGCTTCAACTACGCTTGTTGGTTTACCCTTTTCCCATCACAATATAGAAATCCACGTTTATAAGCTGTAAGTTGGTCAGTGGCTACGTTGACATCGGACATCGTATCCCGTACAGTACAGAGTAGGCAGAAGGGACCTAGTGTTAAGACACTCTGTTTCCCACTTTCCGCCTAATTCTGAAGCTACGAGCTGAGCGCTGAGCCACGCCGTGCCTCGATACCAGAACGAAAAAACTCGAAACCAGTAAATGAAAATATAATACACAATATAAGAAATTTTATTAAAGGGAACGTACCTAAAAAGAAAATCTAAATACATTTTATTAAATTTAGCCAAATAATTCGAACTGTGTTAGCCCTGAGGATACACTATGTTATATTCTTAACCTTGCTTAAACCAACCTAAGAATAAAAAAGAATTTCATATTATTACTGATCTACAACACAAAATGAGGTCAGTCATGGCGGAGTGGTACAAAGTGTGACTGTAAAACTGACTCGTTCGAACTAACTGGTGGGTTCGATCCCCACTCGAGGAGATGAAATATTAACTTAAATTTATATTTCTATTTCTTCGCAACTTAACACGCAATGCCTCCAGAATTCCGCAGAAAGTGGGGAACGGAGTGTCTTAACACTAGGTTCCCTCTGCCTACCCTGATAAATGCGGGATATAGCGTGAAGCAAATTTAATTTTTAAAACAAATTACTCGTATCGAGATGATTACAGCATCAGACCAAAGGAAAGATAAGTAAAAAGTATGCCAAAGTAGTCTGCCAATGTGAAACCTCTAACACGATTATAACTTCACTACCATACATCATGGTATAGCTTTGGCCAATTCCGTAAAATTCCGTAAAACCTCAGGAGCCAAAAGAACCAGTGCAGTGTGGTAAATTGTTTTCGTCTGACGGCCATCGTGATTTATAGACACTACCAATTAGCTACCCAAGTGCTTTTATATATCACTCTTACCATTTTCTACACTTTTGGTTGAACGCTTTTTAGTGTATACGATACGATTTCTGTAAGAATCGTTGTAATATTTTATAGATTATAATTAGAACTGATATATATTTATCTATTTGAATTTTACTTAGGATATATTCATAATGTAAGTTTCCTAGCGATGCGAAAAAAATATATAAATAAATTGAAAGTGGTAGTTTTTTAATGATTCTTTGTATACTAGTCGTTACTCAAAATGAAGAAAATAAAAATGTATGCAACATACTTATCTACATTTATATTTAATCAAATATATTAAAATAACCAGCAATTATATTTTAATAATAATTATTATTATATGTAAGTAAACGAAATATATTCCAAAAATCTGATTGTTGATTGCTAAGTGACATCCTTTTATCCATAATGTGGTCACTCCCTATAACGTATGTGATTTTTGATTTCGACGGAAATGCACTAAAATTTCTGTGTTTTGGAAGCTTTGGAAAGTAAATTGGATTAAAGCTTAGTTTGTTGAACTGGATTGACTTAATGTGTAACTCTAAACGAAGTGTAAGTTAATTCATTATGAAAAAGTGAAAAATCAATGTGTTTTCTTTACACATACATATTATATGGGTTACACACATGTAAGACGCCATCGAGGCGCAATGAGTCAACGTGTAACTGAAAAAATGGTAGTAGGTTCAATCCCTACTTGATTTACCGTACCTATCTTGATGAATGTATATGAAACAAAACATGACCTACCTACCTTACCTTTAGAGTACCTTTTTTTCTCATTTTACTTGTAGGGATCACTCACATAAGAGCAACGATCTGCTTAAACCACGTGAACTGTAGCATCAGTGTTTTTTAACCCGTCGTGTTGCAGCATTTACAGTAACCGTTGTGGCTTTACCAATCAAGAGAATTAATTAGTTTCATATGCTAACTCTAAAAAGTAGAAGCGTGGTATTGAGTTCTAGTCAACATACTATTTTACAAAAGTGGGGCAGAAAATGAGGGCCAACTTGCGTAGTTTGCTATATGCAGGATGCGTGTCGAAAGCTAAGAAAAAGAGAGTGTTTCCGCTGTATACTATTATTTACTTCTGTAGATATGCTTGCTTATACGATGATACGAAATGTTTAGATTTTATAATCATTGTTTTTTTACCTTTCCACTGTATCTCACATATCGCAGGCAGAGAAAAACATTGTTAAGACACTTTGTTCTCTTTAAGACACCTCCGTTATCAACTTTCCATCCTACTCATCCCTAAATTCTTTGCTTTGCATCGTTACCAGAGCGAGGAAATAAATAATAATAATTTACTCGAGTGGGAATCAAACCTATCGTGATTACAGTCGTAGTCCTGAGCCACGACTGACTTCAAACAATCATTGTTAAATTTTCAATTTTAAAGTTCATAGTAAAATATGACCTACCATCAAAACGGATTTATGGACGAGACTCGTATGCTTCGAAGGCTGAAAGACAAACGATAAACTTTTAAGTTATTGTCATATTACATATGAAATCTTTACTCAGAATATAATACGATATTTCTACTAAAGTAATATAACTTTTAAGCCATTGTGGCAGAGTAGAACAGCGCTTGACTATAAACGCGATGTTTATAGGTTTGATCTGTATTTACAGGAATGATTACATAAATTTCTTTTTTTATATCTTCATGATGTTTTCCGGTCATAGAAGGATAGGGAAAGGTAGTCTGGAAACGTAGTGCTAAGACACTTACGGTCTACTTTGCTTACAACAATCGGTGTGTCGAGATTATCAAAGTATCTTCAAGCTATTTGGCTATATTGGATTTATATGGAGCTATATTGATTTTCAGCTGGCTGAGGATTAATTTATTAGTTCTTGTTGCTTTCCATGAAATTTGCATTATTCTTCTCCATCATCACATCTCTAAAGCAATGATTTTCTTCCTTTTCCTCGGCACGGACCGTCTAGGACTCCGATGCGTACAAGAAAATCGAGAGGACTAGGGTCCGTCCGAGTTTCACTTTGGTAACTTTGGAGAAGAGACTACTCTGAAGATTCCTTTCTACTTTTTACTTTCTCCAGATTCGGCATTAACCCAGCCACCTGGCCTATCCTATCAACACACATAAGTTTAGTCTTTGTTCTGTTAATCGATGGACTATCCAACACGCTATCGGTCTCTACTCTACTAAATAGCTCGGACATTTCCATCTCTAATACTGCGAACAATGTCGTATCGTCCACATATCTAAGATTGCTAACCTTTCTGCCACCAATTGAGATACGGTGGTATCCCACTCTTCCAGTGCTTTTGTTACTCCCCATAGATGTTAAACAGGAGAGGTGATAAGATACATCCTGAGCGAATTACTTTTTCCGGTTTACGTCATTCATCCTGATCATCGGTTCACCATCTTCGTATAAGTTTACCAGCAATGCTATGAGATGTGAGAGAATACCCGCAGAATATGCCATAAGTTATCTCAGTAGTCAAACATCTTAGAGTAATCAATGAAGTACATGAACATCGGCACATTAAACTCCCTGCTCTTCTCTGTCATTTGGCTCACGTTTGTTATATGCTCTTTTGTGCCTCTGCCTTTTGCAAAACCAGCCTGGTCGCTTGGTATTTGGCATTGAATATAGGATTGTAGGCGTCTATTGATTACATAAAGCATTATTTAGCTGGCATGAGATATCAGTGCCATAGTCCAATACTTCTCACAGGTTTTCGTGGTTCCTTTTTGTGTATCAGAACTAATAAAGACTGCTTGCTCTCCAGATCCGATTGCAGAGATCTAGCAACATCTTCACGCCCATGTATCCAAGGTGTTTCATTCCATTCGCGTCTTCGATGGCCCATATTTTTGCCTTAAGCTTCGAGTAATACTTTTCACTTTAAGAAATAAATATTTTGTGTTCATGTGCTGGGCGTGATCTTCAATATCGTGACAGATGGAATTTGAACTGACATGATTTTGTATTCAAATCCGACTTACTCTCTTGTATCTCCGACCGAGCTGAGAAAATCAATTGTTGACTGCTGCCCAGTTTGTGTCAATGCCCACATTTGGATCCAATGTGAATCCAGTTGTCTTTTTCCCATTTTTTCTTTCATTAAGATCGAAAGTTTTTCTGATGATAGGTTCATT
Organism: Heliconius sara; assembly: GCA_917862395.2. Lineage (NCBI taxonomy): Eukaryota > Metazoa > Arthropoda > Insecta > Lepidoptera > Nymphalidae > Heliconius > Heliconius sara. The sequence continues at coordinate 1,808,690 of OU860795.2, forward strand.
GAAGTTTTACCAATGACCTGCTTCAGCCTTATGTAAATATCCGCTATTAATAGCTTGTATTCACTTCCACAATAAGCCCCGGGGAGAGGTCATGGTGTAACTAATGCAATATTTCTATCTTTTCGCAAGCGCAATTGTTCATAATTATGAAGGAGTTTTCGGTACAGAATTGAAACCACATTTACCACGTCGACCATTCCTCACTCCCAGATCGTATTTTCCAACAATTTCACATATAACAACTTCACATACTTCATATTTATATTTGCATATAATGTAGGTAATAAAATATATTTAAAAAATCTGAAATCTTTGGCTGTATATAGAGCCTTTTATCCATAATCTATGTGACTCCCTATAACGTACGTGATTTTTACTTCCGATGGAAATGCACAAAAATTTTGTGTTTTGGAAATTTTGTAAATGTAAATTGGTATAAACCTTAGTTTGTTGACATAAATTTACTTAATGTTTAACGCTAAACAAAATGCAAGTGGAATCCCTTATTAAAAAAGGGGAAAAATCACTCTGTTTTTTTCCAAACATACACCGAATACACACATAATATAGGACTTTTTTTATGGAAAAGACACGGCAAACGAGCGTGCGGGTCACCTGATGGTAAGTGATTACCGCCGCCCACGACCCCGTGCAACCCCAGAGGAGTTACAGGTGCGTTGCCGGCCTTTAAGATGGGTTGGGCGCCGGGGCCGGCATTACTTGATGCGAAACGCAGTGGCATAAAGCCACTACTTCACGCCGGTTTTAAATGCCGGGGGTGGTCATGATCTGGTCGAGTCTGCCCATGCGTGTTGCCATTGCTGGCGACGTGACTCTACCACACGTACTTTAGTCGCCTTTTACGACACCACCAGTACCAGGATGATCCTATTCTAGGCCGGGATCACACGGCGACTCAATTGAAGAGTAACAGCTTGTCACTGCAATGATGGTAGTAAGTTCGATTCCCACTTGGGGCAATAAATGTTCATTTCCTTGCTCTGGTACATAAAGTGCGTCATTGAGTTCCGCCACTCAACGCGCAGGGTGCCCACTTAGAGCGGAAACCTGGTTTTACTTGTAGCGATCACTCACACAAAATCAGCTTAAGACACATTAACTGTATTATAAGAGTTTTTTGAGGCCGTTTGCGGTGGTCGTGACTCCATTTACCACCCGAGAGAAATAATTAATTTTATAATCTAGCTCTGATGACTAGAAAAAAAATCTAGTCCACGCACTATTTTACAAAAGTAGGGCAGACAATGGGAAACGGATTTTTTTACAGCTCCACGCTGTATCCCGCACACAGCAGGGTAGGCAGAGGGAACTTAGTGAAAGACACTCCGTTCCCCACTTTCTGCGAATTCTGGAGGCATTGCGTGTTAAGTGGCAGAACTCAACGCCGCGCTTGTCTTCGACACCAGAGCGAAGAAATGGAAATATAAATTTAAGTAAATATTTCATCTCCTCGAGTGGAGATCGAACCCACAACCAGTCGGTTTTACAGTCACACTTTGTGCCACTGCGCCACGACCGGCCTCGAAACCATGTATGTATAAATGTTTCCCGGCTGTGTCATACTTACTTCAATAAAAATGCTTGCTTCCCGCTTTATCCCACACATAGGCAAAGGTAACCTGGAAACCTAGTGTTAAGAAGTTACGTTATTTAGCGTAAAATTGTTGATTTAAATTTTGATTATATTTGTGCAATATATGTAGGTATTGACCAGTCAAATCTATAAGATATATTAGTATAGCGTCAATAGGAAAAGAAATAATGAAAAGTAAACAAATATGTGATTTAACCGTTCCGTTCCATTCAATACTAACATAATACATGTTTGTATTGAACGGAACGGAACATTCATTTAGTGTAAGAAAATATTTGCTTTTAAAGATAATTCGTTTAAGCATTACTCTTTGCTCGCTATTACATACCGCAGGGTACTGAACGTAAAATAATAAATGTATTTGTATAGAAAACATAAATATATATCTTAACTGGAGTTTGTTTCAATTTCAATAATAAATATTATTCGATACTTATCAAATTTATGCATTTATTATTATTATTATTATTGGCAGACTTGACTGGGTGCCGTGGTTGTGGGTTCAGTACCTATCCAGGGACTGGTTTTGATTAAAATAATTTGCGCTTTCTCTATAAGAGAGCGCTCTTGAATCTCGTTAATAAAACTATTAGTTATGCATCCTAGAATTGGTAAAAAGGATATTTTGTTTTCTTTCGTTTTTTTATTTTCATTTTATTATTTAATTGATTTTAATTGAAATTTTGTGGTTTAAAAGAAGCTCTTTCTAAGATTTAAGTAATTTATTGAATTTAAGATATTGTATACAAAATCTATTTTGTATATATTACCTACTCTTTCTCTCTCCCTGTTTGTTTTGTCGGTCAAATTTGTGAACTTTTAGTGACTAACAAAAATGGGGTTTTATAGCTCACGCAAACGAACAATTATAATACCATTTTTATATTGTTATTTTGAAAGTAGGCATTTCAAAGGCACAATACATACATACATTATAAGATAAGCCCAAAATTTAAATTCTAACACTCCATAACGTCCGAGCGCCTATTGTTTATAATATTCAATAAAGACTAAAAAAAACGAAGAATAATGCTGCATAAATTTAGAATAAAGTGGGGTAAAGGTGATTTCATTTCCATTGTTGTTTAAAATTTTAAGCCGGAGGTCATAATATGTCGATTAATCATAACGTCGCTATCGCGGTTTTAGATTTTTCCACCATTTAATACAAAAATGGTTTGTGAACAAAAAGAAAGGACTTTTTAAATTGTTTCTACCATTAAACAAAAACTCACGTTATATTGTATATATATTTTGTTAGATAATGTCGAAATATCCTTGCTTATATTGAGTATTGTGTTTGTTCTCAGAATGGAGTAACCGTTTCCATATTTGATTTGCTTTTTCGTTAATTATAGAACATTCATTTGTTTTCCTTATTTTTGTTATTTATAAATAAATTGTTTTATTACTATGAAACGTTATTTTGTGGGTGAAATTTTAATTTTTTTAGCCAAGCAATATTCCGCACACAGCGGCGGTGTAGGCAGAGGAAGCTTTAAGATACTCCGTTCTCCATTTACTGCCATATTCTGGAAGCATTGCGTGTGGAGCGGCGAAGAATATGAAAATATATAAATATTTAGTTTACTCGAGAGGGAATTGAACCCAAAACCTGTCGCATTTACAGTCACACTGTGCCCCTGCGCCACGACAGGCCTGGACTGGATCTTTTTATTAGTTCTTATAAAATTAAAGTTCATATAGGTTTAATGCAGCAGTAAGTACGCTTGCGGCAAATATATTATAAGTTACGAAGTTTTTTAACACTGTGATAATATTGTGATTATTATCACATTAAATACTTTTAATACAGAATATTCTACCCACAACCTAAATAGATTCTACGCGCTTGCCAGCAGAATCCAGTCATTAAGCCAAGGAATTACATATCTCGCATATATAACAAAATAGTCAAAGAGAACACTAAGATACAGGATTTTCCATTTTCAGCTCAATTGTGAAAATAATTATATACATACAATAAAAATCGCACCCACAACATTTTAACTCATAATTAAACGACTCACCACTGCTCCCAAACATAGCAGGATCTGGGAACCTAGTGTTAGGACACTCCGTTTCACATTAACACGCCTTCATCCACTTTTCACCGAATTCTGGAGACAGTTTGTATTCAGTTCTCAACGCCGCGCTATGCCTCGTTACAAGAGCGAGGAAATGACAATATTATACACGTCATTACGTCGAGTAAGAATTGAACCCACAATTTCTCGGCTGCCTCAACCGTAAAACAGCCATAAATGGTAATACAAAGCAAGCCCTATCATTTTTATATTCAAATGAAATATCTGGGATTAGAGCTGGGTGAATTAATTAACAAACTTCCAACAATGGTTACGTAATGGTACGCCCACAGGGTTACCAAACAAAGGGGCGAATGCATGAGATGAAATAATACGACACCTTTGCTTGGCGTTTCCGTATACCTATATGTATTTATTTATTTTATATATATATATATATATATATATATATATATATATATATATATATATATATATATATATATATATATATAGCAGACTGATCAGCGCTGGGTAGGCATTTAAACCGGCAGATCAACGAGACCACGTCTGAAGTCATATGGACTGCCATTGAACAATCGGCGATCCTTACATAAACCAGGAGCCGGCTATTTTTATTTCACTCTGGTAACGACGTAAAGAGCGGCGTTGAGTTAAGCTACTCAAAACGCGATACTCTCAAAATTTAAATGTGGAACTGAAGTTTCTTTACGAAGTTTTTTAACACTAAATTCCTAGATTCTTTCTGCCTAGACTGGCATATAAGTGATTCAGCCAGAAGGTAAAAAAGTATAAAAAATGATTACAACAGTTATTCAAACTAATATTCTATAACAAAAAAATCACCAAAAAGGGATAAAAACCCTATCAGGAATAAATCATCATCGATACCAGTCATTTAACCAATCAGTTTTTTCTTTTTTAACATATGATGAATATAACAACTTAAAATTTGTCACCATATTGCTAAGCGCTCTAAGAATAAAGTTTGTATATATATCTGTAAACTGATTACTGAATCGATTTTAAACAGCAATGTAGATCATATTGTTATAAGTTAAATAATTTAAAATTCTCAAAAGAATAACGCTAATATCATCCCAAAGTTGTTGAAAATTTCATATTAGAAATGACTATAAGTGCGCTGCAAATATATGATATAAGAACACAAATTCATACAGCATATTGAATACATATTGGTGAAGTTTCAGAAGCAAAACGGTGGGACGGTTGCTAGTAGTTTAGTTTTCATATATTATTGAATTTAACTAATACGCTGTTATAGTAATAAATGTTACGTACAATAAAAAAAAATTGTGTAATGTAACAATATTTATGACTATGATATACTGATGTATGCACTATATGAATATAATAAAGTCGGTAGAGTTTGTGTACTATTGAAAAATCTGTAAAATGATATATTTCTTAAATTGTATTTTTTAGCTTCACACTGTGTATCACAGGGTGAGCAGAGGGAACTTGGGAAACTTCTGTTAAAACATTCCGTTCCCGTTAAAATACTTCCGTTCTCCAATTTCACAGTACCTATTGCATTTCTATATTTTACATAAATCTCCATGCTTTTTCTATTATTGGTGTAGCTTTGAAAAATTATATTCGATTATTCCTACTCGTCAATATTCTAAGCGGAGCTTAATTAAAATGCAGAATTGAAAAGCTGGCATTGAATATAAGCTTTATTTGAGATGTCAGATTATTACGAGAATGAATATAAAATATACATAATACATACAACTTAATTTTTAAATAATATTTAAAATATTTTATTAATCTCGACACCAGAGGGAAGAAATAGAACTATAAATTTAAGTAAATATTTCATCTCCTTGAGTGGGGATCGAAGCCACAACCAGTCGGTTTTACTGTCACACTTTGCCGCTGCGCCGCGACTGGTCTCAATATCCTACCTTATATATCATATTTTAAACGCAAACTATTATTTTTAAATTTGCTGCCGCTCCTTTCGAACTCGAAGTTAAGATCAAGAGAGACCTAGCCGAAGTCAATCTTCCAAGCATCAAGCTCAAAAGAGTCTTTCGTATTGAATGCAACAAAGATTAGAAATAGTTCCTTGGGTTCCGCGGGTTCTTTGTCCGCTACGTTATTTTGTCCGCTACGTTAAAATTTTTATACGTTTTCTAATTTTTTAGTTTTTAGTTTAGTTTTCGTATTTTTCTTTCCTACGTGTGGAATAACACATTAAATAAGTTGTAACAAATGTATAAAAATTTCGACGTAGCTTGATGAGAACGTATGGTTTAGTGGTCAGAGCGCCTGGTCGATCTCCAGGAGGTGCTGGTTCGAGTCCCGCTACGTTTAAATTTTTATACGTTTTCTAAATACGTATTTTAATATTAGATGTTAGTTTCAGCTTGATACCTCCGAGCGATTTTGAGATAATGATGGTCTTGACAGACGGACTAAAGTACAACAAAGTGAACGTATAAAGGTTTCGACTTAACTTTTTGAATTATGGAACCCTAAAACACAACTAAAACTTTTATAGTTCCGAAGTTAGGGTATAATACTATATTTTTATTAACTCCAGTATAAAAGGGATATAACAGGAAGGTTGTTACACAAATTAAGTCTTCATAAAGTTCTTACACGGCCTTTCCGTAATTATATTTTACGAGCGAAGGGTTAAGGGCAAGTTACTGTATAATGCAACACGAACCCTTTTTATTTATTTGTTGGATGAAATTGGACGCAAATCACTAGAGTAATTGCTATAAGGTAGCTTAATGGCATACTAAAAAACTCGGTTACGGGTTTGATTCCCTCTCGGGAGCATTTTCTTTTCATTTCCTCGCTTTGATTGAAGACAAATTGCGACATTTTTCCGCATCTCAATACGCAAAGTTAAAAAATTGAAAGAAAAATGAGAAATTGAGTGTATTAATATAATGTTCCTTCTGCCTTATCTGCTGGAGAAGCAAGTGAAAATAGCAGAAGAAACCTGATTAACCTTTGTGATTTTCAAAATTCAACGTTGCATTGGTAAATATCAGATGGGAGAAAACAAAATAAGTTTAATATAAATCACCATCCAAAAGTGGATCTTTAGATGCTTCCACGAACAAGGAATCTTTGTTTTATTAGCCACTTACAAAATTAGAGATCTAAATCAAGTCATAGCGCAGGAGCGCAAGCGTATGTACATGTGCGTGTGTTAGCTGTAAGCGCGATATGGTTGTGGCTTTGATTCCTACTCGAGGAAATAAAGTATTTAATATTTTAATTTCCTCGCCCTGGTAAAGAGGTAAACGACGGCAGTGAGTTTAGCCCCTGAATTTGTATGGCCTCTAGAATTTAGCGAGAAGTTTAGAACGCAGTGTCTTAAAACTAGGAACCCTTCACCTACCCTGATACCATACGCGGGTGTCAGTGTGAAGCTGTATTGTATTATTATTAATAGTTAAATATTTTCAGGTAGTCACTTTCTTCTCTTGTATGTGAAGGATACAGCGTGAAGAAAATAAAATACGTAAAATACTTTTTATTTTAATTTTATTATTTTCTTAGTAAACCATATACTTTAACAAAATATAGACAGACACCAATAAATATAGTAAACATTTTCACGACCAAATATGCATGAAGATATTTTGAAACCAGTATTGCATTTTAAAAATAGTTTATCGCTTCATATATCGCTTCCCGGTCTTCATAAATACAATCAATACTGATATAAACTTACTTTCGAGCACAGCCGCAAAAATAAAAGATTTGCCTACAAAGGAATAAACAATGATTTTCCAGATTTTTCTTTTACCTTTACATATCGTCACATAAATATATGGTGGCAGTCGTGGCGTAGGGACACATACGTGAGAATACTGAAAACGCGACTGATTTTTTTTAATGGAAAACGACAAGGCAAACAAGCGTACCTGGTGGTAGCTGATCACCGCCGCCTACGACCCCATATAACATCAAAGGAGCTACAGGTGCGTTGTCGGCCTTTGGTGGTTATAGGTTCGATTCCCATTCGAGAGAAATCAATTATTGAATATTTTCATTTCCTCTCTCGGATAACGAGATAAAGCGCGGCGTTGACTTCCGTTACCAGAGCGAGTAAATGAAAATATCTCATGTACTCGATGAGTGAGAATCGAACTTAACCTTTTGCGCTACGATTGGTCTCAAATCCGTAGATTTACATTATAAAAATAAATTTTGTTTTGTAATAGATAAAAAGCGATGTATTCAAATAAAAACATAATATGCTATATTTCTAAAAAATGTATTTACTTAAATATACAATTTCCCAAATAACGCGTCATTTGACGTCATGCGTCATTAGCTTAACGTTTGATATCCTAACTAGGTGGAAAGTGAAGAAAGATCTTTAAGACCCTATCGAGATTTTTAAGGTGCCCCTGCGCTACTATGGCTATATTATTGACTGAATAAATATTTCGTGCCCGTTAAGTCACTTTCGTTCTCATCTAGACATTTCCTTTTCTCACTTTTCACCGAATTCTGGAGGATTTGTTGAGTGGCGGAACTCAACGCCGCGATTAGTATAAATAGCAGTACTATTTATTCTAATCGCGGCGTTGAGTTCCGCCACTCAACAAAGCCTCCGTGCCGACTGACAATAAACGCAATGATTGTAATTCCCACTCAGTGAAGTGTACCATTTTTATTTTCATATTCTTATAACAATACGCGGCTCTGAGCACCCTTCAACATACAATTTCTAAAAAACTGGACTAATAGCTTAGCACTATGATATAGAAAAAAAAACAGTTTTATTGTTTTTGTTTGTTTTGCTTGTTTTATACTTATTTAAAGTATTTCTATCAAGCTTACAGTGCCTAGGCCCTCTCTTATGTAAAAGAGCGATTTACATTCCCTGAGTAGCATCTGAAAGACAGGCACTGGCTACCCTTTGCTTTGTCGCCAGTTTGCTGCCGTCACTTGATACTGATAGCGTTTATCATACGGCTAGTATATAACTCTTCATAAGGAGCATCGGGGTGGATTGGGAGAACTTTTTGAATTAGATTTTTTCAGTTTCTTTCACACTGTATCTCGCACATACCAGGGTAGGTAGGAATCTAATGGGAATCTGGGAATGGGAACTGGGAACCTGGGAACCTAGTGCTAAATCAGTACGTTATCGTTAAGACAATTTTGTTTCCTACGTTCCGATGAATTCTGGAGACATTGTTTGAGTGGGGAGAACTCATCGTTGCGCTTTTCCGAGCCTACTAGAGTCAAGAAATGAAAATCTAAAATATATCATTCTCTCGAGCGCGAATAGAATCAGCAATCGACGAGTTTATAGCCAAGCATGTGTACTATTGTGCCACGATAGTCGCGGTGTTGTCGATCTGGTAAAATTCTTTCGTATTTGAGGTATATTCTTAAATCATCTTATATAAAAGGTAAGATCTTACTACAGATAAATGCAAAATTACAAAAATATATATATGTTAAACGACACAGAAAGTTGTTATTGCGAGTATCAGCGTTTTCATCCCCAAGTCATTTCAGCGTCGTAAAATTTTACAACATTATATTTTATCTAATGAATTAAGTAAAACCAATATTGTTCATATAAACATACTTAGTTGATTGTATATAGATACAAAACGAAATTGTTAAAAAGCGTCAAACTAAATCAATCTATTTGTTGTTTTGTATTTCACATAACAGTGGAAGCAGGGGAAACCTAGTGTTAAGATATACTGTTTCTCTCACACCAAATTTTCCTAGATATTGCGGAAGCCAAGACTGCGATTTGTCGCCCCCACGAGAAGGAAAAGGAAAGGAAGCAAACCCGTGACGACTTGAAAATTTTTCCTGCTATAATATTGCGCTATTCTTGAATGGAAATCTCTAAAATGGAAGAAGACAAACGCGGCAATCGTTCAACCAATTAACACTTATTAGGTCGAAAATTGAATGATGCATAGGGAATGGAGTGTCTAAGCTAAGCTGTCTGTTCTTAGAGGAGGTGTTACGTATTTTATAGAAATCAATGGGATGTCCACATGACAAGTTTTGTCCAAGAAATCTCTGTATAGAAGAACCTCTCTGATAAATTCTTCAATTAGAATTTTGACTCTGGATAATCTCTAATTAAAAATTACTCAATAAAGAATATTTTCTGTTCTGGACAATTCGTTTTGCCTCGAACCATATTAGCACAATCGCTTTTAGTTGCGTTGCCACTAAACGTCTTCAAGTATACTCAGGGCGACCATGTTCCCATTCCTCTTGAGGTGTCATTTCCAGCACTTATCTTGGAATATAATCAGGGGCTCTTCTTAAAGTCTGCCCAATTAAAGCCTACTTGCGGCGCCTTATTTGAAGGTCCACAGTAGATAACGAGAATCTGTCTAAGGCAACAGCCGATAAAAAACTGAAAGCGTTGCATGATATCTTTGATGATGTAAAAATGATGATTTCATCTGTTCCTCCAGTCTCCGACACAATGCTGTTAATAAATACCGCTCTATAGTTTCATAGCCTAGTAACAGTGGTTGAGTTCTTTCCTACAATACGCATTCTCTGGGTCTTTACGCTTTAATTTTCAAACTTTCGTTAATCGCCTTATTATCTCAGTTTGGCTTGTATATTGTTCGCTCGTTTGCCGTGTCTTTTCCATAAAAATAATAATATCAAAGTGTTTATGGCTAAGCAGGCATAGGTCGTCAGCATAGTCTAGGGTGCCCACAATCAATACGACGGCACTCGCTGTAATTTTTTCTTTGCATGATGCAAAGAAAAAAACCATCCAGAATATGAAACAGCAGAGGTGAAAGGAAACAGCCGTGTCTAACTCCCCTTGAAACACGATGTGTTTTGATATAAAGTCCTGGTTCTCCATCTTATAAGTATAGTTTTTTGTAGATGGCGATAAGAATGTCGCTGATCTTTGGCAAAATATCAATATCATCAACGTGAAAAAAGGTTGTTTGTCAGCGATAGGTATTCAAAAATGATCAAGACACATATATATATAGTGTTTTTAACATCACCACTTTAAATGAAAGCAAACGGTTAACTACCCTATAAAAGCCTAATTATTATTATTTATAACTATTAAAACTATATAATAATACTATAAAAAGTGATTTTTACAAACAAAATAAAGATTAAATTTATCATTGTAAAATAATGACGCATACAGACAAAAACTTATTAAAGCGACAACATGGCCCACGCCTCATTCACAAAATCGTCGTAGGAATATCCAGTAAAGTTTGAAATAGGTAATTGCGTGAAATAGAACGAGAAATATCCCTTTCTCGTTCTGATATGTTTTTTGAGACATTTAATAGTATTTTTGTCTAAATAGGTGTTTACGTTATTAATATCTATTTATAACTGCGTCACACGTGATATAGTATGGATAATACACGTGATACAGTATGAAATCTTGACAATTTTTTTTAGGTATGGGTTTGAAATATTATATGCTGCTTCCATAAAAGGAGTGCAAACGCTTCCATCCTGTATACAAGGTGTAGTTCAATCGACGGGTCAAAGGTGGTCTATGGGTATGGGACCTATCCGTTTCACATTCATGTATGTTTAGCGATTTTCAGTGGTTCAACAGATCTTCGGGAATTTGAGATTTTTTGGACCACTCGGATTCAATTTTTACTTTATATTTTTATATGTATTAGTAGTTTCTAAAGTAGATGGTACAAAAAAAATACTTGGGAAATATTTTTTCTACAGTCTTTGAAAACTCACGCACGATTTTTCGTCAAATTGGTAAAACCCATTAAAACGACAAATTTATTGTGTAAATGGATGAATTTGAAATGTAAAACAGTGAATTTGATACGTAAATGTTTGCATTTAATAAGTAGGAAATACAAAAAATCTTAATTTCAAGAGGGGACGGCTGAAAGCTGTCTATCGCCTGGAACCCACTCATAAAATTCTCAAATCCACCATACTAGAGGGCAAAGATACAGTTAGCTCATTCTGCAAGAATCCAGGGCAGTACGCGAGGAAATTAATAACTTGATGGCAGTAGTTTGATATAATAATTATGTCAACTGACAGACTCTCAGAAATGCCACTTCAGTCTACCCGTAATCACGGAGGCAAAGTGTTCGAAACGTCGGGTTTCCAAACATGTATAATACCAAATATACGCGATTAATCCGTTTAAAATAGTTTCATTTAAAATGTATGAATTTAGAGCAAAAATCAAATATTTTATAACAATATAATTTATACGGTAAAAGCAAGTATATTTAACAATCTATACCTATCCGTACCGAGCTAACACGGTACAGCTACAGCTGGGCAATGACTCTATTTTACATACGCCTCACATGTCATGTCCAGTTGAGTAGCTTCATCTAAATTGCGTGAGTGTATTGTTACATACGCTTAGCTTGTAACTATGGTATATAATGAAAATTGACTTGTATAGATTTACGGTGCTTGAATTTAAATGGCTTTTATGGTGGGTGAGGCCAGTCGTAGCGCAAGGCACAAAGTGTGACTGTAAAATCGACCGGTTGTGGGTTCGATCCCCAATCGGGGAAATGAAATATTTATTTACATTTATATTTTCATTTCTTCGCTGTGGTGGTGTTGGGTTCCGCCACGCAATGCCTCCAGAACTCGGCGGAAAGTAGGGAACGGAGTGGCTTAACACTAGGTTCCCTCTGCCTACCACAGCAGGGTGCTGTGTGCACGATACAGCGTGAAGCTGATTTATTTGTTATTTTATTTGATTGGTGGAAAGTGAAATTTAGGGGTTTAATTAATGAAATTTGACGCGCAAAATACTGTCCAGTATCAGACTGTTGCAATGGTTGTGGGTTTCGATTTTCACTCAGTGAACCAATTATTTTTATTTTTCCGTTCTGGTCGACGAAACGCTATATTGAATTTTGCAATTCAACTCGCAATAATGAATGTGAAGAATAGATAATTTTATATTTGTATTTTCTGTAATGTTTATAACGCTTTTATTAGCTTAACTTTACCGATCAATCAATAGAAAAAATTTTACAATTTTTTTAATTTTTTCCTATATCCTAACTTTCTCTATATATAACTGTGTTTAGCCAACAAAGAAATAAAATGAGATTCTCAATTCATATGTTTTTTTTGTGCTTAAACCTATTTTATTTTATCGAACATTTGATTTTAATATTGTTTTTTTATCGAATAGTAAATCTCCATATAACATATTATCTGACAATTAGTTTAGAAAACAAAAAAAATATTTACTTAAAGGGTTTTATTAATTTTAGATTACTATTTGAAAAGCTTATTATTTGGTTTTTTTTATTTTATATTTTATTAGTTTTTTTTTATTACAAACTTAAACACACACTACTACTACTCTGTATAAACCAAATAAATTCAATTAAGTTAATAAAAATTTCAATTAATACCTAATAATATCCATAACTATAGTTAACTATGGAATCCATAACTATAGTTAAATTCTTTCAAACTGCACCGCATTAGAGCAATTTTTATATAATAATATGAAATATTAAAATAAGACAATACAATCGCGGGTTTTGCGCACGCAAAACTACTAAATCAATCTTCATGCAGTTCAGAACTAGGTCGGAGCATACCGATGCAATTCGAAAATATAAAGCAGCTGGATATGATATTGTTTATATTATATTTTTTTGAGTGCTACTGAGGCCGTGGTGGCTTAGAATCAGATGCTTGTAATTGTAAGGAGTTGGATGCGAGTTCACGTTTCCACTCACGCGAATGAAATATTTAATATTTTAATTTCCTCGCCCTGATAAAGAGGCAAACGACGTTGAGTTCCGCCACCCTTATCGCCTGAATTGCCTCGAGAATTTAGCGAAAATTGAGAAATTGAAATATTTTAATGGGAACAGGAGTTTCTTAACGAAAGGTTTCTAGGTTCCCTTTGCCTACCCTGCTATCTGCGGGATACAGCGTGTAGTTCAAATTAATTATTATAACATTTTTTTGATTCTCACTCTCCTCTTCCTTGGAGAATTTAGACACAAAGAGAATTTAGTTTCAAAATACTCCGGTTTCTACTTCCCGTCTACATTCAAGATAGAGTATGTAGAGTGACGGAATCTATTGTCGCTTTTGTTTTTCCATAACGAGCGAACATAGAAAACGAACCCATAGTTATCATATATCATACATCGGAAATAAATTATTTTCATTCGCCCCCGCTCAGGCAACAAGACGAAAGCGCGGCGTTGAGTTTCGCCACTCAATACACAATGTCTCGTAAACTACTATTGCTATATAAGGCATACAGCGTGAACTGAAAAAAATAGTAGTTTTACCATTGTGGAACAGTTAATGCTATTATAATCATAATAAAGTTTAATTAGTTTAGAGCGCTTGGACAGTTTCCAAGAAGCGTACATTAATATTCAGCTACAGCTATTGCTTATATAGGCTAAGATATTTAGATTTATAAAAAACAGATACTTATTTAAAAATAATAAAATAGTATCTAATAATTGTAGTTCAATAGTTAATAAGCTACAAAAATCTGCTCCACGCTGTATCCCGCACACAGCAGGGTAGGCAGAGGGAACCTAGTGTTAAGACACTCCGTTCCCACTTTCCACTGAGGCCCAGAAGCTTGATGAATAAAGTTGAGTTATTCTATTCATCGTTTTCCAGCTAAATAAAAGACATATCGTGTTAAAAGGCGAAACTTCACCTTACTGACTACCAGAAATATTTTAGTTTCTGAAATATTAGAAACTTTTCTGAAATTATAGAAACTTATATTATTTAAACCAAAAACACATCGAGGTCGACGCGACGGTTTTGACTTCGATTCCCACTCGAGGCAATGAAGTATGTAATATTTTAATTTTCCCTGCTCAGGTAACGAAGCAAAGCGCAGTATTGAGTCCCGCCACTTAACACGCAATTAAACAAAATAATAACAATTTAAATTCATATCTAGAATTCATAACTCCATATATGTAGTTCTTCCAGTGATGCGTTCGTCACCAGCTGTCCAGTTAGATTAATGAATAAGCGCATAGACACCATTGAAAAATCGCTTTTAAGCTCACTCGAGTGTGTGACTCGCACGGACTCGGATTACGCTACAAAATTGAATCGAGAAATTTGTGAAAAAAGATAACAAAAACTGATTTTTTTACCACTGAAACTGATTTTTCATACGGCATTGGATTAATCTGAAATATTTTTTTGGTATTTTTTCTCTAACACTGTATGTGTGCATTACTGTTTTTTTTCATCCAAGTTATCGATTTAATCACGACTTTTGTATTATAAAATATCGATTTTTGACTTAGTGTAAATTTTAATTAAATAATTTAGATTTATATTATATGAAGGTATAAGTACAATATGTATACATTATCGCCATCTAAATATTTATGTTAAAAGTTGTATAGTACTACTATAGTTCGTGTTATATTGGGGAGATGGCGTTGTATAGTATATAAAGAAATTCATTATATTGACATCTAAACTTTAAGTTAGTTGATTTTATTGTTATTTTAATGATTTTGGCAATTTTTCTTTTCATATTATGAGTTTAAATATGGATCTTTTGAAAGATAAAGTTTAAAAAGTGACTTTTTTTTTTATAATTATAGAATTAAACTCAGTTTTCAATGTATATTCACATGTTGATGATTTCAAGGTCTATTTAAATTAAAATATGGTAATAAATTTATAAAAAGAAGTCATTAAAAATTGTAATCTAAAGTCATTTAAAATTATGTTCTAATTATACTTGTCTAGTAATTAAAAAAAAGAAAATATATATTTATCTAAAGCCGCCATACCATAGTTGCACGGCATCTGGCTGTAAACGCGACGGTTGTTGATTTGATTTCCACTCGGGATTTTATTTTTAGATTATCTTAATTTCACAATTGAGTTTTGCCACTCAACACGCAATGAGTCGAAAATTGGTCAGCGTGTGGGATATATGCGGGATAGCGCGTGAACCTAGAAAAAGTTATTTTTTTCTTATAATTAATATTAAGAGTTCCATAGATTTTTGAGCTCAACAACAAAAGAGTAATATATAGTACTAGTATATAGCTAAACACATAAAAAAGATAAAGAAAAAAAATTGTAATATATTCATACACATAAAACATATACAGACCATAGACTTTAACGTGCGCGATATAAAGTTATTTGTTTACGTTTTTGGGTATTTTACGACCTGACGCAGCTCCTTTCTAGTTTTAAGACCAATAGACAGCTTTGTATTTGAGATGAGAGGTCGACGGACGATCATCGACCTATACCATGTATATACCTTAATAAAATCTAGCTATATATCTAGCGGGTAACCCGCATATAGTAGGGTACAAAGGTAACCCGGTGCTAAGACATTCTGTTCCCCAAATTCCGCCATTTTTTCCTGGCATTGAGTGTCAAGTAGCGGAATTCATCACCGGGCGTTCGCGTCGATAACAGAGCGAAGAATTGAAAATATACATTTAAATGAATATTTCATTTCCTCGAGTGGTGATTGTACCCACAACTAGTAGCGTTTACAGTCACACCCTTGTGCCCCTGCGCCACGACGGCCCATATACTCAATGCTTGATATAAATATGTTTTTTTAGTTTTGTGGTTTATTTTTTATCGAGATAGCCATAGATAACGGAGTGCAAAAAATCATACTTGTTATACGTTTGTCTTGTCTACTGACATCAATTTATAGCCAACTTACACTAAATGCATTAAATCTAAAAAAAAATGCAATTTTCATCGTTCGTTCAATAATAGAAGGTGGGCCCTGAGATCTTGGGCTATTGGAACGGTTCGGTTGAAAATTAAACAATAATTCACTGTAATCGTCTAAACGATATCGTTTAATCGGTGAAACCTTGAATAAGAAGTTCTTTATATAACGTATTTAATGAATTGCATTTCTATTTTATTGGTATTATGTTAAGATTCAAATTCATCGTTTAATAAATTTATGTATATATATTTTATAAGTTACTATAAATATTTACGTTATTTTAGACATGAGTAATCCCGAATTAATATTTTTTTCTAGTAATCTCTACATATATATAAAATGTTTGTGTCTGTAATTTCAAAACACTCGTGTCTTTTCAAGTGCATTTAGTTATTTGCACGATACTAAAATAAATTAGATTTTTTTATCTGTCTATTATTCTGGTCCTGGATAATCTCCAGAATAACTGAACAAAACGTTTGTGGTGTAAAACATCAACATAGGCGCGATGTAAATATATACTAAGATATACCATATGTATTACTTTAATACTTATATAACTTTTCGCACACAAAATACAATAGATTGCACAAGATTCAAACATTCATTTATTCATTACTTACAATATATCATACTAAAATAATAATCTACTGATTTTCCCCTAGTTTACTTAATTAATATTAATCAATATTCATAGATTTCAAGCGGGCGTAGCCACAAAGTATATAATATTATAGACTTGAATCGATATATATTTTTAATTTCTTACCTTAAAAGCTTGTATAATTATTTTTTTATAACCACCCGAATATTTTTTTCAGCTTCACGATATATCCCACACACTAAGGTAGGTGATGGAAACCTGGAAAGCTAATGTCAAGACAAGTCGTTCTCATCAAAGCACTTACGTTTGTATTTAGACACTTCTGTTCCCGTTATGATATTTCCTTTTTCGACTTTTCGCTGAATTTGGCAGCATTGCGTGTCATTTGGCGGAACTCAACGCCATGCTATTAACTTGGCACCAGAGCGGGAAAATGAAAATAATTAATATTTTATTTATTTATTCTTGTAAGTCTTAGGAAATACAAATTTGCGCTACACTGGCATCAAACTTGTCAAATTTGTAATATTGGCATAGATACTACTAAAAAATAATAAAACAACCTTCCTCTTCCTTTCCTCTGTAATAATTTCTATTTTTACTTCAAAATCGTTATTCCACAGACTACGGAATATTGAAATGCAATAATCATTCGTCGCTGAGTACTGTCTAGGGACGTGCACTGTCAATTTGTCCGACAGCGGGACGACGGCCGAGAGAATATCAGTACGAAAATGCAAGATGCATTCTGTATTAAATGTAATTAGTCTGTGAATAGAATGATTTAGTTTGTATTATTCTGTCTAATATTTCTTAAAAATCCGTTCTCTTCTTGTTTAAGTTGTTGGTGTGTTTTTAGAGATTACTTCAAAATAAAAAGAAAGAATCATTATAGCAATAATTTGTTGCTTCATTGTCGGTTAATTCGTCTGTAAAGACCATTGTTTCCAAGATTGGGACCACCTCATTTTGAATTTGAAACTTAATTTTGCCTGTGCTCTAAGGAATTGTGGAATTGATCTTGACCGGCTTCTTTATTTCAGGCATCTTCCGCATATATCAGGGTAAGTATTTTCAACTTTCATTCAATTACGAGATGTTGCACGTTAGTAGCACAATTTAACGCCGTTCGATGAAGAGCAAAAAAATTTAAATATGTCCATATTCCCGCTAAAAGAATCGAACCCGCAACTATTGTACGCGTATTCTTAGCAATATATGAAAATTAATATTTAAATACAATGTATATTTAATACTAACTTTAACATAAGCAGTCTATTCACATATTGTTTCTCTATAAAGTTAATAACATTTATGAATACATTTGAAATTAAGCTCCACTAACTTTAAGTAGGACTTTACTTGTCAATTTCTCTATTAATAAGGGAAATTTGAAACTATTTACTCCAATAGCTCTCTACAGCATGTTTCAGTATTTAGCGCGGCTGTGGTTTAGTATTTCACAGGACAAGTTTCACCATTCAAACATTTTCAATGAAATTTTGTAAATATAATATAGTTAACCATCATAACATTTTAATACTAGATTTTTAATTGCGGCTTCGCCCGCTTACTTATGTGGAGATAATATAAAATGCGTAAAATAAAAATAATAATAATTTTTATAAAACTAAAATCGGTCATGTGCAAGTGGTTTTCTATTGTTGTAGGTCAACGAGAAGAACTTTATATGACAATAAACGCTCATTTGCTGGATTTTATTACTTGAAAACATAATTTCTTGCTATACTCCAAAGGATTGTAAGCCTAGATATTCACTTTCAGATTGATATCTCTATAAGTTCTTGATAAAAAGAATCTTAACAGACAGAATGACAGCACAGTGATCCTATAAGTGCCCCTTTTTTCCGTGTAGGTACCAAATTCTGAAAAAAATAATCAATCATATATTAGACAATATCTTTAACTACGTGAAGAATTGAAAGCGTACAGTTTTATCAGTAATTTCTCATAACCTTTAAAGATTTGGTTATACGCCAGGATTCAGACAAGTTTAAGTACTCCCTCCGTTTAATAAATGGGATGTTCTTACCCCCAATTACCCAAAATCATTTAATCATATAAATCCATATCTAGGAATCCTTATTAATAAAATGTTATCTTTCAGATGCAGATTAAAAATCTATATAGACCTATAAATTGTATTTTTTAATTATGAGAACTTATTCATTCTATTTCACAAGCTTCATTAACGAAGTAAATACTGAAATTATACAAAAAGTACAAAAACAGGTTACCAATATGATTGATTCTAACATCATATTTTTTAACTAAATGATTATATTTAAATTACATAAACATAAACATAGAATGCAATGTTGAGTTGTGCTTCTCAATGCCCGTATTTATAAACCGCTCTCAAAATCGATCTCGGGCTTGAGAGCAGTTTGCCGTTTTCATTCATAAATTGTATATCTTTGAATAAAAATGGCATCCTAAGAACGATCTCAAACTTCAAAGTGATTTATTACAAGTACAAGTACAAGTCAAAGTCTCTAATCTAATCGGAAAGCGGAAAACGGAGTGTCTTGACATTAATTTGCCATTATGAATTTATAATATTTAATATTGCATTAAAAATATCAAATGAAAGTATCATCATGAAAGTAGAGTACGGCTTTAGACTGTAATTCTTGCTTTTTAATAATTTCATTATGTATTATTTTTAATACTAACAAGATTTATTATATTTGTTTATTGTTATTTTTAGGACCATCCCTGAATATATATGAGGGTAGTTTTTAATTTTATTTTTTTATAGCTTCTTGGATAGCTAATCGGCGCATTTTGCCTTTTTATCAGAGTGAGAAAATAAAAATATGAAATATTTCATCCCCCGATTGGGAATTGAATCGTAACGGTCGCCCTTACAGTCGCAAGCTTATTAAATTGGCTTAGGAGAGTCACTATTTTCTTTTCTGATAAACTTTAAAAACAGCTTTCACTTAATATCAGCAAACACAAATAATTTGATTATTTCAATTTCCCTAATAACAACAATCAATTTATATGAAAATCCATTATATTTCATAAATCATGGAATTACAAAGTGTCGTGGAGCATCAGCGAAATCGTTTAGCAGAGCGGGCCACGGTTGATTAGGAACAATGAAACTCTTAACAAATTCTAACCAAAACAATGGAAATACTATATAAATAGCTGACACTACGTAAATATACTGTAAACCTCGTGGTTTATTAGACAAGCTATGCTATAGCTATAAATTATGTATTAGTTATTTATTTGAGTCATCATAGCACTGCAGGAAGGCGTCTGACTGTAAACACTGGTTGTGAGTTCGATCACCTCTCGTGGGGATGAGTTGTTTTTATTTGCCTGCCGTGAAATGAATATGAAACAAATATTCAAAATAGATTAAACTAAATGTATCTCGTTTTTACTGTTTAAGTAGATATAAAACATCTTATTCTTAAAAACATATAAGTAACTCGTATATGTGTATTTCTGATTCTTCTGTTACTGTTTTTAAATGTATGTATGTAAATGTATGTATGTTTTGTAGGCCACCTACTGTAGCTAAAACAGATTCTTTATCATAATAAAATAAAATTAAAGTGATACACGATCGTGTCTATCCTTTAAACATATGTGAGGTATGAGGTATAAAGATACGTTAAAATATAATAGTGTAAGTTGTTTATTTAATAATCGGTATTTAGTCTTTAAACTTTCTTTGTATGCATTGTAAAGTCCATATAGATATAACCAATTGAAGAGGAGAAACAATTAAACAACAGAGCTTGAGAGCTTCCATGTCCACCGCGTTCAGCTACGCAACAGTTACATGTGACAAAGTTGTTCCCCTTCAAAAGTTCTAAATACAAGTCCATGACAGCAAATGTCTATATACCTACAGTAAGCATTTTAATACAAAAAATAAAAGGATTTTCAGAACTATTTTAAACAATTCATTCTTAGGATTAGGATAGTACCCACTATCCCACTGGAAAACCCATAAACGTTGCTACAACCACACGCTTGTAATTCTGCAACACGTCAGCCTCAAATATAATAATTATACTACAAATAGATACTGGCTTAGATTTTATATATAACCATATATCAAATCTCAACTAGTTTTCAGTCAAACGTCAACCTTAAATGAACAACTGAAACTTTATAAAGGCATCAAACTTTTGATGGAATTGGACATCTTTAATGAATATTTGCGAATTTAAATAATTTAATATTGATATTTCTGAAACTTATACAATTTAGCTTTTTTCCTTTGTGATATAAATTAGATGTAATAATTTCACTTAAAAGGGTGATTTGTAAGTTTGACGAGAGTTAAGAGGTAGTAGAGGGCATTTATTTTTGTAAAAAAATAGGTAATTGCTTTGGAATAACAACTAACTATTCATCGTATTAATCTCTGATGTTTTATTAAAATAATATTTTTCATATTTATTAGCCGATAAGAATGGTATATTTTTATCTAAGTAGATCTGGGATTATTTTTTTAAAACATCTTAATCTGTAATGTAAAACTGTATATTACTGTACTGTATATTAATTTACATTTTCATTGGATATTCGATTTAAATTCCGTCTATTATTTAAGAAATTTAATTTATACTTACAAATCATTTTCCTTCCTTTCCTGTACATTGTATTACACATAGCAGAGTAAGAAGAGAAAAATCATATCACGCTCTCTCTCAGAATTCAAAATATTACGTGTTCAATAACGATTGGCGTTAGCCAAGTAACTCAGTCTTTTTAGATTTTAGTATATGGAATAAGCTATATAACAGCGAAAATTTTGAATACAATTTTACGTCGCATCGTTGCGCAGAGGCAAAAGCATGTGCAAGCATTTCTAATCGAGGAAATGTAATGATTAATATTTATACGAGGCAAAACACACGCAATGCCTCTAGAATTCGACGGAATGGACGACACAGTGTCTTAATGGGAAACGGAGTGTCCCAATACAAGGTTTCTCATGTTCCCTCCGACTACTGTACAGTTGAAAAAAAAAACTTAAATCTTAACCTGTCCTTGTAACTTTTTAAAATCAAAACATTAAATTAATGAATACGAGTACACCTTCTGTATATAGAATTTTGTTTGTGAATACAATTTCAAACAAAAGAATACAGTTTGCATGTTTTCTGTGACATTTACAGAGGTCGTTTATTTTCTTTGATATCAAACCCTCTGGCTCCAGCGGAAATGACATCTGTTCCCATCCCAAATGAAATGTGATTAAATATTCACTACATTTACAGTGGGCAAAGTTTCGTTAATGCACATCGACATCTATATTTTAAACTCGTTTTGTTACGCTGCAGCATCGATCACTGTGCGTATGCAAGAAAAATCAGAAAACAAATATAAAAAAATATTGTATGAAAAATTTCAGTCTAATAGAGTTTTAGATCTATGTATTATATAATAATTTTAACGTGTGTGAGGCGTTTTTTGACAGTATCTTCTTAAATAGTACTTTGGAGGGCAGAGGGTGAAGATGTCTATGGCGTTACTTTATGTTTATTATTTTTTTTAGGATTCACATTGTATCTCGTTTATAGTGAGGTAGGGTAGGTAGAGTGAGGTTCCCTCGATGTGTTTTCGCTCCATTTTCCACTTTCAGCCGAATTTTAAAGGTATTGCGTATTGCGCGATTACTTTGTATCCAGGCATACAGCACGGCAGAGTGAATCTACTTATTTACAAGTGAGTGTTAGTGGTCAGTTTCCAAAAGGTGCGAATTCAAATCCCGCTACGTTCAAATTTTTATACAGACAAAAGCTTGTACAGTAGAATAATAAAGAATAATTGTAATTGCAAAAAGACATATCTAAGAGTTATTATTCTTGTTTCTTCAAAACATAAACGTGTTAACATATTAGACATTCTAGTAGTATTTTCCTGTCTATCTATTTATAAAGTAGTTTTTTTTATATTTCTTTATAATTTTAATACATTTGAAACTCTGTTAAATTTTAATAATTATTTACTCTGTGCCATATACCAATCAGGAATAATAAAAGCTTTGTGTGTTGTGGTATAGTGTTTCATTGTGAATTCAACATTTTTTTCCGACTAGTAAAAGTTTATTGGGATTTTTTTATTTAATATATATTACAAATGGCCAAAAATCCAAAATGGCCAATAAATTAAAAGATTTTAGCATTTCGTTAAGAATGTTGTTAGCATATTTTTAACTAATTGTAATAGATTCTAGTATTAGCGTTCAGTCAAAGAAGTCAATCATTTACAGTCGAAGAAAAATGTTAGGCTATAAAGAAGATTAAAATTTTTAATAATTCATGAATTGTTAGTCATATTTAGTATATTATTTAATAATTTTGACGTGGGTGGTATTTTTAGATGGATGAAAAAATATCAAATAAGTTATTTTTATCTATATATCGTCAAATTACTCAATATAAAAATATATCAATATTAAAATAAAACATCAAACTTGAGGCCAGTCGTGACGCAGCGGCACGAAATGTGACTGTAAAATCAACTGGTTTTGGGTTCAATCCACAATGGAGGAGATGAAATATTTACTAATATTTATATTACCATTTCTTCGCTCTGGTGTCGAGGCAAAGCGCGGCGTTGATTTCTGTCACTCAACACGCAATGCCTCCAGAATTTGGCAGAAAGTGGAGAGCTGAGTGTCTTAACACTAGGCTCTCTCTGCCTACTGAAGCTGACATCAAATTAATTTGACTCGTTTGAACAAAATTAATTAAACCGCTTTGAGTAACAAAGTAATTTTCGATATATTCGCCCTGTTGAGTGACTGAAATGAACGCCGCGTTTTGTGTTGTTACCAGCGCGATAATGTTTAAATAATTCCACCAAGTGGATATCGAACGCAGTCGTCGAACAGACGCCGTGCTGCTGCGTTACAACTACCTCCAAGATTTAAGAATTATTATTTATTTTAATGAAATAGTAAATTATTAGTTAAACCAAAATCGCATAAATAACTAACTAAAAGGTCCACACCAGCTCTCATCGCCGGTATCATGACATTGAAGTCCGAAATCCATAATCGCATGAAAGTAGAAAATATCTCACAATTTCTACCGGCCAACCGACCTAATTCCGACGATCACATCACGAATGATGGATACCTCTCGTTAGAGAAATCTAAACCTGGGGTAACCATGGGTTTATATATTTTTTATAATAAAAATATTATGATATATTATAATTAGGGAATAGTCGTAGCGCAGGGGCCCAAGTATAAGCCTGTGAGCTCGAGAGGTTGTGGGTTCGATTTCCACTGGAAGAAATGAAATAATTCATATTTTCAGTACTTCGCTATCGTGGCGAGGCAAAGCGCGGCGTTGAGTTCTACCTCTCAACACGCAATGTCTTCAGAATTCGGCGGAAAATGTGGACCGGAGTATCTTAACATTAGGTTCCCTTTACCTACTGCCCTACGTTCAGGATACAGTTTGAAGCTGAAAAATTAGTAATTGAAATTTCTTGATTGTAGGACGCCACAGTGACTCATCCATGGTTAATAAAAGTTTTCGAATTTTATAAGACTAAGTAGTTCATTAAGTTCCATCATTCAATATGCTGAATTTCAAATCAAACAAAAATGGACGATGTATTTGTTCTTAACACGAAATTACTTTCTGTGTTTGTTTTCTGTTGCAAGGATCAATTATAAAAATGAGATTGGATCTTCAACTGAACTTCAATCTTTAACTTTTATCTATTTACTCTTGTCGATTTTAGCTAAATAATTTTAGATTTTGTATTATTTAAATAATCAATTTACGCATATAGTTATTGAAGCCGTAGTAGTGCAGTTGCACTGCTTCTGGCTGTAAACATGACAGTAGTGGATTCCTACTCGAGAGAATCTATATTTTTAATTTCTTGCTTTGGTAACAAAATAAAGCGCAGTGTTAAGTTTTGCCATCCAAAAGGCAATATCTTGAAAATTGAGTAGAAATTGAGGAAAGCCGTGTCTTAACACTAGGTTCTGTCTACCTAACTTGATTACGAACTCTTGATTTTTTTATCCTGAAAATATAATATATATAGCCACTCTATTTGGGCAACGCTCGTCCGGCGATTATCCCGACGGAAAAAGTATCCTTAACCTTTGAGTGTCCATCGTTATATTGATAGATGCGGTCGGACAACGTTACTTTTTATTTTTCAGATCCGGTTTAAGATAAATAGTCGTGAGTTAGAAAGAAAAATTACGTATCTTACTACGATCGGACGTTTAATACGAAGTCTTAATGATGGGTTAATTCATAATTTTTATTTTATTGTTGTTGCTGGTTTTATTGTTGTTGTTTTCAAATATGTACAGATTTTAAAATTTATGTAATAACTATGTTAAAGTAATTTATTTGATCTTTTATAAAAATTTGCTCATTTTATTCTTTTTTTTCTTGTAATTACAATCATACGCCTGTACAGTAAGAAAGTAAATTAAAATTAAAAAATTAGCTTCACGCTATATCCCGCACAAAGCAGGGTAGGCAGAGGGAACCTAGTGTTAAGACACTCCGTTCCCCACTTTCTGCCAAATTTTGGAGGCATTGCGTATTGAGTGGCAGAACTCAACGCCGCGCTTTGCCTCGACACCAGAGCGAAGAAATGGAAATATAAATTTAAATAAATATTTCATCTCCTCGAGTGGGGATCGAACCCACAACCAGTCGGTTTTACAGTCACACTTTGTGCCACTGCGCCACGACCGGCCTCAGAAAAAGAAAGTATTTGACTATAATCAGTATGATTGTGTGTTCGATTCCTACTTGCGTTAATAAATTATTATTTTAATAAGAAAAGTAAAGTATCCCTATTGAAGTTAGTTGAAAAACGCGGAATTGAATTCAAAGCGGAAAGTGTTTATGATCTTTTCTTTTTGTAACCTACAAACATGATAAGGCGTACGGCTATCAAAAATTATAAGAAATATAAACACATTTTCAATAACTAAAAAAAATTTTGTGAGGCCGCCGTGCATCAGGGGTTCATGCGTACGAGTGTAAACGCGGCGGTTGGAAGTTAGATTCCCACTTGAGGAATGGAACATTGAATATCTTCATTTTCTCGCTCTGGTTACGAAACAAAGCGCTTCATTGAATCTGCCACTCAATACGCAATGCTTGAAAAACTCGTCGAAAATTGGGGAGGAATCGGATGTATTTAAAAGGTATGAATGTGGGATATAGCGCAAAGCTAAAAAAATACCAAAAATATGTTATCACCGACAGTGCCTTACCAATTTACAGAAGGCTCATCCCAATCGATCAAACGGGCTTTGCTATAGACATACAGACATAAAAGCTTGCCTGTCATTCGGTTGCATCTCTAAAATAAAAAGAATGTACGAATCTCTCTACAGGAAAGAGGTATTTCTGTTTGACATCGCTTTTTGACGTATAGGAACTGGATTCTAGTTAAATAATAGAAGGCTAGAAGATACTAGAAAATATATAATTGAAAATATTTTACTTTATTGCAGTGTAGTTCTTACGTGAATATGATGATTCTTGAATTAAATCGGATTTGGGTGTTTATTCTGTAATATTTTTTTACCATGACGTTTTTTATAACACAGCAGTGGATATAGATAACCTAGTACTAACACTAAAAGCACCACCGTCCGATTTTTGGTTTATACGCAAATTTGATTGTATATCCTTTTTTTATTTGTTTATTTGTGAGACTTTTCAGTTTTACAAATTTTACACATGTATATAATTTAAAATACTTTTAATTTTGTACCAGTCATACTTTTCAAAAAGAAAACTACGTTTTACCTGGGTCACTTTATATTATTATTTAAAGGAGTAATAGCCTCAAGAGGGGGGCTAAATGTGATATTAAAGCCGCTAGTTCAAATTAGGTATCAGATGAAAGGGCTCTGACTAAGCTAAGCTTGAATTTCAGAAAAAACTACGACGTTAACATTTTTGTACGTCCCATTTCTCCATGCTTCGCCCAATTTTCGAGACATTGCGTGTTGAATTTCGGAGCTTAACCACACGCTTTGTTAATCACCTTAAGTGCGAAGATCGAATTCACAAAGATCACGCTTACATACAGGAAGCTACACTGCGCCACAACGCCCTTACTTCATTTATCATAATAAAAAATTGTCTTTTTTATAATATAAATAATTTTGCTGATAAAACTGTATAAAGATTCGGCAGCAGGTGGCGCTTGGAAGCTAATAAGTAAATAATTATGAATAAACCCCATCCGGTTCCGGTCGTTTATTAAAATGGTAATGCCAACATACGGACTAACGATATTAGTTTCAGCGTTGCTTAAAATATAACGTGGATTAAAAAATTATATATTTTTTATTAATTATTTTATATTGTGTTGTATGAATTTAACAGGAAGAAAGCAAAGTATTTAACTGTAAATGCAACGGTTGTGAATTCGATTCCCACTCAAAGGAAGAGATTAGTTTATTTTTCCTCGCTTTGTTAAAAAGATAAAGCGCAGCGAAGATATTATATATTTCCCTAAGTAGGTTTTGAACCTACAATTGGGCATTGTTTCATTTTAATGAGACTAATTTACTTTTGCTGTAAGCCACATAGCACATTGATATAAACAATTCGCCGTACTGAAAAGTTAAAACTACGTTATACGCGTTATTTATGGACCAGTTTCCTAGAAATTAAGAACTAGAACTTTTAATGGCTGCGAAATATATATTATTTTTCTCTTAACTGTTTATTTTAGTTGTTAAATAGTTAGAAATATTTCTAGATGCTTATGTTTATATTGACAATTTGTATGGTAAACGCGGTGTTTGCGGGTTCGTTTCCTCTTTGGTAAGATAAGTATGTGCACTGAATTTCGCCACTCGATCCTTTTACTCAAAAAAAAAACCCACACTTAATAAAAAAATTCAACGCCACGTAGTGTCTAAGCAGCGTTGAATTACGCCATAAAACGAAATGTCTAGAATTCAGGAAGAGGAGTGTATATCAGAAGGTTAAGACCCTCCATTCTCAGTCGTCATATCGATTGCTTTAAAATAATAAAGAACATAATACATTAATTATGCAATGCTATAAAATTTTGAATAAAATTATATTTGCAGATAGACAATAAATAAAATTAACAATTAAAATATTTTTTGTGTCCGCGAGCGGAACGAACGCAATTAAATGCTTACACGAAGGTTTAAATTTACTTCAATTATCCTATATTTATAGTATATAAGTAATTAATATATTTTTAGGGTTCCGGACCTTAAAAGGAGACCGAACACCACTTTGTCCTGTTTTTAGGGTTTCGTATCTTTTAAGTAAAAAGGAACCCTTATAAGATCACTTTCTTGTCCGTCTGAAAGCTATATTAGTGTGTTACTGACAGATAGGACCTTCAGAATTTTATGTGGAAAAGAATGGAACTTAACATTTTATTATTTACAAAAACGAAATTGTTGAGGACAGTCGTGTCGCAGTGGCACAAAGCGTGACTGTAAATCGACTGGTTGTGGGTTCGATCCCCACTACAGGAAATAAAATATTTACTTAAATTTATATTTCCATTTCTTCGCTCTGGTGTCGAAGCAAAGCGCAGCGTTGAGTTCTGCCACTCAACACGCAATTCCTCCAGAACTCGGCAGAAAGTGGGGAACGAAGTGTCTTACACTAGGTTCCCTCTGCCTACCCTGCTATATATTTATACATATATATATATATATATATATATAGCGTGAAGCTGATAAAATAAACATAATATATTTGGAGTTACAGATTATCCGAATCTACTTGACAATCTATATCATCCACGACATTATCTTCACATAAATATACATACAAACATATATTTATCAAATAAAAATGTAAATTCAAATTTCTAACATCGGACAGCGGACATCCAGAGTTATGCCAAAATTTTCAACATTTAAGACAAAATCAAAGAAGGCAAGAAGAGCAAGAATTGAATTGCACGAAGCTAGCCAGCATAAATCCTACACCCTTGTCAGGTTACCAGATAAGTGGCCGAACTTCTTTACCGTTCCAACGCTTGTTTTATCTTAGGAAAGCATCACGTAAATTTTTCTAATCTCGTCCACTATTCCTTCTGTACTAGATACGTCGGTTTTCCTAATTGAAATGTGAAATGACTTTTAAAATTGGTTATTTGGTTTTTGTGTTAGTATATTTTTTTTAATTGTTTAGCTGATATCTGTTGGACTGTATTGGTTGCGGGTTTGATTTTCCACTCAAAAATAATAAGCGATAACATTTTCCTTTATTTGATCTGATAAACACAAAGTGAGATTCTAAGATACTAAGCCTTTCTTTGTTGTTGTTTTATCAACCATATACACTTACGTTTTCTTTATTCAGTTTCACGCTGTAACCCGTTTATAGCAGGGATCCTTGCATTAATACATTCTGTTCCCCACACATCACTTTCAAGCCATTGCGCCAACAAATTATTAACAAAATATAACATTAGTGTTATATCACTACCAGTATGAACCTCTCTTTATCATAAAATTTAATCTTAAATTTAAAACTTTTAGAATTCTTCATACAAATCTTCATACTAAAACGCAAACGTCACTTTGTTTATGATTCTCATATGCTTGCTTATAAATAGTTTGATTAAAACTTAATCCCCCATTTTGCATACATTAACATAGTGCACTTCGCTGTATCACTGGCTAAGAACAAAGGCATGTCTTATAGATAAAGTCAAATATAATAATATTAGGAGGCCACTCGTGGTGCAGTAATACTAACGTGCGAATGTAAACGCAACGGTTATGGGTTCAATTTCCATTAAGTGAAGGGGATAAAATTGTTTATACTTTCAATCTCTCACTTTGTTGAGTTTCGTCACTCGACGCTCTGTATCGGGAATTCGGCTTAAAATGAGAAAATAAAGTAAAATCTTACCTTACTCATGGGTACCCATGTCTTAACACTGGTTTCCTTGATTTCTTTTGCCATCCTGCTTTATGCGAAATACGGTGAAAAGTTAAAAAAAAAAAATTAAATTAGCTTCACGCTATATCCCGCGCACAGCAGGGTAGGCAGAGGGAACCTAGTGTTAGGACACTCCGTTTCCCAGTTTCTGCCAAATTTTGGGGGCATTCCGTGTTGA
The DNA here is from genome assembly GCA_917862395.2 of Heliconius sara. Lineage (NCBI taxonomy): Eukaryota > Metazoa > Arthropoda > Insecta > Lepidoptera > Nymphalidae > Heliconius > Heliconius sara. The sequence goes on from OU860795.2 coordinate 1,838,815, forward strand.
GTGGCAGAACTCAACGCCGCGCTTTACCTCGACACCAGAGCGAAGAAATGGAAATATACATTTAAGTAAATATTTCATCTCCTCGAGTGGGGATCGAACCCACGACCAGTCGGTTTTACAGTAACACTTTGTGCCACTGCGCCACGACTGGCCTCAGTGAAAAGTTAAAGTAAAAAAAAGAGTAGGAACAAAAAAAATATTTTAAAATAAGAGTAGGAACCATGTCACAATGGCGGACTATCTCTATGCCGCGCCAAGTTATACGAATTCCATGTATTATGCGGACAAATGAAATGTAGTAAGTGTTCAATAAGCGGAAAAGTGAGGACCGATTTTAGATTTATACGTTTTTTTATTTATACTGACGAAATCAATTCTTCCAATATATTTTATTAATATGGAAAAATCTTGTGGATTTAAATTAAACTCATATAACGGATTACGGAGAAATGAATATATTAAATATTTATTTTTTTTCGCTTTCACAGTCAGACGCTTGTGCCCCTGCGCCACTATTGGGTTTAAGTTTTTTTTTAGTAATTTATAAAAATCGCAAATATCAAAGATTATAATAATCATACAATTATCTTATAATCTTGAATAGTGATGGAACCCAGAGAAAGAGGTGGAACTCGTAAATAAATAGTCAGAAAAAGTCCCAACAACTACACTATACGAGTATGTAACATTTTTATATATAAAAAAAAAATTGTCATAGTTTATTAAGTTATAAGCCAAAAAGAGACACTGAACTACAAACGTTGGTCTAACATGACTTTCTGTAGTGTTTCAGATTAACATGAAAATTGAATCAGCTGGTCTAGTGAACTTGCTACAAAGCTTTGCTACTTGGGATAAACTAAAAACGTTGTTTTTTGTTTATTTTTTTATATTCTGTTCTTTTATTTTGTTTATGAATAATATAAAAGGTGTATATATATTTAATTTGATATATGTATGTGCTTAAGTAGATATATATACCTAAAAGTATAGCAGAGTAACTCAATATTAAGATACGTGGTTGCGTTGAGCGACGGAATTCAACGTCGCGCTCTGTCTTATTCCCACATCGAGCATCGTGCTCAGAACTGTCTTATTAAGAGTCAGATTTTGTATCGCTGCGCCACGACTGCTTTGATATTCATCTCAGGTATATATTTATGTCAAAAAATATGTTTAATAAAAATATATATAAGCTTAAAAGTAAATTAAGTAGGTATAACATACTTCCATTTTTTCATTTTTCTTTCATGTCCAGTCGTAAAACAAATAAACAACGCAACTCACTTTACTTACAATCCTCACCCTTTTCATAATATCGATGGCCTTTGTTGACGTACGTGTCGTCAGAAGGCGTTAAGCTAAAAATAAAATTTTCCAAGATAAATCTGAAGCTTTTAGGATACTGTTATTATTATATTTTTCTAGTATTTTAAGCAAAAAGAAAAGGTAATTCTTAAAAGAATATTATACTAATTTTATAAATGAGAATGTAAGTCTGTTACGCTTTCACGGCAAAACTACTCAACTGATTATCATCAAACTATTAGAAAATTATTTTTTTTTATAAAAAAATATATACATATTTTACAATAAATATTATCCTTTGGCTATAATCTAAACATAACTTAAAAAGTGCAGCTACGTTTGAATCTCAGCGACAAATATATCACAGTATGGGAGATACTAGGACTCTTTCTTTGAGGATATTTTTAAAATTGTGTATGTGTCAATATTAAATATATATAAAATAAGTATTTTACGTAATTTATCATATTGTCAGGTTTCATCGAGTGGCACAGGGGCACAAGCGTACGACTGTAAACGCGACGGTTGTGGGTTTGATTCCCTCGGGGATTTAATTTCGGGGAAAAAATTTAATACATTTTCATTTCTCGCTCTGATAACAAGGTAAAGCTTCGCGGTGAGTTCCGCCACTCAACACGCACTATGCACAGATTTCAGCGGAAAGAGACGAACAGAAATGTCTTTATTGAAACGAAATGTTTTAACAACTTGGGAACCTATCTCATTTTCCACATTCTGTTAGATGCAGAATAAAGCGAATATCATTATTTAGATCCATTTCTTTTATTTCCATATTTAGAAGCGCAAGTTTCAAATCTAGTGTTAAAACCAAAACTAGCGGTGGTGACATTATTTTTATCAATTAATGATAGTTTATTTTGTATACCGTAAATACATTTATTTTATATACTGTGGAAATTTAACATATAAAAAGTAGTTCGTTTGTTAATTTAATGTAACTTAAAAGATATATAAACTGTACATTTGAAAGAACAAGTGAGTTCCTTTAGGCGGGTAAGCGGAGGGAAGCTGGGAACCTAGTGTTAAGACAGTTCGCATTAAAAAGGTCCGTTCTCCACTTTTCGTCGAGTTCAAAGTTTTGCGTGTTGGGACACTGCTGCTAGTCTTATTCTACCCATCTTAAAACCACTATTGAAACACTTTTAAAGCAAAAAATCTATTTTAAAGCAAAAAATCTCTAAATTATGGATTAAAACAAATGGTTTCCGATTTTCGTACTTTGTAAAAATATATCATTCAGATAAAAGGACAAAACCATAGGGTATTCACTAGTTAATAGCGATATTAAGGTAAATCCAGGAAGTCCTTGGTATCTTAGTAAGAGTAGTAAGTACTTAGGGCCATCAGGGAAATTTATTTTGTTCCCGAGCGAATCGGCCGTTTAAGCCTTATCGTCGTAAAGTACAACCACCACTGAGGTAATTGTTATTTTTGTAATATATATTTTGAATATCATCATGCTAATGATTGAATATAGATTTGTTGTATAGATTAGAAGTTCAAATCCCAGACAGGGTTAATATTTATTATTTTCTTATTTTGGATATGGTAAGACAATTTAAGTGTGGTTATCATTTATACTTAAATGATTATTTTATATGTTTAAGCAGAAAGTAGGAAGTAAGATTTAAAAGGATATATATATATATATATATATATATATATATATATGTATATATATATATATGTATATATATATATATATATTACGGATTCGTAGGTCATGCCTACCATACCATATATTTAATAAAATAAATAAATAAATCAGCTTCACGCTGTATCCCGCACACTACAGGGTAGGCAGAGGGAACTTATTGAAAGACACTCCGTTCCCCAGTTTCTGCCGAATTCCGGAGGCATTGCGTGTTAAATGGCAAAACTTAGCGCTCGCTTAGCTTCGACACCAGAGCGAAGAGAATGGAAATATAAATTTAAGTAAATATTTCATCTCCTCGAGTGGGGATCGAACCCACAACCAGTCGGTTTACGGTCACACTTTGTGCCGCTGCGCCACTACCGGTCTCAAATAAAAATAAATTAATTAATAAATAATTAATAAAATAATAAATAAAAAAAAAATATTTATTTGGGGAGAAAATAACATTTCGCACATAATGTGAATTAATTTTCACCTGCATTACTTCATTTACTGCGAAAAAGCCAATGATTCTTCATTTTCTCAACATTTCCCGTTACAAACAGCCATAAATCATTTTTTCAGCACTCGGTGGCCAATATTAGGAAAAGCATGAAATAGTATCTACTATTTTTTGTATTCAATTTCTCTTTTGGTCTCTTGGAAGGATATGTTGAAAAACCTAGTCTCCGCTCCCACTCTATTTTCCGCTTTATACGAGAGAGTTTAAGACACTATAAATTAATAATAATTAGACAAACGTAACTATCAAGAAATATGAAATTTGTTAATACTTGCGTAAACCATGTATATTTTAATAAATTTGTATACTTTAATGTTTCACATAAATATAAAAATTAAATTAAATCCGCTTCCCGCTATATCTCGCACACGGCATGGTAGGCATAAAGGAACTAGTATTAAGACACTTCGTTCCTCACTTTCCGCCGAATTCTGCAAGCATTGCGTGCTGAGTGGTGGAACTCAACGCCACATTTTGCCTCGACACCAGAGCGAAGGAATGGAAATATAAATTTAAATAAATATTTTATTGTGGGGCTCGAACCCACAACCAGTTACGTTTACAGCCACACTTTGTACTCCTGCGCCACGACCGGCTTCACAAATATGTAAATATTCTATTAATGCACCGCCCAATTTTGTACAACTTCCACATCCAAAGGTTGCTTGGAAGAGAACGCCTTAAGCGATAAGGCCGCTTTATAGTACTTTTTGGTTATTTTTAAAGTGGTTTGCTCTTTTTATGGGCAATAAAGTAGCATTTATTATTATGAAAAATTATATAGAGAAATAACACAAGAACTCCCTAAAATTATATTATTAATACATTTAATAAAAAAAAAACATATATTTTTAATAAAATATTTGAACAAGTCTTCTATATTGTAAATGAAACTATTTTAACCGAATTAATCGCGTATATTTTGTATTTTATACATTTTTGGGGAACCCGATGTTTCGAACACTTTACAGTAGTCCATGGTCACGGGTAGACTGAGGTGGCATTCGTCTGTCAGTTGACATAATTACTATATCAAACTACCGCCTACGATTTCTTAATTTCCTCGCGTACTGCCCTGGATTCTTGCAGAATGAGCTAACTGTATCTTGCCCTCTGGTATGGTACAGTTAGCTCATTCATTAGTAGTCTACCCGTGACTACGGACTACCGTAAAGTGTTCGAAACGTCGGGTTCCCCAAAAATGTATAAAATACAATATATACGCGATTCATCCGGTTAAAATAGTTTCATTTATAATGTGTAATAATCGTGAAAATCAAAGAACTTATTAAGTCTTCTATGTGTATTGAAAATGATTTCGATATTTAAACCTACAATTCTATTGCAATAGTTTTTTTTTAATTTATTATGTTCTGTGGACACAATCCTTAGAGTACTTACTGCGAAGACTATTTTTAAGTGCTAGACGAGGAAAATTTATTATCTAAATAAATTCTAGTTTAGTTTTTATTGCTTAGTAATAACCATAGCAGGGAAGGCAGAGATTACCTGGGAACCTAATATTAAAATACTACGTTCCCATTACGACATTGCCATTTCCCACATTACACCCAATTCTGGAAACATTGTTTGTTGAGTGGCGGAATTCAACAAGTGGGATTTGTATCCACTACCAGTCGTATGACTGTAAACATAATCACTTTGTCCCCTGTGCCACGACTGGCCTAAATGAAATGAAAAATAATATAAATAAATAATAATTTACTTCCCAAAGTGGGAAACCACCCAAAATATTAAAATATCCACTATAACTAAACACCAAAAACAACTATATAACAAGACTAACTACCAAATTTAACTTAATTTAATAGTAAGAGAACCATTTCATTTTTTTTATACAACTTGTTAGTATTTTGCAGGCAATTTGTCGGTTACTTCCCAACCGTTAACTTTCGGGTGCTTGATGAAAACAATTAAACGAACGAACTAACTCTGTAGTGAATCAGCGGTTTGAAACTATGTTGAGATGCAACTATAGAGCTATATATAGATATATTTGTATGGATTTTTTTTTATTCTGTGAACCAGTTTTTATTCTATGTTTTTTTTAGCTTAACCTAGTGTCACACTCAGCAAATAATCAAGTTTTCTGAGTGGTAGTGATGATCCCAATTTTTGAAACGAACATTTTATCTGTTCTGATTCAGAAAACAATATCTCGGAAATTGTGCCTTTATACCTACCTAGGGAAGCTAGTGTTTTACTTACTTACTTAACTTCACGCTTTATCCCTTGCGGGGTAGTCAGAGAACGGAGCGCCAATTGCTACGGTAGGCAGGATATTAATACTAGTATCTTTCTTACCATTCTGCTAGATACGAAATACAAGGTAAAGCTAACAAAAGTAAATAGTTGCACCTTTTTTAGAAATAAAAAAAGAATCCATATTTAATAGACATAATTAAGTTTGAGGTCGTCGTGGCGTAATCTGATTGTAACAACGATGGTCGTGGGTTCAATCCCCGATCATGGTAATGGTAATTTAATTTTTTTACATTTTTTGTCAGTATTCAGTTTTGTCACTCATCACGCGAAGTTTCGAAAGATTGATTAAAAACAGGGAACGGTACTAGATTCCCTCTACGCTACCATTGGGAAAATGTAAAGCTACTTAATTAATTAATAGTTTAAGTATAAAAATACCAGCAGCGTCACGATCTAATTATAATATTACAGAAACATCTTCACGCTGTATTATGCACTCAGCAAGGTAGGCAGAGGGAACCTAGTGCTAAGAGATTCTGATTCCCATTTTCCGCCGAATTTTTCGGAGCATTGTGTGTTGAGTGACGGAACTCATCGCCGGACTTTTCCCTCGGTGTCATGATAATCTTAAACACTCTAATTATTTTAACAGTTGGTATAATTAAGTTGTGATTGCTATTAAAAATTATATAGCTTATACAGCACTAATGTTCATTAAGATAATAACATGAATATATTAAAATGTTGTATGAACATTATATAAGTGAACCAGAAAACTATTGAAATGGAAAATATAGTGAGTTTAACAAAAAAAAAATATTGGAACATTTTCAAATGTACAGTATGTTGATATATATCTTATATCTAAGAGTAAGGGAATTAATTATTTCCATTTCTTCGCTTTGGGGAGAAGATAAAGTGTAGTGTAGGGACACTCGACACGCGAAATTTCTTAAGTACAGTTATAATACATATGTGGAAAACGGAGTCTGTACCAAGTTTTCTTTGCCTACCTTGTTATGTGCAATCAAGCTGAAAAAATAAATAATCGATTCCTTTCCGCCACCGGGGCAAGACAAGTTGAGTTTCACTATACAAATTGGAATGTCTCGAATACGGGAAAAAACGGAGAAAAAAGTGTTTTCTCACGTAAAGACTCCCCCCTAATTTGCTATGGGGGACGATGCATAAGGCTGATTTTTGGAAACAAAATAAAAGCAAATGCGACTATATAATTTTTAACAATTTAATTAAAATTTAAATAAAGAAAAGCCATCGTGCATTACTACTGTCAATGGACATTTTCTCTATAGAGCATTTATTGCTGCGTGCGCAGAATATCTGTGATTTATTACTGCACTGCTTGATAGGTGGAATTTACGTAATATCGAGAAATCTGAGAGTGTCAGCGTTATACATAAATGTGGAAACAAATTTTAGAGTTTAGAGAAATGGAGAATTAATTAGAGAGTTTTTAATTTTATTGAAAATCTAAAAAATATAAATTTTGAGATTTAATTTTTTTCTATTTTAGTCTTGGAAATAACTGCGTATTAACGACTATATACTGTTTTTGTATTATTTTTTTCTTCTTTTTTTTCAGCGCGTATCTGATAATTCTAAAGGCACTGACTTCTTTTTTTTGAAATGGACTTCGTTTTTCGAAAAGAAAAATTATTAAATCATTATATTTTTGTCCTGTGTTTGGCTTAGTGTATTTATTTGTCATCTCTTAATGTTACATTTTTTGGCTGGCGCCGACTTCAAATATAACTATCTTCTAAGTATCTTAACTTAGCTATATAAGTTAATTTCATTTATTATTTTTCAATTAACTTTTCTTTGATGTAATTAAAATTATAATACTCCACAATTTACGTTTTCATTTAGTTTGTATAATTAAGGAAAGAAAATATAGTTAAATTGAAGAATGGTAGCTTAATTTTTTTTTCTAAAAATTATTTATTTACATAAGCCCCTACATTAAAATAATTACGTACCCTGCAGCCCCCAGCCATCGATACACCAACCGATTAACAAACTCCAAAATTATTATATATTGAATTAGTCACGTCGTCTATTGAATTTAGACCCAGGCGGGGAATTTTGAAATGTAATTGAGGAAAGTCATCAAATATAGCCGCCGGCTGCGCGACCCCTACACGCGAGTGTTAGCGAGTGTTTGCTATTTAAAGTTATTACTCAAATATATTATAATAAAACTAAAATAAATTGTAATATACCAAATATATAGAAATATATTTGGTATATTATAAAGAGGCCGTCGTAGCGGCTGTGACCGTAACGCGACGATTGTGGGTTCCATCCCCACTCGGTGAAATGCATGATCATTTATAAATATTTCTTCGTTCTGGCACCAAATAAAAATCCCCGTGGTGATTTCCGTCACTCAACACGTAATACGTTCACTCTGTCTACCCTGCTATATAAAAAAATTAGCATAAATTAGATAATAAAGTGTCTTTATTTGAGGCCAGTAGCATTCCTTCTGGAATTAATTGTTTTTATTTTTCGTTCCAGTAACATAACAAAGCGCAATGTTGGGTGAAAGCGGGGCAACATGTTCGAATACCTTCGAAAGAATGTGTGAGAATGTGTGAGAATTTCAATCGTAATATTATTTCTCTGGATATAATAGTAAAATGTAGCATTATTTTATACTGGTACAGAAAAGAACTCATTTTAAGGTAAAATTAAGTTTATTAAATAATTGAAATTAGATTTTTTTAGCTTCACGCTTTATCCCGCAAATAGACAGATAAGGGGAGGGAACCTAATGTTAAGAAATTCTGTTTCCTATTCTCCGCTAAATTCTGAAGGCATTGCGTGTTTAGTCGTATATTGAATATATAATTTCTTTGAATGGGAATTGAAACTACAACCTTCTGCAGGTTGTATTTACAGTGACATATCCAGTGCCACGACTGACCTCGATTATAATTAGTTATTTAATGATTTTTACATCAACACCGATACTACCGATAACTATGGTCTGAGCATATCTCTTTAGCCTTGTATTCCACCTTCACCCCAATGATAGAAGAGATGAAAAATATTAAAAAAAAGCTAAATAAGAGCAAAAAATCGATTATATGTGAATCGGGACTCGACTACCGAGGATCTCGTACCATTTTCAGGATCGTAAGTCACCGGTAAATTCAGCTTTTAAAAGTTAAAAAAATAAGATTGATTGATATATTAATTGATTGATTAAATTAAATTTCATAACTGTTGGCCATCGGGAAGCTCATAATAGGTCTTTTTAACTCCTGCATAATTATCTAGTTCTAGTATTTCAATCAAATTCTCGTTCCTGATTTGTAGCCAAAGAAATAAAAATCGTAATTTTATAGTCGATAACAGCCGTTATTTAACCTTTCCTCAAAGAGTTGTTAGTGTGGAAAGCAATCCAAGGGATTTTTTTTTTATGGAAAAGGACAAGGCAAACGAGCGTTCGGGTCACCTGATGGTAAGTGATTACCGACGCCCACGGCCCCGTGAAACATCAGAGGAGCTACAGGTGCGTTGCCGGCCTTTAAGGTGGAGATAGACGCGCTTTTAGAAGGTACCCATATCATATGGACCTGGAAACACTGCCGCGGGTAGGCCACTCCACAGTTCTGTGGCGCGTGGAAGAAAGTTCCTACGAAACCGCACAGTAGTAGATTGCCACGTATCTAGGTGGTGTGGATGATATTTTAACTTGTGACGTAGTGTGCGATTAGAAAATTCGGCGGCAGGTAACAGGTCAAACAGTTCTTCAGACCACTCCCCATGTTAAATGCGGTAGAGAACGCACAGCGAGGAGACGTCTCTACGCAAAGCCAAAGTGTCACGCCTTTCACACATCATTGGGTCCCCAATGATTGGAATGGTTCTCCGTTTTATGCGATAGAATGGTTTAAGCTGATACTGGAGTGCACCGGCCCAGAGATGAGAACAGTAAAATCTTTAGGGGGCACTGATATTTTGGCTGTCGTAGTACTGCAGAGACCAAGTTTCAGATCCGTAAAGCAAAATAGGGAAGACAAGACATTTTATAAGCCTTGGTGTAAAAACACCAAAAACAAATTTCTCCTATCTTTCTTTATCTTATTGACCTTCTCAAACGCAAATCGTGAAATGGCGTCTTTTCGACGATTTCATTGATCTCCTTCTCGAAGCCTCTAGTGATACATAGTCTCTCTGTAAATACTAGATCCGAGTTATATGTAATTCTGAATATCATCACATTTAGCAATAATAGACCAACGTGATCTCGTGATAAATGGTATTGATTGACGAACAGATTGACAATAAAATAATCCTATAGTCTTCCGTTTTTTCTTTTAGGTTACGGAACCCAAAAAAATACAGACCCATACCAAATTGACAGCTATAAACGTCAAAATTACAATTTGACAAATTGTTTTCCAAATGAAATTTCGAACGAATTTAACGCCTGTTAACAATATTAATCCACCCTCAGCGTTTGTTAAACTTTGCGTAATAGGATAGGCAAGGGTGGATTTGTAGTAGCAGTGGTCATTTCGTAATTTCCTTTTGTACCTACATAAACAAGTAAAGTAACAAGCATAAGGAAAAAAAAAACTTGTAATTTTAATGTAGTGTATTTTTTTTATCTCTCCGCCCGAATTTAAGGTAAACCTTCAAAGAGCTGGGAAAAAAATATATTTTTTTTAACCTCACTATGTATCGCGCACATATCTGGGCAGGCAGAGGGAACCTAGAAATCTAATATTAAGACACTTCCGTTCCCCTGTTTTTAATATATCTAATATATCGTATAATACACATTTCAATCATTTTACTATTACTTAGCGAGTCACGTATACGTGGATACGTAAAAAAGATATAAAAGCAACGAAATGTAACGTATTATCTTATATTTGTGGTTGATGGTTTTACATTGTATTATGTTTACAATAAATAAACTTTAAAATATACTTGTATAAAATTTTATTAAAGGTTTCCACTTAGACAAATGATTTTTTTCTCTTTAGTGAATTTTTGTATAATAATGCTTATTAAAATTGTTAAAGAGGCCATCGTGTCGCAGCAACTGACAAAAAAAAATTTCGGTTCCATTTAGAGTTAATTCATTATTGTCAGGAAGGAAAGATCACTCCGATATCAACTTTCAATCCTTAGAAAAGAGTTTGAACACGACGAGTTATTTGCCTTGGTTAAAAAGCAATCTAAATGAAAATCTAAATAATATTATGACTGAGAGCACAAGCTGTAAGCAATGCTGCACTTCAGTGCAGTTTGTAAGTATATTTGCATCATTTTTTAAATGTATCTAGAAGCATTAGTTTAGGTTTCAACTTTTAAAATAGTTATTCTTTAACATTTTTAAAGTGTTATTCCACACTTGAGATAGAAAAATACTTATTAAGAAAACGTATAAAAACTAGAACTTAGCGGAATTTCAACATCGTGGCCACTTAACTTTTAACTCTTTGACTCTTGAACTTTCCAAAGAGCCACCAGATCCCGCTTCGTTCAATTTTTTATACGTTTTCCTTTATAAATGTTATTGTAGAGAGCCTAGTGCTAAGACACCTCCGATCCTCGCTATCCGCCGTCCATAATTCTGGAGGCGTTACATATTGAATGGTGGATCTACCGAAACGCTTGGCCTTGTCACCAGATTTAAGAAATGAAAATAATAAATAGGTCAATTCTCTCGAGCGAAAATCAGACTCACAACTAGTCGCGTTTACCACATACTTTTATGCCCATTTTTTACTTACGCCTAGAATTATTAAAATTAAAATTCATTATAAGCACTTTTGCATCGTCGAATGAACATATACAAAAAAAAAGCTACCACAGGTTCGGAAGGCAGTTCTGCTGAGAAGCAATTGGCAATTCTAATAAACACAGAGAAAAAGATTATAACGTGATAATTAATAACATAAATGCACTTCCATAATTTACACTCAATGCGCCTACAGACTATAAATTCAGTAGACATTAACTGCAGCTACTTAATTAGATACTACCGACTGCTGCGAGGGCAAGATGATTTGTCAAAGATTAAATATAAAATAAAACTGGCAGACAATGAAGCCTATCGTGGCGTAGAAGCACAAAATTTGACTGTAAACGTGACTGGTTGTGAATTTCAATTCTCACTAGAGGACATGAAGTACTTAATATTTTCATTACCTCACTCGGATGTTAAGGCCAAAGCGCGGCGTTGAGTCCCGCCACTTAAAACTCAATTTCTCCAGAATTCGGCAGAAAATGGGGAACGGAGTGTATTTGAAGCTTTAAAAAAAGCAACAGTTGATAGAAATATTTTAGTATTGAAATACTTCGATCTGCACTGTCGTCACCTCATTTTATAATTTAATCTTGGTACCTATATAGTTTAAAAGTCGGTTTCGACCGCGAGTGGAGCGTGCTCATTAACGTAGTCCACGTTGAACTCGCAATACCAATAGTCGGACAGTAAGGACTAAGCGAGAAGAAAGAATCGAAATGAATTCGTTCAGATCAAAGAAGCGGAGTAAAAAACCACGGAAATGTATATTTTATTTCTCTTTTGCGGTGGAAATTAAGATTTATGCAGGTCACACGTATATTAATAAAAGATCATTGAAATTATGATGTAAACTAGAAACGTTACAAATTGTCTTTTTTAGTTTCACACTGTATCCCGATTATAGCAGGGATCCTGGGAAGCTATTGGTAAGACATTCTCTTTTCTCCGTTCCCCATTTTTCGCTAAATTATGAAGGTATTGAATATTGAGTAAAAATATAAAGAAAATCTACATATAAAAATAACATTCTCACACAAACACAATTAGTACGTCGGAAAGTTAAAATTTATTTTATGTTATTGTTGTCTTGTTTCCAATATGCGCGTAATAAGGTAAAATTTATTTATGACTTGCTCAGTTTTATGGCGCTTGGGAGTTCAATTGTTATACAAATTGTACCAATAAGATATTTTGTTGGTTAACTTTGAAAATATAGCTTGGTTATATTATTTTCATTAAATAAACGTAGATTTAGATTTACTTGAAAATCGAAAATGTAATCACAATAAACGTTTATATGTTTTTTCTTTCTTTGAGGTTTATCTAATGCTTATTTACTTATTTGTACAATTCACTAATAATTCAATTGATTATTTTTTTCTCAGCTTCAGCTTCACTATCCCGCTACTAGCAGGGTAAGCAGAGAGAATCGAGTGTTAAAACACTTTGTGACCATTATTTTTATCCATCGATTTTCGCCCAATTTTCAAGGCATTACGCATTTGAGTGCCGAAATTCAACACCGCGCTTTACCTTTTTATCAGAGTAAAGAAATAAAAGTATTTAATATTTCATTCCCCCGAGCGAGAATCCAACCCATAATCGTCACATTTACAGTCATTCGCTTGTGCCACTACGCTAGGACAGCCTCAATATATTTCAATTTTGTATTCAAAGATATTCCTCTTCCTTTTATCTGGCCGATACAAAATCGCGACTCTAGGTAAGAAGTGATATTAAATACGAAATTATTTGATTCGAAATCGATCCAATAAATTATTTTCACTTGTAAAGCGTAAGTGAAATACGAAATGTTGCGTTAAGTTTCGCCGCTCAACACGTAATAATTTGAATTCAGTCGGAGAACAAAGAACCTTTTTTGTTCCTTTATACAGGTTGAAGCTGATTAAAGGAAAAAAAAGAGTAAGTCGTCACTAGATAAAAAAATAATTATACACAATATAATATTCTTTGACAACTACTCTCAAGACAAGTGATGGTAATATTTTGTTCCAAGTAGACGACAACAGACAGAGATTAGTTGGTGTATTGTTATGTTAATTATGAATTAGTTATTACTTACGAAATACGTCTAAGATGTTTATATTATAATTTATGAATTAAACTTGCTATTCTTCAGATCTTCTTTCAGACAGAAAAGGAAAATATATAGAAATGCATGAAAATATAAACCTAGTGGGACTCGAATCCGCACCTCTTTATTGTTATAAAGTAATTTTATTTTTTAATTAACTAAGGTTACGTAATTTTGTATAAACATTTTGTAGTTAAAACAGTTTAAAAAAGAGGACAAACAGGTGTCCAATATACGGGAGTAAACGCTCACGAAGTTAAGAGCGCTAAAGTAGACTTCCAGTGTAAATCAAAGTATAAAAAAAAAAAATAATATTTTCATTCCCTCGCTCTGGTAACAAGGCAAACACGGCGTTGAGTTTCGCCATATATATTTAATATATTATTATTCAGTTTCACGCTGTATTCCGCTTGTAGGTCTTTGTAGTTGTAGGAAGCCTAGTGTTAGAACATTTCGCTCCTCATTTTCCGCCGTATTCTGGAGTGTTATGTATCAGAACTCAACGCCGCGCTTTGCCTCGACATCAGAGTCAAAAAATTAAAATAATAAAAAAATAATGTCTTCGAGTGGGAAGTCAACTATTAAATGTCATATAAACGTACACTAATCACTTTCATTCAAATATTTCTCTTATTATTAAGTAAGCCGCAACGTAACAGTAGGTTTATAGATATTTTTAACCTCACATAATTTTTCACGCAGAGGAAGCACAGTGTCAATACACTCTGTTGTCTCTGAATCTCTCTGAATCTGAATACAAGACAATTGAGTGTTGAGGTGAAAGATAACGCCGCACTTTATCTAACTCATTTAGATAATAAGATCTATAGATACTAAGACACTTATAGTAGATAAAATAAACAAAAGTATTCTTATTCTATATTAATATTTGAATTGTGCATCTGTTTTATAGTCATGATGTACCCGCCATGTAACTTAATTACACTACAGGGTATGCTTTCATTACAAAGTAATAGCATGATTATAGCGATACACAGGACCTTACTTTACTTTACTTAGATTAAATTTCTTACATTTTTAATACGATATAAAATGTATTTAGGTTCACCCTGTATTTTGTATGTAGCAAAGTAGACAGAGGAAATCTGGGAACCTAGTGTTATTACACTCTGTTCCCGTTAAGACACTTGCGTTGCTTATGCATAGTTTATACTGCACTCCTACTTTCACTACAAATAAAGGAAAAATTGATAAGGAAGGATTTTCGCTATTATTACACATTTCAAATATTAAATAAGTTTAATTTAAACCTTACAATTGTAGTTCATTTAATAAAAAAACTCGACTGATAAAACACGCTCTAAAAATAACAAAACACGATAATATTCTCTATTAATCTGGTTCACGCTGTGTCCCGCACACAGCAGGATATAATAATAATAATATAATAATAATCCTTTATTTTCATCTTATAAAGCTTGGTCATAATAGATGAACATTTGACAAAGAAACCAGAAGTGGATGGCACCTATTGGTAGAACCTAGTGTAAGACACTCTGTTCCCCACTTTCCTCCGAGATCTGGAGGCATTGCGTGTTGAGTGGTGGAACTCAACACCACGCTTTGCCTCATCACCAGAGCGAAGAAATGAAAATATAAATGTAAATAAATATTTACATTTATATTTTCGGGGATCGAATTCACAACCAGGAGATTTTACAGTTACACTTTGTGGCCCTGGCTGCGTCAAGACTGGCCTTTACCTTTATTTTTTGAACTATAAAAATAAATCAGCTTTACGCTGTATCCCGCAACCAGTAAGCAGAGGGAAACTAGTGTAAAAATACTCCGTTCTCCACTTTCTGCCGAATCAAAATCTTGCGTATTGTGTTATTTTATTATTATAATAAATCTGTTTTGCTACAGTAGGTAGCATACGACCCACGGCTATCCTTTGAACGTAACTCTCATATCATATCAGTATGACATATAAAAATACTTTTAAATATATAATGTCTAAGTAAGTTGCTTATTTAATAGTGGGTAAATTTTTAATAGTTTGTACATTATAATTTCGGCAGAGACTTTTTTCTTGTTTAGTACTTTTTAGAGCATGATTTGGTAGTCGAATTGTAGTTTATAATTTTTTTTTTAATTAACTTGTTTTGTTAGTAGTTTAGAAGTGATTTCATAAATTCTGACCATTATCAGGTGATTGCATCAAGCAAAGCCTTGAGCAAGAGCTAATAATGTTTACATATTTGAAATGTGGTAAGAAAGCTCTATCATACCCCACACAATACCGTTAAAACTTTTTTAGTACTTTAATTTAAGTCACCTCCCTAGAAGGCGTTATAGTCAATTTATAATCTGAAACCACAAATTATGGCTTTGTTATTCATACAAACATCATACAACAATATGAAAAACCGTACGTACAATATGAAAAACCGTACGTACGGACGTAAAAATGTTGGTATTTTGCCTAGTTGTGATAGATAGAACTCTTGGTGTGCGAGTCCTACTCGCAATTGGCCAATTTTTTTTAATATAAAAAGTAAGCTATCAACCAAAAACTTCACTTTTAGTGCTTGAACAATAACCATGCAATTTATATAATATAATATTAATTATAAAAATATGTATTAATTACTTTAATGGACCATGTCAAATGTTGGTGTACTCAATTTTTAAACTTTGTTCAAAATTTTATAGCCATCGCTTCACTACAAATGTTTTTATACGGTACAGAGTAGAAGACATTATTGTAAGTAGTTTCTTGGTAATTTTGAATAAAATGAAACGTAATAAAATAGTAATCGATAATTTATCTGGGGTCGTGGTGGTGGAATGGATTAGCGTCTAAGTTTGAGTGCAATGGTAGTGGATTCGATTCTAATTCGATGCATTTAATAATTAACATGTTTAATACCGCCATTTAACACGCAATACTTCGCATTCACGTGGATATTTTCATTACGTTCTGGAGAGTAAATTTTCACTTTGTAAATTCAGTAGGTAGTCTGTGCGACTAATTTAATTATTGTAACCACAACCTATCTACTCACTTAACGTGGAATTTTCAATGCCTTTTCAATTATGCAATGCATTTGGTAATAAAGGTACCTACTACCGATAGATTTCAAAGATAAGAATATATGTCATTTATATTTCTCGAAGGACAACTAATTTTCGTAAGGAACATAGTATTTTAACACTAGGTTCCCTCTACGTACCCTGCTATATACGGGATAAAGAGTGAAGTTACAAAAAAGTATATTTAATTATTATTTTACAATATTTTGTGTTATAACTGCTTAATTTGCTCTGTGCAGGTAGTTATTATCACCATCTAACAGTCGTGTGGGGTCTTTAGAGACCTCAAAAATAAACATCTATAATAACATTAATTATTAACATTATTTTGAGGTATCTCTGTACTCTTTTAGCTTCGGGCTGTATTCCTCACATAGCAGGAATCTCACCGTAAACAGACGGAATCTGGAAACCAATTATTAAGATGTGCAAAGATATTCTAGAAATTTTTGAACGGCGGAACTCGACGCCGTGCTTTGTCTCGTTACTAGAGCGAGGTAATTAATGTGACATCGGGCGCATTTATGGAAGTCGATCTGCAGCTTGCTAACTGGATGCATCATCAAGGTCTTTGTCGACTGAAACACTAGTGTCCCCCAAGGCTGTGTTGTCCCTCATGTTGTTTCTTCTGCATAGTGATGATATATTACAGAATCCTACCACATATTGCTATTCAGACCATAGCACAGTAGACGCTATATATTTCAGGTGTGCAGGTTTTTGGAAAAACGAGGAGCAGTGCTGAGATAAACTTAGATCTTCTATTCCTCGGAAACATTTCTTTGTGAGATGAAAGGTTGCGCGTTAACCACCAAGAAAACATATTTATTGTGCTACCAATTTTTGAGAAACCTTCTCTTAAAGCCGGTGTGGCTTTAAGCGTTAGCATATTGGTTTAATGTTTCGAGTGACTGCGAGTATCGCGATCATCTGGAAGGCAAGGTCAAGTTGGCATGAAACTGGGGTTCGTCGGCACAGCGAGTCATAACTTTACGCTAAAACACCAAATGGTACTGTGTAGTGCCCAGGTTCGGCCCTATATGAAGTATTCTCATCCCAAGGCTGGTGCACCTCAGTATCAGTAAGAACTACTTGTTCGCATACCACATAGCATATTTCGAATCGGTGGGGGTTCAATAATCTAAAACGCTCAAAATCTTTGGCTTTGAAAAGACTTAGCTTTCACCGTACCAAAGTTAATTTATTTCTAACCAGTAGTTACATGATTCGCGATGAACAAACTAACCGACACCCCGTCATACAAAAAATTTGCTGAGTGGTTTTTAGTTTGACAAATTCATGTGATTTTATGTTTTTCATGTGCAAAATTGAATATTTAAATCCTTTTATTGTACTATACTCTTTATCGCATTTTGTAAAAGTAGTAAATAAACATATTTATAAAATAATTCACAATAGATAAATTAATTTCTAATACAGATTTCTCCAGTCCAGTCTATAGGGACTCTGTGAAAGAAAGTAAAGTTTATGCATCCCTTATTGCAGGAGTAATGTTTAGAATATCAAATTTGTATTAGATTGGAAAAATAGTGTTAAGGCATTGCATTTGGAGTCAAGTTGAAGAAATCAACGCTGGCCTTGGTGCCAGAGCGAAGAAATGAGAATATTAATAAATAATAATTCGTTTCCTCAAGTGGGGGTCGAAGCCACAACGTCACGTTACAGTGTGACTGTAACGTGACCCCTGGGCTCCTGCCTCATATAAAATAGTTAAATATTATAAATAAAAATGTAAGTAGTAATATTTTTAACTAGTATATAATATAGTTAATAGATGTTATAACTTATACTAACAAAAAAACACTATTAGTCAAATTTAAAAAAAACATCCTGTTTCAAAATTCATGTGAAGATCCCATCTAAGGTAGCAGCTACATCCTAAGAAATTTATATACAAAATTTTAGCCTACCAGCACTTGTAGTAACGATGTTTCATATACACTATCAACTATCATCAATACAACTCAATCCAAAATCGAGGAGGAGTCGAATATTCTCGTCTTAGCGACTATCTACGTCCTATAAATAACGCCTGTGCAAAATTTGAGATTCCTAGCACTGGTAGTTTCTGAGATTTCGTGATGAAGACCTTTCGATTTTATATATATAGATTTGAAACCAACAAGAGACAAAAGATATATAACCAACTAACAAGCATAAAAATATATATGTATATAGTTTCTATATCTAAAAGTGACCCTAGTCATTGTCTTGAACAAGATCAGTACATATAGATTTCGTATTTCTTGGATTAAAATTTTCTCATAGGTGTCAACTGAGTTTTATTAGTAGACATGAATTAAAAAGGAGGCATTATTCATAGTATATACTACTTCAAATCGTAATATGGTTACGTGATTGCCATCCTTACCACGTGTGGTAGAGTCACGTCGCCAGCAATGGCAACACGCATAGGCAGACTCGATCGGATCATAACCACCCCCGGCATTTAAAACCGGCGTGAAGTAGTGGCTTTATGCCACTGCGTTTCGCATCAGGTAATGCCGGGCCCCGGCGCCCAACCAATCTTAAAGGCCGGCAACGCACCTGTAGCTCCTCTGGGGTTGCACGGGGTCGTGGGCGGCGGTAGTCACTTACCATCAGGTGACCCGCACGCTCGTTTGCCGTGTCTTTTCCATAAAAAAAAAAATACCAACACAAGTTATTTAAACAATGTTTTCAAGAATTTTTCAGCTGCATATTTTTGGCTTCACAGCATCTTTTCTTTATAAGAACATTCAGGGCCCCAAAATTGTGAAAAGTAAATATATGGCCAGCGAGCAGAGGCGAGAAACTTGTGCTATCAAATTTGATGTTACTGTTGAATTAACTTGTTTATGACAATCATCTTCCTCTTATTCTAGTTTAGACTCCGTGTCGTATTCGCTCACTTCATCTGAATAATCCATATTTTCCTCATAATCGTCTTTACCACTAACTATCTCTTCTTTTATTCTTCTAATCATCTACGTTCCTTTTTGTCTATCATTCCTTTTTCTTCCACAATAAAAGTTGTAAAACAAAAAAAACCGTAAATAAATACTCTACAATCAAAAAAAAATAAAAGTTTACTTACGCCAATCGTCGTGTAGGGTCCATGAGAGCTTTGCGCAGAAACACATTTATGTACCCCACTGCTCGCGCGCGCATCCTACATTTCGATGATGGATAAGGAACCTATGTGATGGTTTAAGGGTTAACCTATTGTATAGCTTATATTATTTCTAGCATACATTTTAAAGCCAGCGGCATTGCGTTTGGATTTAAATGCGACAGTCTTTGGTTCGATTTAAACTCAAGGAGTGCAATATTTTCATTTCCTCGTTCTCTATGATATTAAGACAAAACGCGGCGGCGACTTCCCATCACTTCGTAAACAATGTCTCAAAAATTGGGCAGAAAGTGGGGAGCGTAGTGTCGTAACACCAGGTTCTCTCTACCTACCCTGCTATAAGGTAAAAAAAATAAATTTCTAAACCTAAAAAGAATGTTGAATTGACTATGACATAATTACTCCTCATTGTCTATGTTTCAATTCGATCGTTGGATACTTATGTTTAAAATTAAAATATCCTTTGTCTAACTTTATTGCAAGTAAAAATATACCTTATTTCTTTAGTACAAGTCAAAAATTTTATTGAATAAAGTTGATTTGATATAACATGGCAATGAAAAAGCGAGTCCAGCAGAAAACGTAATTAATTCGATTGATTAAAAGTTTTAAGCTTACAATTAACCATAAAGAGAATTGATTTTTTTTTTCTTATTCCAAATGTTATATTTTGTTAAGTGAACTTTAGGTCTATTATTGATTAAGGTCTAAGTTTGTTTTTTTATAGATACATAGTACTCATATACATATTACTAATCATTTAAAAAAAAAGTTGGTTTTTTGCGTTCTCACCTAATTGCTATTTTATTTTTTCAATATGTTATTTTAACATTAAGATACAATTAATGTGTATTACAATAGTTATATTTAGGCCAGTCGCGGCGTGGGCCCAAAATTCGATTCCCACTCTTGGAGATGAAATATTTACTTAAATTTATATTTCTATTTCTTCGCTCTGAGGACAAGCGCGGCGTTGAGTTATGCCACTCAACACGCAATGCCTCCAGAAATCAGCAGAAAGTGAGGAACGGAATATCTTAACACTAGGTTCCCTCTACCTACCCTGCTGTGTGAGGGATGTAGCGTGAAGCTAATTTAATTTTTTTTAATATGTATCAAAATTATCAATCAAATTTTAAACAAGATAAGAATGCACTAAGTTAGCAAACTAACACTATGATATCCAATTCTAACATGTAGAAAATGGTTAATTCACAAAAAATATCGTATTTACGGAAAAGCCAACGTATAACATTAAAGAGTTATAGAGCAGGCGTGGAAACATAAATATGTCAGTGGAAGAAAAAACAAGAATTAATAGCGATTTCACGTGTTTTTTGTTCTGCTATAAAAACTATATTACTTTTGTACTGTATGAATGTATTATTAATTAGAGTAGCTTCATTTATTGTGTTTTGATATTGTTAGTGTTTTTGTAATTGTTCAACGGTAGGTAGTCGAAATTTGATCAAAATGTTGACCACCTACCGTTGTGTGACTGTAAATGGGACTGGTTGGTGGTTCGATTCCCACTCGAGGAAATGAAATATTTATTTATTTTTTGATTTAAATTTTTTCGTTCTGATGTCCAGGTCCGCCACTCAACACGCAATGCGTCAAAACATCGGGGGAAAGTGGGAAACGGAATGTCTTAACACTAGGTTCCCTCTTCCTTCTCTGCTGTATGCGAGATATAACGTGAAGCTGATTTATTTCTTTGTTTAGATTTATGTACTCCACTAACACATACAATAACGCTATCTGAGTTTCAAGCGAGAGTTAGAGATAAAAATGGAAACAAAAATCAGCTTACAGCAATTTTCCGTATAAAAGAAAAAAATATATAATACACTTCATTTCGTACTCTGTCTTAATAGAGAAAAAAAAATATTTTCCCCCTCTTTGTGATAGAACACGCAATCACTTTACCCTCTTCCCCATAATGGCCTTATAATATTTTTACCTTAGGCCTATAATATTTTTTCTAAAAATGTGATCACTTCTGACTGCAATTAGGAGAGTTCGTATATGAAAGTACCTATTGTCCATCCTGTGGCGTAAACAGAACTGACCGGCTATTGTTATGGAAATAGGTAACTGGCGTAACTATCTACGTTTCACTCGTATCTTAAAGTTTAGATGTTAGTTAGTGACTGATTGGTTCTTACGTTTTAAGCTTTACGTTATGGGTTCAATTCCAAATATATGTATTCCAAACATATTTTCTAATAAATAAAACTGTAAGGTGAACAATATACTTAAACGTCAACACACAGAAAGTGAGCGCTAACGAAGGAAATTTAGCAAATATAGACCTAAGGTAAATAAGACTTAGAAGCTTTTTTTTATATAAAAGACACGGCAAACGAGCGTGCGGGTCATCTGATGGTAAGTGACTACCGCCGCCCACGGACCCGTGCAACCCCAGAGGCGCTACAAGTGCATTGCCGGCCTTTAAGGTGGATTGGGCTCCGGAGCCCGGCATTACCTGATGCAAAACGCAGTGGCAAAGCCACTACTTCACGCCGGTTTTAAATGCCGGGGGTGGTAATGATCCGGTCGAGTCTGCCCATGCGTGTTGCCATTGCTGGCGACGTAACTCTACCACACGTGCTTTAGTCGCCTCTTACGACACCACCAATACCAGGATGATCCTATTCTAGGCCGGGATCACACGGCCTAAGATTTGTTTTTAAATTAGAAACGTGTATTATTGTAATTTATAAAACACGCTGTACTCCGCACACAGTAAATCTAGTATTTAGTTTTCCAATTTTCCGCTGAATTCTGGAAGTATTCCGCGTTGAGAGGTGAAATTCAACGTCGTGCTTCGTCTCAACACCAAAGCAAAGAATTGAAAATATAAATATTTAATTTCTTCAAGGATCGAACTCACAACTAGTCGCGTTCATACATTGCGCCCCTACGCCCGCCACGACTGGCCTCACAGTATAATACTGTATAATATAACGTTATAATTTAATACTGAAAAACTCATTTAAAACACAAAATACAAAATCAAATGTATATTCACAAACACTATAATAATAAATGCATATAAACGATAGTTTACGTAAATGAAAGCACTATGACTATGGACGGTAGCGACAAATAAGCTTACGGCCAAGCTGGGGATACCGTTTGTCATACAATTAGGTACCAGCGTGCTCGCAACCATGTTAGCTTCCGTTTTGATATAGATTCTACTACTGGATGTGTCTTATTGTTTTTTTGTTAATATATTTATTGGAGGCCAGTCGTGGCGCACAAAGTGTGACTGTAAAACCGACTGGTTGTGGGTTTGATCCCCACTCGAGGAGATGAAATATTTACTTAAATTTATATTTCCATTACTTCGCTCTGGTGTCGATTCAAAGCGCGACGTTGAGTTCTGCCACTCAACACGCAATGCCTCCAGAGTTCGGCAGAGAGTGGGGAACGGACTATTTTAACACTAGTCTCCCTCTGCCTACCTTGCTATGTGCGGGATACAGCGTGAAGCTGATTTTATTATTTTTTTTATTATTTTTTTGTTTGTATTTAAATTGTTTGTATTTAAAATGTACATTTTAAAAAAAGTTAGCTTCACTCTGTATGCCGTACATAGAATACATAAGCAGAGGGAATCTAATATTAAGACACCCCGTTCTACACTTTCCGTCGAATTCTGCAAGCTTTTGAGTTTTGTGTGCCGGAACTCTTCGTCGCGCTTTGTCTTGACACCAGAGCGAAATAATAATAAAGTAGTCTTATTGCACACTTAGGTAAGAAAAAATATTTATAGGCGCGGGTTCGTGTTATAGAAATATAAATTTAAATAAATATTTCAATTCTTCGAGTGGGGATCGAACCCACAACTAGTTGATTTTGCAGTCACACTTTGTGCCCCTGCGCCACAACCTCAATGTAAAACTGTAAAAGATACTTATTTCAATATTTAAATAGAAAGTTATGAATATATTGAAGACACGTCTGTAGAAAGCATATCCGTGTAAAGTATTCCCATAAAGTTTCTCAGCTTAGTTCTCATACTAAAAACCAAGTTGTAAAATATTTTTACGGAGTGAAAATTAAGTTTTAAAATGCTTTTGTGAAACGAAACGGTATTTTAACGCTAGCATAATTATCGTAGCAGTAACTGCTCTTTGTGCCGAAAATCAAACGAGGCTTAATTTTTCAGCTTCACGGGGAATAGAGAAAAATCTAAGCTTTCGACTTTTAAATAAATATGAGCGTAGGGTTACATGTGAGCAAATGTAAATGCGACAGGTTGCGGGTTCGATTCCTACTCGCGTCGAGGACTTAATGACAAATTCAGATTCAATGTGAAACTCATTCAGCGGTAATAGTAGTAAAATAATAGTCTTTATAAAATAAGTTATAAGCGAAGTTGTAGACGTTGTGCATGTGCGTGGCATGAAGCTTAAGCTTAAGTCCTGTCATATAAGTTATAATTTAAAGGATCTTGAAATACTCGTGTAGTGAATATTTTTATATGGCTTACTAATAACCTCTAAATAGTTGCTAAGGTTAAAGATACTAAGATCTATATATCCCTGGCTCCATCATCACACCAGATCGTTGATATGCAAAACCCATTGTCATGTTTTATTTTACTGGTAGTTATGGAGTAATGAAATAGTTTCCAGATTTCCTCGGCCTAGTTTTTTATGTACGGAATACAAAGTTCACCACGAGGCTACCGTGGCACAATGGGAAAGTATATGACAGTTCGATTCCCACTCGGGAGAGTAACATATAAATTAATTTCATCTTTCCATTGTCCGTCTAGAACTATAAAGGGAACCTATTCATAGGAATAACAATTAGCAGGGAGGGGGTTTCGCGGGTTTCTTTCCGTCTACCAGGTTGTATCTCATAAATTGTGGTAGCTAGATAGTTAATTTTTTCACATATAATGTATTTCTATAATAAAAATTGAATAAAATAAATATTTAAGGAGGATTCTGTACAACCAACGTGATTTTCTTATCGTGCGAGTGCGCGGGTCTATCTTCCACTTGGCCGGTGTTTTGTTTACATGAAAACATTATATTTAAAAGTAATTATATCTATATATTTAACAAATACTTATTCTATTACATTTTAAGATATATTCGAAAGCTATCGCAGCGTCGAAGTGTAATACAAACTTGCTTGTTGCTTTGTGAAACCGTACACAGCGCTGAGAACTTAGTATACTCACGCGAGTGTAGAAGTAAAACCAAGTAAAGTTGTCACCACCGAAGTCCGTCGCAAGTCTCTTCAAACAGTGTTTGTTATTTTGGATTATTTGTAAATAGATTTTAAGAACTAAATGTATCTTTAGACAGAATTCACAGTAAAAATAAAGATCTGTACTTCTATACTATATACTAATATAATAGTATATTACTATATATTAATATAATAATTTACTATGTATTATTATGTTAAATAGATAGCTGGTAGCTTGACGAAGCGTGCGATTGTCAGCGATATAGATTGTGCGTTCGATTCTCAGTCAAGGAAATGAAAGATTTGATGAGGCGGGACGTTGAATTTTGCCAATCGACTCTATATTCGATATCGATTTTTTAAAAAAAAGGATTTGTTACATATTTGTCCTTGCTTAATGATGAAAAAAGGGCGTTATGAAAAAAAAGTATAGAAAGAAAATCGATTTACACAGTTAACTACAAGCAAAATATTTTATTGTAGTACTTTTCGCCTTTGGTTTCCTTCAGTTTCGAAAAAAAACAATCTGTTCAATATTAAAAATAAAACATGAAAATACTAATTACAGAATAACAAAAAATTGTATTGCTCACTTGCAACTAATATAACTTTAAAAAACATTGTAGAAATATAAACTTTCTGATAGCTTTCAATCATCACCAAGCGTTCTGACCACTAGGCAATCCATTCTAGCAAGGTAGTCAGAGCGTATAGTCCAGTCCAGGTTTCCAGGAGGCGCGGCTTCGAGTCCCATTACGTTCAAATTTTTATATATTTTCCCAATGAGTATTTTTCATTCCTAAGTGTAGAATAATACTCTAAAAATGTTTAAAAATAGCTCTCAACCAGTCGCTCACTATTTGGATTCAATGTATTTATACAATTTAAGTCTTACTCTAAATCTATCTCACAACTGTTTAATATAACAAGTAGCTGGTGTATCCATAGTGCATAAATTATGTGTAAATATCAGTTTACTATAACAACGTATAAAATAAATAAAATTACATAAGGTAAAATTACCTACGTGGGGCCTGAGAGACCGCATAAGAATTTCAAAACGTAATTATTCACTAAATGATGTGACGATAACACGGCCCATTCCGATATCAACGTAGGCACTAATCATGCAGCTATCTGTAAGTGGGGATTGCTATTTTTGTTGAGAATAGGGTAAGAAGTTAAGTACCTGCGGAGACATGTTAGTAACTCTTTACCCGGTAAAAGCAGATTGAGGCTAGTTTTAAGGCACTCCATCCCATCTGAAATCGAATTTAGATCTACATGATGTCATTAAAAATATAAATTCTATGATACAACAAATATAGCTTATATAACCTTTAACAGATTACGTCAAAACACAATAAAAAAATCTAAACTAACAAGCCTCAACCGTATTTTAGTCATTCTTTTATTATTTGTATATAAAAACAACAGTAAAACATCAATTTAAAAATTCATCATATTTTAATTGAATAAGCTTTTATGTAATCTGGTATGAAAGGATTAATGCCTGGCTTTCAATGTTCCACAAATAGTAACTATAGAGCTTACTGACGTATTTTGTACGTATTGTGAAATTTCATTTTACATCAATCAGTTGCAAAAGGAATACGAGTGTATATTTTTTTGACTTGTGTTAAGACACTCCACTCGATGGTAGGTAATTTTCCGCATAAATTCTAAGCCCGCGGAATATCAGTATAGAAAGTTGCCTATATCTCCATCAAAGAAAACCTTTGTGTTCCAGTGAAAGTTCCAAAAAAATCTATCGGGCTATTTCTGAGATTAGTCCGAATAACACAACAGAGAGATAAAGAATTTAGGTAACGTAATTTAGTCATAATATGCCAAATTGGAAAAAAATAATCTATTTTTTTTCCAATTCTAATTAATCATTGCAAGATACTATAATACGATCTTCAAACAGATTTATTCAATTTAGTAAGTAATTGAAGTGGACTGACATTAGGACATAGTAAGTAACTTGATGCAAGATCGGTCAAATTTGATCAACAGTTGACCCATGCATGCAATACAATTATTGAGTGATAAAAGCCAGGGAACGGGCGATTTTAATATATAGACTTAGAAATATATCTATATGAGAGTGGTCTTAAAAGCTTACAACCTCTACGCGAATCGTCGTGCTCGTGGAAAAACGAGCCATATTTGATAGAAAAAGAAAATCTTGTTTACACCAGACCAGCCTCACACTATAGCGGCTGCCAGGACAAAATTCAAACAAATTACGGCTTGAACTGCTCTCTCTCTCTCTCTATCTTGTATTATTCACTAGATTTAGCCTTAGCTTTGTTTCTTACATTTACAGGTCAAATTCTGTCACTCCTTACGTAATCCAAAATTAAGCAAAAAATTTAAAGCGGAATGTAGTCACACTAAGCTGTAAATATCTATACATATAAATTATGTACTAAAAATTGTGGTAAGTATTATCAACATCATCAGCGGTGAGAGCGTGTGCAAATCATTGCACGTTCTAAGAAACGTGACTACTTATAGTCTATTCAGGGAGTCACGGGATAAAAGGTAAACAAACCAGAAAGAGGTCACGATTGATGGTGCTAATATATATTTTTATAAAAAACCTATGGAAGTAATTCGCTGATAGAATTGTAAATAAAACTGTTAACTGATATCTTTAGAACTTATGAAAACATTTCAGATTTGTTAAAAATCAAATATTAAAAGTGTCTTATATAAATTTATTTTTGAATAATTAAATATAAAATATTTTATATGTAAATAAATCCAATAGGCACTATATTTCCAAATTTTTAACACATTTTAATACTAATAAATTATAGAGCATAGCTGTGAACCGACTGGTTGTGGGTTCGATCCCCACTCGAGGAGATTAAATATTTACTTAAATTTATATTTCCATTTCTTCGTTTTGGTGTCGAGGCAAAGCGCGGCGTTGAGTTCTGCCACTCAACACGCAATGCCTCCGGAATTCGGCAGAAAGTAAGGAACGGAGTGTCTTTCACTACATTCCCTCTGCCTACCCTGCAGTGTGCGGGATACAGCGTGAAGCTGAAACCGTTGCCAGATATTTTTGTTTAGTCCTTTTTAATATGTTCTTACATTAATTTTTTTAATAGAGTCTTGTTTTATTAGGCTTTTTGATGATTTTATTTTTGTTATATTGATATTAAGCGGTTAAAACATGAGTAAGCCTTAACCAAGCAACGATTGCGCTTTTCTCCGTCAAAGTATTAGAAAGAAATCTGCTATAAAGACAAGGTCAATATTGATAACGTGTTCTTAAACCTGAAATAAACTAGGCCAGAGAATTCGTATACGTACAAATGTGATATTATAAATAAAGATTTCAGAAGTTTGTTTTATTTTTATTATTATACATTTTGTATATACTATACGGACGACCTGTGAATTTGAAATAAGAATTTGATGAAATATGTAACTTAAAAAAACTGACGACTTCTAAGCGGTGAATTGTTTTGCCAGTTTCATGGCCCACAATGTTCGATTCAATTCTCAGTACATTTGCAGACATATGACACTGATAGTGAGGGTGAGTAGTTTACATTTGATTTGTATGTTTAGTTTGTGCATAATAGAATACTGTTTCAATATGTTAAGATTAATAGATTTCATATATTCAGATTCAATAGATAAGTGAGAAAACAAGTGTTTAGAGTTTATTATAGACGTTGAGTTTTGTTAAAGAATTCACTGCCAAAAAGAAATTAGTCAGATTCTTCGCATATTTACGTATATTGGTATACAGTTGTGATATGTGTATAATAATGTAATATTTTTCTTTTTTTGTGGATTTTTCCACAAAAAAGATTCTAAAAAAGTCCCTCCCTATAGACCTATTTTTTAGGGTTCTGTAACTCAAAAGGTGACCCTTATAGGAAAAATAGAACCCATATAGGATCACTTTGTTGTCCGTTTGTCCGCCAGTCTGTCAAGACCATTTATCTTAAGAAAACTTAGAGATATCAAGCTGGAATTAATGTCAAATATTAGGCCTATGATCCCTTGAAACACAGAAAACATTAAACTTCTAAAATTTGACTGCATTTTGTACTAATATAATTTTTATTATAAAAATAATTTTGCCACGAATAAGAACTTACACACCAAATAAAGCGAAAAGTGTAAATATATAGAAATATCATTACAATATAGAAATAACATTTATTGTTATAAATGTTATTTCTACGTTACATGTTTAAAATAATCGTTACAAACTTAAACTTGTAGTTAATTTCAAACAAAATGAGTGCAAACTCAAGCTTATTAACTTCTATAAGTTATAAAGTATAGCATACTCCGTTGATCTACAATCCTGAAATTGACTTACACAGACAGACTCGCACTTAACCGGATTTTATTTTATATCAGAAATGGATGGGTTCATACAATATATATATATATATATATATATATATATATATATATGTTTCATCCTCTTAAATAATAGATGTCAAAATTATGTCATGATAATGTATACTAATATAATAAAAATAAGGAGTTTAATTCGTTAAATATGCTTATCTCATAAACTACTGGTTTTGAATTGAAAGATCGTTTTATCTTATATAACTATCCAGTAATAATTAATTCATCAAGGAAGGCTATATATAGGCTATAAAAACATCAAGTTAACATTTTCTATGTAAATTCATCATTCATCATTTCAATTTGACTACGAGGGCAACACCACAGGTAAACGCCAGTCTTATATAAATTCTACCGTTTTATTTAACTAACTAACTGCATTTAGCAGTAACGACATAAATCCGAATTAAATTATCCAAACAAATTCACTGCATTATTTGCTTAAATTAAGAAAACTAAAGGAAATTCGTTGGAAGCACTGAAACAAACAAAACTAACCGAGTTTACTCTTGAATTTGCTTCAAGACACTTAAAACTGTAGTAGTAAGCGGTAGAAACATAATTTGTTATAACACGTAAAACATTGTCTTTGCTAGAAAACTAAAATCCTCACTGAAATTACATCTAAATCTACCGCCAGCGCGGTTTCAAAGACTTTAAATAAAAGTACTTTATGGAGTTGTCAGAGGTGCTCAACAATTTATGTTGACGCCTAGCTTTGTAACAATAAAATATAGCATTTGGACAATCGTCGTATTGCAGTAACCTTTAGTACTAAAAAAGGAAGGATCAGGTATTTGGTAATAATAAAATTAATGTTTGATAAAAAAAAAGTCCTTGAATAAGTAACAAATCAACAGGCAAGAAATTTATTCTGTTATGTTTAGAGCTTAAATTCAATTTTTTAAATTAATCAAAAAGAAATTTAACTCATCCATTTGAAGTCCCATTCATCATTCAAATGAAACTAACCCATTTCTGATATAAAATCAAACTAGAACTAATTAATACCAATTTAAATTTCTTTTAGTGCTTTTCAGCTCTATTAATGTATACGCTATTAGGAATAAGTTAGAATGATCCGTGTTCGCCCTAATGGTTCGCAGTATAATCTGGTGCCCACCCTAGAATAGTAACTAACAAACAATAAAAAAATATTTTTTTAAATATTTCTGTACTTAAAAATATAAGTACATAGTTAAGGTCAAGGTCCCACGTAAAAATATTTGTAGAGACGCCCGACGATGTCTAGAAAATGTTCTCTTTTCATTTTCCCTCTCTAGGGATAAGGTGTTCTTAAATCAATTCAGTTCAGTTCAATCAGTTCTAAAATTCAATTATCCAACTAAATTTTACAAGTTTTTTGTATGATTTTATGAGATGAGATTTGATTGGTTAAAGAGTCCCGAGGTCCCGACTGTTAACCCTTACGGACTGCTTGCGCAATTTTTTTTCTTTTTAGTTATATGCAGTTGGGTTGTGTTGTTGTTTATAATATTTGCTTGCACATTTTTTGCTAAGATTTATTAACTTCGAATATATCCCTTATATTGCGTTATATATGATCAAATCGATTAACGTAAAAATCATCAAAATTGGCCAAAACGTTCGGTTTCTACAACGCCACATAGCAACACATCTGTGTATGTGTACATACATAGAATGATAAACACGTTACCCTCCTTTACATTGCAAAGTCGAGTAAAGTGACAAACATATAACAAATTGACTCCTAATTGAAATCGAAATTTTGCATAAAATTTCAACCATTTTTCAAAATAAATATTCACAAAAAAAAAATATAATCCAAAAAATTAATAACATTTTATAAAATATGAAATGTTTCTGATCGCTGGTGTTGAAAAGTCAGTATTAGGGGACAATTCACGCGTATATTGCAATATGTCCGGCTTCGCAGTTGCGACTTTGCGGCTTAAATAAAGCTCAACTTAGGTCAGATACCTTTTAATATACCTATTACATTGAGAAATAGAACTGATAATATAAAAATAGAATAATTTAAATAGATTCTTTAAGGTTACTATACTACTCAACAGTACGTTTTATCTCTGTCTGTTTGTTAGATAAATGATAACGGGAATCTTGTGTTACGCTACTGCGTTCTCCGTTAAAATACTCCGTTTTCCCACATTGTAAGTGGCGGAACTCAACGTATCGCTTTAACGTTATCAGAGTGGGAAAATGAAAATATTAAATATTGCATTCCACATTGAATCAAACCCGCAACCGTACAATCGGAATCTGTTCTACTGTGCCACGATGTGAATGTATGTAGCGTATAATAACTAATACACATTATAAGAACCAATGTTTCTTGGTACGTTACGAACTATTTAACACAGCGGGTGGTTTTTACCACACCCTAGGTTATTTATACGTGGAAAACAATATAGTAACGTTAGTAGAGTATATAAAAATATTTATTATTATTTTTTCTGCATTATTATTTATTATTTATGTTTTCAAATGCTTTCTTTATTGTGAAAAATAAAAAGAATTTTGTTTAGTATAATATTATTTTTTTATATATTATTATTATTATTTTAACGATACAGAGGCACTAGGCGTTCACGTTGATACTTGTAAATAGTCTGTGTAATTAAAGTCAAAAATATTTATCCTTGATTCCAGTCGTGGCGCAGTGGCACAAAGTGTGACACGCGACTGGTTGTGAGTTTGATCCCCACTCGAGGAAATGATTGTTTTTATAGTTAAACATTTTTTTTATAGAAAAGACAAGGCAAACGAGCGTTTGAGTCACCACAGAGTGAATATTCACCGCTGCTTACGATTTCGTGTAACTGTAGACAAGCTAACTTAACCTTCATAATATTGTCAGCTATTTTCGGAATCGTATTTCCTTGTACATCCGGTCCAAGTTGCAAAGCCATAGCCTTTATCTTAAGACGATAATGACCGTCGAACCCTGGTATTAAGATCCAGATCAATATTCTCCATTTCATACACTTTCTAAAATTTTAAACTTTATTTTGAGTACATTTCTTAAATTTTATGATGATTAATATTATGGTGACTATAATATTGAGAAATTAGTAGTTCGTTTTCTATTAGTTCTTTAGCTTCACACTATATCCTACGGGGTAGGCAGGTAGTGTTAAAAAATTCTGTTACCACTTTTTCTTGTGTGGGGGAACTCAACGCCGCATTATGACTGCATACTAAAACGAGGTATAAGCGGTGATTTTTGCATATTTAATTCCACGAAGTTCAACTACAATCGTCGCGCCTCCTCATCACTACCGCATCAAATCTATTATACAGAAATTTTCTGTTTAATTTTTTATAACTTTGAATGCTATAAATATTGTACCGAATAGAAATTGAATCCGAAATCTTTTGGCAAAATGATTTAGCTGAGTAGTCTCATATGTAATTTTGATTTGACACATAGATCATCAAACTTTGGCTTCTATTATTATTATTTCTTTAATAGATTACACACCTAGCAAAGTAAGCAGAGGGAACCTGGAAACCTAGTGTTCCTCTCGATTCCAATTAAGATATTTTCTTATTTAGAAAGCGTATAAAAATTTTAACGTAGCGGGACTCGAACCCGCGCCTCCTGGAAACCGACCAGGCGCTCTGACCACTAAGCCATACGTTCTCATCAAGCTACGTCGAAATTTGTATACGCTTGTAACAACTTATTTATATTGTTAGCATCTCTGTAAGATCTTTTCTTTCCCCACATTCCGCCAACTTTTAGGTTCCATTTTTTTTGCACAAATATGTTTAAAACTTTTGAAAGTTAAGAATATAATATATTTCACTAGTTTCATTTCATCAAATAAAATATAATTACGTCCTGATAATTAAATATTAAAGATATCGCTTACTTCATTGGTTCACGCTTCAAACGAATCCTCATCAACGTATGAATAAAATGTTTCGAGACCAATATTATTCTTTATTCGGTCCAACTTATAATGAATGTTCTGAATGCTAAAATTAAATACATTTTACTTTATTTACATATTTTTTCAATTATACATTTTACATTGAGTTCTTTTAGGTGCAGTGTGCACTGTGAGGCGTCGGAATGTCGGGTTGTTGGTTCGATTTCCAATCGGAGATAATTTCTCAGCTCCGTAAAGACGAAGTACGTCATTGAGTTTCACCACTTAACATGCAATATCTTTGATTGGTGAATTTGGACAAATTGCGTATAGCGAAGTGTTTTGACTTGAAAGGTCTCTCTGCTTGAAAGTTCTCTCTGTTGCATGTTGAATAAAAATATAATTAAAATTGATAAAAGATACAATGAAAATATACACACCAAAAAACATGAAAAGTAATAATAATTTTTCTGCTGAAACAGTGATGTTTCAGAACAAAAACTATGACTATTACATAAACTGGAGGGCATGTTGACTGTACAATATACCTCGTTGTCTAGCGAACGAATATATCACTTCGTAAATACAAAAATAGTATATATTGTCTAATGTATAGTAAGTGTGTAAGTATAACTACTTATTTTATTATTTTATGCAATAATATCTTTTATGCATTATTTAAAAAAAAATCGTACCTTCGTCCGCATAATTTGGGTAAGAAAGTGTTGTTTGTACCCCACAAAGATCTTGCCTTACGTATTAATATATAAAATATATACATATTATATAAAATATTTTATTATTAATTTAATCTGCTGCATCATAATCATAATTAATAATCATATTATATTAATAAATAATAAATAAATTATTTATGAATATTATAGATGTACAATATTTATATCCTTTATAAACTTTGCACACAATGTTACCAAATTTTATTTTCTTTAGAGTTTTATAATTTTTTTTTGTATAACTATTTCTATAATAACTTACCGTCTCTTATATGATCTTTGATAAAGACATATTCTACATTACGAAGAGAAACTCTCAACTCAACTCGTCTTGGCGTGTCAAATACTTTTTCTTCTAGACGCTCCATTACTATATTATTTAATTAAAATAAAAATTAAACTCTCTGTTTAATATTTAAAAAATACAAATAATTAGATGTATAAAATAAAGAATAAAAAGAAAGTTCAAACAAAAAAATACCCATTTAAAATAAATTATATTAGGGCCAATTATATTAGGGCTGTGATATTTGGGCAGCCTCTTTCTAATTCAAAATAATTATTATTCAACAAATATGAAAATATAAATTAAATGGCTCCGCATAAATATATATATCTTGAGAAATGCTTTGTGAGTTATGCAGATTAAATTTTACACTACACTATCATCATTTAAAAGAAAAAAAGACGAAAATCTCTTCCCGCTCGTACTTCCAAATGTGGAACGCAATAAGTGTTAATTTGACTTTGAATTCTAAATTTGTCTTCGTGTGTGTGAAGTTAGTGTAAACATAACCTATACGTTATGTATAGACTAAGAGTGTTCATTATTTATTTTAGTCAATGCTAGTTATATAAAATTGCCATTAAGTCCATTCGTGGCACAGCGGCGCAAAGTGTGACTGTAAAACCGAACCGTTGTGGGTTCGATCCCCACTCGAGGAGATGAAATATTTACTTAAATTTATAAGTGGGGAACGGAGTGTCTTAACACTAGGTTTCCTCTGTCTACTTTGCTGTGTGCGGGATACAGTATGAAGCTGGTTTTTTTTTGTTCGATAGTCAATTTATCATCAAAGGCTTATTTATAGCCTTTATTAAATTATCACGTTAGTTGTATCAATGTAACCAGCGATATCTGCGGTCATCATCACCACGGGCACGAATATGTCATACACAACAACTCTCCATCCATTTCCATCCACCAGGTTTTTTTCACGTGGTCCATTTGACCACGTGAAAAAAACCCGCCTGTAAAAGCTAGTTGCATATAAAAAACCATCCTTACTATGCTCACATTTGGCCAAATGTGACAGTAACTGAGTCCCAGTTGAAACAGGATACTCAATTTTCGGATACAAAATATCCATTTTCACATTAAAATCAGCCTCGTATAGTCTGAAAGAATAAACTTATCAAATATTGACAATACTTACATAGTAAAGACTGATAGTATTTGAAATACGGGTAAATTCCTACTTTCCGATAGCTTCTAGTAAAAATTGTACTTGATCTTCATATCTCGTCAAAGGAATATGCAAACATTCTTTATGTTCGCGTTTTAAAATTGCCTGGAGTAAGCCGCGTGGAGCGATTTCAATAACTACCGCGTCAGAGGGAATTTGTTTCAATACTTCTTCGATGTGTACTGAGTTCTGTGTGTGTGCATAACTTATGTTAGTGAGATGGAAATTTAGTAATAATATTTTAGGACTACCATCCAATTGAGTAATTTTATTTTAGTACTTCCATCTTTTTTTTTATTTTATTCTGATACTGCACTCGCGGACTGCACTAAAATAGTGCAGTCCGCGAGAAGTGCGTTTTTTTAGGTGAGCAATTTGAGTGAGTAATCACCAAAACAAAAGCCAGAAAAAATCATTAAAATAAACTGTGTCATTAATAAAATCATCAATCAATCATTAATCATTAATAAAAAATAAAACTAAAAAAATATTTATCAATTCTTCTATACCAGACTCGTCTGTTGATTTTGTTAATTATGAATTATTTCGTTATATTATCATCTATAACATCGTTATGACTACGATATTTTTTTTTCTGCTTAGTCACACATAAACCAATAACAACAAACCAGTAAATCATTGGTGAAATTAAAAAAAATAGCAATCGGCTCATCCTATTTCTCTTCGGGCACTGATGTTGACAGCCATCTACAACTTCGCAGTTTTGGTTCAGAAATTCCATGAGGTGCTGAATTGCGAAAGTGAAAGTGAAGTAGAGTCGAAATATCTCGTACTTAGATCAAAATTCGGACCAATTCTTGACCGAGAGTGTACAGGTGGCAATAAGTCTTCTTTTTATTTGGAAAGGAACAAATCTGGAAAATGTTGAGACTAAGACTTTCAGAAATTTTGAAGATCAACGATAGGAATGGGACTGTTGGTACTTTACAAATACAAATATTTTTTATGCATTTTTAGACTATTCTTTCTGTTTGTCTGTTAAATATGATAAACGCACCGATTTCTATTTTTTTTTCTCTAATTAAATCATTACCATTCTTTTATAGTAAAAAAAATTATACTATTTACCGTTCCCAATAACATATCGTGAGTGATACGCAATATTACTGCAAAGCACTTCTTTACAGAATATTCCCTTTGCTGTCAATTGTTCTAAAAACTTTGCAACTTCTTCGATCAGTCCAGATATTGTTGTGGATTCAGAGCTGTTATGACAAGCGATGTGGATCTCAGGGGGACATATTTAGTTTAGCTATAAAATATAAAATCTTTTTATCTATATAATAATATTCTTTATTGCATTAAACATAATAAAAGGAACATTTAACAGAGAAAAGAAGTTAGCCTCAGTGGATTTATCTCTTTAAGAGATTTCTTCCAGCCAACCTGTAGAAGTGGTTGAAAGTATAGAACGAGAAGACCAATATGCAATATGAAAATGGAGCGAATGTGATTAAAAAAATTTAAAAAAACAATGATTATAACAATTATTTTGAATACTTTAAATATATATCGTGAAGCAAAAACTTTAGACCTCTTTATACGAAAAATGCGGAGCAAAGGAGTATGAAATTTGGCATACCTACTTATAGTTTATATGTTAGGAGCAGAGCAGAACGCTGTATTTTTCTATATTTTTATTATTTTAATAAAAATGCATATCAAGTACATGAAATCAAAAAATAAAATAAACATTGGACCATACATTTGACAGTATTTAAACATTTAATGATTATAAAGTGCTATGACAGGTTGTTATGACAACGTCACAGAGAACGGAGCGCCAAGCGCTAAGGTCTCTACATACCTCTTGCGCTTCGTCATTATCAACCTCTCCATACATACCCTCCGGGGGATCCTCAGGCTTTTTACGTGACCTTCTTCAAATATATTTGATACTGTGTTTTCGAAGGTCAATCGAGGTCTCCCCCTACCTCTCTTACCACTCACTTTTCTATCATAAATCTTTTTTGCCATTCTTTCCTAGCCAGGCTAGTTTAGGCACGTCGAATGAATGACGTACGACGTGCCCAAACTAGCCTGGTTTAGTGTATTATTATAAGATTTATTAATATTGGCGTCAATATTAGTGCTATTTTGATCATTTTTAAAGTGTCACGTGCCACACACACACACAGTAAATATGTGCAATACTTTATAATATCCTACAACTTAGTATAAAACATCATACGGAAACATAAAATATTAAATTTTCACTTCAGTGACGGTACATAGTTCAAATCTGTCAACAAAACACTATAAACCTAACAATGCGCAGTCTCAAGGAACAACCGCGTCCGGTTCTTGACCCAACGTAAAAAGCTAAACGGCAGCTCGAGTGTTCAAGACGTTTCACTATTAAATTTTAAACTAAAATTACTATAGTTATAGAAATGAATCAGCTACTTTAAAATATAATAAAAAGAGAAAAGGAGAAATCTATAAAATAGACAATGAACTAACTTAAAACTCAATTTTTGCTCATATTAGAGTCAAATTAATCGGTGGGGATCGAACCCAAAACCAGTCGGTTTTACAGTCATACTTTGTGCCCCTGCGCCACGACTGGCCTTAACCAGTAACAAATTTTTAACCCTAAAAATAATGTGTTGGGAGTGCCCTAAAACCAGATATCTTTGTTCGATGCGTATAGAATGTGTTTTCGAACAAAAGACTTAAGTATTTAGTCGCTACAATGAAAACAAAACTTAACGTTAGGGTAAAAAAAACGGATAAAATACTCCACTTCCCACTTTCGGCGGAACTCTTTAGGCATTGTGTGTTGAGTGGTGGAACTCAACGCCGCGTTTTGCTTCGATACCAAAGCGAAGGAATCAAAATATTTAATATTTAATTTTCTCCAGTAGAAATCGAATCCACGAAATATGAACTCTCAAAAAAATATGTATGATAGTGTCTCTGTGTGCGGGATACAGCGTGAAGCTGATTTCTTTTATTCTTTATTTAAAAAAATAACTTGCTTTAACAATAAACAAAAAAAGCTGCAATTTTTCTATATATATATATATATATATATATATATATATATATATATATATATATATATATATATATATTTAAATTGGCTTGGCTCAGCACTTACAATTTCCCCTCAGGGTCACCAGATTTTTGATGTTTCTACATTTAATGTTCCTACATTTGATAATTTTCCCTTTATGTGTATTCAAAATATATTTAAATATTCTTAAATCCTATGATAACAGCTGAAAATTCACCGTTAAAACGTGTAATCCCAGTAACAAAACTTCTTCCTGTCACGTTACGAAAAATATTGCCTTACAAAATTTATAGCTTTTATTGTTTAGTGATATATTGGGACGACCGTGTGGCCATTTAGTGTATATACCTACGATATATAGATAGATGAAGGCCATCGTGGTGCAGTGAAGCAATGTCAGACTGTAAGCACGATGATTGTGGGTTCAATCTGATTGATGAAGCACGATGATTGTGGGTGGTGGCACTCAGGGAAATAATAAAACATAGCTACACGTTGTATCCCGCACATTACAGGGTTGACAGTGAGAATTAGGGGACCAAGTGCAAAGACGCCCAGTTTTCATTATAAGTAAATATTGTCATTCCCAAATATAAATATTATCATTTTTAAATAAATAAATTAGGTAGGTTATATGATATAATATTCTTTAAGCATAACCACATGTTGATGTATACAAGTCAACGGCCAAGTCACATAAAATGTAACAATATTAATAAAAAAATAGCAGTAAGGAACCTTACACTTGGCTTGGTTTTGCCTGGAGATTTCATTACTTTTTATAAACAAACAAAGAGCTTCATCGAAAATTTGGGTGGTTTTTACAGTATGTTTTCGTTGAGATCTCACCTGTTTCTGCAGAAAGCAAGTTTTTATTGAATTAGCTTAACAGAGCTCTTAGTACCATAAATAAGAATAGGTAGGAGTGACTGTATTAGGTATTTTTATTAGGCTTGTTTTTGTTTTTTTATACAGAAATGTACATCAATAGAAGAGGCCCGTGACACTAAATAATAATTATAAATGCGACATTTCCTCATCAGGGTCACCACATTTTCTATGTTACGTTACATTTGCTGTTCCTACATTTAATGTTCCTAATTTTGTTAAATGATGTTCCTACAATTGATAATTTTGCATTATATAATATGGGCATTACAATCTTTTAAAGATTCTAAGGTAACAGTGGTAAGAAAGTGACATTTGACACACAATCATTTTATATAATGCCATCAGATGTATATTTAAGTAACTGAAACTCGGCAATATCACTTTGTATTCGACGCTCCGAAGAAAAGTCAAAAGCACATCCTACATTCCTCTGTACTATAACGGCGTGCTAGTTATAATAAAAGGAAAAATGAGAAAATTTGAAATGACAAAATTTGTATACAATATTTTAAAATTTGTATGAATTTTTTTACGCAAAAACCACGGAACAAATGACCAATCCGGGACATCATTGAACCCTGATTTGATGTCATATGTCCTTTACTTGCCATTGATTCTCAATATGATATTTTCAGAACCTAATGCTCTGGTGGTTGTGTTCTAGAAAAACAAGTATAAAAAATATATAGAAAACTAACTTTTGTTTATGCTTTTTCTGTCGTTTAAAATTAATAATCTAATTG
Source organism: Heliconius sara (assembly GCA_917862395.2). NCBI lineage: Eukaryota > Metazoa > Arthropoda > Insecta > Lepidoptera > Nymphalidae > Heliconius > Heliconius sara. Next base: position 1,878,972 of record OU860795.2, read on the forward strand.
TACTTTCTGTTATGTACTAATATACATATTTTGTGTATATAAATATTTCAAGATTTTGATTGTATGATTGATTATATGACTGATGATCGTCAGTTTAAGTCCCTGCGTAGGGAAAAACATTATATTTGTAGAAAAATTATAATATTTTTATAACATTTAACGTAAAACTTTTTGGAGAAAAAGATGTGATTTTAATGCGTTATAGCTTTTAAGTGATAATTACTAATTCGATTCCCGCTCTTGGAATAAAAAAATACATTTTAACACTCTAGTAATAAGAGAAGGTTGTCTAATCAGTTCAAAAATTAATTAATTATTTTCATAAAGTAAATGTTAATATTATTAAACTCAGCAAAGTTAAATTACTTGAAATAGTAATGTTTAAATTTGTATATTATTTTCAAAATAATTTTGTACAGTACGAAGTCCCCTCCACCTATGAAGCAGTTTCATTAATGCTCAATGCTGGCACTGCAGTGTCAACGTTTTCATGGCAAACGCCTTGGAACTAAACCACAGGCATGTCTTGAACAAGATATACGAAATTGTGGAGTTGGTATTTAATTATTTATTGTTATATTTGTTTCGAGTTGAGTTATGCAGCCGCTGCACCCCGACGGCATAGGTGAGGCTGAGGAAAAATTGTATTAAAACACTTGTTTCCTTAACTTTTGAAGCAGACAGAGGAAAACTCGACCAAAGCGGAAGAAATTAAATATTAGGTTCTTACAGATGAAATCGGCGTTTTGTCATACTGGCCAATTTAATCACAAATTTCTTCGGTTAGGAAATCCAAATTTAATTTTATTTAGCTCTTTACAAATGTATTTGTGTTTTGTTCACTATCATTAATTTTTATGTTCTTGTTTTTCTGTTTTCGTCACTCAGCAAAATGGAAAACTTAAATAACGCATTGCTGTGGAAACGGCTGGAAGGGTTGAAAATGTGTAAGGCGGTCGTGTTGCAAAAGAAAACAGTGCGTTTTTGGTTCCAATGTTTGGTTGCAATGCTTGATCTGGTCATTTCGACCTGCAGAACAATTCCCGTGGATGACCGGAGACCCAAGTTGATAATGAAGAATTGAAGGCTATTGTGGAAGGACATTCATCGCAAACCACGTCCAAGTTAGCTGCAGGTAGTTAATGTTATAGATAAAACTGTCTTAATCCACTTGAAACAAATTAGGAAGATTAAAAAATTTGAAGGGTACCTCACGAATTGAGTGAAGCAAACCGGCTAATGCGCGTCAACTGCTGCGGTACATTACCTAAAAAGGATAAATATGAGGATTTTTTAAATTAAATTAACTGTGATGAAAAATGGATTCTCTACGATAATCGAAACTGCTCATCGAAATGGCTGGATCCTGGCAAGCCAGTCAAATCCTGCCACAAAGTTACAAGTAAGCGTTTGGTTTCCTAGTGCCAGTGTCGTGCTCATATTTCGCCAGACGATTACGGCAGACGTCTATTGTCAGGAATTGCGAGCCATGATGGAAAAGGTAGCTTTTAAATAACCAAATCTGGTTAATCGTTCTACACCACTGCTGCTCACCACACACTGCCCAACAAAGGGCTACGAAATTAGAAGAGCTTTAATTGGAATGTCTAAGACATTTCAAAATTTGGATAACTTCTTGCAAGGGAAAAAATTCAACTTCGATGGAGTAGTCCAAACCGTCTTCAAAGACTTTGTTGATTTCTGTCCGAATGGCTTTTTTAGTCAAAAGATCAATGTACTATCTATGAGATGGCAAAAATTAAACAAATAAATATATTATTGCATACCCAACGTCAATTTCATTATATTTTGTAAGAACCTTTTTTTGTACGGGTGAACCTCATTTTTTTAATAAAAAAAAATAATATTACAAAGTAATAAAACTTTAATAGTCTAGGCAAAAAATGTTTTACTAGGCTTATGTTGTCCAAAGAAAAGAAGAAGAAAATTGTCATAGAAAAAAATATTTTAATTAGAAGTGTCCTTTAAGTTACATTATAAGTGATCGATTAAACTTTCTAACCAATAAAGACATCAATCTTCCGAGTTGTTTATAATTTGTTCTCAATTTGGACTTAAAATTTAAATTAAGCTTTTGCTTTTTTTCTAAAGACAAATTGGAAATTTATTATTTTCTTATTTACAGTTATTGCTCTACAATTAACCTAATAGTTTTTTACCGACAGAGTTGGCGTTTTATTTTTTTTACCAGGCCAGTCGTGGTGCAGGGCCACTGCAGCGACTGTAATTACTACAGGTTGTGGGCTCGATCCCACTCAAGGAAATGGAATATTTAATATATATATATATATATATATACCCTGCTATTTATGGGAACATGAACTAAAAAAATATTTACTTGCACTACATGCAAAAAAAAATACCTTGGAATTCCTCGGAAATTAAGCAAAAAATTAGGGAATGCAGTGTCTTGGCACTAGGTTCACTTTGCCTACCCAACTTATATGCGGGAAAAATAGCTTTTTACGTTTTCAAAATAAATATCCGAAATTATAATCTTATATACATATATTGTAAAACAGATTCTTTTCATACAATATTCTTTAGATATAATAATACTTTCTAAATACATACTAACAATAGAGTAGCTTCGTATTCATAGTCGTCGTAGTTTCGTAGATGCACGTACAAAATTGGAATTCCTTTGTGTATCATACATACAGTTTGAGCTAAGTGCATAGTGCATAGTGTCGCATAACTTAGTGCTTAGCCAAGCTTAGTGATAGTGAACTTTAACAATACGTTGAAGAGACGTATAAAAGTATACTTTTGTATGTACTCATATTTTTATGGGACATTGAAAATTGTTGGGTTGGAAATAGTTTTTTTTTATTATTGTTACTGTTTATCTTAAAGATTTGGGTAGAGGGTAGAGTAAAATACTTTACAAGTTACTTATAGTAATTTACGCTGTATCTCGAATATAACCTAGAGAACCTAGTGTTATAACACTCCGTTAACATTATTGTATCTTAATGGGTCTCCCACTTACCTCCAAATTTGTAAAGCATCGCGTGTTGAGGGGCTCTACGCCGCGATTTGTATCGTTACCAGAGCGAGGAAATGAAAATATTGAATATTTAAATTCCTCGAGTGTGAAACGAACCCATAACCTGTCGCATTTACGCGCTCGCTTGTGCCTCTGCACCACGACTGGCTTCAACTTTTTTTTTCGGGTATTTTTCTGATTATAATAAATTTATGAAAATAAATTTAAATGTATGAAAATGTAACTATAACATTTTTATACAAATAACCGTTCTCTTTATTCTGTATCAAAATTATCGGCGAACCAGGATACATTTTAAATGTCAAACTTTAAATAAAATTACCTGTTGAAATATGAAATAAATATATTTTCATTTTTACAGGATTTTCGTCTAATTAATTGTTCTCTATATATCGTATCATAATATTTCGTGAAACCAGAACAATTATTTGATTTCCAACTTAAAATAAAAATATCGTTTGAAATGTATAATTACATATTTATGTTTATAAGATCTTGTAAAAATTAATAATTTTAATTTTATCGAAATCGGGGAGAAAGCGGAGAATGGAGTGTTTTTTTCTTTGTCTTTACGCTAAGTTCTTTGCCTGCCACGCGTGGAATAAAGCATGCCTTGATACAAAAACATAATTAAAGATATGATTCTATTTGTTTACCTAAAAATATATGTGGTATACAATATATAGATATACATAAGTTATGCAGATCACCATGTTTTTTAACATAGTTCTCTTTCAATATTTTTTTTTGAAAATTCTTTTGAAAGTAAAAATTTACAATATAATATCTTATGTATGTATCACTAAATTCTGACAGTACCTCCTGTCTAACAGAGCCGTCTATAGCAATAAAGCTTCAAGATAGTACGTACTAGTTTCAAGTTCTACCGCTAGATGGAGCAAGACAGTACGAAAATTTTCCTAAGAAAATGTTATATGAAATATAATATTTTATTTTATTTTAATTTAATAGTTTTAAAACAATATAAAAAAATTAATTAAAGAAATTTTAATATTTTTTTAGAAAGTCCGTTTAAAGCTGGATCCGGCGGAATCCTCTTTGAGCTTGTCACTTTAGCTCACTAACTACCACTATTACTATGCCTTGTGCTTTTACAAACAACAGTAAAAAGAATAGGTCATTTATTTCTGCAATTTTTTTTATATCTTCAAAAAAAATTCTTGGAAGCTTTACTAACCAATATACGCCCAAATGAAAAGCTAATAAAATAGTTTTATAGCTTAATTAATATACTACTTAGGGATTATTCAGTTAACATTGTTATGTTGAAAGTTGTGAGTCATTTTTTTTTCTTCTTTCTAGTCCTTCACACACGCTATAGATGGTAAAATAATAAAATAATACTCATTTTCTTTTTCTTCTTCCATAAAAGCGTGACAACTTCTTTAAGGCCGCGATGCTGATTTGCAGTATTGAATCGCCCCTTTTTTTCATAAATCAAATCAAATCAAAAGCTGGAATATTTGTTAAAACTTGAAGTATTAGAAGAGGCCAGTCGTGGCGCAGGGGCACAAAGTGTGACTATAAAACCGAGTGGTTGGGGGTTCGATCCCCACTCGGGGAAATAAAATATTTACTTAAATTTATATTAAAAACTACTAATTGTAAAAGATTTTTTTTTCTTGGATAGTCCACTTATCGAAGTATAGGATATTATATCCTCTTTTCCTTAATTTGTTGCCGACGTCCATAAGCTAACGACTAACGACTGAATGCCATTTACATGCTTGGGAGTGCGTTAGTATGTTCCTGACAGGCAAGCATGACAAACGAGGTTGAAGTTATTTAAGCTATTGCGTTAAGCTTTACATATCTTTAAATTGGAGGAAAAAACAAGAGAAGAAAAATGTTGCGTAGAATCAATCAAATACAAATAAAATAAAAATTAAATAAATCATTAGTTATATTTATTTTTACATAATATTATCTTATCTGTAAACAGATTATACACGTAACAATATAAACACTTAGGCAGGTCGTGCTTCTGTGTCATTTATTCCGTCTCTCTTGCACGCTACGCTCAGGTGGAAAAGGATTAAAATGAACTGAAAAAAATATACAATTTAAGCAAACCAATAATGGCTGTGATATTGTATTCTATTTGTTTGCTTGTAAATCATTACAATATTGTGCAGAAACACACAGCCATTCACCACAAATTCATGAGTAAGACTGAATACGCGCCAACGAGTAAGCACGTTGCAAGAGCTTGCCGCAAACTCCCTTTGATCTGTGTTCAAAAACTGACACTGGTCCAGATCAGTGTCAAGCTCTCGTAAGCTCTCCAAGCTCTTGCAGGCTCTCACAAGCCAAATTAAGCAGCTCGTTCGCTTTTATTGGTAGTCGTTTATCAAGTCTCGACAAGATCATAAACGTACCTACCATATAGAGTTATCTAAGGCATGTGAATGTGAGATACAAACCATCCATTAGATCATTAACATACAAATATTTACCTGCGAAATACAAATATCGAACTGACTACTTTCACCATACAACATCACACCAGTCACATTCCACTGCATTCACTAAGAAATCATGACTCAAACAAAAGAATATTAAAACAAAACAGAAATGCTTCCAAAAATACAAGAGAAGATTAAGATATAGCCTAGTTTGAGCGAAATGGACCAAGATTGCAAGACCTTATTGTCTGAAGGAATAAATTGAGATTCCTTTATTACGATGTAATGTCAAGAAATCAAGGGGTCGAGTTATACTGGCTGTCACTATGATATTGCAACAAGGAAGAACAAAAGATTTTATTTGTGGTGTAACTGTAAAGTATAATTTTAAATCTATAGCATGTGATATAAAAGAAGTATTTGATGTAGTGAGGGCATCGTGACACAGTGGAAGATGGATGTAGGTTCGATCTACGACTTAATATTTGAAATTATTTTTATATTCTTGTTCTTATAAGAATTCATGTATTTTTCAATTTCCCGAAATTAGGCAGAAAGTAGAGAAATCCCCACAAAATAGAGAAAGTTGAGTCGAAGAATGGTTTTGAAGAAGAAGAGAGTTTGAGTGAGAGTTTGAGTTTGTGAGAGTTTGAGTCCCACTCGTGAGAAAAAATATATTTAAGTAAATTTCTTTTGAACATTGGTTGACAAATTAGGGCATTGAGTTTCGGGCACTCGACACGCTCGCTATGTTTGGAATTCCAACTACACCTTAATATTTAATCACCAATCTGGCTCGCGGCTATACGACAACAAGTATGATGCTGCAAAAAAATCGTATTCATACACAGAAACTAAGATACTTTATCTATTATTCTCTCAATTTTAAGATTTCTCTCAACTTAGACCATACTCAAACATTTTTACGATGTATTCAAATGAAATCCGCGACCCCCAGCCCAGCGTTGTCATTAGTGCGCCAAAACGGGATGAGAATGGGCGTTCGTTAATGACGCGTCACTTTTGATCGATGAAAATAAAAATTAAATTGTTACTAAATGTTATTTAATCTTTGAACAGGTGTTTGTTGTTGAATGGAGCGCTAATTTGTTTTTTTAGGTATTTTTTGAATGAAAGAATTTTTTGTATTAACAATATAATAATATTGAGGCCGTAGTGACCCAGGGGCACAAGGGTGTGACTGTAACGCGACGGTTGTGGGTTCGATCCCACTCGAGGAAATGAAATATTTATTAAAATATATATTTCTATTTCTTCGCTCTGGTGTCGAGGCAAAGAGTGGCGTTGAGTTCCGTTACTCAACACACAATGCCTCCAAAATTCCGAATGTCTGGAACGAAGAGTCTTGAATTCTGCCATTCAATATATAATACTTTTAGAATTCGACGGAAAGTGGGGAATGGAAATGTCTTTACACTAGGTTTCCAGGTTTACCCCGCCTTTCCATTTATACCAGGGAAGACCCTGAAATTTTGAGAGTTATTAAAACTCTACGAATTTCAGGACAGAGTGAAGTTAAAAAAATATTTCATTTTTGTAGATGTTTATCTGATAGATATTATTATTGTTGTATTTCTGTTTAGCTGAAGTCTTTAGCTTCACACTATGCTCCGCAAATAGCAGAGTAGGAATAGAAAACCTAGTCAAAACAGAATGAAAATAACTCAACGAGTGAAAATCGGACCTTTTTACGTAACATTCTCTTTAATTTTCTTTTTTTTCAGCTTTACGCTGTTATCAGCATATATCAGGGTAGGCAGAGGGAACATAATGTTAAGAAGAGTTTCCCATTTTCCATCAAAATTTCGAAATATGTTTGTATGGCAGAACGTGTTGAGTGGCAAAACGAATCACCGCGCTTTTCCTTGTTATCAGAGCGAAGAAATGAAAATATTAATAAACAATAATTCATTTCCCTAATAAAGACTCGAACCCACGGCCTTCGTGCAAAGTCACACGCTTGGGCCACTGCACCACGACAACCTTTTGCTTTATTAATCATAAATAAAAACACGCTCAAACTTATTAAAATATATCGTTTAGCAATTATACATAAATAGCATTAAATTAAATTATGAATACTTCCCTCGTATAGCATTTAAAATCGTTACGTGTGTATGAAGTTTAAAAGTGAATTTGCTCTGGTGGTCAATTTTCGTGCATTCAGTGGGTTTTTGCGTCAACTGCTATTACTCAATTGAGTAACTATAAATTAAAATGGAATTGCCTTGGAATTGAATTTCAGCACAGTTTCAGAACTTTTTTATGGTTGGCTTTGTTTGTACAATACAAAAAACAGGGTCGGTGGTGCGTTTGTTTGTTATTTTCTTTTAAATAAATTGCTTCTACTATTTTTTCTTCTACTATTTATTTTTTCGTGACGCATGTTGCAGGGTAGACAGAGGTCTATGCTTTATTTAGTTTTAGTTTCATACAAAGTCTTATAATTTATACCATTAAATAAAGGTAAAATTGGGGCCAGTGGTGAGGAGCTCAAATTGTGACTGTAAAATCGACTGATTTTGGATTCGATCCCCACTCGAGGAATGGGCGGCGTTGAGTTCCATGCACTGCAGAAGCTGTGGAAGATGGAAGAAAATAATGGTCTACAAAATTAAAGAACATATCCATAGCTTAAAAAACCTAGCGATACCATATGTCCTCCTATTGTAGTATTGACAATTATTAAAGCATGTTTTTGCCGTGTGATCCCGGCCTAGAATAGGATCATCCTGGTACTGGTGGTGTCGCAAGAGGCGACTAAAGTACGTGTGGTAGAGTCACGTCGCCAGCAATGGCAACACGCATGGGCAGACTCGACCGGATCATTACCACCCCCGGCATTTAAAACCGGCGTGAAGTAGTGGCTTTATGCCACTGCGTTTCACATCAGGTAATGCCGGGCCACGGTGCCCAACCCACCTTAAAGGCCGGCAACGCACCTGTAGCTCCTCTGGGGTTGCACGGGGTCGTGGGCGGCGGTAATCACTTACCATCGGGTGACCCGCACGCTAGTTTGCCGTGTCTTTTCCATAAAAAAAAAAAAAAATATCCATATCCTTTATATGAATCTTTATCCAAATAAATAATTTCATATCCGAGACTCTTTCATTAGCTTCAGTTTACTCTTTAAGTTATTAAATTCTACATTCCATTTAAAAAAAAAAGAATTCAAAAAATCCAAATTACATAAATATATCTTTTTCGATTATAATCTTCAGAAAATCTATGTATTAAACCAGGATTTTCTTTAAAGTATCAGGTCTTTTAATTCAGTTTAAAAAATTCAACACTTAATCTAATCAAGGATGGTGACCCTTTAGATCTTAAGCTATTAAACCTCGTTATAAGATCAAAGAGGTAAATATATGAGCTTTACAAAAGAATTTATATACAAGACAATTTGTATAATGTAGATAGATTATTTTCTTAGCTTTACGCTTGTATCCTGCACATTATATGGTAGGCACAGAGAACAAAGATAATGGCAGTGTTAAAAGTAGTGCTAAGACATTCGTGGCGATGCCAGTCTATATTTCCATTTCGCTCTAGTGTCGAGACAAGGTGCGGGGTTGAATTCCACCACATACATTAATACTGGGATTCTTTTATGTGCGTGATACAGTGTGAAGTTTTTAAGACACTCCTTGTTCCACGCACGGCGCTCGAATATTTCGAGATATTACGTGTTGAGTGATTTTGTTAGTAGAGAGAAGCAATGAAAATAGACCATTCTCTTAAGAGGACATCGAACCAACTACCGTCGCATTTATAGTCAAACGCTGCGTTACGGTGGCCTAAAAAAATTGAAATCGCTTAATAAACTGACTTGTTCATAAATAAAATTTACAAGAATATCGTTAGAAAAATCGATTAAAAGATTGAAGTGGAAAAAGTGGTATAAAATTAATAACCACCCCTTTACATAGTGCTTGGTTAATTAATTAACCGGCCCATTGCTTTTAAAGTTATTATATTTTTGAAGGTTCATCATTATTTTATGGGATCAACATTTTTGGATGGCGTTTTAAAGTAATTTTGACTCTATATTATTAGAGTAGAGTATATTTTTGCTTGTTATTTTATATTATTAATATTTTGGAGGTAATATTTTTTCATATGCATCATTGATGATTGTTGCCAGGTAACTAACTGGACGTGATAGCTTAGCCCCATCTGCCTACCCTGCTATGTGTGGGATATAGTCGAAAGCAAAAAAAAAGTAGATTTTGCCACTGCCTTTGCGACACTCAACATGCAGTCCCGTAACATCTCGAAAACTGAGCACAAAATGAGTAACAGACTGTCACAATACTATACCTTTTTACCTACATGGTTATATGCGGGTTACTGCGTGAAGTATAATGTAAAAAAACACATACTGAAAGATAATGACAATGGAAAAAAGTAAACAAACTGTACTGAGTTCAAAATATTTGGGCAAATACATTTTTTTATTTATATAGTAAGTTCTAAATCCAATACGGCATTTTGGACTTTGTGTTTAAACGTGTAAATTCTAACTTAAACGAAAAAATAACATAACTAATATTGAACCTATAACTATTAACATTATCTTAACTCAACTACTACAATTGATCCATTTAATTAATTTAATTCGCACGATTAACCTCAATTGAGAGCTTCAATAAGATGTTGACGATTATTGCAATTAGTATTAATTAAAGTTATTTAATGTGTTATAATGACAGGGACTAACACGCAATGGCATCGTGGCGCATTGCAACAGTATCTGAATGTAAACGCGACGGTATTGGGTTCGATTCCACTGGGTGGAATGAATTGAGTTAATGAACGGTTTTTATTGCCTGCCTACCAGGAACAAGAGCATCGAGGCCATCGTGGGTCGCACGTACGACGGGTACAAACGTACGTCTGTAAGCGCGACATGTTGTGGGTTCCATTTTAACTCGAGGCAATGAAATATTTATTATTTTTATTTATAGTAACTATTAGGGAGGCAAAATTCCGCGTTGAATTTCACCATTCCACATGTAATGCCTCCAGAATTTGGTGGGACGCAACTGGAGAACGGAATTATCTTAATAGGAATACAATATCTTACCACTAGGTTAATAACATTAGTAGTATATTACAATTTTGGGAATACTCCGCATTAAAATCGATTCAGTAATTACTGGGAGTCTTTGAAGACAAACTAAAAATAATTATGAACGTTACATAGATTGTGAATAGATTTTTGAATACAGCTTAATTTTTAAAATTTAGTTCCTATATTTATTGGTTTTAAAATTTTCCTTATCATTTTGTCAAATTAATTTAAGTTAAATATCTTTTAACATATATTTGGCCATTAACAGTTTTATTTATCAAAATGTTAAAAATGGATAAAGAGGAACCAATTGTTTTAACACTACAATCCCAACTACAAATATGAGGTTCATTTATCGGTTAGTAATTTTAAATTGCTCTTCTACAGTTCGTACACGTACTCGTAGGTTCGATTTCAACCCATGATGAATATTTTGTGTAATGAACATTAATTATTTTGAGTTTTACGTTGAATGTCTTTATTATTATTGTTAAAATACAGGTTCATCTTCACACTTTATCACGCACAAAGCAGAGTATGAGGAGGGAACCTAGTGTTAAGACACTCCTTTCGCCACTTTTATCTTTCGTCATTGAATGTTGACTGGCGGAAACCAACGCCGCGCTTGGCCCTGACATCAAAGCGAAGAAATGGAAATATAAATTTAAATAATATATATTTAAATTTATATTTCCATTTCTGTTAAAATACAAATGTTTATATCCAATATATTCAGTAATTGTTTTACCACTACAGTATAAGCTAAGCTTTGCCTAATCAGTTTAGATTAATCCTTTGCTATATACAAAATGCTGACTAATAATATAATATTTTGTTATATAATTATTATTATTTGAGATCGTTGTGGCGTAGAGGGACAAGCCTGTAAAAGCGACGATTGTGGGTTCGATCACCACTCTTGGGAATAAATTATTTAAAATTTTCATTTCCTCGCTCTGGTAAGGCAAAGCGCGGCGTTGAGTTCCGCCACTCAGCACGAAATGCTTTAAGTATTTAGTGTATAGTGAGGAACGAAGTGAACACTTGTTTCTCAGGTTCCCGTTATGCTATTTGCGGGATACGGCGTGCAGCTAAAACAAAACAAAAAAAAAACACTGCTTTACTTTACATTATTTTATCACACTCCACTCAATTTGGATCCGAAGGTGGGGGAAAATTGTTATATTTAATTTCTTTTCATTTTCATGATGTGGTAGACGCACACGACGTTGAGTTACGCGACTCTACACGCAATGTATCGTCAATTTGTAAAATGAGGAACGGAGTTCTGTTGGTTACTATTCAAAATATATACTATACATCCTACTGGATATCAAACTTGTTACCATTTTGTCAGAAACCCATCCATCTCGGCTAGCTCAATAGCCATTCCTTGGTTCCAAGACATATTACCTGTCATGTACTTGTAGTGTATGCAGTTCTGTCTCAGCAACGTATGCGTGTATACGAGAATGAATCAATTAAACAACAATATTGTGTTGTTACGGTATCTATTGGTACTGTTACGATTTATTAGATTTGTATTTAATCTCAATTTAAATTAATTTTATAATATTTTTTTAATTGTTGTGATGCTGTTGTGAATAGTGTCCCAATTTTCCACGGAATGTCAAAAACTCACAAAATAATACACACCTTATAGCAAGTATAGATATTTCCCTAGATTGATTATAAAAAAGGTGTTCCACCTCACATGAGAAACGGAGGATAAAATGGTATTAATATATATTTTCTCCACTTCCGTACTCTACTTTCCGTTGAATTCTTAAAGCTTTGCGTATTAATGCGGAATTGCGGAACTCAACGACGCCATTTGCTTCGATACTATAGCATCGAACCAACAGCCGTCGCACTTACAATCGCACGTCCCCCTGCGCCAGGACGGCCTTTTTTTTAAGGTCACTTTGTTGTCCGTCTGTCTGTTAAGAGCATTTATCTCAGGAAAACTGACCTAGGATTAGGGCCCCATGATTGAACGTTTTTTTTTTTACTAAAAAAAAGTATCTCTAAATTTACTTGAGAAAAAGAAATGGCCGTTTATATGAAATAAGACACGTACTTCCTTAGACTTCCTTCCTTAGACAATATTAAAAAGGTACTTCTGGCCTAGAATTATGAAATTTGGCATCTAGCATTTAGATATTATATTAGTTTGGAAAAAAATCTGAAAACTATACATTTATGGTTAAATCCTAAAGAATAATAGCGTTTAAATTTGTTACTAAAGCCGCTAGTTCAAATGAGGTATCAAATGAGAGGGCTCTTACTAAATTAAGCCGAAATTTTAGAAAAAGCCCGAGACCTCTAATTTTTGTATGGAACACTCGTTTAGGTGACGCCGATTCGCGCTTCTCCGTTTTTTTTTTGTTAAAATATCCGTTATTCCTGTTATGAAAAAATACAAGGACATTTAAAACGAACTATTAACGTTCGTTTCAAATATAAATGTATTGTTATAACAAAAAGCAAAAAAAAAAAAGTTAAGTTAATTATTCACAAATACGAATGCGGTTTTGTTCTTGTTATTAAATACGCATGAGCGAACTGCAACGTATATTTAAATGGAAGCTTAAAAACGTGTCGGGATGACTGCGGTCTGTGGGAAAATATTTTTATTTACAATATTTTATATAGTGTATTGCTATCGACATTGTATCCGGGAATAAAATATTTTTTTTATAATTCTCTTCTCTCAGGCGTAGTACTCCGCCTCTGAAGACGCAATATCTCTAACTCTAGTAGAAAGTACATAACAGATTGTTTGCGGAGAAAACGTGAAGAAAAGAAGAATTTTTAAAGAACGTAAAGCTGGCAATTAACGCCATAAAAATAATAATATGCAGCAGCGTAGTCGTTTGCGATTGCCCTGGTTAGTGTACACGATTGGCACAGCTGGGAACTCACTTGGAAAAGAACCCGCACTATTAATGCACCTTTTTTTTAACTACAACTGAGAATAATATCCCAACAATTAAACTACGACGGTTATGATTTCAGCCTTGAAATTCAACATAATAAAGATCTTGACCTTAAAGCATTTTATTATTAAAGAAGAGTATTCCGACAATAGCCCTATCCGAGCGTGTTCCTTGACAAAATCTTCAACGTTTGATAGATCACGGGAAATGGCGCTATTTGTTTGATTCCCGAGACTTTTGTTCTTAACGCCTTGGGCAAGTGATTTATGATAATGGATGTAAAATATTATATGAATTTTTCATGATTATGTCATTTATGTTTTCTATCAAATTATATCAGTAAAGAGTTGTAATATGTTTGTAAAATGTCATCATTGCACAGTGGAACAGTGGCTTCTGTAAATGTTACAAGGACTGTGAATTCAAACTTTGCTTGGTAGAACGAATTTATAATATATCATGCATATCCATCACGCTTTACGTCGTTACCAGAAAATGGAAAAAATAAATATAAAATTTTCCTAATTGGAAAAAAAATGTCTTTCAGTATCTTGTAAATAATGAATGCATTTGAAAAAACCATTAACAGACAAACTATTAAATTATACGTCAAATAATTATACACTTAACCAGGTATCGAACTCACAACCATTACGCCCAAAATGATATTTTTAGTTATACTTAGCTTAGCTTATGAAATTTATTTAACATTCATTTTTAAAACGACCATTTTTAAATTTTTCTATAATCAATAAATGTAATTGGAAAAAATGAATAAGCTTGTCTTTTCTTATCTGGCAGGTAGCCACGAGTTATCTTGAGGACGTAACCTCATTCTGTTTTAACATTCTGTCGAATCAATGTAACACTAATTTAATTACAAGCCTTTAAGAGCTTTTGAGTTTAATTAATAATTTTTTTAAGCACCTTTGAAGCCAGTAGTAGATCAGGGGCACAAGGGTCTGACTGTAACAGCAATATTTCATTCCCCTGAGTGGGAATCGAACCCATAGGTTCGATTCCCACTCAGGGGAATGAAATATTTAATATTTTGTAAGTATCTTCTGAATGGCTTTAATATTCAGAAGCCAATTTCATATTTACTTAAGCAAAATGGTGATGTAACTAGTAAACAACTTAACTTCAGATTGACATAAACAGTTAAAATTAATTCAATGAATATATATAAATGTACATATGAATGTATGTATGTGTTCGCATATATATATGTAAAATACACAGAATAAGGGTGTCTCGACTTGTTAATTAGAACCGCTATTTGCGTAGAAATTCTGTTGATGTTATGAATTTACATTATTTGATTATTTTCGCAAGATATTATACAAGTTAGTTAAGATGTAGGTTAATAAATTTGTGCTAGTTTGTGTTTGTGGTTTTACTTGCTACACTATGTTAAGTGATTTTTGGTATTTTTTTAATTTTTATTTTTTTATGTTGTATATGAAAGTGATAGAGAGCGCGTAGTGTCGAGACACTGTCTGTAGATGTTTCCCAGAAATCGAGACATTGCGTAATGGAACTCAACGACTACTTTTGCTCTGCGAAGCAAATATATATATATATATATATATATATATATATATATATATATATATATATATATATATATATATATATATATATATCTATATTTGCTATATTTTAATTTAACTCTGGAGGCATTGCTTATTAAGTTGCGGAACTCCACGCCGCGCTTTGCATCGTTACCAGCTTCACGCTGCATCCCAAACACAGCAGGGTAGGTAAAGAGAAACTACCGTTAAGACATTCCGTTCTTCATTCTTCGCCGACATCACCGACACCGAATAAATGAAAATATAAATTTAAATAAATATTTCATTTCCTCGACTCGGAATTGAATCCAAAACCAGTCGCGACAAACACTTGTGCCCTTGCGCCACGACTGGCCTTATCATGAAAATAATTTACTTTCCATCGAACGTGGATCGAACCAACAATCATCATGCTTACAGTTAAACTATCCTACTGAGCAACGACAGCCTCGCTATCGAATCATATATTTTTTACATTTTTTACATAGAAAATAGTCCATTAATTTCCCTAGAGATATGTCAAACTCACTACTACTAGTTACGTAGTATTACGAACAACATGACAACTAACCAAACTATAAGCCCTCATATGAAGACTCATTTGTACTTGTACTGGGCTGGAGTTCTCTTAATCAACTTCGTTCCTGATATTACAGGATAGACTTGAAAAAATATTGAAGTAAGTAACTTTATGATGAAATATTAATTAACTTATATAGTTAGGTATAGACAGGTTGTGGGTTCGATTCCCATTCTAGGAAATAAAATATTTAATATTTTCGTATTACACACGCGTTCAATTCTGCCGCCCAACATGCCATGAATCCTAGAATACAACTGAAAGGAGGGAACGGAAGTGTCTTAATTCTGGGTTCCCAAGTTGCCTCTACTTATTCTGCTAAAAATATATATAAATGTATTATGTAAATTTCAACATAAAGTATTAACCGAATCGAACATACAGTTACAGCGTTTACAGTCAGACGTTGTGCTGCTGAGCCACGACGGCGTCAATATACTATTAATGAAATGATTAAATATCATTATTATATAAATAATAATAAATTATTACAGATAATTCTATCCTTTCTAATACAAAACATTGTTTAGATTTTCTTTCTCCTTTATTATAGTTTGTAAAACATTCCTATCGTGCTTACTAAAGAAAAGGTCAAACCAATTTCTGTAGTCTATTTCCATCGAGTAATATATAAACCATTTTGTACTTAGTTTTATTATATTTTTTTAATTATAAAAAATCTATTAAGATTACTGTGGTTTAGCTTAAAAATCACTTTCACGCTGTATCCC
The DNA here is from genome assembly GCA_917862395.2 of Heliconius sara. Taxonomy (NCBI): domain Eukaryota; kingdom Metazoa; phylum Arthropoda; class Insecta; order Lepidoptera; family Nymphalidae; genus Heliconius; species Heliconius sara. The sequence continues at coordinate 1,895,348 of OU860795.2, forward strand.
GCATGTAGCAGGATATACAGAGGAAAGATATTGTTAAGATTCCTTGATGACGCGTGTTTAGTGGGGGATCTTATCTCCCACTTTGCCTCCTTACCAAAGCGAGGAAATGAAAATAATTCATTTCTCTGAGTGGAAATCTAACCTACAATCTTCGCTATTACAGTGCTCTCTTTACAACTTCGCCACAAAAGCCCCAAGAGTTTATAGTAGACGTTTATTAATATTATTTAATTTTATAATAATCAGTTCCGCATTTTTAATACCTGGTGAAAACGTCGTAGACCCCAACCGGCTGTACTGCTTCTGATCGATCGATCGACACTTATAAATCGATCAATACATTTGAAAAATAAAAACCAATCATTTGCTTTTTATTCCGTACATTAAAAAATAAAGTATATTGTTAGGTAAGTTTACTGAAAAAATATAAAAATCGTTGAAAAATATTGATAGTACTGCGTACGAAGTGTTCCTAATTTCCTTTCCTTTTCCAATTTTTATACCTTGGCAATCGAACCCACAACCGTCACAGTCATAATCACTTGTCAACTATACCATATGTATTATTATACATTTTGGCCAATATATTTGAATACAGTATGTCTTGTTAACACAAAATACAAGATACGAATTGAAACTTAACTTGACTTTCGTCCTTCCGCCCGAGGGTTTATTCGGATAAGACGAGTATTAATTATGCAGGGTTGCCATAAGTTCAATGGTACAGAAAGGAGTTAATCCGATACTATAAATTATAGTATAATATATAAAGCTTTTGTCATATATGTATGTATGTATGTGTGTTTATAAATGATGGCCATAGTTATTTTATACATAATAATATGTAAATTCATGTAAAGTAGCCCTGAGTCCCATCACTCAAGATGCAATGTCTCCAAAAGTAGGCGGAAAGTGAGGAATGGATTTCCTTAACTTACATTTCTTCTTACCCTTCCTTCCTACCCTTTTATATAGAAAATGAAACGTTTTTTTTTGTATTTTTTTTATTGAGAATAAGTTTCAACTCTCAAGATCGTTTTCAAGATCGATCTCAGAATTAAAATTGATTTAAAATTTCGGGCCTTGGTGCCCAATTCATTTCAACAATGTATTGACAAAAATACATCAATAAATAATGAATCACCCATTTAGATAATATTTTATTTATGGAAGTAAATTCATACATAGCGAAGTACGCAATCTAATTACGTATTCCAGTCTAAAGGTCATAGGTTATGTTCTCGCTTGTACAATATTGAGTCGATTGTAGCACAGTTAAAATCTATGGAGCTTTATATTAATTAGTTCTGAATAGGCCTTTGTAGTACTATAGTTCAAAATTTTAATATTTTCCTCATAGACTTGGAGAGAAAACCAATAGTTAAGACACTGCACTCTACAGATTCCATCAACTTTCTATATTTCCCGTGTTGTGTAAAATAACTAAACGCTCCGTTTTATGTTTCTAGATGATAAATAAAAGAATAATTTAAACTGAATAGTTTAAATTATTCTTTTATTATACCTAAGTGAATGACTGTGTGAATAAACTTATACAATATGTGAAGTGCTTTACCACTGCACCATAATGTATAAGTTTATATAAATCAGACGTTTTAACTAAACATTTATAATTAGAAATTGTAAATATTTAGTAAAAATAGAAAGAGTAATTTTCTTTGTCAGATTAACTTAAGCGTAGTGTTAGGTTATGCAAATAAAATATTTTTAAAAATAATATTGATATTTATTTTTTATATTATTAAGTCATTAAATCAAACGATTTTATCGAACGAATAATTTTATATTAAGTATTTTGAGGCCAGTCGTGGCGCAGTGGCCACAAAAAACCGACCGATTGTGAGTTCGATCCCCACTCGAGGAGCTCTGGTGTTGAGGCTAAGCGCGGCGTTGTGTTTTACTACTCAACACGCAATGCCTCCAGAACTCGGCAGAAACTGGGGGGTGTCTTAACACTAGGTTCCCTTTGCCTATCCTGTTGTGTGCGGGATATATCCCGTGAAGTTGATTTGATTTAATTTTAATTATTGTATAACCTAATATTTTGCTAAATCAATGCATGTTTTTATGGATATGCAATTATGGAATATGAATTTGATAAAGAGAGTTATCCAGGGAAGGCAAATCCAGGACCTAGGTGTACATAAAATACGTTGAAATTTATCGATAAAATTCACATTATTCACATGTATTCGTTTTATTTAAATGTACGCCATCATCAAATTAATGTTAGTCATTTAGTAATATTTTAGATAAATTGATTGAACATTACCCATTAACCTAAAAGCTATATTTTTATACTAGCAACTCGCTTGCGGCTTCGCTCGTTTGAGGTAAACAATTATTTATTTACTAATCTGAAATACTTTGGTGTGCTAATAACAGTACTAATATATTGACTTTGAAAAGAGCAACTGTTGAGTTTCTTGCCAGCTCTTCTCAGCAGAACTGCCTTTTGAACCGGTGGTAGCATTTTTTGTTTATATGTTCATTCGAAGATACAAAAGTGCTTATAATAGTCTATTTGAATAAAGAATATTGTGAATTTGAATTCCAAAATGATTTTAAAGAAAATATCTTCACGTCTTAAGTGTCAGCCAATTCCAAAAAGTTGTCAAATAAAATGTTTTATATTGTATTTTAAAACAATTTGTCAATGTTAATAAAACAAACACAAGATGTTAAGAGAAGTAGCCAAAATAAATAAAAAATGAAACTGTTTCTCAAATTTGCGGGCACAAACGTGCGGAGAAGCAGGTGAAGGTGAAAAAAAAGATTTCTTAAATTCACTGAAATGCTGCTTTCGTTTCAGGGAGTTTAAGAAAAACCGATTTTTGTAAGTTTTTGAAGAAATTAATACTTTTTTGAAATATTAATATTTTTTTGCATATGATATAGAGAAAATATTCTAATGTTATTATGATGATAATTAAAAATGTTTCCTAACTAAACTCGTTAAACTTTTTACTCATTTATAAATATTATATACAATGATATTAATAAAATGAAATATTAGTAATACACAACTAATTTGCAAAATAATAATAATAATAATAATAAACAAATAAAACAAGACACAAAGAAAAAAGAAGACATAATAATTATAAATCTATAATTAAATAAATAATTTATATCGTAGCAGCTCTACGACGTAGCGCTACGAACAACTTTCACCCTCTCTACATGATATATAGAGACGAGTTTTACTTTGAAACTGACCGTTCCATCTCCCCGTTCTAGATGTAATATGGAGCCTGCGCGAATATTCAGTTTGAATCTACCGTTTCAAAGGCACGGTCCTATCGTTAGAAGTGGTGTTCGCGGCAAAAAGTGCTTTAAATCTTGGTAACGCAGTTACTGAGGAATGCTAATGTGATACAATTTATATGGTGAGTGGAGTGTTTTTTATTTTATATTTAATTTTAATAAGTGACTAGTGTTAATATTTCTAGATTTCAGTTGGAACGGAGAAATTTGATTTATAATATTGTTACGGAGTTCGGTATATTCAGTTTAGTGATAATAAGATTTTATAGTTATTGATAACATGGTTTATTGGGTTGTTTGTGTGTGTATTTATATGCTGTTTTTATACTCGAATTTTTCGTATATACTTACGTCAAATTTTCAAAGCATATATTTTATAAAATACGTTGTTATATAAAAAATAACAAACAAAACAAGTTAAAAGTTTATGGATAGATTTTCAAAATGCTGTCATGTGTTTGTGAATATTTGGTGTAAAGTCAAAAAATATAAAACGTGTTTGATAAAAATCAAACGTCCCTTGATTACTGGGTTGTGTAAAAAAGGAAAGCGTCGCGGTATATTGCCTTTCCAATACTTTTTTAGTGGAAGTAAAAACTATGATTTCACTTACATTTATCATCTCTATACGTGAAAGAAGATTTTTATATATTTTTTTTACAATTTTCTTGTAATTTATACAGAAAAACAAAACTCTTTAGCTTAAATAGGTTGCTTTAGCTTAATATAATGAAAAGTATTAAGACAAGTTTTATAGACAATTTGATGATATAAAACTTTGTATTATTTTTATTAAAAAAATACAGAAAATTTTGATTTTAAACTTGAAGGAAGTTTTGACTAAACATAGGATCAATGAGAAATAATGTTATTTGATTTGTAATGTAATACTCAAGGACTCTACCAAATTGCAGTTCTGTACGAGCTTTTGTTAGTTAAAATATTTAAAATGAGTCCTTTTTACTTTAAACTTAAGCTACCGTCATGAAATCTCAAAATTCGATTTTAAAACAACAATCTCTATATAACAAAAACATAAAATCATCATCACCAAAACAATAATATGAAAATTTAATTATATACAGTATTAGAGAATAGTCTACAAGACTATAAAAAAATTTCACAGCAAAAAATATAAGAAAAACAGAAGTCACAAGGTAATGAGATGCTAACGTACAAATTAATTAGTATAATATTATAAGTCGACAAATTATAACTTCCAAAAACAGTTCAAAGGATGACCTCTCTTTGTTCAAAATTAAGCAGCTTTTGAGCAAACTGAATGGGACAAAAGTTTTGGCACACATTATTAATGAGCATCTACTTTCATTCGGAATGTTAAACTTTTGCCCACTCCAAGTATCTTAATGTGTTATTAAACGGAACTTTATATTTTAATTTACATGTTATTCGATACAGTTTCAATGTTTATCTTTGAAAGAGGCCAGTCATGGAGTTGAGGCACAACGTTTGTCTGTTAACGCGATAGGTTGTGGGTTCAATCCCCATTCGAGGAAATTAAATATTTAATATTTATTTCTTCGCTGTAGCGTCGAGGCAAAGCGTGGCGTTAAGTTCCACAACTCGACATGCACTGGCTCTTGAATGCGGCGGAAAACGTGGAAGGGAGTGTCTTAACACTGGGCTCTCTTAAGCTACTCTGCTGCATGTGGGATATAGTGCGTAGTTGAAAATTAAAAAAAATGTTATTTGATACAATTTATATATGGAAATTTGAAAGTTCAATTTAATGATAAAATTTTGCTATAATTAAAGGTTTTATCCATCATTTCTAGTTTCCACTCACAAATGTATATATAGATACACTGATAAAATTTGGCTATTTAATAAAATTAATAAGCAAAGAAAAGTTTCGTATAATTATCTCATGGACTATTGGTTGAAATTCAAGTGTAATTTTTCTTTATGATTCTCTATTTATAGAGAGTCTATAGGATATAATTATATACATTATACAGGGTGGAAATGTAAGTGAACCATATCGATGTAACTATACCTGTGGACAAATGTCCTGGGGGCACTTAAAATTCATGATACTTTATTATTACTTACTATTTTCGTTTACGTGATAGTCTATATTATTTGGTTTAAATGGATTCGATAATTTTAGGAAGAATCTATTGAACCTTACTCTGATATTTGCAAACAATACACAATTAGTATTGTTTATACATATTTGGAGGCCAATCTGTAAACTGTAAAATCGAAAGGTTGTGGGTTCGATCTTCACTCAAGGGCATGAAATATTTACTTAAATTTATATTTCCATTTCTTCGCTCTGGTGTCGAGGCAAAGGGCGGTTGAGTTCTGCCTAAGTGGCAGACAATGCCTTCAGAATTCGGCAGAAAGTAGGGAACGGAGTGTCTTACACTAGGTTCCCTCTGCCTACCCCGTATACAGCGGGATACAGAGGGAAGCTGATTTATACATATTTCATTATAAGTGCTCCATCACGATTTACTCTATGTTATTCAAAATACATATAAACATATAGTGTTTGTATCAGAATATCCTTTTGAAATAGTCCTATCCAAACTGACCGTGGGTCTGTAAGGGACAGAAAAAAGTACTCAAAGACGCACACTTATCAAGATTATATGATTATATTGTGGTGCCTGGAGAATTTTTTGGGGTAAAAATAATAATAAGTTTTATAAGTTATTTTATTGAATATTTTCTTTTCTTGGTTTGACCTTTTAGATACATCATAGATATTTTTATAATATAAATTATATATAAAGTAACTTTTTTATGAAATACGTACTTATAGCCTTAGTAAGTAACCAAAAATAATCTAGTCATGTATGGAACAAAATTCACTTCCCACCAAGATTATAGGTTCCCCATATTAGATGTCGGAATCTAATACTATATTTAATGTACGATCAAAGACAAAGCGTTTTAATTTATTTTTATTTGTTATTAGACTGTTTTATAATTATTTATCTAAATATAAAAATCTATGAAACTGAATTTGATTTTATAACTCAAAATACAACGTATAGCCATTGTAGCGCTTGATGTGAAAAAAATGGTGTTTTTCTTAAGTTTTTTTTTTACCTGTAATATTCTAGAGTAGGATTCGTCCCTATTATTTTATATTATAATATTACGATTTTTTAAATGTACCAAAGCGATATAAATAATAACATTGTATAGCAAGCTTTTCTCTTCTATACATAAATAACGTGTGCGTAGTTGTTTACACAATACTAAAACACAAATAAAAGATTTATTTTTTCTGACTTTCCGTTTGTTCGAACCAGTCGCTGGATGAGCTCAACCGATTTTAATAGGGTTTTCACTGACAAATAGAGAAAATTATTGTACAACGTATACTTTTTATTCTTTTATTTACGGGATCGCGATGTACTCGGGAAAAATTGCGAAATATGATAACATTTTTATCTCTGTTAAATACAACAATTTTTTGTGAGCATAAACAAATAACATCTCAAATTGTTTTTATAATTTTACCCAAATAGGTACACAAGTTCAAGGGCTACTTGTTATTCATTAAAATCCTTAATTATATAAACTTTAATGAGCTTTTATAATTTTAAAATTTTCAAACTCTTTAATATTTCTTCGAAATAACATTAATTTAATCTCATATTAGTACTTTTACTAAATTTTATTTGATTAATTACTTTGAAGATTATACTGACGTGAGTTGAATTTTAATTCAGATATTTTAAGTCGTATGTTTATTTTTTCTTATAGTTTCTAATAAGTAACTTATGTTTTGTATAGTTTATAGGCACTATAAGTATAATTAGCCCAATGTAGCATTTTATTAAAATTAAGTTAACTTTTGAATGAATGGTATTTGATCTCGATTTTTTTTATATTATAAATAATAGTTTATAATATAAAAATAGAAATCACAAATATAGTTCCGCCACTCAACACGCAATGCCTCCAGAAGTCGACAGAAAGTGGGGAACGGAGTGTCTTAACACTAGGTTTCCTCTGCCTACCCTGCTGTGTGCGGGATACAGCGTGAGGCTGATTTATTTATTTTTTTTTATTTATAAATTATATTTATAAAATATAGTTTAGTTGGGCTGTAAGACGTAAAATCCCGTTTCGTTCCATTCGCGAACGAACTTCGAATTATGTTTTCTTAGAACTTCCCTACATTTTCCGTATCTATGCGTAGTCAACTATTTACTTCGCAATAGAAGAGCTTTATATATTTATTAACTTGCGTCTCATCGGTCATTGTCGTCGTCGGTTTTGCAAGTACTTTGACTACTTTTATCGATTTTTTTGCTGACCTTACCAAAAAATAATGATTAATAGGGAGATAATTGTAAAGGTAGTCGATATTCCTATCAAAACTATCACTGAATAATAATTAATTAATAATAGCGTTACTTTTAAGGAGAGAAGAACGATTTGCTAGTTGCTTAAGAATAGAAAAATGTATGTGACCAAACATTAACAAAAGAAACAAAATCGTAATCACAACGCTGTTCTTGATGATATAATGTAATTTAATATAAACCAAATCAATCAATCAAAATAGAGTGAAAATAATGAGAAAGTCTAGTATTACAAATTGATATAGTTTTTAGGGTTCCTTTCTTAAAAAGAAACAACGGAATCACTTCGTTCCGTCTGTCTGTCTGTAAAGCGCCTTTATCTCAAGATTTCGTGGATAAACTGATCTGAAATTAATATGAAAAAAAAAGATATGAACGTTGATACAGTGATTTTGCTTCACTTTGTATGAAATTCGCCACGTAATCAATACCTATAGAGTATTTCTCGTCATACTTTTGAGAACTTGTGGTACAAGTAAAGCAAAAAATCCAAAAACTTGAAATTTATCAATATGTCATAGAATGAAAATCATAACAAACTTATAACTGTTAATTTCATACAAAATGACTGCACATATCCGCAAACTTAGCTTTGTCAACTTGCATAAATACATTATGCATACACTATAAATACTTCCCGTTGATCCTGAAATTGGTACGGAACTCTCGGAATGCGAGTCCAACTCGCTTTTTACCGGTTTTTGATATTATATTTTTAACCGATAAACCGGTTTAATTAATGTTATTTATTACCGCCAGGAAACGTTGCCTTTCCCGTATTCATATGTACACTGTATAATGTATTAGCTAGTAGTATTATGTACTAATTGATTAAGCCAAACCTCAACTTAAACCTCTAATTAAATGACAATTTACTAATGGAGATATCACTTAGGGATCTCTCATTTAATATAGAGAGCTTCCCGCTGTATCCTACAAATAGGTAGGTAGGCAGGGAACCTAGTGTTAAGAAACATGCACCGTGAAACTTTCGTAACACTGCTGTTTACTAGCGGAAGTTAACGCCGCGTTTTGTATATCATAGCGACGCCTAACAGAACTCAACCCTACATTTTAGCTTATCGTTGTATTATTAATAAAATATCATTAATATGAGGCCGTCGTGAGGAGTCGTGACGAAGGGGTGCAAAGTGTGACTGTAAAATGCATTGGTTGTGGGTTCGATCCCCAATCGAGTAATGAAATATTTATTTGCATTTATATGTTTATTTCTTCCTTCTTCCGTCACTCAACACAGAATAACTCCAGAAATCGGCGGAAAGTGGGGAACGAAGTATCTTACACTCGATTCCCTCTGCCTACCCTGCTGTTTGCGGTGCGGTGATACAGCGTGAAGCTGATCCTGATTCTATAATACTATTTTATACTATACTGTTTATTATAATATTTACCATTGAAATTTTTTTTTTGATGATCAAACTCACAACCATTGCGTTTACAGCCAAAAACTGTCCCACTGCGCCATGACGACTTCAACGACAATGGTTATAATGGTTATAAGTCACTTCATACTGAATCATGCTTAATTTTTTTGTCATTTCTATAACAATTCTTATGCAGTTTTCTCTAATAGAGCTCAACAGGGTGTTTGTATGTAAAAAAATAGACGAGACATGTTGAACCAAGTACTTTTGTGTATTCTGGACATAGTTGAGTAAAGAGGGACCTAAAATTAAGATACTTTTCCATTAAAGCAATTCCGTTCCTCACTTTAGTAACCGATTATCTTAACTGTAAAAGTGTCACATTATATATTTTTATTATATGAAAATTATATGAATATAAACCAAGCAAACGAAGCCGCGAGCGTAGTACTACTCAAATATAAAGATATTCTCATATATCAAATCCACAAAATCTAATATTACAAAAAGCTCATACATATATTTGACAGGGCATTTCACCGGGAAAAGGCAAATTGTCTTCATTTGGAATTCCAAAAATGTAATGAACCCATTATTTCCTCTTTGCAAATTCTTTCATTTCCTGGAACAGTCGATTTGTAAGCGTATTTTCAATACATTTAATATCATTTTTATCCAAATATAAGGAAAAGTTGACGATTTTATGTCAATGTTATCTGATGAATTAGCATTTCGTGTGTCGTTCGAATTTTGCTCAGTTTTGATATGAAGTGATAACATAAAAAATATGTTATCTTTTAATATAAATAGAGGGAACTTTTTTATTTACAACAGCTTCACTTTTTTTTCTACATTTCAGAACATAGACAGAAAAAACTCAGTGTTGAGACATTTTGTTCTCAATTTTCTGTTCGATTTAGAGACATTGTGTGTTGAGTGATACTCAACGCCACTCTCAGTCTATTAAAGCAAAAAAAAACAAAACATTACGGCCAATAAGTCGTAGCCGCCCTTTGAATAAGGATTTTTTTCCGAGTTGACAACACGCAAAAACTGAGAAAACCTAACTTCAGAACGGCCATGACTACCATACTACCGTGTCAATATAATAATTCTATCAGCCTTACGTTGTATCCCGCCCACAGCATGGTAGTCACAGGGAACATAGAGTGAAGACACTCCGTTCCCTACTTTCCGCTGAATTCTGGAGGCATTGCGTGTTGAGTGATGTAACTCAACGCCGCGCTTTGCCTCAACACCAGAGCGAAGAAATGAAAAATAATAATTTAAATAAATAATTCATTTCTGCGAATGGGCATCGAATCCACAACTTAGTGATGCCCACCGCGTCACGATCACTAATTCTGGCAGGTTTATATACCCTGTGTATCTTCTAATTCTTGTTATATTCTCAACTCAACGCCGTGTTTAACCCCCGATTGTATTTGTATAACAAATAATCTCAGAGCAGTAACCAACGTATTAAAATATAAAAAATAAAGAGACGCAAAATTTTAAAAATACATAAGTGCATTCTTTGGAACAGAGATCGAATCTACAGGCATCTAGTAAAATTACTAACTATTTCCTAAATATGCGTAGATAGAAAATGTTTAATTTCCACGGGTTGGGCATTTTGTTTTTATTTGTTTGCATTGGGCGCTGCCTGGCATTAGAAATGAAAAATATTTTAAGCATAATGTAAGAACAGTGGTACTGTCTGCCATCTGAGTATAAGCGCGTTGGTTATGGGTTCACTTTCTAATTGGAGAAAAGATTTTATTTCTCATATATTTTTTTCATTTCTCCGCTTGTGTGGATTGATCACAGTATAGTTTCTGTTGAAGTATTCTTTATATTTGTCAAAGTGTTATTCCACATTTAAAGAAAACGTATAAAAATAACTCGCTACGATATTTTTTTATACTTTTCCTTAATAAGTATCTGTGGAAGTAGTTGCGTTTTTCAAGTGCAATATATAGTTATTTACATAATATATAATAAAAATATATTGTTTTTTTTTTTAAGTTTTGTCTGTGTCAGGGCCAACCTCTGGATTAGCTCAATTGATTTAATAGGACTTTCACTAGGAGATAGGAGAGTAAATACAAAATTACATTTTTTTTTTAATTTAAATAATTTTTTTTTGCTTTTAAGATTTGCAAGTAAAAGCATATAAACATCCAAAGTATTTAAATAATGCCTAAATAGGTTCACTTAAATTATATAAAGTAAATAATCTTACGGTGCAGAATACCGCCACTCAACACTTAACATTTGGAAAACTACGGATTGTCTAAACATTAAGTATCTCTGCCTGACCTACTATGCGGGTTATTAAGTTCAAGCTGCGTTTTTTAAAATATATTTTCTATAATTACAAGAAATGAGATAGAATTCATCCAATGCAATCACTAAAGAAATTCTTTTAAAGAGAGCTGTATAAGCAAAATTTATTTTATTCGTCTTTCCGGTGTAAGATGAGCTTGCAGTCGCTACACTTAGTGGTGTGTTGTTTTTTTTATTATTATTATTATTTGAAGTACTTATAGTGTAATACTATGGAAGTATAATTGCTATTTATATTTTAATGTCGAATATTTTTTAGTTAGTATGAAAAAAAAATTAAAAAATCGTTTTATGAAAATTTCACTGATATTTTTAGTATTGACAAAACATATTGTTCTTTATTCTTCGTTTCTTACCTGAATTTTAGAGATCGTGCGTTCAGGATCTCAACGCCGCGTTTTATTTGTTTGTTTTCGTTTTGCTGAGTTGTAGATTTAAATCTCATTTTGAAGCTTGAGAGTTCTAATTTCGTTGGTGTCGAGGTAAAGCGCGGCATTGGGTTCCGCCACTCAACACGCAATACCTCCAGAACAATGTTCCCAAAGGCTAGGCAGCCTGCTGTGTGCAGGATACAGTGTGAAGTAGATTTTTAATTAGTTTTAATCTCAGTTATCACCTGATTATTCCTATTTTTATTAAAAGTATACCTGCACGGATATAACCAAATATAAATATGTCATAATTCTTTTCACATATCAATTATTTAACCACAAATCGTACAACAAACTTATGAAAATATGCATAAAACACCACAATCAATGAATTAAATGGTTGTTTATGAACTACAATGTAGATTTAAGTGATAATATTTGTTTCAATACTGTATATAAAAATTATTTCGTTACTGACAGACAAACAATGTATAGAGGAAACTACTGGACTTAAAAAACTGCATTTAGCATGGATTGGCAGTTTAGGGCGACACTAAGAAAATAATTTTTGGAAATTTCTAGAAGAATTTCCAGAAACTCTGAAGTAAATTGCGAGCAAAGATTAGTTAATAAATAAGATAATAACGTAATATGTAGGTTTTCTATTTTTTCTTATCACTTAATTCGTTGGTTTCCAAATTAGCATATTAAGTATACGTCTGACATTTACCTTTTGTGGACATGAGAATTTATATGCAAAAATAGGTAAAGAAAAAAATAAACGATACGGCCTCTCCACTTTGCAGAGTGAGGAGCAGTACCTTTAACTTATGAAGCACATGTAGGCTTAAGGGGTCTATTTATTTTTGCACTTCCACTGACCGAATTCCTATGTATGCCTTACCAAATTCGAAATGATTTTACTAAAATAAATGATTTTACTGCTAATAACTAATCAGCTTCTCGCCGTATCCCGCACACAGCAGGGTAGGCAGAGGGAATCTAGTGAACACTTCGTTCTCCACTTTCCACCGGAAATTCTGTAGGGATTTTGTGTGTATGTGTTTTTTTTTGCCAACACAAGCTGTAATTTGTTTTTTTTTTTATGTTTTGTATTGAGTAGCGGAACTTAACACCATACATTATCCTATTACCAGAGCCGGACAATGAAAGTAACTCAATCCACAGAGGCTTCATACAATTTTTACACAAAAAATTCACGATTACATTCAACCGATGGATCAATTTCATTACCAGCAATTTGAACCTCATTTACAAATAGAGAGGTAATTTATTAAGCTAAATGGTTATTTGAAAATTTCGTATACAAATTTGAAAATTAATTTATGTAATACAAAGTGCATTTCACAGCTAACAACATTTAATTGGATTTGAAAATTCTATTGAATTTATGTGACGATAATGGTACATTATAGCTTTTTGGTTTAATATTAACTGTGATATGTTTGTCGTCAAACTAAACTACTGGTGAGTGTTAAAATATAAGATTATCATATATATTTTTATCCATTTGCAAGTTTTTTATGCTTCTATAAATCTTAATATAAATGTAACAAACAAGCTGTGCTTGAGGCCAACGGCGTAGGGGCACAAGCATGTCACTGTATCCGCGGTAAGTTGTGGGTTCGATTCCCACTTAAAAAAATGAGGTATTTAACATTTTAATTTCTTCGCTGTGCGCCGAGGCAGAACGCGGCGTTGATATCTGCCACTCGATACGCAATGAAGAAATCCAGAATTCCGCAGAAAGTGGGGAATAGGGTGTCGAAGCTATAGGCTAGGCTATTTTTATAACAAACTCAGCCCACAATTTATTACACATAATTGCGTGGCACTAAAATAAATACCCTAAAATAATATAAACAATATCGATAAAGTAAACGTTTATAAGATTTGCAACGTTTCATATTCTTTTCAATAAATTCATTTTTTCATCTACATCCTTTAATTAGATTACTAACGTGCTCATAACGCTTTATAGAAAAAAAATTGAAAATGAACAAAGAAAAATAAATTTGTATATTATATAAATAGAATTATTACAATTTCATTTCTAGAACATTCAAACCCTTATATTTGTATTTCTAGAAATATCAGCTCATTAAGTGTAATTAGAATTCTGTTGGAAAATACAAAAACTCTTGTAATTACGGTATTCCCCATTCATAGGTACCTTACATTATTCATATAATATCAATTTTCCTCATTATAATACGATCGTTTAGTTGTAAAAATTATGGTTTCGGTTGATTCGATTCCGTCTCGAAAGAATGATTTAATTTCCTTTCCTCGTTTTGGTAATAAGATGAAGAGTGGCGTTATATTCCGCCACTCAATGTAAGGAGAAAGTGTGTATTTTAATGTATTTCACTATTTATACATTATATCTACATTGTAATATAATATTGTGTACAATATTGTGGGTTCGATCCCCATTCGAGGGGGTTCCCTTTTCTTCGCTCTGGTAAAGCGTTTCGTAGAGTTCTGCCACTCAACACGCAACGCCTAAAGAATTCGGCAGAAAGTGGGGAACGCAGTGTCTTAACACTAGGCCCTCGGCCTGCCGTGCTTTGTGCGGGATTTGTGATTTTATTTTATTTTAATACATTATAGTATAAACATTAAGCATACTGAATAACTTACTATAATTAATTTTCTATTAATTTACCCCAGACAGTATACAGGTCACGGAGCACAAGCGTGGAGTAACTTCCTATAATATTTTATATAAAATATTTTAATTATATTTAAGCGATGTATGAAGCCTACTTTGAAAATTGTATTCCAACACGCTGTATTCCACAAATAGCAGCAAACGAAAGTAAACATAGTATTAAATCACGGAGTTTCCCTTTTCCCTTTTCCTGCTTTATTTTGGAGACATTGCGTGTTGAATTGAAGATTTCAACGCCGCGTAATATCTTGTCACCAGAGCGAGGTAATAAAATTAATTGATTCCCCACTCTGTCTTGACACTAGCTTTTGTTTACTTATCCTATGTTGGTTTGGTGGAGAAAAATAACTTTTATTTTGTTTCTTATGCCAATTTTCGAGATATTAGAGTTTTGAGTCGTGGGACTTAACGCCGCACTTAGTCTTGTTACTAGAGCGAGGAAATGAAATTAATTCTTTCTCCAAGTCGGGATCTAATCCACCATCCGCATACCCTGCCTGTTCATTCCTCTGTCCTTAATGTTTCTAAAATGAGAAAAAATTTGAGAATCGAATGATTTTTTACTAGCTTCCTTACCGTCAATATAATATATGCAGGAGTTGATTGATGCTTAAAAAAATGCTTAGACCTACGACCTCCTTATAGGACGTTTAACTATGTTTTTTATCACATTTAACACAAGTCTTATATTTAAGATAAATATTTATTATAATTAAATTAAGTATTTATATTCAAAATATTATAATTCAATTACAAAGGAACTAAAAAAAATTAAGAATATCTCAAAATTTAGTTTTGCGTATAAATGTAACAAAGTTTGGGGTAATAACCAAAAAGCTCCTGAGCAACTAGCTGAAGTCACGTAGAAGCTAGTGCGAAGTATATATATTATAAATTATGTTGACGTGTAAAATTGCTACTGTCGCTCAATGTTGTAGTTGGTTATGTATGAAAAAATATATATGAAAAACCTAGGTTTTTTGTGATGTAATATAATATTATAAATAAAATCAAATGAATTAGATTCACGCTGTATCCCGCACACAGCAGGGTAGGGAGAACCTAGTGTTAAGATGCTTCGTTCCCCAGTTTTTGTCGGATTCTGAAGGCATTGCGTGTTGAGTGGCAGAAGTGAACGCCGTGCTTTACCTCGACACCATAGCGAAGAAATGGAAATATAAATTTAAATAAATATTTCATCTCCTCGAGTGGGGATCGAACCCACAACCAGTTGGTTTTACAGTCACACTTTGTGCCAGTGCACCATGGCCGGCCTCTATAATATATATATATATATATATATGTATAATAAATATTGAATACTAACTATTTACAGTTGTAGCGCGCTACAACGCGCGGCGCTGAGTTCCGCTTCTCAACACGCATTGCATCTGCAGAACTGCGTGCAGACGGAGAGTGGGTAACGGAAGTGTCTTAACACTAGGTTTTTAAGGTTTAGACGATATTTATTGGTAAGAATACTATCGATTCTATGAAAGGATATATTTTATTTGAATTATACTAATGAAATATGAATGTTTTATACACATTTAAATCTTTATTCAATCATTCCGTATTATTTTCATTTCTTCGCTCTGGCAACAAGACAAACTGCGGCATTGAGCTCCGTCATTAGGCACGCCAATGTCTTGAAAATTAAGTGTAAAATGGATAACAGAGTGTCTTAATACTATGTTTCCCTCTGTTTACCCTACTATGTGCGGGATACAGCGTGAAGCTATAAAAATAGATACTAGAAAAATAAGGATACAGAAAAACATGGGCAACCCAGAAAATAGTACGTAAAAATGTCTCGCCATTTCGAGGACAAAGATTTTTGCTTTTAGCCTAAGAGAGGACTCAGTGGCGTTGTTTGATGAAACCATGTCTCATGGCACGTTTTTAAGATGTATTATGTTTTTTGAAATTCTTGTGATATTTTGAATGTAGAACGGTATTTTATTTTCGTATTTTTTTTTCATAAAAGATGTAGATGATATTTTAGTGGCACTATACTTCTTTTACTTGTTTTATTCTAATTCATTTATTGGACTCATATACATAATTTCTCCGATATGGTTCAATTAAATGCGGCGTTAAGTCCCGCATTGTCTGCAAAATAATTTGAATAATCGGTTCTTTGAATAGATACTGGCAAAAACATTATTATTTCACCTATTGTACCTATTTCATGAAATGGAAGAAATTATCAATGTAATAATTTCAAAACACCCCTGTGCGTGCGTCACAAGCGAGTACAGTGACAATAAACACGACGGTTGTGGGTTCGATTTTCATTTGGAGGAATTAAATATTTGTGAATAGAAATATTCTCATTTCCACTCTCGTATTTCGGTGAAAAGTGTAGAATGGTAGTGTCTCTATGAGAACAGAGTGTCTTAACACTAGGTTACGTGAACATTAAAAAAAGCTTTCAGAACAATTTTTATCGTAAAGGTTCATTTGTTATTATGTATCAAGTATTCTACATAAAATATTTAATCCTTAGATACAATTAAAGAAAGTATGCAAATTAGAAATCCTTCTAATCATGATTTATGAGATTTATATTATTTAAGTCAATACAATCTGTTAGATCTTGTAGATTGAGATTTCTTCTAGTAATATAAGAAATACTGTAAATTAATTGACAGATAGTCGTCGTTTTAAGCCAATAACTCTGTTGATTTATTAGAAAATTACTGATACACTGATAGGGCGTCCCCCCAAGGCGACGCGCACCAGTGCGTCCCCGCTGATGTGTCAAGTGGCGACGAATGCGGCGTTGGGGACCGCCACCCAACACGCCATGTCCGGAACGGCGGGAGGTGGAGGTCGGAGCTACAAATAGCTACGTGGAATGTAAGAGGAGGGATGGAAGAAAAGATGAATGAATTATTAGATGTGATGGATGATAGAGATTTAGATGTCGTTTGTGTGACTGAGACCAAACGAAAGGGCAATGATACAGCTGATTTGCCGGGCAGTCGGGTCGCTTTCTGGGCTGGCGTATCAGAGAGCGAGCGGGGCTGTCAAGGTATAGGTGTATTATTGTCCTCTCGATTGGTTAGTGCAGCGGTTGAATACAAGGCGATCAACCCGAGACTGCTCTGGGCTCGCTTCAAGCTGGGGTTAACAAGAGTATTCTTGTTAGTGGCGTATGCGTACCGTAGCGTTTGGCGCCCCGTTCTCTCTGACTACCCCGCTAGGGATAAAGCGTGAAGTTAAGTTAAGTTAAATTAAGTTTAAGTATGTACTACTATATAGTATTACTACATATATAGCAATGACTTCAAACTTGCAGTGCAGTAGTTAACTCCTCATATGCTCTCTGCTAACCCTTCTATATAAAATATACAACATGAAAATAATAATATACACATAGAAATGGCGCGTCGATCATATTATACTTAACAATTTTGAATGATCCTACTGCTTTTTTTATTGTGAAAGTTTGTGTGGATGCCTGTTTGTTCCACTTTAACACAAAAACTACTGAACTGATTTGGATGAAGCTTTGCAGTATTATAGCTCATACATTATAATAACACATCGGATACAATTTACGAGTTTAGATGAGTGAAGCCGCGCACATGCTACTAGTCAATCATAAATCTATAGCGTGACTGAAGATTATTATAATACAATATAATAAAATGAGTCCCAGAAAAATATATAAGCAATCGTACGCCCCAAGTGTTTCTTAGAAGCGGTAACAAGTCGACCTAATGAAATATTATATACGTTTCCTTTCAATTAAGAAACAGTTCCTTAAATAATGTTAATAAAATGTTATTTTATATAACTATTTCCTTCGCAACTTCGCTTGATTTGAATAAAATAATACAAAAAAAGTAGCCTCAAGTTTTTCCAGAATAAGATTTTCGTTCGTTCGTTGATTTTCGATTTTCCGTTCCCCTCTTTCTGCCAAATCAGAACCTTCAATTTATCAAATATTTCGTTTCCCCAGCGGGAATCGAACACATGACTGTCGCATTTAAAGTCGCACGCTTGTGCTACAGCGGCCCTTATTGTAAATTTTCTTCATAAATCAGTGTTAATTTCAGAAAACCGTATTAAAATCCGTTGTATAGTTCAGTGCAGTTAAAAAGCGTATGACTGTAAACGCGATGATTATCAATTCAATTCCTATTTATTTTTATTCCTCAACTCTACTCAAACTACGACGTTGAGTTCCGCATTATTGAAGCTAAACTTTGACATTACAAAATACTTAAAACACACAAAATATTTATAACAAAATAATATATACCAATTAATTCTATCATTGAAATAGCGAGTATGAAACGCGAAGGCTTTATTAAATTACGCTTTGTTGTATCACAATGACAACTGGGTGCCCTTTGACTTTATAACTTCGCGTACATACTTTAATTTTGTACAAAATTATATTTGGATGATATCATTATTTATATATTTTTGTACCCACCGAGGCTTGTTGATATTTGTTTGTTTTTCTATTAGTATTTGTTATATATTAACTATGATTATTCGTTACATATTTCCATTTTCTCGCTCTTGAAATTAGATTAATTATTATCTCTAGAATTTAACATAAAATGGGGCCCGGAAGAGTCTAAATTTAAATGGAGTGTTTTAGTACTAGGTTATCACGTTCCCACTGCCTTTCCTATGTACAGGATACAACGTGAAGCTAGAAAAAGTATAAGATGGATTGAGATTGTAAAGATTTGTTATGGAAAGAAGAGAGGACAGCGAAGTCACAAGATAGGTAAGTGCGAGAATTCGGATTAAACAGAACAGAATAAAGTAAATATAACAATCTGGAGTTTCTGGAGATCAACTATTGTGTTTTAATTTAGTTTTTATAAGCTTTTGTAAACCATATTAAATTTGACGAACTGGTGTTTAAAGCATGAATGGCATCTACGATATCATCACCACTAGCGTAAAGATGGTACCGAGAATTCATAACGTAACGGAATTAATAAATATTGACAAGAGAAGAGGAGACAAAATACCACCTTGAGGCACGCCGACTTTCATATCTTGGTAGTAAGAGTTGGTCTGACCTACACAAACAGACTGTCGACGTCTCTAAAGGCAGAATTAAAACTATTCTAAAGCTGCATTTTAGACACTAGCGTTGGATAAGTGACCAATAAGTAGATCATGATCCACTGTATTGAATGCATTGCATTGAATAATAATAACTAACTTACCTAAACTTAATTTGAACCTGTACCCACATAAAACTTAATAAATATTTCTATCACTAAATAAATATTATCTAACATCAATATACTTAATATTCCATCAGCCATAAAGAACTCACATCCTCTTTAGTCTTATATGAATAGTCATTAGTCTTATTCAATTCACGTCTATATTATTATTGAAATTCCTCACTGAATATGATATATAGGTATATTAATGAGTTGTTAGCTACCAAATACACAGAATTGGTTATAATTATCGTGTTATTATTGGTACAAAGTTTTAATGAGCATTAAAACTAATTTGATAGAAGAAAATTTGTTAAAACGTCATTGTGGCACAGGGATTAAGCATCTAGGCGATAAATACGGCAGTTGTAGATTATAAGAGCAGCGTTGAGTTACCTCACTCAACATCGGAACATTACCGGGACTGGAATATGTTAGCACTGGAATATGTACGGTCCCTCTGCCTATATGTGGTACATTGTGTAAAGCTAAAAATGTTTTCTTTAATATGGAATAGATCGTTTTTTTTCTCTTTACACTCTGTCCCGTACATAGCAGAGTAGATAGAGAAATCCTAGTGCTAAGTCATCTGTTTCCCTACACCGTCAAAAATCGAGAGGGGAGGAGGAAATTAACGTAGAGCTTGTGTTTAAATCAGACCGAATAAATAAAAATATTTCAAATCACATGCGGGAATCGAAGTCACAACTAGTAACCCGCGTTAAATATTCAAAACAAAAACCATTACGTACACAACGAAAAAAACGTGTATTGAAAACTTCTCAATTTACATACAACCAAATGACTTTTTTGAACGAGCTCTACGTAAATTAAAGCCTTATACTATTGGAGTAGCCTCGTGTTCACTTTTAACGGCTTAACTGGCCCATTAGGACGCGTGTAGAAATGTTTGGAACACCGTAATGTGATATTAATGTATATTTTGCCATTCACCTTTAATTTTATGTCACTTGTATGTATTTCCATGCCTTATACAATTAATCTTCCTTTGTTATATTTTAAAGGGCATTGTGGTTGTTTTTTTTCTTAATTATTGTTTTTTAAGATATTTTCATTTGTCTGTGCTAATGAACTGATTATGGCGTTAAGTTGCGCAGTTGTGTTTAAAGAGATTTTATTTTAAAGGGCATTGTGGTTGTTATTTTCTCAATGATCGTTTTTAAGATATTTTCATTTATTTGTACTAATGAACTGAATGTGGCGTTAAGTTCCTTAGTTCTATTTAAAATTCGGTTGAGAAGCAAAGATTTTAATGGCTTGACTGTTTTCTCTCTTTATTTATCCCGTTTTATACAGAATAGCGTGAATATGATTAATTCAGGGTTCTATATCTCAAAAATATCTCAAAAAAAAAGGAACCCTTACAAGATTACTTTCTTGTCCGTCTGTCAAGAGTATTTCTCCAGCTCACGTGGACGTATTGATCTGCAATTAATATCAAATATTCAGGTCTACAGTTTCTTGGATCACAAAAAGTCTCTGTCAATCAAGTCTCAATGTCAACGCAATCAAAAGATGCGATAGTGTTTACCACATTTTGTCAAAACGACGCATAAACATTCGCCGCTTAATCAAAATCCCTAAATCTCTAATTTTATTATTTTTACAATTATCGAATTTGGTTGTTTATTCATTTTTGTGTTTTTGACTTTCACTTAGATATGATATTGGTTTGCAAAATGGGTACATTATAACTAGTTCTTTTAAGTAATGTTTATAGAAATTAATAACTTATCCTTCAGGTATGAAATTGAACGATTAATATTTATCCTTTATTTATAATGACTTTTTGTGTCCTGTAATCTATGTCATTCTACATGGCTAATGATCTGAGTATTTTATATTTTATATCAAAATATCAAAGGATTTTGATCTAAGGCTTAATATTTTTTAAATTTTTTATAAACATTGACTATGACATGGTATACCTCAGTAAATCTTGGTAAAATAATTCCATATTTGACAATGGGAAAAAGCATACTCAAGTCGGTTTCGTCCATATAGAGTTCCCTGCTATTTTCATGCTTGTTGTTGAACGGGAACCTGACATGTTGTTTTCGGAATTACGCTATATTCCGCGCACACCAGGGTAGGTAGGGGAAACCTAGTATTATAACTCTCCGTTCTCCGTTTATGCCGAGATCTTCTATTTTTCACTCAATTACAATGGGTTCTAATGACAGAATTTAAAACACGCGTTTTAGCTACCAGCGGCTTCTAGGTATACTTACAAAAAAAACTAAGTTACTGACGTTTTTTATTTCACAGTCACGCATATATGTAGGCGCGGTATTTTTACATCCATGTCATATTCCATATACCACAATACCGCCCATAGCCTTATTATGTAATAGTTAATCGCGGCCTTGGTAGTGTTTTATCACTTATTACCAGGAAATAAGGAGTCATTAGGAGATTGTTGCGTGTCAGTATTTCGTGAGTAACGCGTTAATATGCTTTTTTAGTGGTTGTATACTGATTTATTCAAGGATTTTTTAGCGTTTTTTGTAAATTAGGAAAAAATTGTTATTTTTCTTTATAGTATTTTGTGTTTTGTAGAATTAATTATTTTTGGCTTCACTCTATATCCCGCCCATAGCACGGTAAGCAAATTATTGCTGAATGATGCTAATGCATATCCTATAGCACAAATAACAATATTGTTTGGAGGTTATTGTTGCACAGTAAAACACCGTTTGACTGTTAGCGCGGTGTTTGTAGGGAATAAATAATTTTCACATTATTCCTCGACCAAGACATTACGCGGTGTTGGATTCCGCCACTTAGCATGCAATATTTTGAATTGATTTCGAAAGCTGAGTCTTGCTATATATCAAACAGAGAGTGAAAAAAATTGTCTTTTGTTAACAAAAAGTAATTCGCTATACGAACGAGTCTCTATACATAAAATTCTTTGCTTGATCCCAATAACTAAATACCACGTCTTAATAATTTCTTTCATACATCCCTCCTCTCATATGTTTGAGTTATCTGAACTATTTCAATATGAGTGGCGTCATTATTTGATTTTCCCTACATATTCTAGAAAATTTTCTTTAATAAAGTATAATTTAATGAAGTTGCCGCTATTCTTACCATAGAGTTTATTATTAAAACGAGTAATTTCACTGTAACCTTTTTTTTCCAATTTCTCCATAACTATGGAATATAGGAGAATCTAATACTATGCATCATTCCCTACTTTCCGTCCAATTTTTCGAAGCATTGCGTATTAAGTGACGTAACTAAACGCCATGCTTTATCTCACTAGATTGTTTTAGCTTCACGCTGTATCTCGAATATAGGAGGGTATCAAGGCAATTGGTTAGCATTAAGAGACTTTCCATGATTTGGTGGAAAGTAGAACGAAATTCTCCACCGGTGTGCGTGTTAAGTGGCGTAACTCAATGCCACGCTTCGCCTAAATTAAATATTAAGTACTTCATTCCTCCGAGGAATCGAACCCGCATCCATCGCATATCCAGTCGCACACTTGTGGCCTCACGACGGTCTCTATGTAATTTTTTGCTATAATCAATATTCAAAATTCATCATATAAAATTATTTACATCGACATTAACATATTTGATTCGCAACACTAAAGCAAAAGCAAACATACGGTAAATTCTGTATAATAATTAATTTTGTGTCCATTTTAGCTAATTATTGAAGTTAATTATTAAACATTCAATTGTTATTTAAATTATCTAAATGACATTTTAAATGTATGTACGATAATTTTTGACAGTCACTTCCGTTTTTGTGGACTTGAAAAATTGTATTTGTATGGTAGAGTATGTTGTAAGTGTTTTCGCTCAATTTTGTGTGTTCTTCATGAAATGTGTCGTTGGAGAAATAGTTAGTGCTCAATTGGTTCTCTAATCTTAACTATTTTAGTAATTTTATTCAAAAATATCTCATATTTTATAGATCTATAATGAATACGTACCAAATAGTTCAAATGCATTGTATTACTTACAATTGGTCTTGAAAGGGTCAGCCAATCAGGTGGAAAATGAAGAATGAAGTTCTTTTTCACTAAGTTCCATCTGCATATGCGTTGAAACACCATTATTTATTTCTCAAGATAAATAGATTTTCTTTTTTCGATTTTTTGTTTTAAGTGTAGACTTGCATTTTAAAAAATATTCACACATAGTTATATATATGTTTAAAATTAAAATTAATTTTAATAACTGACCTCAGCGATTAGAAAAAAAATATAGATATCGAACTTATAATCGCCTCGAGCTACTCATCTCGGTATCCACTCATCAATATTATTAATCTTTTATGGGCTCATAAAGCCTAAGAAATGACGAAAATAAGTCGTTTCACGTACATTTTGCTTATTTCTTACGATCCTTATAGTATTTGTAAGGAGGCATTTAATTGATTAGTTTCATGTTAGTTTATTTTTGTAACTTTATTCCATGTTACTTTCTCTTATTACGTGCTAAGTGTATTATATTGTATATAACTTATTTCTACATCAGATAGGAATAACTATGTTTACAAGATACTTGAAGCTAGTCGTGGCACAAATGTGTGACTGTAAACGCGACGGGTTGTGAGTTCGATTGACCTCAATTAACCAAATAAAATAATTAATATTTTTATTTCATGTCGAGGCAATGCTCTGCACTGAGTTCCTGCACTCAACACGCAATACTTCTAAATTTGGCATAAAGTGAGGAAGTAGGGTCTTAATAAGAGCGGAGTTTCCTAACACTAGGCTTCCAGGTTCCCTCTGTCCACTATGCTATGTGCAGGATATAGGATACACCGTAGAGGTAAAAAAAAATATACAAGGTACCTACTATGTGCCTGAGCTAAATCTGACCACAGGTATAGGTTGGTCATATCAGTACAATTAATAGGATATAATATGACCTGTAGGCTATCCTGATTAATTATTTTGTAGATTTCATAGGATACGTGTATATTAAATATAAAAATATATAAATCGAAAATTTGGGAATCGATCTGTGATTACAGTCAGAAAATGCACCAGGACAGCCTTAATTCCGACGATCTTCAAAATACATTTCCAAAACGAACAATAGAAATAATCGTACATATTAATATGCAAATCCACAATCCATACTTGTACAAAAAGCTACTTTGCACACAAATACAATATAAATATAAAACTTATATAAAAAGTTGTACAAAAGTAAGTCAAACTGCAAAGCGGTACAATATGCTTGTATGATTCTGGTACTTCAGCAGTAAGTTACGGAACTTTGTGCGTTAACGGAATGCATTGCGAATGCAAAACTACTTATATATTAAGTTATTTGCTTTTTAGTATATGAAATTTAAGATTCGTTTTATTTTGGTTTAAGTAAAATTTGTTATTTTTTCATATTTTGGGATTGTTATACATATCTATCTTTATAGAAAAGTGTTTAACACATAGATAAGTCGTGGTGTATGGAATAAGAACGTGTGGCTTAGTAATCAGAACGCTTTGACGGTTTCCAAGAGGCGCGGGTTCAATTACCGTTCAAATTTTAATACATTTTCTGGGATCTTTTTTTTAAATATTTTTCTTTTCGCATGTGAAATGAACAATAGATACTTTAAAAATCTTTATATATATATTTTTTTATTCTTAAATGTCGTTCACTAACAAATGCTTTGTTTTCTTTATTGGAGCTCAACAATACAAAAAAATACATAATATAAAAATAAAAAAGAAAATAAAATATAATTTGAGTAATACCTACTGTATCCATAATGAAAGTATGTTAATTAATCAACTTGTTGTGCTCACTGGCCGTGTGTAAAGTGTATGGAGTCCAGTGTTTGCGCTGACCACTCCGACTGCGCGGTGCTGTATAATATGTTATTTGATTATTGAAATTATTATGTAATTTTTTTTTTTTTATATTTCTACTTAGTTACCACTGGTTTCTTTGTCAAATGTAATGTATTTATTATGACCAATTGTATTTATTTTTATTTATTATATTTTTTTTATTAATTTTTATAATAGGGTAAAAGTAAATATTTTAAAGATAGCTCGAGTGGTGGAATTCAACACTGCACTGGATTTCTTAAAAAAATCCCGCCTGGAGCTTTTTTCTTCATTTTTTTACAAATGATTACAGATTTATTCAAAAAGTAGGTTATATAAGTCCACAGTCGTTATATTCAGATAAGATGTGTAATAATGTATACATATTATGTCATCGTGGTCATATGTTGCGTAACTGATGATTACGGGTTCAAATTCAGTAAAGCTTTCAGCAAGAAACATCTCCTTAGAGTAAAAAAAAAGTTTTTTTTTTTATCTTACATTTTAAATCAAAATTCAAAGCAAACCGATGATAGCAGTGTTGAGACACTCCATTTCTCACTCCACTTAGAGACATTGCGTGCTGAGTGGTGGAACTCACTACCACATTATGACATACCAGGAATATTTAAATAATAGCACTGATGGCTGTGACACAGTTTATGTTAGTAGGGCTGCCATCCCCGCCTCTAAATTTTAGAAGAAATTTGTTTAAATAATTTAGTAAACAAATGCATATTATTCTCGATCGAGTTTTTTGACAATACGTAATCTTATTGTCCTCAATTTAGGACGCCTTTTTTCTATAAATAAAGAAAAATTTTTTTTTATTTTCTTTATGGTTTTGCTAAAAGAGTGTAATTTTCTACCAATTAATAATGTATAAATAATTAAATTTTCAGCGCCGAATTTTGTTAGGGCGCAAATTGGTTAATTTAATTAATTATTCCGAGTAGGTATAGAACAGAGAACCATTAAGCTTGAAGCTAGTCGATGTTGAGGACTATTATGTTCCAATATTGCAAAGAAAAATATTTTTTTACTATAAATAAAAGCTTCATCGTAGTATTTTCTAGTCGAAAAATCTCCAGCACAATAAGAAAAGTTAAATAGAATTGGATTCACCGCTACCAAAGATACGTTTTCTCATTTGCAAACATGTCGGAAACAGCGATAAATTTGATATAGAGTATTTGTGTTCTTTTTTTTAACGAAATTTACAAATATATCGTATGCTTATTTAGAGTGAGCTTCACGCTGCATACCGTATGTATCAAGATAGGTAGAGGGATACTAGTGTTTGGACACTCCGTTTCGCCAAATTTTGAAGACAATGCTAGCGGTGTTGGGCTCGGATTTTTTTAATTTATATTATTATTTTATTTAGTTACAGCAGCGTGTAAATGAAAATAAATTATTACCTCGAATGGGACTGAATCCAATACTAAATTAAAAAGAACTCGCAATTTAAAAAGACTAAATAAGTATTTAGACATGCTGCGAATAAGATTAGTTCAAAGGATTTCACTTGCATTCTCATCCTCTACTTAGTTTTACTTGTTTTCACAGTACGGATTACTTTGGACGATGCACTTAGAGTAACTGCGTTACTGAAACAGGCTATCCGTATACTGTGAAAGTGGTTCCTTTAGACAAACACGAAATAATAGAAAAGGTTAAAAATGTTAAAGATGAATTTGTTGGATGTATTTACTTCTTAATATTTTATTAAAAATTACATGTTGAAAAAAAAAAACAGGATAGGCTCTGCCTACCTCGTGTTACGACACTCTCCTCTTAATTCTGGAGCCATTGCGTGTTAAGTGACAGAGCTCAACGCCGCTCGTTTTCCTGGACACCAGAGCGAAGAAATGAACATATAAATTCTAACTCGAATGGGGTTCGAACTCACAACCAGCTTTCGTGTTTCAGGTATACTTTGCGCTTTCTGCGTCACGACTGGCCTGTAAATATTGAAGTGGTCCTGTAAATATTAAAGTAGTGGGTAAAGTCTGTATGGGAGAACTAAACAAACTGCTACCGCCTAATTTAAAAGGCAAGGCAGGATTTTTTAAAAAATCTGAGCTATGTATTTTTATTGTTTACTTTAAATCGTTTAAACCGTTTCTGAGATTAGCTGAAACAAACGCACAGACTAACGTAAGTATTTTAAAAATTATAATAATTTTTTGCTCTATTACGTAATTTAATGTCGTCGATAATATTTTTCTTATATATCTTCAATTTATAGACACAGATCCGTTTTAATTTTACTATAGGTATAGATAAGAAGTAGTCCCTAGATTCATTTTCAGATCTCCAACATCAAAATTAGCTTATAGTAATTTTTATATGCTAATTTATGGGGTAAAGTGTGACAAAAGTTAAAAGTTTTATATTGTTTTTGTTGTTTGTGACTAACACTAGCTTGCTTATCAAATTACAGTTTTTCGCACAAAAAAAATCCAGAAATCTTATACAAATTTACATTCTATATTCAAGAGAATACTAATAAATAGGGGTAAAATCTCAAAGTTTTATAAGTTTTTTTGTTGTTTGTGCACAAATATTAACTTTTTTGGGATTAGGAAAGGCAGGGAAAAGTATTCGTCGTGGTTTGGATTGAAATATTATTTATGAATATTCTCATCTCTTCCCTCTGGTACCAATGCAAGCCATGCTATGCCATACTATGCCACTAAACACGCAATTCCTAGAAAATTCTCTGGTAAGTAATACTAGGTTTCCACTCGACTACCCTGCAGGATATAATGTGTAGCTGATAAAAAAATATTGTTAAGAGTAACAGTATAAGAGCTATGCAAATGAAACTTAATGTAAAAGGTTGAAGCGTCTGCGCTTTTTTTACGGGAAGCACCATATGGGATAAAATATTTCATACTTATGCTTAAAGAAATTAATCAAGATATCTCAATAGTAGGCCAGTCGTGGCACGAAGTGTGACTGTAGAACCGACTGGATGTGGGTTCGATCCCCACTCGAGGAGATGAAATATTTACTTAAATTTATATTTCCATTTTCTTCACTTGTGGTGTCGAGGGTAAGCGATTCGGTAGAAAGTGGAGAACGGAGTGTCTTAACACTAGGTCCCCTTTGCCCTACCCTGCTGTGTGCGGGATACAGCGTGAAGCTGATAATAAAAATCTCAACATTTTGGATGTAGGATTTTTTTTTCATTTCACGATGTTTATCCATAGAGTATTTCGTGTGACGCAGTTACGAATAGATACCAATAACGTAAACAGCTACTACTACAAATATATTACAAAGTGTTGCCGATTGTTGTTAAACGTTAAATTGTTGATAAACGGTAGTTTATCATTCTCAAAAAACATACCAGAACGAGAAAGGGATGTCTCTCGGTCTATTTTACGCAATTCAACATCGCCGCCATTACCTATGATTTCTTGAATGAGGCGTGTGCGGCGTTATAGTCTATAATGATAATTTTATTAATTAATTTGTTTAAAAAAGTCACGTTTTCATTTTTAGAAAAATCTCTTTTGTTTTAATTGTATTAGGTTTCTAGGTGACAAAAACCCTCTGTATATTGACATCATAACCATCAACCAAATTCTGTTCAATTCAAATCCAAATCAGAGATCAAAAAAATGACTAAGCGTTTTAAATAATTATTAATTTAATTTGCGGATAAACGTAATTTTAAGACAATAAATGATGAGTCCATCAGTAAAATTATTTAAAGCCACAGTCATACTTTACATAGGCACTGTACTATAACGGCATATTTTTAACTAAATAAATAAAATTTTATATTTATACTATCTTTTTACATAAATGACCAAGTTTATCAAAGCACGGCCAAAGCTTTAGCCGCTACAATGGGTTAAGTGGTTTTAAATTGCAACTAACGAGCAGTCAATTGACCTTGAAATGCCTTTATATTGTCGTTGAAAAGTTGCAACTATAATTTTTTTTATTTGTTTGTATCCCGCAAAATGCGGGATAAACGATATAAAGATAGTCCATTGCCCTTTAAGACACTCCGTTGCCCACAGTTCGCCCAATTTTTGAGACTCAACGTAGTTCTTTATTTTGTTAGGAAAATAGAAAATAAAAATACTTAATTCTCCACGTGGGAATCGAACCGAATCGTGCTTTCAAGCCCTTGGCTTGATTTTTAGGATTCCGTAACTCAAAAGGAAAAAACGGAACCCTTATAGGATCACTTTGTAGTCCATCCGTCCGGCCAAATGGTATAGGTCTATAAGTGGTGAAGAAAAAAGCTTCTAAGTCAACTCAATCAAAAAACATGAGCATTTATGCACGGATTATGCTGCATTTTGTATGAAATTCGCAAAATTAAGTGTTCTTTACGTGGTACGACCTATAGTTATGAAATTTGGCACGAAGTGAAACTACTGGAACTTACGACGCAAATAAAGAAAATATTTCGAAAAGGTAAGTTTATATAGATAGAATAGATAGAAGATAGAAATAAATCTTAGACTCGCACTTAACCGGTTTTTCTTTCACATTATGTCTCATAAAAGTATAATTTATATAACATTTTAACGTTCAAGTAAGCTTTGTAACAAAAAAGATCCAAGTTTTTGTAAGTATAAATATTCTATTAATAAATTCTGCTCTAAGGTCGCGACTACACCTTAACACACTGGCTCGGCTCCGTTGAGCTAGTGACCCATATGATTTTGTTTACTACGAACAAAAAATAGGGGAGCCATGTCGTATTGCGGCCAGTTTACGTGGATATACCTAAAATCTACATCTACATAGTGTATAAATATATCGACAAATATTACTTTAATTTTTAATAAATTGCATTCTAAGTCACGACGCGCCCCTTGTGCCACTCAAGGGGCTGACTGTAACGCAACGATCGTGGGTTCGATCCTCACCCGGGGGAATGAAGTATTCTAATAGGAAGTCGAGAAGAAGTGACATCCTCTCACATGACATCGTCTTTCCACGGTTCCATTTCCCACTGCATACTATGAGCTACTATGAGCGGGATACATTATATATCCATCCATATAAATAAACGTGTTATTTTTTATTATATATTTACTATATCCGAGCTTAAGAATATCGATATTCCATTAAATAAACAGGATATTCTGTAATTTGGTTGCCAATACCGTTTTTAGACACGAATCAGGTATTCAGGAGGCTTTCTTACAATAAATATGTAACATATGGGTAACGTTATCGAGAATTTTAACATTTTTTTGCTGTGTAACCTTTTTAGTTATGATAATATTAGAATGTTTATTAGAGGCACATATGTATGTAATATATAAATTTGTATATTACAATGTTTTTTTTTCAAAGTCG
Source organism: Heliconius sara (assembly GCA_917862395.2). Taxonomy (NCBI): domain Eukaryota; kingdom Metazoa; phylum Arthropoda; class Insecta; order Lepidoptera; family Nymphalidae; genus Heliconius; species Heliconius sara. Next base: position 1,926,153 of record OU860795.2, read on the forward strand.
ATCATATATTTTGTTGAATATTATGTTAGGTATACTCTCCTTTTTTTTCTCTCAGCATTAATTTTGTGTATTATGTTACCATATGGAACAATGTATTTGAAAAAATTAAAATACGACGTTACTATTTAATAGGGACTAGTATTTTGTAACTTGTCCATTTCTCTGATTCAGACAAAGAATGGGGTTGAGGCTAATAAAAGTGAAGTTAAAAAAAATATACTAAATATAGTAACAAAATATTCGGACATACTAATCAGATAAAAACAAAATAATAGTAAAAAAAGATTACAGCTTCACGCTGTATCCCGCAGCACGGTAGGCATAAGGAACCTAGACACTCCGTTTTGCAACTTTCCGCTGAATTCTGGAAGCATTACCTATAGAGTGGAGGGACTCAGCAAAATATTAGTAAGCGATTAATTAATAATTAATTATTAATAACTTATAATATAAATACAATTTATACTTATATAATATTATGGTACATAAACTATAAACCCGCCGTTTAAAAGTGCTGATAGAGGCAATCCTCGCTATGAAACAAATGGACCGGAACTTAACATTGCCTGTATACGAGTATACTGTAGTTATAATATTTTGAATAAAATTAGCGACCCGCTCGCGGCTTCGCCCGCTTTAACCACAGAATTATTTACTTAAAACACTAAAATTATATTCATGTTTTAATATACCTATAATGTATATTTGCAACGCACTTAAGATTTCTAATGTGAAAATTATTAAAACCATGGTGGCATTTTAGATTTTCATTAGAAAAATTATTATTGGGGCAATTAACAAAGTAATAGAACCAGAAACAATAATATTTGTCAATTTTGTTTGTTTGTTGGTTTTTCTGTTAGTCGACGCTTATCTCAGAAACGATTTAAGCGATTTAAAGAGCTAAGACGTGTGCGCGGTGTGGAAGCGGTAAAATCGGTTTAATTGTTTTTATTGTAACATTCGTCATGTATGAATGGTGTAATGATTAAAAAACTGACCTTTATAACTATTTATTTATATCCTCATAGAGAAATGATAACTTTTTTGGGCACTGTTAATTTTTTAAGAAAATAAATTTGATCAAAATACAGTTATTCATCTATTTATCTATATATATAAAAAGACATGTACCTGACTGACTGAGGTACGACACACGCAGAGCCGTAACCGTTGATGGGAGAAACGTGAAGTTTGGACAGATGTTTATTTTAATAATTTGGACATCCACTAATAAGGGATTTTGAATTTTTTTACCCTACACGCATGAAATAGGGGGTGAAAGATTGTATGGTTTTTTTTAAAAACAGCACCGATTTTCATAAAATTTGAAAGTCAGCAGACTCTTTAAAATATTTCATTGAACACGTGTTTCATGGTTTTTAGAATTCATCTTAGGGATGAATTCTAAAAACAATGGACGTGGTTGAAAATTTATATGAAAAAATCTTTAAATCGCTACCGATTTTTATAAAACATTAAATTCAGACTGTTAAAAATATTTTATTGAACATGCTTTTCGTGGTTCTTTTAGAATTCACCCCTAAGGGTGCTAATAAGCAGGCGAAGTTGCGCGCGCCCGCTAGTTTTAAGATAAAAATTAAATTAATATAAAATATCTTATATATTATATTGTTATACTGTAATAACATATAATATATTTATCAAAATGAGAATGTATTGTTTTGTTTAATAGCTCCTGATAGTTATTCTAACACATGCAAGGAAAGATCATTTTAGAAAGTTGTTTAATTATATTAGAATTATAAAAACTACTAACATTTTTATGGTGAATAAAATATTGTCTGTGTTTTCCACCTGAAAAACTCTAAGGGGAGAAAAAATATTAAATATATATAAAAATATAGATACCACATTAGTATCGATACTGTACTGGTAATAATACATGAAAAAAATGATATACTACGTACGGGATACCTTTGTATGCAAAGTTTAAAGCTATTCATTATGATATAATATATATATGTATATATATATATATATATATATATATATATATATCTATACTTCTATACTAATATTATAAAGAGGTAAGATTTGTATTTTTGTATGTATGTATGTATGTATGTGCGTATGTGTGTATGTTTGTAGAGTTTTCACACAAAAACTACTGGACCGATTTCAATATTTTTTTCACTATTAGAAAGCTGCATCTTCACTGACCAGCATAGGCTATATTACATTTTCAAAAAAAATAGAGATCCCTAATAAAAATGCAATAATGTAACCCAAGGTGAGAAGAAATCGATCTTAACAATTCTATCATCGCGTGCGCTGCGAAAACTATTGATGATAGAACAAAACAATATTCTACAGTATTATAGAGCGCATCAATATCTATATAAAAGTCCGCGATAGCATATGTCCAACTACTGTAGTTATGACAATATAACCATTTTTTTATATTTTATATGTTAACAAAAGTGCCGAAAATAATCAAACCATATTATTCATACCTCTGCTTTAATCCTTATCCTATTAAATGATATTTTATTAAAGATAATTTCAATACCTGTAAAATACTTTTTAAATCAATAAAATCGGATATCCCATTCAAAAGATATAACGAATTTAAAAATATCAATCTAAAGAAAATCATGTAATAATAAAAAATGCGGAGTGTGTGCCGTGTGGCCTCGCGCACCGTGGCGAGTAACTCTGCAGGGGTGAGGGGGAGGTGCATCGATATCACTAAAATTATTAAGACAATCAATTTGATTTTTTGTTTCCTTATTTGATTTGAATAAGCCCCGAAACTACGAGACCGATTTGGAAAATTCTTTTACAATTAGACGATTAAGGTGTAGAAAAATACCAAAAAAGAACCTTATATCGCGTACGCTGTGGAAATTATTGACAATAGAGCAAAGTGATGTGATGTATTTTATAGAAGACATCAATATCTACATAAAGTTGACGATGCCATGTGTAACTGTTAGAGTTATGTTGCAATAACTAATTTTCAAAGGAAATAGTGCAAACTAGAACAGAGCCGCCATCGAAGTACTGAGGGATATCTAAAATATATATATTTTATATTCTGTCATAATGAATAGCTTTAAACTTTGCCTACAAAGGTATCCCGTACGTAGTATATCATTTTTTTCATTTATTATTACCAGTACAACAGTATCGATACTAATGTGGTATCTATATTTTTATATATATTTAATATTTTTTCTCCCCTTAGGGTTTTTCAGGTGGAAAACACAGACAATATTTTATTCACCATAAAAATGTTAGTAGTTTTTATAATTCTAATATAATTAAACAACTTTTTAAAATGATCTTTCCTTGCATGTGTTGTAATAACTATCAGGAGCTATTAAGCAAAACAATACATTCTCATTTTGATAAATATATTATATGTTATTACAGTATAACAATATAATATATAAGATATTATATATTATTTTAATTTTTATCTTAAAACTAGCGGGCGCGCGCAACTTCACCTGCTTACTAGCACTCTTAGGGGTGAATTATAAAAAAACCACGAAAAGCGTGTTCAATTAAATATTTTTAACAGTCAGAATTTTATGTTTTATAAAAATCGGTGGCGATTTAAAGATTTTTTCATATAAATTTTCAACCCCGTCCATTGTTTTTAGAATTCATCCCTAAGAGGATGAATTCTAAAAACCATGAAACACGTGTTCAATGAAATATTTTAAAGAGTCTGCTGACTTTCAAATTTTATGAAAATCGGTGCTATTTTAAAAAAAATCCATACAAACTTTCAACCCCTATTTCATGCGCTTAGGGTAAAAAATTTTCCAAATCCCTTATTGATGGATGTCCAAATTATTAAAATATCTGCCCAAATTTCATGTTTCTCCCATCAGCGGTTACGGCTGTGCGTGTGTCTTACCTCAGGCAGTCAGGTACATGTCCTTTTATATATATAGATAAATAGATAAATAAGTGTATTTTGATCAAAATTATTTTCTTAAAAAAGTAACAGTGCCCAAGAAAGCTATCATTTCTCTATGAGGATATAAACAAATAGTTATAAAGGTCAGTTTTTTAATCATTACACCATTCATACATGACGAATGTTACAATAAAAACAATTAAACCGATCTTACCGCGCTCACGTCTTAGCTCTTTAAATCGCTTAAATCGTTTCTGAGATAAGCGTCGACTAAGAGAAAACCCAACAAACAAACAAAATTTATAAATATTATTTTTTCTGGTTCTATTACTTTGTTAATTGCCCCCAATAATAATTTTTCTAATGAAAATCTAAAATGCCACCATGGTTTTAATAATATTCACATTAGAAATCTTAAGTGCGCTGCAAGCATACATTAGTTATTAAAACAGGAACGTAATTCCCTGTACCGAACAAATCCAAACAAAGACAAACAAATAATTTACAAATTTAAGCGGGTGAAGCCGCGAGCTGGTTGCTATATTTTATAAAATTTTATGTTGTGTTTATAATACATGGATCACGTGGTGATGTCAATACGTTTTAATCATTGGTACGTAGGTACGTTATAATAATTTATAGTAGATATATTTCTCAAGAGAACTTAATCAAAACTTTGTATATAAAAAAAAATACATGAATTAATCGTGTTAAGGAAGTACCAAATATAATTTATGAATCAACCTTAATGTTATATTCAAAACAAATGAATTATATGTTAATTTGTTAATACATTTCAAGTATGAAAAAAAAGAAAAAATGCAATATAATTGCGTTTCTCCTTTTCTTTCCAATAATTTATATTTCAACTATTTATATCGATATATCATGGACGTAAATGCGGGAGCTGCCATCTTAGTACAGAGTAACCTCTAAAAAATATATTTACGTATTATAGTTAGAGAATAAAAAGTGTGAAGAGGAATGTATGATTCCTCTATAGTATACATTATTCTACATAATATTATAAAAAACAAGTTTAAACAGGATATATAAAAGTATTCTCCTACAGTATAATTATTTTCGATCAACATTTTTTAACTTTTCAGTTTGAACATGTTGAATTGAACGAAAAATTTAGACTATTTTGTCTAATTTTTTCGTCATAATGGCGCGAAAGTATTCAAAATATTAAAAAAAAAATATTTTGAAAAAAATAATTTATTAACGATAAGAATGTTGGTAGTTTAAATTCTTTGCAATAACTATTGGTTGTATTCACTAAAAAATCACTATAGATATTAAATATGCTCAATTATATAGTATTTTTGTCAGCACCACGTTAAATGAAATCGTAGTTTTAACTACTCTATAAAAGCCTAATACAATTTAAAAATCCCAAAAATGAACAAGATTTTTTTCTATTCAAAATAAATTACATATTATCGTTGATATTAAAATAAAACGCTATTTGTCATTAAAGACTCAAACAGATCAAAGGGAAACCGCCGCATACGAGTCGTAGATATTGGCGGAAAAGTTCAAAGTTGCAAAGCCTTTAGTAATATTTTGTAGTAGTATGTGTTAACGTTATTGGTATCTATGCGTAAAAAACCTACGTCTAAACTATTGAGGCATCTTGATTAATTTTTTTAGGTATGGGTTAAAATATTTTATCCTATGTACTGTCCCCGTAAAAGAAGCGCTGACGCTTCCACTCTGTATAAATATTGAAGGCCGTCGTAGCGTAGGGGCACAAAATTGTACCTGTAACGTGACGTTATGGGTTCGATTCCCACTTGGAGGATTGGATTGTAATTTAATCATATTTTCCTTTCGCACGTCAGTCATATATCCGACGCAGTATCTTAACACTTAAGTTCCCTCTACGTTCCCTACTATAGGCTGGATACAGCGTGAATCTGGTTTTAATTTTGTGTGAACCAATTAAAATAAAACGAATACTAAATATTCAAAGGAAGTTAGGCAAATTACAAAACTGCACTTAAATCGGTTAAGCCCTTTCTGAGATTATCGTGAACGCACAGATAAACAGACAAACTGACCAAGTTCTATTACATTTTTAAATGTCCGTAATAAAAAATTTTTCTAATATATATTCCATATAACTATATAGCTATAACTATAACTTAGGCCCTAAGGACTCCTTAAGGCAAAAGTTTAAAGAAATTAATATATTGACAGTTGCATCTCTCTTATGGGAGGTACGAAAATGCGACCTAAGGTTTTAATAATTTTCACATTAGAAATCTTAAGTGCGTTGCAAATATACATTTTAGGTATATTAAAACATGAATATAATTTTAGTGTTTTAAGTAAATAATTCTGTGGTTAAAGCGGGCGAAGCCGCGAGGGGGTCGCTAGCGACCCGCTCGCGGCTTCGCACGCTTTAACCACAGAATGATTTACTTAATACACTAAAATTATATTCATGTTTCAATATACCTATAATGTATGCTTGCAATGAACTTGAGATTTCTAATGTGAAAATTATTAAAACCTTAGGTGGCATTTTCGTACCTCCCATAAGAGAGATGCAACTGTCAATATATTAATTTCTTTAAACTTTTGCCTTATGGAGTCTTTAGGACCTAAATTGTAGTTATAACTATATAGTTTTAGTTATATCGATACTTACAATAAAATCCTAACTCATCGGTGTCTGTGCGTGGAAGATATATTAGAAAAAATATTATTATGGACATTTAAAAATTTAATAGAACTTGATCAGTTTGTTTGTTTATCTGTGCGTTCACGATAATCGATGCGATGCTTAACCGATTTAAGTGCAGTTTTGTAATTTGGCTAACTTCCTTTAAATATTTAGTATTAGTTTTATTTTAATTGGTTCACACAAAATTAAAACCAGTTTCACGCTGTATCCAGCCTATAGCAGGGAAGATAGAGGGAACTTAAGTGTTAAGATACTGGGTATGATATATGACTGACGTGAAATGAAAATATGATTAAATTTCAATTCAATCCTCCAAGTGGGAATCGAACCCATAACGTCACGTTACTGGCACAATTTGTGCCCCTACGCCGCGACGGTCTTTAATATTCATACAGAATGGAAGCTTCAGCGCACCTTTTACGGGGAGTATATAGGATAAACTATAAATATATAAAAATAATTAAAAATATAATAGTTTATTAAACCCATACCTAAAAAAATTAATCAAGATACCTCAGCAGTTTAGACGTAGGATCCAAACCTGTATTTCCTGTGACGCAGTTACGCATCTATGCAGATACCAATAACGTAATCACATACTACTACAAAATATTACTAAAGGTTAAGCAACTTTGAACATTGCCGCCATTACCTACGACTCGTATGTTTGCGTCTTTAATGACAAATAGCGTTTTATTTTAATATCAACGATAATACCTAATTTACTTTGTATGAAAAAATAACTTTTTCCTTCCATTTTTTTAATTGTATTAGGCTTTTATAGTACTTTTTAATTGTATTAGGCTTTTATAGTTAAAACTATGGTTTCATTTAAAGTGGTACTGATAAAAACATTATATAATTGACTATATAATATCTATAGTGATTTTTTAGTGAATAGAATTATTATTATTATTACAACACTTGCGAAGAGAGCATATTTCGGGCATTTTTTAAATTCTTATACCTTTTGAGAAACTACCAACATTCTTATCGTTAATAATTTTTTTTTTAAATAAAAAAAACATTTGAATATTTTGTCTAAATTTTTCGTCATAATGGCGCGAAATTATTCAAAATGTTCAAAAATGTTGGTTAAAAATAATTATACTGCAGGAGGGTGGATGCCTTTATATGTACTGTTTAAATCTGTTTTTTATGATAGTATGTAGAATAATATAATCTATAGATAATCACACATTCCTCTTCACACTTTTTATTCTTTAACTATAATAAGTAAATATATTTAACGTTATAACGTTATATTAAACGTATTAATAAATTTAATTAAATTTATTAATACGTTTCAAGTATTCATTTGTTTTGAATATAACATTAAGATTGATTCATAAAATATATTTGGCACTTCCTTAACTTGATTATTTCATCTATTTTTTTTATTTACAAAGTATTGATTAAATTCTCTTGAGAAATATATGTACTGTAAATGAATGTAACGTACCTACGTGCCAATGATTAAAATGTATTGACATCACCACGTGATCCATCTAAACCCAATAGAAACTTTTATAAACTATAGCAACCAACTCGCGGCTTCACCACATTTGTGAATTATTTGTTTGTTTCGATACAGGGAATTACTTGAAAGTTTGTATTATTTTTTTTTAAAACAGCACCGATTTTTATAAAATTTGAAAGTCAGACTCTTTAAAATATTTCATTGAACACGTGTTTCATGGTTTTTAGAATTCATCCCCTAAGAGTTCAAATACTGGGTTGAAAGTTTATATGGAAAAATCTTTAAATCACCACCGATTTTTATAAAAACTTAAATTCAGACTGTTAAAAATATTGTAATGAACACGTTTCGTGGTTTTTTTTAGAATTCACCCCTAAGAGTGCTAATAAGCAGGCGAAGTTGCTCCGCGACCGCTAGTTTTAATGTAATAACATATACTATATTTATAAAAATGAGAATGTATTGTTTTGTTTAATAGCTCCTGATAGTTATTACAACGCATGCAAGGAAAGATCATTTTAGAAAGTTGTTTAATTATATTAGAATTATAAAAACTACCAACATTTTTATGGTGAATAAAATATTTAATCAAATAAAAAAATGTCTATGTTTTCCACCTGAAAAACACTAAGGGGAGAAAAAATATAAATATATGTATATAAAAATATAGATACCACATTAGTATCAATACATTTTGCTGGTAACAATAATTGAAAACAATTATATACTACCTACGGGATAACTTTGTATGCAAAGTTTAAAACTATTAATTATATACATACATATACATATAGGCATCTAATATATATATATATATATTTTAGATGCCCCTCTGTACTACGATGGTGGCTCTTTTCTAGCTTGCACATTTTCCTTTGAAAATGAGTTATTGTGGCATAACTAACAGTTACACATGGTATCGTATACTTTTTTGTAGATATTGATGTCTTCTATAAAATTGCAGTACATCACTTTGCTCTATTGTCAATAATTTCCACAGCTTACGCGATATAAGGTTTTTTTGGTATTTTTTTACACGTTAATCGTGTAATTGTAAAAGAATTTTCCTTATCGGGTCTATTTAATTCAAACAATTTTGCCGTGGGTCCCGGTCTAGTATAGGATCATCCTAGTGCTGGTGGTGTCGTAAGAGGTGACTGGGCAGACTCCACTGGATCATTACCACCCCCGGCATTAAAAACCGGTGTGAAGTAGTGGCTTTATGCCACTGCGTTTCGCATCAGGTAATGCCGGGCTCCGGAGTCCAACCCACCTTAAAGGCGGGCAACGAACCTGTATCTCCTCTGGTGTTGCACGGGGCCGCGGGCGGCGGTAGTCACTTACCATCAGATGATCCAAACGCTCGTTTACCTTGTCCTTTCCATAAAAAAAAACAAAAAATCTAATGGACTGTCTTAATAATTTAAGTGGTATCGATACATCTCCCACCCAACCCCCGCAGAGTTACTCGCCACGGTGCGCGAGGCCACACGGCACACACTACGCATTTTTTATTATTACATGATTTTCTTTAGATTTATATTTTTAAATTCGTTATATCTTTTGAATGGGATGTCCGATCTTATTAATTTAAAAAGTATTTTACAGGTATTGAAATTATCTTTCATAAAATATCATTTAATGGGATAAGGATTGATGCAGAGGTATGAATAATATGGTTTGATTATTGTCGGCACTTTTGTTATCGTATAAAATATAAAAAAATGATTATATTGTCATAACTACAGTAGTTAGACATATGCTATCGCGGACTTTTTTATAGATATTGATGCGCTCTACAATACTGTAGAACATTGTTTTGTTCTATCATCAATAGTTTTCGCAGCGCACGCGATGATAGAATTATTAAGATCAATTTCTTCACACCTTGGTTTACATTATTGCATTTCTATTAGGGATCTCTATTTTTTTGGAAATGTAATATAGCCTATACTGATCAGTAAAGATGCAGCTTTCCAATAGTGAAAAAATTATTTAAATCGGCCAGGTAGTTTTTGTGTGAAAACTCTACAAACATACACACATACATACATACATACATACAAACATACAAAAATACAAATCTTACCTCTTTATAATATTAGTATAGATATATATTTTTTCAGAGTGAATAACTCAGTTGTAGATAGATTTATGTATCCATGTTATATAGTACAGGTTCGTCTTGTAGAGCGGCTTCACGCTTTTTTCCGCATAGTAGAGCAGGCAAAGGGAACTTTTTGTTATGACAATCCCTTCTCTAGCGCGGTATTAAATGGCGGTACTGCCACGCTTCATTTTTTCCAACCTGGTAGACAACCAGAGTGAAGAAATGAAAATAATTTAAATACGAAACTCCTCTAAATTGATTGAACCCATAATTCTCGTGTTTTAGACGCAATCGCAGTGCGTCAAGATTTGTAATAAAAAATATTGTATAAAAATTAAGTCCCACGTACAGTATCGTATCTGACTAATAAAAGCATACTGATGAGATTAAAAATAAAGTAAGCGAAATTATATACGTATTATATACGTCAATATAATATGAAAAAATGAAATCTATCACCTGAATAGATTTTAAATTTAAAATTCAGCAAATATTAAATAACTGAGATACACAGAAAGACACTTTTATCTGGCCTATATAATCATAATAAAATAACAAATGTATTTTTTTATTCCGAATAATTATATATTTAAATTAATCAGCCTCGGTGGTTGAGGCTAGTCTTGGCGAAGCATGCACAAAATGTGACTGTAAAACCGACTGGTTGTGGGTTCGATCCCCACTCTAGGAGATGAAACATTTACTTAAATTTATATTTCTATTTTCTTCGCTCTGGTGTCGAGGCTAAGCGCGAAGTTGAGTCCTGCCACTCAACACGCAATGCCTATAGAATTCAGCAGAAAGTGGGGAACGGAGTGTCTTAACACTAGGTTCCCTCTGCCTATTCTGCTGTGTGTGGGATACAGCCTGAAGCTGATTTTTTTTAATTTAAATTAATATTCTACAGCAAAACAACACAGAAAAACAAAACCCCACGTATAACATCGATCTGACTAATAAAAACATACTTATGAGATTAAAACGATAGTAAACGAATGATTTATAATAGAAACACAATTTTCTTATATAACATGTTATATAAACTATAAACACGCCACTTACAAGCGCTGATCGAGGCGATACTCGCAACGAAACAAATGGACTGGAACATAGCATTACCTACTTTTATTGTGTACTTCTAAAATTCTTTTAGAATTGCCTCTTTACTATCGAATATGAGATTTTATTTAGTGTATTTTGTTTGTTTTACAATAGTATATTATTGTATATATAAATATTGAGGCCAGTCGTGGTGCAGGGGTACTAGTGTGTGACTGTAAACGTGACTGGTTGTGAGTTCAATACCTACAGGAGGAGGAATAAAATTATTAATTTTGTCGAGGATTTTTTTTATTTATTTAAATTTATACTAGTTCTGGTGTCGAGACAAAGCGGCGTTGAGCTCCGCTACTGGACGCGTAATGTCTCCAGAATTTGGCGGAAAATGGGGAACGGATTTTGTTAATTCTAAGTTCCTTCTGCCTCTCCTGCTGCGTGCGGGATACAAAGTGAAGCTGATTTTATTTTATTTAATTTATGATAATACGCTACAAGTCTTTTTAAATTGATTAAAAATTTAAACCGTGATACGGTTGTTATAGCAATTCTTCATCAATGTACCTAGAATAGCCCTAGGCTTTTGTTGGCAGCGTCTACGTTCCTACTCAATCTATTTCACTTTACCCAGCCTCGGTGGTTAGTCCATTGGCTCTAATGTCTGTATGTACGTAAATCACGACATCCACCCATTATTTCCTTAACCATCCGAGGAAGCTTAGCTATAAAGCTGAAAACCATAATTTAATAAAATTAAATGTGAAGAAGAAGGCAATCCAAATACTTGGGCTTTACTCTACTCAAAAATACGTTTGTCTAGTTTTGATATAGACAATTTTGGAAAAAGGTACGAACAGTGCAAAATAAATAAACGGGGCACGTGTCTATAGTTGAGTAAAATTCAATAAAAAAATAATCATATCCAGGATGTAACGCAATCGACGGATCAACGATTGTCTATGGGTAAAGGACCTCAGTACCTATCTATTTCACTCCCATTATGTTAAATTCAATGCTATTTACAAGATTACTAACATACTGTTAAGTTTATATTGAGATAAAATCATATCGAGCACAGACTCGACAGTCGGGCTGCATTTGCCAATTTTCTTTAAGAATCCATTTTTTTCCAAAATATCACATGATCTCAAATATCTACCGAGCCACTAAAAATCGGTTAACATACATAGTGGTGAAATGAATATTGAGGTCTTCTATCTTGTATGTATATGTAGTATATACTCACTACTATAATGTGTATTGTTACAAAAGAAAAAAAAAATAAAAAAATCAAATCAGCTTCACTGTCTATTCCGCACAAAGCAGGGCAGGCAGAGGCAACCCTTGTGTTTAGACACTCCATTCTCCCACTTTCCACTGAATTCAGGACGCAGGCGTGTTGAGGTGCGGAACTCAACGTCGGGCTCTGCCTCCACACCAGAGCGAAGAAATTGAAAAATAAATTTAAATAAATATTTCCATTTCCTTAAGTAGACATCGAACCCACAACCAGTCGAGTTACCGCCTCTAAAAAATATATTCACTTGAAAAAGTTCTTGTTGCTTTCATATTAAGCCTTTAACAAGTATATACGTATATGACGATGATGACTATATAATATATTACATATTTATATAGGAAAAACATTTAGCATATATTTAAATATTTTGATCAAGCAGACGTTTACTTTGGCTACGCACGGTTGTACTATAATTAATTAAAGGAATAATTTATCTCTTTGATCAGTTGTCTGTTTATACCGCGTATATAGTTCCATTTTTAATTAGTAAAGCTTGTGTATAAATTGTTTTTAAAAAAGCCGCAGCGGCTCCGCGTTTTGCTTTTAAACTCGACTATTATGGATTCGATTCTTAGTCGAGGGATCGTAATATTTTAAATTAGGCGGTGAATGGCAAACGGAGTGTTTTAATCTAACCTTCTTTTGAATATAGGATCTTAGAGACAAAAATGTATTTAAAATTATTGAATCGTGTTGCATATATACGTAATGACTGTATATTAACATATATATAAGTAAAGCAAGGAAGTAAAAAGTGGAATATCTTAGCTCTAGGTTCCCAGGTTCCGTTTACCTACTCTGCGTATATATTGTGAAGCTAAAAAACAATAATATAACATATTTTCTAATATTTGCATGTCATTTACATTTTCGTTGCATTAACATTCAAGTTTACTAGCGGTAGTACTAGCGGTAAGCGCCTTTTGGGATTTAGTCTCCAACTATGTTAAAGTAAACGGTGTTGGTTAAAGACATTCTTGCTGAGTTATAATGCGACAAATTCATTACAAATATACAGGATGGAAGCGTCTGTGCTCCTTTTACGGGAGCAGCATATAGGGTAAAATATTTCAATCCTATACCTAAAAAAAAAGAAACTTATCTTGAAATTAATGAAGTCAAAAGCTTAGAAGTAGGTTTTTTTTCGTTTCTCGATTTGTGTCCATACAGTATTTCGTATGACGCAGTTACGATCAGATACCAATATCGTAAACATCTTGGAAGCTTTCTAACACCTGGGCGTTCTGTTTGTGGGTCAAACAGAACGCTCTTTATCCTCAGACGGGGACCACGTAGTGTTAAGACACTTCGTTCCATATTATTAGCCAAATTTACGATTTTACATGCGGTTTCACCTCCCTGGTTAAAAGTGAACATAACTAACAGTTGTTACATATGACACATTCTAAGCAGTAACTATCAAAGCCTTTCTTGATAAATGGATTAACCAACACAAAAATATTATTTCAACTCAAGCCAGAGGTTCCCGAGATTAACGCGTTTAACCAAACAAACTTTTCAGTTTTATAATAAATGTAAACACAAAAGAAAATCTTTTTACTCATGTGTAGATTGTAGAATCACGAGAAGTCGTTAGCCTTACAAAATTTATTCATAGTTTCACATATACATACGTATTTTTGTACGCAATTTTTCTAGTAAAAGACAAGGAAAACAAACAATATATTTGTTTAAGAGATATTGCCATAATATTTGGAGTAAGTAAGTCACGTTGGTTCCTCATGAATAATAAAATTGAATACGCAATCAGTTTGGTTTTGGGGGTATTAAAGAAATTTGCTTTAAAAGATTTTTGTGTAAAAAGATAGATTACAGTCGTTCAGTTATTTAAGTTCTTTAGACAAATTTATGTTTATTTACGAAGAAAATACAGATGGGATGCGTTTGAGTTTATGTAGTGGATAATGATAAATGAAATACTTATGAAAACAAGAATAAGAACAGAGGCCGTCGTGGCGCAGGGTGTCACAACCGGGTGACTTAAACGCGACGGTTGTGGGTTTGATTCTGATTCGAGGGAATAAATTCTTATTTATTGTTATTTCTATTTTTTTTGCTCTGGTACCAATCCAAATGCAATGTTTCTAAAATTCAGCGCAAATTAGGAAACCGAGTGTCTTAAGATTCCCTCTGCCTACTCTGCAATATGCAGGATACAGTATGAAGCTGGCTTGTGAAAATATAAATGAAATATATTACTCTTTGCTTATTATAATAGCCAGCAGAACGTAACATTACACTTTGTCCGAACTGACCAGGGATATGTAAAATATTTTCAAAATAAACAATATTCAGTTTCATACTGTACTTCACATTGGGCAAGAAGCAAGAAGGAACTTAGTCTTAAAACACTCCATTTCTGTACTTTGTGTACAATTTTTGACTTTACAGTCGATTGAGGTCAGTCGTAGCGCATAGGCACAAGCGTGCGATTGTAATCGCGACAGGTTGTGGTTTTGATTCCCGCTCGAGGAAAATAAATATTTAATACTTATTTAGTGTGGATTAACACTTTAAAAATGTTTAAAAAAAAAATTAATAGTTTCATTTTATCGCTTTGGTGAACAGGCGAAGCACTTTGAGTTCCGCCACCTCAACACGCCTCCAAAATTCAGCGGAAAGTGGTGAACGGAAGTGTTTGGGAACTGGGAACGTAGTATCTTAACACTAGGTTCCCTCTGCTAACCCTGGTATATGTGTAATATAGCGCAAAGCTAGAAAGAAAAAAAATATTGAGTGGTCCACCACTCAACAACGTACTTTATTTTATTGCTAGAGCGAGGAAATGAAAATAATATATTTCTCCAAGTAGTAATCAAACACACAACCGCATTTCAGACAAATATTAACTACACCATTTCGTTTACATTATATTACAATATTAAACATAGTCACTATGGCCAAGTATGCCCCAAGGAGCTGATATTATACATATCTAAAGCTCACGTAAATGTAGGCTCATAAACGAAAATATTAAAATTAATAATTTATTCCCCCGATTTGTAATCGAACTCAACTACATGTGAGTCAAATAACGACTACCACATTTCAACTATATTATAATATAAAATTAAACGTAGTCGCTACGGCCAATTATGCCCTAAGGAGCTAACTATGAGTAAATGTAGGCTAAGAAATGAAAATATGAAAATTAATAATTCATTCCCCGAGTGGGAATCGAACTAACAACTACATTTAAGTCAAATAACAACACGCCACGCCATTTCAACTATATTATAGTACAAAATTAAACGTAGTCGCTTCGGCCAAGTATGCCCTAAGGAGCTAACATTATACATATCTGAAGCTCACGTAAATGTAGGTTATATTTCATTCACTTCATTCGCCGTAAAACTTGTCAAGAATTTAAAACTACTTTTAAAATTACATACATAAGTGCTTGTATACAAATAAAACTGTAATTTTCATACATTTATCATTTGAATCCTTTGAAATATCATTTCTTGGAGGCTTAGTATGAAATAAGTCTCCAAAAACTCTTTTTTATTTTATCGATTTTTGTCTTTATCTCTTTAAAGATAAGGTGCAAAATTATGTATTTTTAAGTTATAATATAAAAACACACGTGCTCACATAAAAGTGAAAATCAAACAGTGGAATGGTCACCTAGATCCATAATAATTTGATAGCCACACGTTATGTCTCGCATAAATTTTACGTTTACTCATATCCTTGGAAGTGGAGTTATTGCTATAATAAAAGTGGAAACGTATACGCGAAGTTATAATTGGTATAAATTATAATATTTTTGTGTTACCTATAAATAGTTTTATTATGTTTAATAAACCTAATTTCTTTTTTTGCTTTTATTTCTATATTTTTTATAATAAGTAAGGAGAATAGAAGAACTGAAGAAAATTACAAAATAATGCACTTCACTTATTACTTTTTCCTATTACGAGATTCTGTGATCCTCCGTGATTACGAAAATTTAATAAATTGCTATATAACTTGTCCCCGTGGAATAGACAGGAGGAACGTAGTGTTAATAACTGTGTGGAACACAACGCCGTTCTTTGACTTCTTTTTTGAGAAAAAGAACATAAGAAAAACAGTTTTCAGTAATAAAATTTGAAAAATTTTAATCTTTGAAATATGCATGTAGGTTTATGTACATCTATAATACTCAAGGATATTTTTTGTGTGATGTAATTTTCATTGGTCGTTAACTCAGTCTTTATGCAGCATTTGGGGAGTCCCCGAATACGGGTTATCGACTGATGGAAGTATGTATAGAAGTAGGCTATGCACATATGACATGGGAGGATGGGCAATTGAATTCATCAGAATATACCCCACATGGTCCCGCACCACGAATGCGTGCTATTACAGCACAAAAAAGACCAATGAAAATGAGCTCTCTAAACCCTGTTCTCTTCTTTCCGTTTGAATTCAAGATGTTGTATTAAGTGGCCAAACTTAATGCCACGCTCTTGTCATGTTGTTTACATGTTACTGTTTGATCTGTTGCCTGCCGCCTAACTTTCTAACCGCACGATACTTTACAAGCTTAAATATCACCCACATCACCTGAATACGTAACACTCAACTATTGTGCGGTTTCGTAGGACCTTCCTTCCACGCGCTATTCAACAGTGGAATGGCCTGCGGCAGTGTTCCCAGGTCGATATAAACTGGGTACCTTCAAAAAGAGAGTCTATCTCTACATTGCCCGGGGTCGTGGGTGGTTGTTTAACCATTAACCAATAGATGACCCGAACGCTCGTTTGCCTCATTTTTTCCATAAAAAAACCTATCTTGAGTGGAGATTGAACCCACAATCATTGCGTACACAGCCAGGTATGGTCCCACTACGTCATGATAGCCTTTAAATGTTATAAAAATATTGTAAAAGTCACGTTATTCAGTAACAATAACCAGTAGCAACATGATATCTTTGAACTAGAAGATAAAAATAGAAGCCAAATAAAAAATGGACAGGAGACTGCACAAGATATATAATATGCAAATAGTTTGAATAAAGTTGCGACTGTAAAAGAGAAAATATGAAGATCCTATCCTTTAAGATTTTTTTAAAGACTTTATTATAAAGTATTCTTGCTAGGGAAATTGGAATTTAAATAAACCAGCTTCACGCTGTATCCCGCACACAACAGGTTAGGTAGTGTTAAGACACTCCGTTCCAAACTTTCCGCCGATTTCTAGATGCATTGTGTGCTGAGTGGCGGAACTCAATGCCGTGTGCCTCGACACCAGAGCGAAGTAATTAAAATATAAATTTAAATAAATATTTCACTTCATCGAGTGGGGATCGAACCCACAGCCACTTGATTTTACAGTCACACTTTGTGCCTCTGCGCCACGACTGGCCCCGATTGGAATTTAGATAAAATTATATTAAAAGAAACATTTCCAGTCTGTTAGTTGGGGTAATGTAGGTAGGTAGGATACCCATTGCTTATTTGGTGCAAGAATGGCATATTTGCATTTTTAATATACTGCAGGAGACGCAATTGAATTTTGTAAATATTTGATTGCGTCTTCTGTAATAATATAAAAAATGCAAATTTTCTATTCCTTTTCGCATACATAGACATAATATTTAACTTGCAGTTTCGTAATTTCTTCTTAATAGGCTCACGCTGTTCATGCACTCAGTAGGGTAGGCAGAGGGAACCTAGGAACCTAATGTTAAGATACTCTGTTCCCATTACAACACTTCCGTCCCTCACTTTCCGCCGAATTCTGTGGAAGCATTGCGTGTTGATTGGATTGAATCCACAACTTCTCGCGTTTACAGTTTTACCCCTGCGCCACGACGGACTTCTAATTTAGTAGTTATTGTCTTGGTGCATAATTCACTTTTTTAAATGTAATGAGTAATTTTTGAAAATGATGATTGACATTAAAAATGAATCATCTACTAATATACGGAAAAATAATTTTTCCAATTATATTAAGTCCAGCTATCAAAATCTCATTAACTTCAGTAAGGTGATATTGTATTCAATATATCATTATCAATACTATATTTTCTTTTTAAGAGATTACTGGTCATATTGATGGAGCCGTCGTGGCTGTAGATTTAATACAGAGAAATGTATTATTTTCATTTTCTCGCTCTCGGAATAGGATAAGGCGCGGCGTTGGGATCCGCCATTCACCATGCAACTTAATTTTCTCTGCTTACAAATAATACTTAATGTTCATATTTTTACATTAATAGAAAACTATGTTTGTAAATTCTCAAAAATACAACGATACACTATCAATATTAAAGTAAATAAAAATATCAATTTTCTTTTAATAAAAATTTTAGTTTAACTATAGTTTATCTTTATAGAAGCAAGAAATTGTTCTTTAAAACAAAGCCTCGAATGCTGAGAAAAAAACAATTCTTGAGTCAAAGTGAATGAACAACATTAACTCTCTTAAAATTTAAATTGTACTCAATTCGAAATCAATTCAGTCCTTACAAAGTTAATACAATTGTGAAATAAAAGATTTTTTACTTTCAATATGAGAGCCAGTGTAGTAGCAACGGCACAGCGTTTGGCTGCAACAGTGGTGGTTGTAGGTTCCGTTACTACTTGGGGGAATAATTTATATTCATTTCCTATCTATGGTAAAATAAGACTGAATTTTCTTAAAAAAAAATCTGCCTACCATTCTACACCTATAGAACCTAACCTAAAAAAAGTTCCTACCTAGGAACGACATAAAACTAGCATGGATAAAACAATTTTTTTCTATCACTTTCTCTTTTGATATAAATATAATCCGGTTCCCATTATCAGCCGAATTTTCAAGGCATTGCTTGTTGAATAGCGTAAATAAACGCCGTGCTTTGCCTCTTTATAAGAGCGAAGAAATGAGAATAATATAAAATAATTCGTTTCTTTGAGTGGGAACAGAACCCACAACTGTCGCGTTTACAGTCGCACGCTTGTGCCATTGCGCCACAACGGCCTCTAATATAATGTAAAGATAATAAAATATTTCAAGTCAATATATACGAATCTAGCAATAAAGCATTATATATGTTTTAACTTAAAGAAAACAAAATATTCTTTGTCCTATTTTCTATAGAGAGTAGACAGGATTTGTATGTAGGTAATGCTTCTAAATTGAATAATATGCCTTGGCAATATGGATATAAGTAAATAAGACTGTAAGATATATCTTTTCTGTCTTACATAAGATAATATATATTGTGATAATATATACAGCGGATTTATACTTTACTTCAAAGAACTAAAAAAACCAACAAACTACTAAAACAAATTAAAAATATGTAAAAATTCAAAAAAAATATTCAGTCACTAAATTTCTTTAGTTCTAGGCTGTATTATGGGATAGGCTATAGCAATGTCAGTGACATTGTGATAAGTCAAAACCCGTTCCCTATACATCGTCCACATTTCGAGCAATTATTATTATTATTGAGGCCGGTCGTGGCGCAGCGGCACAAGGTGTGACTGTAAGCCGACTGATTGTGGGTTCGATCCCCACTCGAAGAGATGAAATATTTACTTAAATTTATATTTCCATTTCTTCGCTCTGGTGTCGAGGCAAAGCGCGGCGTTGATTTCTGCCACTTAACACGCAATGCCTCCGGAATTCGGCAGAAAGTGGGTAGTGAAAGACACTCCGTTCCCTCTGCCTACTCTGCAGTGTGCGGGATACAGCGTGATGCTGATTTATTTATTTATTTTTATTTATTATTATTATTAATTATGGAAAAGACACGGCAAACGAGCGTTCGGATCACCTGATGGTAAGTGCAACACCAGAGGAGTTACAGGTGCGTTGCCGGCCTTTAAGGTGTGTTGGGCGCCGGAGCCCGGCATTACCTGATGAGAAACGCAGTGGCATAAAGCCACTAACTACTTCACACCGATTTTAAGTGCCGGGGTTTGTAATGATCCGGTCGAGTCTGCCCATGCGTGTTGCCATTGCTGGCGACGTGACTCTACCACACGTACTTTAGTCGCCTCTTACGACACCACCAGTACCAGGATGATCCTATTCTAGGCCGGGATCACACGGCTTAAAATATTTATTATATGTTTAGTGGTGACAATAAACGCCGCGCTTTGTCTTGTTACCAGAGCAAGAATATCAAAATAATTCATCAACCGACTGGGATTCGAACCCACAACCGCCACGATTACAGTCAGATGACTGCTATTATTTTGACTCATTAATAAATCAAATTCAATATAGATTTTGCTTAAGAATTTAAATTTGTCTCAACAATAACAGTATATTGTTCCAACCATTTATCGCTCAAACGCCTTGTCAAATTAATACACTCCGTTTATTAATGAAGTGTAGAGAGGCTAATAAATTTCTAATATGAGATGCCTTGAAAGGAGAGGAGGTAAATTAAATATGTTGGTGGCAGTAAATCTGAAGTATCGTCATTTGTGTTGAAGGAAGGATCAATTTGAATTCTGCAAAAATCATAACATCAACAGTTATTTCACATAAACCAAGATATATAATTATGTAATAATAAAATGTTGTCAAGGCGTAATTCAACGCCGTGCGTTATCTTGATGAAGCGTCAAAATAAGGATAATTTATTAATTCGAATTCGATGGTTGAACCTACTGCCATCGATTTACGTTGAAACTGCGTTCATAAAGGCAAAGTCAACGTTTACATGCAAAATGGAGCGTTTATAAGCAAAAACGCAGTGTTTATAAACAAAAAAGCCGGGGTTTATGAGTCCTGATATCAACATAGGAATTAAAACATACATATAACCTATAAGGAAAAACCAAACAATTTGTAAAAACCCCGAATTGAAACATAAAGTATAGAATTGATAGATCCCTTTTATATCTATTTTAGTACGTGGATAATAAAACTAATCTTGTACGAAATAATCTCATAAAGAAGATCTTTATGGCTATTTTTCCTATTATTTCTAATTTGTTACAAACAACCTATATGCCCGCCCATCCACTATAGGAGGATTTTGTGTAATGGCCATTATGTACTCATATGCTGGCCTACACAGGCCTTTCTTCATCATTAAATATAATTGCTACTTTTACTGTTTATTAAGATTACTTATATGAATTATAACTAGATATTTTTAGACTTAAGAAAATTAACTTTACATTGTATGCCGCACATAGTAGGGTAGGCAGAGGGAAACCTAGCTCTTAAGACACTCCGGTCCCCACTTACCGCTGAATTTTACGAAGCATCGCGTGTTGAGTGGCGGAACTCAACGTCAGGCTTTTACCTTAGTGCCAGAGCGAGCAGAGAAATTAAAACATTAATAAATAATCATTAATTTCTTCGAGTGGGGATCGAACCCACAATCGTCATGTTACAGTCACACCCGTATGCCCCCTGTGCGTCACGATGGCCTCTAAAATCTTCTTTTTTTTAAACTGTAACATTAGCATGATTAGTTACATAACCATTACATAGAAATTTCGATTAAAAATGTTAACATAGCAGGATATGAACCTATATCGTTTAAATAGTGATCAAGTCATGTGGCTAAATTTAGCGTTTGGCTTGCATTCAACAGACCTAGATTCATATATAGAAATTTCAAACGAGATCTAAGACTCGATCGAGATCGAGAGATCGATGTCTCTAAGTTTATACTTTAAATAATAAGAAAAGGGGTTATGATTTTGAAATTCCTATACGTAATATTGGTGGAGTTGGATAATATTCGAGTATGATGATCTAATACTTGGTTTTTGGTTGAAATGAAGTATATTACTAACTTAGGTAATAGTAAAAGTCAAAATTGTTTCAGTTATTTTTGAGAAATGAGTCTTCTACATATTAAAGTCATTTATTACGTTTCAAGGGCATTTATGTAGAGCAGGTACACACATGCGTGCACAGGTTATGAGGAAATTATACATTTAATATTTTCATTTCTTCGCTCTGGTAACAATGCAAAGCATGAGTCCTACCACTCAACACGCAATACCTCCAGAATTCGGCGGATATTGGGGAACGGAATTGTCTTTATGGGAACAATGTATCTTACCAAGGGGATATTTAGTTCTCTCTGACAACCCTGCTATGTGCGGTATACATCGTAAAAAAAGTTTCACCCACTGAAATGATTTTTCATTTTAAAAGTATAAATATTTTATCAAACCTTAGCCGTTACATACGTATATAAGACTAAGAGCAAGAATTTATTGAATTCAAATTATTCAGATCAGTATTACAATTTATTAATACATTTTGGATTTCTTTTCAGTTTTAGACATAGGGAACCCAATGGTGGAACAATCTCTATTTTCTAAATGGTATTCGAAAATATCAATTCACAGTAAATATTTGTTTGTAGGTATTTCTTCAGAAAGAAATGTAGTATGAATCCTGTTTATTTCATTTTTGTTTATTTTTCCGCAGGTATTCGTTACTGGATACAATTGAATTTGCGATCCCTGAAAGGCACTCACATCGGTCCAAGTATTGTCGTATCAGTGTCTCGCATAGATGTTGAGCTCTTGTGATATAATAAATAGGTACGGGTTTGATTCTCAGTATAAAGATGTATGTAAAATTGTAGTTTGAAAAATAGTTTTTTTGTATCAGCCTCACGCTGCATGTAATTGGGCAGACAGGGGGAACCTAGTGCTATAGCACTTCGTTTTCCATTTTCCGCCGAATTCTAGAGACATTACGTGTTAAGTAGTGGAACTTAACGCCGTGTTTTGCCACAATACCAGAGCAAAGAAATGAAAATATTCAATATTTCATTTCCTGGATTGGGAATCGAAGCGACAACGTCAGCTTAAATTACAGTACATATGATTTTTTATGATGAGAATATAATAGTATTTTTTTTTTTTTTTTATGGAAGAACGAGCGTTCGGATCACCTGATGGTAAGTGACTACCGCCGCCCACGACCATAATAGTATGTTGAGAATATATTGTGTTTAATAAAATTATAAAAATATTACAAGATACGTAATTATATAAACCATTATGTGAAATATCAAGTAGTTTTTTAGCCGTGTGATCCCTATCAATGACATGTTAGAGGATTCTACCATTAATTGTTACGCAGATGATAACATGCTGTTTACTCCGACTGTGCAAGTCTTTCTCGGGAAAACGTCGACCAGTGCCGAAATAAACTTGTATATTCTGTTGAGGCCCCTCGAAAATGTCTCCTCATGGGGTGAAAGGAACTTATAGCCGCGCCCAGTATCAGTATATTGGACCTTAATGTTTCGAGTGACTGCCATTATCGCAATCATCTGCAAAGCAAGGCCAAGTTGACCTCGATGAAACTGGGGGTCAACAGCAGAGCGAGGCGGTACGTTACGCCAAAACATCAATTGACCCTATACAAAGCCCAGGTTCGGCCTCCTATGGAGTACTGTTCCCATGTCTCGGCTGGAGCAGCCCAGTATCAGCTGAACCATTTGATCGCATACAACTTAGAGCCGTTTGAAATATTGGGGACCCAATGGCTTTTTTTTTTTTTTTATGGAAGAGGACACGGCAAACGAGCGTTCGGGTCACCTGATGGTAAGTGATTACCGCCGCCCACGGCCCCGTGCAACACCAGAGGAGCTACAGGTGCGTTGCCGGCTTGACTCGTTGCTGTCGCTCCTCGCTGTGCGTTCTCTACCGCATTAATCATTCGAAGTGCTCTGAAGAACTGTTTGACCTGTTTCCTGCCGCCGAATTTTCTAACCGCACAGTACGTCACAAGCTTAAATATCATCCACACAACCTGGATTCGTGGCACTCCACTACGCTACGCACGCACTACGTATTGCATGCCTTATCTTTTCCAAAAAATAGAAGCAGAAGTGTATAAGAGCACCAAGTAGAAAAAATAAATTTAGAATCTTGACAGATGTTTCGATATCAAGCTGATAAAAAAACTTTCAACATCAAACTTTCTTACGCTTACATTTAATATGGGTGCCATTTCCTAGCGATACCTTATCGAGAGCCGCATAATTCCAGCCTACTTTTACTTTATATTTAAGTAAAGTATAAAGTTTCAACACCCCTATTTAAATTACAACTGCAGTACAACCCTTATAAACTTATGCGGCCGGTAAGGACGATATGTATATACAATAGAGTATAATTTATTTGATACTTAGGAGACAGCGGGCCTTGCAAATCGTACTGATAGTACACTCATATTTTGTTCTATATTACACAGTCTTAGCATGAACGAATCTAGGTTTCAAGATAAGCACTAAGTTAGAAATAATTGCGGAAATTTATATTATTTGTTTTTTATATAATCTTTTTTTACTTTATGAAATTGTGTTTTTAGTCGTAGCAGGTGACTTTTTTGAGGCAAATTATATAGCGTTGTCGGGTTTATTTATTTTTATAGTAAATTCGCGCTCGAACATCGTTACGGTGGATATTTATTATTTATTTTAATTTTATTTTTTGATCATTGCTAGCTTGCCTGAGTCCCTTCGTATATAATAATAATAAAAAAAGAGGCCAGTTGTGGCGCAGCGGCACGAAGTGTGACTGTAAAACCGACTGGTTTTGGGTTCGATCCCCACTCGAAGGGATGTAATATTTACTTAAATTTGTAAAAAGGCTTAATAAAACTAGATATTTCTAGACCAAAACTGGTACAACATTATTTTAAAGCTAAAAAATACATGGAATAAAAAAATTACAAAAATTTGCACGGAATTTCAGTTTTATGTAAAAGATCTTTATTATATATAGATATTACTATTTCTTTGTGTGAGGGAGAGTGTAAAGAGCGATCGTGATGTATTTTATTTTTAATTTAATTTGCAAATTCATAAATTTATCAAAGTAAATGGCAGGAAAATTAAAGAAGTTTACAAATTTCATCCATTTTTCGTGCCGTAAAGGGGTAACTAGCGGGAACGTGTTAGCATAAGCGCAAAATACGTATACGACTACCGCAGTGCGTCAGATCTAATGTTCAAATGAAACCACTTCATAAGATAATGCTCTGTGTGAATGATACATTACGTAGAGGCTTATGCATCATACGAATTTTTTAATAAGAATTTTTAGGAATCATTTTAATTCGTAGAAATAACTGATATTTCTTCTGCGCTTTGTCTTAGGCCATTTATGCCAGAGTGCGGTGTTAAGTTCTGTTAGTCAACATGTAATGGCAAATTGGAAGTTAAGATCGGTAGTGTCTAGATGGAATTGAAATGTCTTATCCCTAGGTTCCCAGGTTTTCTCGGCGTGAACCTGAAAAAGAATATCCATCATATTCCGTGCGATGACTATGAATTGGAAGAGAAATTAATATACAAAAAATTAAGTCTTTTTATGACCCACAAAAAAAACATATTTTCATTTACAGCTTCTTTGCAAAATAACGAATACAGCATTCTACTTTTCACATTCCTACATTGCCCTTAGAAATTAAAATAAAAAGGAAATGGGATTTTCGCTGTATTTTCCACGTTTAAGTGGAAACTTCGTACTGCTTACGTAAATTCTTGTTTTTACGTAGAACAATCCTAATAAGATACTAGAAGTCTTTCCTTGGAACTACCTACTATTGAAGTAGGGCTTAGGATTCCAGGTCAATTTGCTTTGTTAGAATGTAGGTTCTGATTAAACATACATGTTGTCCTTGTTTTCTAAAAAAATATAAAAATAGTACGGTGCCCATCAAATTTTAGTGCCGTTTCCCGTAATAGATTATAGAGGTGCGCGTGTATTTTATGTTAGAGTAAAGCAGAGAATAGCAAATTTTTAATGCGTTATCGTAAAAAAATATTTTTTGGCAATTATTTTGATATAAATTATTATATTTATAACAATGGTCGGTATGGCCACACTGATATATAATATAATTATCGTAGATACTATATAAATCAAAATAATGCATTCTTTCAAGTGGGATTTTAACCCACAACCGTCACATTTACAATCAGATGCTGTGCCGTATAGTACATTTTGTTGAGAATGTATGTATTTTATATTAATTCATTCCCTCAAGTGGTTATTAATTTCGCAAATAGGACGCCTATTAATTATTTTTATTTTTTAAATATGGAATAAGACTTTAAAAATTGTTTGAAAAGGTCACCTATTAATAGTTACTTTATACCTACATTATGAAAAAAGTAATAAAAATAAAGAAAAAAAATGTACATTTCAAGATGATACGATATGACAAACAAATAAACTTACGACATTATCATAACATAATATGTGATATTGCGCCCAAATTCCTGTGAAGTTGGGTTAAATGGCGCAAAACGTTAGTGCCCGTTTGCGTTTGCTCTATTATGTAATAAAAACTTACCGTTTAATGTATTTATGTATGGTTTCTGTAAGAAGAAATATAGTTTTGTTATAAAATTCAAAATAAAAATGAAAGAAAATTGAATTAATGTAATGTATTAATCTAATTTCTTTTATTTCATCACTTCACTGTGGCAATAATGTGACATGAGCAAATAAATTTAGTCAAAGTTTCAAAAATAGAAATTAACTTCATTATTTTTGTATGAACAATAAATAATTCAAAAAATAATGAAACTTAAACATTAGCTTTTCTTACATAACTAATTGTGATAGTGTCCGAGAACGCACTGGGAGACTCCACTCGATAGAATGATAAGACAGCGTGAGTTAACATGCAATAAATGTCTCTAAAATAGGGTGGGAAGTGGGGGACGTAGTGTCTTAACAATAGCCCCCTGCCTAACCTGTTAAAAAGCGTGAATCTCTTCCGTTAGTTTAGTTTGGCGTAGTCTACATAATAATAGAGATGTTACAAAAATTCAATTAAATAAAATGAGCTTCACGTTGTATCCCGCACACAGCAAGGTAGCCAGAGGGAACCTAGTGATAAGACACTTCATTCCCCACTTTCCGCCAAGTTCTTAAGGCGTTGTGTGTTAAATGTCGGAACTCGACGGCGGGCTTTGCCTCGACACCAGAGCGAAGAAATGAAAATATAAATATTTCATTTCCTCGAGTGGGGATCGAGCCCACAACCAGGCGATTTTACTTTCACAGTCACACTTTGTGCCCCTGCGCCACGGCTGGCCTAGTAGAGCTGTTAAAATTTTTCTATAATAGGTACTGGAGGTACCGGTACCGGTTAACTGAGAATGGAACTTATATACTGAGGGTTTCTTATCAATTTCTGGATTGTATGTGAGCTGAAAGTACAATTTCAAGTTGACAAACTTAAATTTGAGGACGTATGTTACTACTCATTTTATTTGAAATGAAATTCAATTATAAGAATATATATTATTGATTTTTTTTCTTCAAAATACCTACAAATTTTCACTATTTCTAGTTTTTATTTTATTTGTACAGCAAGCTCTCACTTCTTACCAAATTTCATAATAGTCGATCCACAAGAAGTACCACGGTAAGTAAAGTATAGGTTTTGGTTACGCGACGAAATTCGTACAAAATACAGCTAAAACGATTCCTAAATACTCGTATCGTTGCAGCTCTGACAGACAGACAACAAAGTGAGAGTGATATAAGGGATCCGTTCTTATGGCTTTGGCCACACTTTGGCTTTGCGTAGAGACGTCTCCTCGCTGTACGTTCTCTACCGCATTTATCATGGGGAGTGTTCTGAAGAACTGTTTGACCTGTTACCTGCCACCGAATTTTCTAACCGCACAATACGTCATAAGTTAAAATATCATCCACACCACCTGGATACATGGCAATCTACTACTGTGCGGTTTCGTAGGAACTTCCTTCCACGCGCCACGTAACTGTGGAATGGCCTACCCGCGGCAGTGTTTCCAGGTCGATATGACATGGGTACCTTCAAAAAGCGCGTCTATCTCCACCTTAAAGGCCGGCAACGCACCTGTAGCTCCTCTGGTGTTGCACGGGGGCCGTGGGCGGCGGTAATCACTTACCATCAGGTGACCCGAACGCTCGTTTGCCTTGTCCTTTTCCATAAAAAAAAAAATTGAAGTACGGGGGTTTTATACTTCAAAAGATGAAAAGCAAGTTTGAAGCGATTTCAAGCCACAATGGCAAAAAAGTCATAATATTAATATAATTATTATAATATAAATATTATACTTATATACTTAGAATACTACTACGACTTTAGGTTTATCACAAAAATAAAAAAAAGATATATATAAACATTTAAATTTTAATTATTAAGTTTTTAATGTTCAAACAATTTGGAAAAGCTTCAGATGACGCTAACATTGAAGTTAAAATAATTACACAGTATTTATAATAATATAAACCGAGATCTAAGGGAATTCATTAATAAAGTAAATATCTTTTGCATAACTTATGTCAAATTTAAATAAGATTTTAGATAAGAAGTATTTTGTTTCATCTGAAGAATTTAATTTCATTTCAAAATTCACATTGACATTAATTATTTAGAGTAATTCGATCTAGATAAAATCAGCTTCATGCTGTATCCCGCACACAGCAGAGTAGGCAGAGGGAACCTAGTGTTAGCATACTCCGTTCCCCACTTTCCGCCGCATTTTAGAGGCATTGCGTGTTGAGTGGCGGAACTCAACGCCGCGTTTTTCCTCGACACCAGAACGAAGAAATGGAAATATAAGTATTTTTCATCTAATTGTAAATATTTAATGGCATAGTGGTAACGTCTGATCGTAAACGTGCCCGTTGTGGGTTCAATATTCACTCAGCGTATTGACTATTTTTTACTTTTTGACCCACAACAACACAATGTTAAGTTCCACCTATTGCAACTCACTCAGTTGAGCGAAATATTATAAGAACGGAAAATAGAGTGGCTTAATATTGACCCTTAACCACCTGTTATTGCTACGATATCACCTAGCAAAGGTCGTAGTGACTCGACGAATTACATTAGAATTGAAAGTCTTTGAAATAATGAGAAGTGTACAAGCGTTTGTATTTCTATTCTATTTATTTATTAAAATTACAACATAATATTAATATGAAACATATATTTTTAAAATTCAATCAAATAAAATACCCTACTTATTTAGTGTCAATGTAATAATCACACAAGAGACGCATTTATTACAATACGTTTATTAAACAAATATTAATAACCGGCGGTTCTTAATCAAAATAAAACTTAACAAAATTACAAGGAAGTAGAATTATAGTTCGTGCGTACTGCTGCTAACCTCAGCACCACTTTTAGATGGGACTTCTGATCGGATGCGTTGAATAGCCATTCGATATCATGTTATAGTTTCACGTTATTTTCACCGCGCTCCATTGAAATCTAGTCAGCAGTTCTTCCTTTTCACTTTCAGTGATAACCAATGAACGAGTACGTGGCTAGACTCGATCGCAGCTTAAATACAGGTGTATCATATTTAGATGAAACTTGTTGTCCATGGAGTAAATTCGAATGTGAAGCAATTCTGAGCAGAGTATTTACGATATATTCGCAATCTTCTTCTAATTTTAAATGATCTCTCATGACTCCTACATCGGAATCAACATCAGTACATTCATCAATGGGTTCATTTTCGTTGTCTGACATATCTTCTACCAATTATCTGACTCGTGATCACTTACTGTTTGTTATATAGTTAACATCTATATTTAACTAAATAAAAAAAACAAAAATTAAAAAGTCATGGAACCAAAAAAACAAAAATTAAAAAGTCGGGCAACTAACAGAGGTCTATTACACCAGCTAAAGTTTTTTGATTACCATAAAATACATGCACCTTCGATTGCGTCAAGTACTACTGCGCTTATACAGCACCGAAGGATATATGGAAAAGATATAGGAACGAACAAGTTTGTATGGAGTTCAGGTGCAATAATATTCATAAAATAAAATTTATCAGACTCTGTGTCACGTATATTATTTTTTTTATGAAAAGGAGAAGGCAAGCCAATGACGTACGGCTCGCCTGATATCAAGCCATCCCTGCTATCCACGACCCCTTGCAAATACTGTAGGAGACGTCTCTATGCAAGGCCGAAGTGTGAAGACTTTCATAGAGTATTGTGTCCCCAACGATTGGAACAGCTATATGTATGCTAGGCAGTTGAGAGTTGAGTTTTATCTACCTTCCTTGCTTTATGCGGACAAAATGTGACCTGACTCTTATAATCACTACCACTGTCACAAATCGATCTCGCCCACTGAGGATTTCAGGGTTGTAGGTAAATAAAAATAATAACTTATGAAAGTTGATAAACCTAAATTTGCGGGCATATGCATTCATTTTGTATGAAATAAACTATAAATATAAGTAGGTCATTTTTTTTCTATCATACATATAAATTTTCGATTTTCAGGTTCCTTCCTTTATATGTACTAAAAGTTCTCACTTCTTGCCAAATTTCATAATTGTAGGTCCACGGGACCTAAATTTGCGGGCATATGCATTCATTTTGTATGAAATAAACTATAAATATAATAATAATAATAATAAGCCTTTTATTTCACATATCACTCTTTTTACAATGTTGTTAGTAGTGTTAATTAAATATTAGTAATATCTTATTTAATATCTTATAAATTAGTGAATTAGTTTGTTAGTTATTAATGTTATCATTAGATTTTGTTTTGGTGATATGGATCCCATTTACTTGGGTATAGGCCTCCTCCATTTCGCTCCACAACTTTCTGTTTTTCCCCAGAGTCATCCAATTTAGTCCAGCAGTTTTTTTAATGCCGTCAGCCCACCGGCTAATTGGTCTACCAACATATCTTTTTCCATGTGGACCCTTCCATCTTGTTGTTTGAATAGTCCATCTATTATCAGTATAACGTGATATGTGCCCAGCCCACCGCCATTTTAATATCAGGGCTTGGGTGAATGCATCTGATATTTTAGTTTTTTGTCTTATCTTATGATTGTTAACTCTTTGTATTTTTCTTACTTTCAATATATTTCTCTCCATTTTTCTCTGAGTTACCTTGATTTTTTGTTCCGTTTGTTTTGTATAAATCCAAGTTTGACAGCCATATAAAAGAGTGGGTGAGATGCACGTGTCCATGACGGTCTTTTTCATTTTCAAATTAAAATTACCTTTCAAAATCTCTTTAAATGTCCAAAACTTTTTCCATGCTATTTTACTTCTTCTTTCTATTTCTTCTTCATTACTTGTTTTTCTAAACGATATCTGTTTCCCTAAATAAATATAATTATCTACATATTCTATTTTAATTCCTTCTATTATAATATCTCTCTTTAGGCTGTTTGTCATTATTTTCGTTTTACAAAAGTTCATTTCTAAGCCAACTTTGTGGCTTTCTTGATTTAGAGTATTTATCATTGTTTCTAGTTCTTTAGGTTGTTCGGATAATATAGCTATATCATCAGCAAATCTAAGGTGGCTCATATAATTTCCGTCTATATAGATTCCCCCTTGTGCCCAAGTTACTTTTCGAAACACATATTCTAAAACGGCAATAAAAAGTTTTGGCGACAGAGGGTCTCCCTGTCTCACTCCTCTCTGTATATCTATTTGAATTCCCCTGTTTTCTAATTTCACTTTACTAGTGCTATTCCTATATATGTTTTTTATTATATTTATATATGTTTTACAAACATTGGACATTTCTAGTGCCTTCCAAATTGAGCTGTGGCTTATGCTGTCAAAGGCCTTAGTATAGTCAATAAAAGCTATGTATAGGCTTCTATTAAACTCTCTATACTTTTCTATCACTTGTTCCAATGATTGTATGTGATCAATTGTACTAAAACCCGAGCGAAATCCGGCTTGTTCTATAGGTTGTTGTATGTCAATATCATGTGTTATGCGTTTTAATAAAACTGATGTAAAAAGTTTATACATAGTTGCTAGAAGACTGATGGGCCTGTAATTTATTATATCCAGTGGGTTCCCTTTTTTGTACAACAAGATAATGTCCGATGTACACCATTGCTTTGGGATGGTTTCTGTGTTAAGTATCAGATTGAATAGTTGAGTAAGATGAGGCATCAGGATAGTGGCACCCAATTTTAAAGCCTCATTGGTTATACCATCAGGCCCTGGACTTCTTTCTGATTTTAAGTGTTTAATGTTATCGTACACCTCTTTCTCACTGATTGGTTCAATCGTTATATTGGATGTCATCTCATATTGTATGTTTTCTTCCACTAGTTTGTCATCTCTCTCATCATCTCTTCTTTTATATAATTCTTTGTAAAATGTTGTCGCAAGGTTTGCCACGTCTTGCCTCGTTCTTGTTTCTTTTGAATTATGTTTAAGTTTTAATATCCAGGGTTTCTGCATATTTAATTCTTTTACAGCTCTTTTCGTACTTCTGTATTTATCTAAATTTTTTGAAATGATATTGTGCCTGTGCTTGGCGTAGTCTTTCCTAATTGATTTATTTGTGTCTTTAAATAGTAGTGTAAGTTTATTTCTTGTGTTTTTGTCTTTATTTTTAACTAAAATTAACTCAGTGCGCTGTTTTATAAGTTCCTTCGTGCTATTGCTAAAAATCGAGTTTTCTCTAACATTATTGTTGACGTTTACCTTTTTTAGACTATTTAATATTTTTTCTTCAAGCAAATTATAGTACATTTGTACATCATTTTGATTAATTGTCAGGTTTTCAATGTTAGCTTTCAATTCATTAGTAAAATTTCCTATTTCTTCTGATGATTTTAACTTGCTAAATGTGGGTCTGAAATTTGTTCTGGTCTTCTTTGGAGTATTTAAAGTTATTGTTGCTCTCACTAGTCTATGATCAGAGGCAAAATTGATCTTGTTTATTACTTCTATATTTGTAATGGACTTTGGCTTGTTTGTCATTATAAAATCTATCTCATTCTTAAATTTTTGATTAGGAGAAATCCAGGTCCATTTTCTATTATCTTTCTTTTTGAAAAACGTATTCATAATTGCTAATTTGTACTCAAAGGCATATTCTATTAATCTTTTGCCTCTTTCATTTCGTTCGCCGTAACCATATTTACCCATTATCAGATCTTCTTCTTGTTTTCGGCATCCTATTTTGGCATTTAGATCACCTATAACTATTAGGAAGTCATCAGCAAGTAGATGTGCCTTTTTTATATCACTGTAGAAGGAATCTATTTCTTCTTCACTTGATCTCTCTGTGGGTGCATATAGCTGAACTATTGACATGCTTATCCCTTCAAATTTTAATTGTAATAGTGCTACTCGTTCTGATATCCCTAGGAAGTTAGTTATATTGTTTTTGTGTTTTTTCTTTATCAAAAATCCTACTCCATGATGACCTTTGCGTTTTCCTGTGTAGCATAAAATATAATCCTGATATTCTTCTATTGCGTGACCCATTCTTCGAACTTCTGACAGCCCTAAAATATCAAAATCTATAGTTTCAAGGGCGTACGTTAGTTGCAGGTATCGTTCTATTGATGCCAGAGATCTTACATTTAAAGTACAGATTTTTAATATATTTTTATTATGTTTTGTATTTATTTTAATATTTGCGAGTGGAGGGTAGTAGTCTAATTTCCCACGATGACCAGTCGTCTTGGGAAATACTATGTTAAAATTATTTTGGTTAAGTTTTTGCTTATTCCGGTGGCTAACGTCCGTATCCTATAAAAGTTTCCCTGCTGGAGAAGAGGAGAGTGAATTGCTTCTGACTCTCATTATATCAAATGCACTTTTTTTGTTATTAGTCGTAGATAGCGAAACTTGTTTACGTGGTTTTTCAGGGGATATTGTTAAATTCCGTTTACGGGTTGCTATGTAAGATGTTCCTTCTTTAATAATTAGCTTGTCATAATTTATGATGGCGTAGTTCCCTTTTTTCCTTTCTTCTATAAGCTTAACCTGTAGCTCTTTCCTTTTTTCCTGAACTTCTTTCGGATAATCTTCGGAGGCATAAATACCTTTTAGATGTTTCTTGTTTTTCATTACTTCCTTTTTTTTCCAATTATTAATAAAAGATATCAATATCGGTCTTCCCTTATTATTTACTTTGTTGAATTTTCCAATTCTTTGTATTATATTTATGTCTCTGTTATCGAGATTAATATTTAGATCTTTTTTTATTTTTCCTACCACTTCGTCCAGCAGTTCTTGTTGAGAGTGTTCTTTTTCTTCAAGTCCATAAAAAATAATGTTATTCGATTTTTTACTTTTTTCTAAATTATTAATTTTGTTTTTCAATTCTTGGTTTTCTAGCTTTAGATTTTCTAATTCTTGTTTTATAGGTTGCAGCTTCTCATCTATTTGTGAAATTATCTCTTTTGTTTGAATTGACATTTCTATTTTTATCTTTTCGAAAAATTCTTCAAAGTTGCTCATTTTGTTTAGTTAGTATTAATAACGTATTTTAAAGTCAAGTTAAGAGTATTTAATTTTGTAAAACGAAACGTAATTTGCTTCAACGTTATTTATCTGTATTCGTATTATATTATAAGGTTGGCAGTCTGTCACTATTATAAAAAAGAATAGGTCAACTATTGACAGCTAACCTTATTTATTCAAATATGTTATTGTTCTTTTATGTATGCATATTATATGCCACTAATTTTGTCAAATTGTCACATCACAGTCCACTTTGTATCACTATTAACAGTTTTTATAAGTTTTTACTTTAATTAACAACTTATTTACACCACTTTTGAATTTACAAGTCAGGACATAAAATTACTTTAACTATAAATATAAGTAAGTCATTTTTTTTTTATCAAATACATATACGTTTTCGATTTTCAGGTTCCTTCCTTTATATGTACTAAAAGTTCTCACTTCTTGCCAAATTTCATAATTGTAGGTCCACGGGAAGTCCTTCGACCTTGCATAGAGAGAGTATTCTATAGTTGCGGCAAATTTCAAACAAAATGCTGCAAAAAAGATGCTTTTATTGCACACTCTTTTGACTCTAAGTCAACGCAGTCAAAATATAATTTCTATGTTGTTATATGTTGGATATAATTTCAGCTTGATACATTCACGCAATCTCGGGATAAATGGACAGACGGAAAACAAAGTAATTCTATGAAGGTTTCGTTTTTTCATTTTGAGGTATGGAATCCTAAGAACCATATAGCTTTTGTTAAAAATAGTTTCATTTAAAATTTCATCAAATAAAGCATACTTGAGCTAGACACCCATTATAGCGCCTTAGAATCTCAATAATTCAACTAGTATTACACATTAGAGGCTCTGAAGTCATGCTTAGTGAGTTACGATCTGTTATGTTTAACAGTAAATAGAACTTTATGCTTTATATATACGGTCGATTATTTAATGACAAGGCAAGATATAAAGTTGACGACCCACTGCTAATACGGTACGATAGTATGCTATGATATATATATTTTGTACTTTGTGCAATAATACTTACGAATAAATACGAATTATAAAAATAAATAATACTAACTATGAAAAAATAAGTGTGTTTGTTTGTATAGGTATGTGTGAATGTGTCTATGTATGGGTGAGTATAAATTTGCATTTCTAAAAGAATTTCTGTTTATATCTAAATATAATATGTAAATAAAAGAATCTCGTTATGCGTATCTAAAAATTTTTTCACAGTTTTGTTTATAAATAATTCTTGTAAATATTTATTTTTCTTAGTTAAATGTATTTAGATTTGAAACTAGTTATTATTAAATTACTAATAAAGTAGCTTAACCTGATGACGATGTATTGTTGAATGACAACGAGAAAACTTGAAAGGATAATTGTATTATAAATTAAATATCCATTACCTCTAATAGATGAAGAAGTAATGTTATTTAAAGTTAAGACTTTTGTATTGGACATTATTGCTTTAACAATTCACTTAAAAAAAATCAGATTCACGCTATATCCCGCACACAGTAGGGTAGGCAGAGGAAACCTAATGTTAAGACATTCCGTTTCCCACTTTCTGCTGAATTCTGGAGGCATTGCGTGTTGAGTGGCAGAACTCAACGCCACGCTTAGCCTCGACACCAGAGCGAAGAAATGGTAATATAATAAATATAAGTAAATATTATAACTCCTCGAGTGGGGATCGAACCCACAACCGGTCGGTTTTACAGTCACACTTCGTGCCGCTGCGCCACGACTGGCCTCACAATTTACTTCCGAATTGACAAAGTAGAATAAAACAAGATGTTAGCTTCTTGATGCCTTACAATTTATATCCGAGATATATCTAAAATCAAAGGAAGAAAAGATAATATCTTAACTGTTTAAGTAGAATAATCCGGACAAAATTTAGTAGGGTCTACTTAAACACTAGAATACAGCTACTAATAATATAGAAACTTAAGTAAAGTCCTATGTTAACTTCATATTGTTTGCTTTATTCAAGACAATATTCAGAATGTTTTTTGCACGTAGCAAGGTAGATAAAGGGCAACCTGAACGGGGAACATAGTGTTAAGACGCCCCCTTCCCCACTTTCTATCGAATTATGGATATATTAGGAGAGAAAGGCGGAACGGAGTGACTTAACATTGGAGTTCCTCTGCCTATATTACTATATGCGGATAGTGTGAATCTAAGAAGATATATTATGAGACAGGTTTAAACTAAAACTGATATAGAGTAAAAATGCTTTAACAATTAAATTCTTTTGTTCAACAGAGAAAAATCTCGCTAGAATTGTAATTGTTAACAAGATTAATTATTTAAACAGGACCTAATAATAGGATAGTCGACAATTGGAAGACATTAATTAGGTAATTACAGCAATCACAGTAATTACTAAAGATTTAGTATTGAAAAAGAAGCTGAACGTTTTTCCCGATAACAGAGAAGGTAAAGGGAACCTAGTCTTATGATACTGCGTTGCCCACTTTCCGATTGATTTTCCTAGCTGCGGATCTCAACGCCGTGCATTAAAGTATTTTTTAACAACAGTAATCCATATAAAAAATAATTGAAAAATATAAAAAAAAGACATATATGTATCACAATTAATACACAGTTTTGAAATAATTTGATGATACGGAAAAAAATATGAATAATTTAAAAAAAATATTCTAGTGAAGCTTGTAACTACATTAAAAAGTACTCGAGTATAGTTAAATAAAAGTATGATTATACATACACTGAGTATATGAAAGAGATTTCATCCCCTTGAGCGTTTAAATGCTAAGCCTAGCCTTTGAAATACTGAATGTGGAATATTTCTGTCCTTATTCGTAATACTGTATGAAGTATTCAATTGAGTGTATTCATATTTAAACATTCAAATTGTGTTATTTATTTATTTAGGAGAAGAAATATAATATTAAGTTGTAGTACGCTTAAAAGTGCGGCGTTAAGTTACACTACTCAACACGTGATTAAGAGGATAGCGGAGTGTCCGGACACTACTATATTCTATATACGGGTAACTTCATTAATAAAATGTTTACTTAAATATATTCTATGACATAAAATGTAGAGGCCATCATTGTGTGCCTGATTGTAAGCGCGACGGTTGATACGATTCCTGTTCGTGGGAATAAAATATTTTCATTTCTTCAGATAATAATAGGACAAAGAGTGGCGTTAACATTCGCCAACTCGCAATTTTTCTGAAATTAGAAAGAAAATGAGTATCGAAGTATCTTAGCACTAAGTTCCCTGCTAATCCTGTTATATGTGGGGTACAGCGTGAGGCAATATAGCTGATGATGGTAACTATCGTATCAACTATCATATCATATCAAGTTTCGTAACATCTAACAACCGATATCAACAAATTTGTCACAAATACTAAACGTAAGTCAACATGATATATTACTGTTAGTGCTTGTCCCTACAAACTTGCTCCAAGAACGTCTGGTTAAATGAAACAAGTTGTTGAGACTCGAAGTTAGTTGGTCAGTTAAACAATAGATATTAATTTGAGATGACTATTTCATTTTAGTAAACATGATATTTTAATATTACTAGAGGGAATCTGGAACCTAGTTTTAATACTTTCTCATTAAGACACTTTTGTTCCCCAATTTCCATCGAATTCTGGTTGTAATTTCCGATTATGCTTATTTGTTAACCAACACACATCACACTAAACAATTTTTGGTATGGTTCTTTAATTATGGCGATTAACAATTTTTACTAAATTGTTATATTTTACAAGTAAGCTGGTTTATTATCATGTTTCACCAGTTTTTCCTGATTGTCATAGTTTTATTGTTATGTCAAAACAAAATCCATATACAGGACATTGTCCTGTATATGGATTTTGTAATTTAAATACAGGACATATTTCAAATACAGGACATTGTCCTGTATATGGATTTTGTTTTGACATAACAATAAAACTAAAAAATAAATGTATTTTCTTTGGTGCAAAATAAATTCAAGCCATAACCGTCACACAGCAAATATCTATGTAGTCTTTTAGGTTACGCGCGACCTTTGTAGTAACGAACGGTCACGTGACCATTTAAAGGTTAAATAGCCAATGCGATACCTTGTGATTGCTTTCTGATTGTTTATATTATTTAACAAAAAAGACACACATCACACTAAATAACTTTAACAATATTGTTATTTTACAATTCAGTTGGTCTTTTCTACTTCATAAATTTTTCTAAATCGTCACTTTATTATAATATGTCAATAGATAACGCATATCAGACTAAAAAGGTATTGAGATTCTAATAAATCAAATTAAATAATCGTTTATTTGTTAATACTGTAATTTAACGCTAAATTCACTGAACATTTTCAATAAGCAAGGGTTTTCTAGGAAGCTCTGTTCAAAACTTCACATCCATTAGAGAAATAGGTCAAGTGAAATAAAAAGACGGTGGAAACACTAATTTTATATGCTAGGTATTTTGTAACTACTATATGGTTAGAGTTAGTTCTTTGAAATAAGTATGAGTCTTTGTTGTGAATATAACTACATGTTATATAAAATGGTAAATATATGATATAAAAATTAATAATTCTTCTTAGTTTGTTGGGCACACAGAGGAGGCACAGGGAATATGGGAACCTAGTGTTAACATACTCTGTTCCCGATTAAGACATTTGTGTATCAAATTTTCCGTCGAATTCTCGATTCTCGGCATTGCATGTAAAGTGGCGGAGCTCAACGCCGCACTATGCTCTATAATCGTTACCAAAGCGACAAAATGAAAATATTAAACATTTCATTCCTCCTACTGGCTTTATGAGTTAACGTATTACAAATAGCGCGGCGTTGAGTTTCACCACTCAGTGCACAATGTCTCAATAGTATCTACTATAAAATCTAAATATAAAAATGACATATATGAGGCCAGTCGTGGCGCAGGGGAACAGAGTAGGACTGTAAAATCGACTGATGGATTATCGAATCCACCAGTCGATGTGGGGATCGCCCCACGCGAGGAGTTAAAATATATACTTACATTTATATTTTCATTTCTTCGCTCTAGTGTCGAGGCAAAGGTGGTGCCTCTTGTCGCTCTAGTGCGGCGTTGAGTTCTGCCACACGACACGTGATGCCTCCAGAACTCAGGGGAAAGTGGAAAACGGCGTGTCTTAACACTAGGTTCCCTCTGTCTACCTTGCTGTGGGCGGTATACAGCGTGAAGTTGATCCTTTAACAATTAAATTCTTTTGTCCAACTGAGAAAAATCTCGCTAGAATAGTAATTGTTAACAAGGTTTACGCAAAAAATAAATAAATTTTAGGCGTAACTTCAAAGTTACTACCATATTTACAACATACGAATGTATATAGGAATATTTCGCTTCAAAATAACAAGTCGCGTACAAAAATTGTTGATTTTCTACAGTAAATTACGATAACCGAGGTGTCCAGCTGTTAAAAGTTTGGAAATTGTTTTGCTTGAAATTGAAGCAAAGCTTAGCCACAAGCCGAGACAATGTGTTGGGAGCACAGTGTTTGTTCTACAAATTTAAAGTGGCTAACTATGAATTACGTAAACTGCACTTACTATCTGTACTTATTAGCTAGTGCTGTGTTAAAATAACTCCCGAGTTAAACGATATATGTATGAAACTTTTGAATTTTTTTACTGTTCATTTTAAGTTTTAATATTTTTTAGATTGACGCTTTATCTAACAAACAGCGGGGCAGGCAGAGTGAACGTGGTGTCAAGTCACTCACTGTTTCTCACTTTCCGTCCCACTTTCGAGACATTGCGTGTCAAATGGTCGGATTCAACGTTGTGAATGAAAACAATTTATTAATCTAAGTGGGAATCAAACCTACAACCGTCGCATTTCCAATCATACATCCACATCCATCATTGCGATATCTCACAATAACAATTATCAATTCCTATTATGAGTAACAAAAGTATTCTATACCTACTAATGAGTGTTATTGAAATTCTACTAACTTCCATATATTATTCTATACAAGATCGTAAGCCAATTCTAACTAAGCCCTGACACGACTAACTTTGCATGATTGTGAACGATTGACGTTAACTTTCCTATACATAAAGTTTAACGTTTATCTTTAGCGTTATTAATGTTTTATCTTAAATTATATGTAAAAATTAGGATACAATTTAAAGCTTCTCATTCTCCTCATATACCTACGTATTATATTTTGACACGATGAAGTATTGGAATTATCTGTCTACCCGTGACCACGGACTACTGTAAAGTGTTCGAAACGTCGGGTTTCCAAAATATAAAAATCTTAAATATACGCGATTAATCCGGTTAAATTAGTTTCATTTAATATGTGTAATAATCGTGAAAATCAAAGAACTTATTATCATAAGAATTCACAAATTTAACAAGCCTCGCGCATTTTCGTCAACCTAACCTATCAAGCTTACTTACGCTCCATGGTCGAAGCTGCCTTATCTTCTAGTCAACCCATTCAACGCTGGAGTCCCTCAAGGCTCCATCATAGCCCCGCTCATGTACAATCTACACACGACATTTAAAGATCCTAGGTTCGTACCTGTACTGTATAATCCGCGAATAAGGTGCGTCTTTAAAACGTGCTTCGAATCCATCTTCTCCTACGCCAGTTATTTCCCATATTATAGTAATATATGCTTAGTGAAACAAAAGTAATTATTATACAAGTACTTGTGTTGACATATATGACTTTGTTTATAATATCGGATAATTAAATATAACACCTTAATGTAAGCATTTATATTTCAAAATATAAAAAATCTATGCTTATTTAGAAAACGTCTATAATTTTTAACACGCAGCGAGCCTCAAACCCGTGCCTCCTGGACACCTTTATATTTCCCAAGTGTGGAATAACATTGTAAAAATGTTAAAAATAAAAAAATCTAATTTGCCCTCCTAGACATTTAATATATTTAACCAATATTAAAAAGATATTTCAATATAATTATAAATTCAATTTCATTTTGATCTTGTTAGGCTCAGTTGCTCCCGAGAGATATACCGCAGTACATTACAACCATTATCTTTTTCTTATAACACAATAAATTAAACAAAGCGAAGCAGTTTATATAAGGTTACAGGGAGTGATTTTTGAAATACTTCTCCAAATGTTATATTTCTGTAATATATTTAATTTCTTTAAATATAAAAGATATCAAATAGCTTTACGCTGTATGTCGCATATAAAAGGCAGGCAGAGTGAATACATTCCCAATGTATGTTTAAGGCACTGTTTTCATTAAAACAATTTTCCACCAATGTCTGGGGGCATTGTATGCTAAAAGGCAGAACCCAACGCCACGCTTTGTCTCGTTATCAGACCATTTTGTATTTTAAAAAGGTTAGATTCTATTAGAAGACATCTTAACAATGGTATGCGTGATAAACTGTAAAGCAAAAAAAATCTTTTCCAATATTTGATTTGAATCCATAACCATTTTTGATATATAAACAATTTAGGTTCACCGTTTTATCATCAGTCTACAGTTATATTTATTTTATCAAACGTATAATAATTTATTATTTGAGGCCACCGAGGCGCAGGTCCAAAGCGTGTGACTGTAACGCGACGGTTGTGGATTCAATTCGCACTCAAGGCAATAAATTCTTATTAATTTATTTTTTCATTTCTTCTCTCCAGTACCAAGGCAAAAGCGCAACGTTGATTTCCATCACTCACATTCAATGCCTCGAAAATTCAGCAAAAGGGGGAAATGGCTTGTGTTAACAAAATTTGCTTATGACATTACTTTCGAAGGAACCTAGGACCCTAAACTAGGAATATCATCTACATATCCTCCTATGCGAGGGATACAGCGTCATCACTCCTCTACAACAAGTGTATAAAGACCGCTAATAATATTTTAAATGAAACTATTTGAACCGGATTAATCGCGTATATTTAGTATTATTATATACAGTCTACCCGTGACCACGGACTACTACAAAGTGTTCGAAACGTCGGGTTCCCCAAAAATGTATAATAATACTAAATATACGCGATTAATCCGGTTAAAATAGTTTTATTTAAAATGTATAATAATCGTGAAAATCAAAGAACTTATTACCGCTAATAATAATTGACTCAAATATAAATGTTTCGAACAAACTATGAAGCGACGAAATTTTTAATTTACATATTATACCTACACATACATATTCTGTTTAGACAAAATTCGTAACAATTATGCTTTGAAAAAGGAAATATGAGACAAAATATTATGCCCACAGGTATTCGCAGCAAGTGTCATATTATGAATGTTAATGTTTAACGCTTGAAAATGAAAATGCTTTGTTCTTTATTTTAGTAGATTTTTTATAAATTCATATTATTACATTATTAGATCTAAATTGGGAAGTAAATAATAATATAATTATTTTAGCTAAGCGAAGCGAAACAAAGGGATCTTTCGTCCAAATTACGAGACGTAAATGGCAGAACTCAACGCCGCGCTTTATCTCCTT
Organism: Heliconius sara; assembly: GCA_917862395.2. Taxonomy (NCBI): domain Eukaryota; kingdom Metazoa; phylum Arthropoda; class Insecta; order Lepidoptera; family Nymphalidae; genus Heliconius; species Heliconius sara. Next base: position 1,969,413 of record OU860795.2, read on the forward strand.
ACTAGAGCTAAAAAATGATAATAATTCAGACAGAATTTAGGAACCGGAATCAAATCCACAACCGTTGCTTTTACAGTCAGACGTGCCGCTGCACCACAATGGCTGAAATAGTTTCATAATATTTTCGGTTTCACGATCAAATTAGATAAGTATGCCATTGGATAACGATATGCCTTGCTCTACTCTTAATTATTAGCTCTACTATTAATCTAGAAATAATAAAAAAATGCCTTACACTGTCTACTCTATTTTGAATGAAAATCTCGCTTAATAAACAGAAAATAGTAGTAGTAGACTTTCCGTTCTCCACTTTCAGCTTAATTTTCGAGACATTGCGTGTTGAGTGGTGGAATTTAACGCCACATAATGAAAAACCATATCTTAATTATAAAATCTAATCTAAACCGTACATTCAGTCTCAGAACATTTGTTTCTTTATTATCAGATGAGCATTAATAGCCATTCATCGATTTACTTTGTTTTGTAAATGGCCTATCAGTGTTACAATGGAAGTCCTCCGAACGGAATCGACTTTTTGTTTATCTGTTCCGTTTTCATACCAATTTCTTTGATAATTTTGTTACAGAACATTAGACGCTTAAATACACAATTATTTACAAAGGTTCGCAATATTCCATCAAAATGGTTGTTGTGATCTGTTTTTGAATGTGATTTGTATTTTACGTTTTCTGGTTTCAAAGATTGTGAAGAAAGGATTTTTATTAGTGTAAAGGAGGCGTACAATTGTGGGACCAAATGTAAAGAGTTGAGATATTGTCTAAAATTTTTTTTTATTTTTTTTTAAATTATAGAATACCAAAACTCAGCTTAATTGACAATCTAGAAGCGGAGAAAAATACTTTTAGATCCTTAATCGATGTCAAATTATCGATAAAAATCCATTACAGTACTATGAAAATAAAATATTTGTTTATTTTATTGAAGTCTAAGTATTTTACGCACTTAATAGTGCCTATAATTATAGTATAAATAAAGAGCCAATTAATTACGGAAAAAACATAAAAAAAATCTTGTTGATCGATTGCTTTACTTGAATCGATTAAAATAAAAAATATTTGAAATGACGGATGTGACAGCTGATTGACATTGACACCTTGTCTAATGATTTTGTATTTTTTGCTTCACTTGTTTTCTTCGTTTCCAGTGTTTGAGTGTTTTATCGTTTGATATTTTAGCGACTACTGCATTTTTTCTCAGTCCCTATTTTATATAGGTTGATTTTAAAGAAATGTGTGAAAACTTAACCTCACTTTTACAAAGTCTCTAATAACTCGACTCTCAGATTTCCAAAACTGACAGAATTTCCAGGGAATGGTGTTACCTGAATTTTTTAAATCATACCATTCTTATCTCTTTACATTCTGGGCCCAATAATGTATGTAATCGTTTTAGTCGCCTTTGCAAATACAAAATTACATACACTAACATAACACCATCATTAGTATCTAGCCATTAAATTGGCTAAAGAATAATTTTAATTTAACCGAATTTTATGATGATACAATATACTACATTAAGAATTTGTATATCGGCACTTCTCTTACTGTCTGTATTTAAGGAGAAGACACGTATTGTGTTCTTTATGTTTGTGAAAGGAAATTAAAGACAAAATTATAAACTCCGTGCACGCAAAAACCAAAAGAAATAACGAAAAATACATGCGTCTGAACTCATGAATTATAATTAGAAGAGCATTGTGACATTGTAGGACTAAGTTTTACCTTATATGCAGCTATTAAGGATTAGGGATGTAATCTCAAATATTGGTTGATTATTTATATATGAATTATTTTCATTTCGCGCGTTTACTTGTCGCTTTGGTAAAAAACGAGTGACATTGGGTTCCACAACTCAATATGCAGTGTTTAAAAAATAGAACGAAAGGTGTACAACTAAAAATTATGGATCTGAGCACTATAGTTTTAGTGTACTCTTTATACAATAGTATAATTTAGAATCCCACTGAAAAAAAATCTTACACAATTTAAAAGTAAAGACAAAATCTATTTATTATTCTACACAAAGATATAACCAATGATAGAGCAATTAAGACATTACTTCGAAGGAGTTATAAAATAATAAACCAAGTATCACAATGTTTCGTAGAACCAACAAACAAAACTGATAAATAATTTTGTATTTGAATTGAACAAATTTGAATAAATTTAGGTTACTTAAATAAGCTTTGTTATTAAAGAGACGAAAATTTCATTTCTGAAGCTTGGTATCGGTAATATAGAAATTTAAGCTCCAACTTTTGAAAAGTTCTTACAATAAACTGATAATTGTTTGTATTTTTTTTTAATTCTTATATAAGTATTTCATACAACAGAATTTAAAGTTTGAAGAAGAAATAATAATTTCAAGCAATTAAGTATGATTGTTTTTCAAATGTCAACTTCAATTTCGTTATGAAACTTACAAATTTATTTTGCAACTAGCGGCCCGCTCGCGGCTTCGCCCGCTGAAATTACATGATTATTGACTTAATAAACAGAATTGATTGACAACTATAATGACTTCTAATGTTATTTTTTTACTACATTATCGTAATTTCTATAAGAATTTTTGATTGTTTTGAATTAAAAAATACGATCAATGTGGATACTTAATATTTATAAAATACACATAAAGCTAGTTATTTATTATACATATATATTTTTGTAACATTACGTGCTTTTTATCAATGTTATCATAATTTTAAAACTGTATTAAATGTGCTGATGTCAGTGAATAATTTAATTTACTGCTTCGGATACAGCCTTAAATGTTAAATTATGGATTTGGGTAAGAATTCATAATATTCTTTGTACAATAACTGTAATGATTGCATATTAACTCCTGTACAGTTTTTAAATTAGTTACATATATTATTAGATAAATGTACAATTGGTTGGTAGCTTAGGTAGTAAAGTTTATGCTAAAGTTTTAGCGAGAAGAATGCAAGAGAGATCTGAAAGGCTGTTATGGGAGGCCCAAGGAGGCTTTAGACCTGGAAGAGGGTGTATGGATCAGATCTTTTCCCTCCGCATGATCACGGAAAAAGTTTTGGCCGTTAACCAAAAAGTTTTCTGTGCTTTTGTGGACTTGGAAAAGGCGTTTGATAGAGTTGTCAGAGCGAAATTATGGGAGATACTACCCCGGTACAATGTGAGTGGACCCTTGTTGCAGGCTGTAAAGTCTCTTTATAGAGACCACTCAGCCTGCGTGCGAGTAGGAGCTGGCATGTCGCCCTGGTTTGACATCCGATCGGGTGTTAAACAGGGTTGCGCCATGTCAGCTTGGTTGTTCAATTTGTATTTGGATAGCTGTCTCCAAGGAGTGAAACAAAGTGATATAGGAGTGAAAGTAGGTGACCTGAATGTGATTTGCCTGCTGTACGCAGATGATGCAGTGCTTATTGCATCATCAGAGTGCGAGTTGCAGGCATTGGTCACCACTCTGAAAGAAGAGTGTGAATATAATGGTCTAAGCCTCAATGCGAATAAGACAAAGGTTCTGATTTTTGAACGAGATGAAGAAAGGACGGAATGCAAGATCAGTGTAAATGATAAGATATTAGAACAGGTGAATGAAGTGGTATATTTGGGAAGTATGTTCAGTAGAGATGGAAGATACGAGATGGATGTGGAAAGGCGTATTGCTGCCGGTAACAAGGTTAACGGAGCCTTGGCTGCATTGATGAGACGGCGAAACGTCAGCACAGCTGCGCGTTTGGCCGTACACAATGCAGTTTTGGTACCGACCCTGTTATACGGCAGCGAAACGTGGGTATTACAGAAGAAGAATGAAAGAAAGATGAATGTTGTGGAGATGCGATCTCTTCGTAGGATATGCGGAGTCAGCCTAGCTGATCGAATCCGCAATGAAGAGGTACACAGAATGGCAGGTACCAGCGAGGATGTCACGGTGAGAATGAAGAAGAACGTGCTCAGCTGGTTTGGGCACGTCGAACGAATGAGCGAGGAAAGAATGGCAAAAAAGATTTATGATGGAAAAGTGAGTGGTAAGAGAGGTAGGGGGAGACCTCGGTTGACCTTCGAAAACACAGTATCAAAGATACTGGAGGAAGGTCACGTAAAAAGCATGAGGGTCCCCCGGAGGGCATGTATGAAGAGGTTGATGACAGTGGACGAGGCGAAAGAGGTATGTAGAGACCGTAGCGTTTGGCGCTTCGTTCTCTCTGACTACCCCGCTAGGGATAAAGCGTGAAGTTAAGTTAAGTTAAGTTAAGTTACAATTGGTAAATATGTAGTTATTACAGATATTTTTTTTTAATGAACCGATTTTGATGAGCCAAGTTGTAGGTTAGTTGAGTTAAAACAATGCAATTGGAGAATTTTTCAAGTAATTCAGTTCATTACTTTCAGAGAAAAATGTGACCATACATATCGACCGACAGACAGACAAGAAATTCGAAAAAAATATTTTTGCTTTCTATTATTTTTTTTTAAGTGTCCCTCTATTTCAGTCAAAATTACTAAATGTACAGATGAAATATTTTTACAGTCTTATTATATATAGGGATAATATATTTTAAAATATTTATATATAAAATATTATTTATCAATTTACTAGAAAACATTCAAAGAAATATTTCGAAGAAATGATTTTGATGTGAATGATAATCTTTGAAACATTTCACAACAATGTTTTCTAGTAAATAGACAATGCATAATTATTTTAAAATATTAAAAGTACTTTGAAGTTCAAGATGAAAAATTGTTGTATGAAACAATGTATTTGTTGTTTGTATTATATTGGTATTAGTATATCACTACAATGGAACGTGTTGCCTTAAAATTCATGCCTGTCTTGGATCCAAGTTACTTGTTACTTAATTAGCCTAAATAAAAACACGAAAGACCAACATCTTATCAAAATTTTGAGAAAATGCTATATAAAATAAAGCATTTTCTTTTTAACATTATACTTTAACATTATCTTCCATATTGATCAATCAAAAAGATTCAAGAAAACGGATTCATAAAAACAATATTCCCATCCACATAGAAATACTAAGGCATAGCTCACTTAAATTAAATCCATGACTTAGAACTCTAGGTATTACAGATTACCCGACCGTAGCAAACGCAGACCGATCGCTTAAGATTTAGAGTACACAGCCAAACTCACCGATACGAATCTTATACGCTTACGTGGTTTAATACTAAGTAAACGTTACAGTGAGAAAGCACCTACATTCATTATTTGTGAAGTTAAGCTTGGAAATGATATTAGTTGAAATTTAGAGTAGATTTTTGCTAATTGATTACTATTTAAGCTAAACTTCAAAAGAAAAATGTATCAAAATTTCGGTTTTTGTAACATTTTGAGACTATTTATTAAGAAACAAAGATAACAATGAACGTTATAAAAATATATATTTTAAAATCGTTTTCTGAAAAATTAATGTATGCTTTATACTAATTACATCGCGGAATAATTTTTTGGTTGCACGCGCTAATCTAAGGAACTATTAGCTTAAAAAATATATTATGTTGAATAGTCCATTTCTTGAAGAAGAAATTCAAACCATATACCCAAATTTACGGCCCCATGATTTCCTAATAAATATTTATTTTATTAAAAAACGCGTATTTCGACAGTATCAAGGTAATCAAAATTCATAGGGTACTTCCGGTTGACCTAGAATTATCAAGTTTGGCCTCTACAGGTAGTACTTATATTAATAAATCTGAAAACTATATATCTGTAGTTAAACCCTAAAAAATGCCTTACATACCAAAAAAATCATATTTCGACATTATAAAGGGTATCAAAAGGAATAGGGTACTTCTGGCTTACCTAGAATTATGAAATTTAGCAGCATGTATCTACATATAGTACTCATTCAAGAAAAATCTAAAAATTGCACGTTTGTGGTTAAATCCTAAAAGATAATAGCAAAAAACGCGTATTTTAATATTATAAGGAGAATCAAAATTAATAGGGTACATCTGGTTAACCTAAAATTATGAAATTTGGCAACCAGCACCCACAGGTAGGAAGAAATCTGAAAACTATACACTTGTAGTTAAATCCTAAAAAAATAATAGTCTTAAAAGGAGAGAAAGGAAAGATGAAAATTGCTCTGGCTAAGCTAAGCCTGAATTTCAGAAAACACTGCAGAGCTCCAATTTTTATACGGAACCCTCATTGGGTGAGCCCCGCTCGTGCTCTAATCCAGTCCAGTTTTTTAATGGTACAATAAGTATTTTAAACCACTTTCATTTGATACTAATATTAGGTGATTTGTTTAAATAATGGTAATCTGTGGTTCTGTGGCCATTTTTATTGACAATTGTTGCCATTCATTATGTAATTTCATTGTCGTCAGAACTGAAGTCGTAATCCAAGTTTCAGCTCAATTCCAATTGAACCACTGAACCCACTGAAATGGTCAAATTGATCTTGCAAGATTTCACATACACTAACATATATACCTACACGGCAAGTTCAATAAAATATTGTAAAAATTAAACAAGTTTTAACGTAGAATTTTTTCGCCCTCTCCTTTCAAGACAATTAAAATAAAGTAAGAACCACTCACAGTATTCTTTTATAATTGAGTAGGTTTATTAAGGTGGTGCAATAAAACTAAGAGTAAAAGTTTGTTGGCATTACAATGTGGCAGGAATTTATTCCTTGCTAAGTGAAATAAGGTTTTTTAAAATGTTCTTAAATTACTTGAGCTTTGTATAAGTTTTAATTTATATATTTTATAATGTACATTTTTCCTTATAACTTATAACTAACTTATATTTCCATTTCTTCGCTCTGGTGTCGAGGCAAGGCGCGGCGTTGAGTTCTGCCACTCATCACGCAATGCCTCCAGAATTCGGCAGGAAGTGGAGAACGTGTGTTTTATACAAAGGTGAGGTCAGTCGTGACACGGGGGTCAGTCGTGATACAGGGGCGCGTGACTGTGAACGCAACAGATTATGGCTCCGATTTCCACTCGAGGAAAGGAAATATTTAATCATTCTAATCATCTACATTCATTCTAATCATCTCCTTTAAAACCCTATTAGAAGATCGAACCCACAACCGTCATGTTTACTGTCGCACGCTTGTGAAACTCCGCCACAATTTTATCTCACTGAATACTAAAATACTGTTGTATTTTAAATCTAAAATCACTTTATTCAATAAATACTCGTTTGTACACGATACGACTGAGTTACTGATACACTACGTGAAGACCAGACTACTGAACTTAGAAAGTAAATATTTAGCATGAAAGTCCAACAAGAGATAAATTTAAAAAAAATAATTATACGTATTTATCTTTCCTAAGTGTGGATTAACACTTTTAAAAACTTTTTAAAAATATTTAAAAATAGTATTCTCTCTTGCCAAACGATAATTCTTAGTAATTATCTTTGGGTAGCAGAAATTTGTAAAAATCTCCCTACAGAGATGCTAACAACATTAATAAGTTGTAACAAGCGTATAAGAATTTCGACGTAGCTTGGCGAGAACGTATGGCTCAGTGGTCAGAGCGCCTGGTCAGTTTCCAGGATGCGCGGGTTCGAGTCCCGCTACGTTCAAATTTTTATACGTTTTCTAATTTAGTATCTAATTAAGTAAGAGAGAAATTCTCGATATTCACCAGAAATTTTAAAAACCGAGACTCTTCAGTTTACATCATAAAATTCGCGGAAATAAATCATTTCGATAATAAACATGTAATACTTAATACATAAGCTTATTTCACTTATACACAAACGTTTTATTTGCAACATCATTATTTACGATCAATCACGAGTTACACAAAGAGCTTCGCTCGTTTCGCACTCTTAATTGAAAACATGTAAAGATTTTTATACTTGCATGTTATTTTAAATATAAGGTACAAAATATTCAGGCCAGTCATGGCGCAGGTGCACAAGTGTCTGACTGTAGACACGAAAAATTGTGGGTTCGATAACCGCTCGACTAAATAAAATGTTGGTACCGAAACAAAATGCATTTGTCGGATCACTCAACTCACACTGACTCCAGAATTTCATGGAATTTGGGAACAAAAATAGAGACGGAGTGTCTTTACACTAAAGGCAAACTCTTGTTTCTTTTTTATTCAATAATAATGTATGTGAAATATATTATATTAATTTAAAAGCTTACTTATTTTTTATGTATATGTCCTGTCTGTGTTTCATGACCCATCAATTACAGCCAAGCTTTCCATTTTCAAATAAAGCAATGAAAATAATGTTCCACTTGAGGCCAGTCGTGGCGCAGGGCACAAAGTGTATCTGGAAAACCGACCACGCGTTGTATTTTAACCAGATCGAGGATATGAAAATATTTCACCCGAACCTCGGTAATCGAATTCACAACGGTCTCGATTATAGTTAAATGCTATGCCTAAACGTACATATATTATTACATATATAAATATTTACTATACAATTTGTATACAAATGTAACTGAACGTAACGACCCATTGATGTCCCACAGTCTTACTGCAAGCAATTTATGTATACAATACTACTGTTGTCGAGAATAGCCTGTATCGTTAGAGAATATTAGCGAACGTAGTTTTGGTAGCCATTTGTGGTTGGTTGGTAATAAGTTTGAATTCCGTACAAATATTTTGTTCAATATTATATATATTGTATTATATTATATTATAAAATTGTTATGAGGCAGTCGCGGCGCAGTGGCACTAGCGTGTGACTCTAAACGTGACGGTAGTATGGTCTATTTGCACTTGAACATATTTTCATTTCCTCGCTCAGATAACGACGCAAAATGTGGCGACATTGACTTCTTCTACCTAATAGACAATTTCTCCAGAATTTGACGGGAAGTGAAGTGTTTTGATAGGAACAGTGTGACTTTACATTAGGTTCCCAGGTTCCTTCTGGCTACACAGCTATGTGCGCGATACAATGTAAAGGAAATAATACTAAAAGAATATTGTACCTACAAGCAACTAACATGATTACATTATAGTAGCATGTCAAATCGTGAGCACGATTCCACTCGAAGGAATTCATTTTATCTTCATTGTATGCCAAATCTGTTAGAATCGATATATATATTATATGTAATTGATTGATATGGAAGAGATATGAGAAAGTGTATTATTTATGTTTATTAATATGATAGAAATGGAAAGTATGGCGTTTTCAATTTAGTTTTAAAAAAAATTGTTTGTTGATTTGTCAATTTGTCTGTTTATCTGTGCGTTTGTGCACGCTACACTCAGAACAAGTTTATCGATTAGAATGTAGTTTCTTGTATTTTGGTGTTAGCCAAAGTCACTTAGTACTTGTTGTATATAAGTATAAAATAAGTAACAATAAGTATATAAGTATAAAATAAATTAATAAATAAAACAATTATATCAATAAAAATGAATTGAACTGACTCTTACCGAAAAAAAATTAAGTTTTTTTTGTCAATTTCACGCTGTATTGGGGTCAACAAGAATTTAACGTTAAGTCCTCACTTTCTACCATATTGCATCAAGGCATTGCGTGTTGGGTGGCGAAACTCAACGCCGAGTTTTTGCCTTGGTGTTAGAGCGAAGAAATGAAAATATTAATAAATAATTGTGTACTTTAAACGGGCAAAGCCGCGAGCAGGTCGCTTGTTAAAACAATGTAAAAAGATCATTTTTTTTGTTCCAGGTACTTAAATCTTTTGATGAATAATAATCCTTCAATCTAAAAGGAGATCAGATATCTCGACAGCGTTATAGCAGATGAATCCTCATCTTATCTCCGTTAATCATCCAACGTCAAATGAATTCTAGGTATTATACGTTTTATTGCAAATTATATTAATAGATTTTAACATTTCTTTTATGTGCCATTCAGCATTATGGAGAGAAAAGTATCAGCTTCCCACACAGCAGGGTAGGTAGAGGGAAACCTATTATTAAGAAACTCCGCTCCATTCGTTCTGCCGTATTCTGGAGGCATTTCGTGTTTAGAGGCAGAACTCAACGCCGCGCTTTGCCTCGACCCCAGAGCGAAGAAATGAAAATATAAATTTATGTAAATAGAGAGAGAGAAAATTATATTAGAGAAAATGATATTTACAAATTTTAACATAACGGAACTTGGACTCGCGCCTGTCTACCGGATTCGATTCCTTATGTTTCATGTAATTATTATAATTATTTTTTATGTTCACGCTGTACCCCTTACATACCACGGTACGCAGATATAATCTGGGAACATAGTATTAAGACACTCCGTTCCTATAAATTCACTTCCTTTTCCGATTTAACTCCGAATTCTCAAGATATTACGTGTTAAGTGACGAAACTCAACGCTACCTTGTTTTGTTACTTGAGTAAGAAAATGAAAATATTAAATATTAAGGAATTGAACCTAGAACCTATCGCGTTTACAGTCACAATTATTATAATGATCATTATTATGATCATGAGCTTTATTAAGCATAAGAACCAAGTAAAATCCCAACCAAATCCAACATTTTAATTTTTTATATAACATATTGCTTCAAAATTTATTCTTCTAATCCTAAATGAGAACACTTTAAAATATTACAGAACGTATGACAACAATGTTCGCCTGAACTTTCTCGCATAGTTCTATGCTTGCAATAATATTAAAAGCCTTTTTGTATGTCTCTTTTGTATAATTAATTATTCTTGCACGTGTATGAAGTTTGTATGACAGTGACTTTTCTGTATAAAACTAACAACATACACATAATATGAATGAACAAGATATTTTTAGACCGTCATGGCGCAGGGAACACAAGCACGTGACAGTAAACGTGACGATTGTAAGTTCTTTTTACATCTAGGGGAGCAGCTAGAATATGGTAACCTAGTGTTAAAGACACTTCGTTCCCCATGCAACCACTTCTGTTACCTATTTCCTACGAATTCCCGAAGCTATGCGAGGAAAATATTAAATATTTAATTTCCTCGAGCGTGAGTCCTCAACCATTGCGTTTCTGTAAACGTGACCGTGTGACACGCTATTTTTGTGTTATAAAGTCCATTAAATACCTAAAACAAAAGATCATTTTCAGTTTCAATTTTTTTTAGTAGTTCTTGAGATTAGCGCGTTCAACTAAACAATCCTTCAGATTTATTAATTAGTATAATGATAATAGATAAGCTCATTCTAGTTAGACATAGTAAAGTTTCTTCTGTATATTTATTGATATAACAAAATTTAAATTAAAAAAATATCTTCACCTAAAAATATTTTTTATGAAAATATCAAATTTAACGACCACCAAGATTAACTTAATTATCACATCAACAATCGATTGCTATAACAATATACGTTTATACGTAAATACATAAATAAATTCTTTGTTGCAGACCTGACCGTCTGTATGAAATATCATTATTGTTTTTCAAATTTCACTCATTCATTTGAAACAATTGCGATCATTAGGGAGTAAATGGTGACACAATAAAAGAATGGAGAATGGAGCCACCACATGTGGGTTTATAGAATCGTTCAATTACCGCGCGTACGCTCGGTGCTAAAACAATAAGAAACAAAGACAAATAGAAGGTATATGTGAAACGTAACATGAATTTACTCTTTTCTTTCTATATTGACTTTTGTTATGATGAAATGAGCTGATTTTGAATTGTATTTGGGTATGTTTTCATATTATAGTTATTATGAGGGTAGACTGAAAACGTGCTAGCCGTAGGTTTGCTCCCAGTTGGGAATTTTTTTTATTTCAAAATTGTGATAAAACAAAACTGTGGTGAATTTCGATTGTTGTCTTGTTTTTTTGTGATATTAGGATAGTTAAGAAGAATCAATTAACGTAAGAATCGTCGAAAATTGTAAATACACTTACCAATTAAAGCCAAAATCAATGTCTACTAAAAATATTAGCTATTTAATATTTTTTTTAGTTTCATGCTTTATCCCGCACATAGCGGCATAGACAGAGGGAATCTGAGAAACTAGTGTTAAAAATTTCTGTAACCATTAAAACTCTTCCGTTCCCAACTTTTCGGCGAATTCTGATAGCGTTGTGTATTGAGTGGTGGAACTTAATCAGAATATTTAATATTTCATCTCCTACAGTGAGCATCAAACCCACAACCTGTCGCGTTCACACTCACACGCTTGAGCTTCTGCGTTACGACTAGCCTCTTTTTGTATTCGACCTTCAAAATAACAATATATTCTGAATAAAGTTCAAAATAATTCAAAAATTTTTAAAATCCCCGAGTTTTAATGAACAAAAAAAAAATAAGCTTCACATTATATCCCGCACACAGCAGGGTAGGCAGAGGGAACCTAGTGTTAAGTCACTCCGTTCCCCACTTTATGCCGAATTTCTGGAGGCATTGTGTGTTGAGTGACAGAACTCAACGCCGCGCTTTGCCTCGACACCAGAGCCAGGAAATGGAAATATAAATTTAAATTTAAGTAAATATTTCATCTCCTCGAGTGGGGATCGAACCCACAACCAGTCGGTTCTACAGTCACACTTTGTGCCACTGCGCCAAGACTGGCCTCAAAATGGCCTTTAATGAACTAACTTAATATATACTGCTTGAAACTAGAAAAGTGTTTCCCCTTACGTAATTTAAAAGTGAAAACTCATCTTTCTAGCGAAAACTTTTAAAGAATCTGCATAATGGCTCTCAAGTTGAATTGTATAAAAGGAATGACGCAAAAAAATCCTTACGCGTTCATTTGAAAAATCTTTGTCTTCTTCACGCATAACTTTTTTTGAACATACTGTGGTAATTTTTTCATTAAATATAAATATTTATTCGAGTGGAAATAGAACCTGCACTAGTTGTGTTAAATTAACTAAAACTAAAATACGAAACGGTCCCATGAATAATGCTTACCAGAGAGTTTAATATAAAAGCTTATAAATTATATACATTTTGTTAAATACATTCTCAGAGGTCAGTCGTGGCGCAAGGGCGCAAAGTGTGACTGTAAAAGCGACTGGTTGTGGGTTCGATCCCCAGTATAGGGAATTAAATATTCATTTAAATTTATATTTCAAAGTGTGGCGTAGAGTTCCGCTACTCAACACGCAACGCCTCCCAAATTCGACGGTAATTGCGGAACGGAGTGTCTTAAGACTAGGTTCCCTCTGCCTACCCTGCTGTGTGCGGGATACTGCGTGAAGCTGAATTGATTAGATTCGATTTTTTTTAATATATTCCTAAAGCAACAATCATTGAATAATCAAATTCAAGGAAAATAAGTACATTTTGTCAATTTTGCAAGAGAACTGGCAATAAATTATAATTTGAATCCGTGATCTAAACTAGAATGTTATTATACTATTACTTCTAAAATAATATGAAATATGTTATTTATTTTCCAATTTTATTTCTATGTAATTTTACTATAGTTACAGCCCTAAAAATACAAAAATTTAATACTTTGACCATATTGATTTTTGCAAGCACTTTTGAATAGGATTAAAGCTACCGCCGCTTGAATGGCAGTTCTGCTAAGAAAAGCAGACAAGAAACTCAATAGTCGCTCTTTTTAATATAGAGGTCACAATGTTTCCTCTTATCTCTGTGTGCCCCTCTATTGCGGAAAAAAGCGTTTGTAACCGTCATTAACGTCATTTTCGTAATTTTAAGTTCAAATGGCAATGTAGGACAAGTGTATTATCGGTCGCAATATTTAAAACTTAAAAAAAGCTATATATCAATATTTAAAAATAAATAAGTATATATTTTTTATATCAATTTCAAGATATACACAAAAATATTTACTTAACATAATAATAATATTATACATATTTCCAAAAAGTCGCAAAAAACCAACTAGACTATAAACCAACTAGACTACACATATAAAAGATTTTTCTTCTCACATCCAAGTTAATTAACATATAAATCTTTATTTAATCCTCTTAACCGAAAGCAGTATAAAAATAATTGTAAATCAGTAAGACAAACTATTTTAATCGTTCTACGTGATCTGTACGACCATAATCAACATAAAGTGTTAGTTACACATACATAATTGTGTCCTCTATTTTATATCCGCTTATATACATCTAAACTTAAAATCAACTTTACATATATAGATAGTAAACAATATCATTTAACGTTAAATGATATTGTATAATATTGTATTGTATATAATATTGATCTGTAGAGGTTACATTAGAAATTTTAAATTTTAATATTTCTAACCTAACCTGCACTTAAATATAGGTGTATCTGCGGGTAGCGTTAGTACATAAATATCAAAATCACAGTGTATATAGTTTTGATTGTTAATTGTTATTTAATTTTAGACCATCTAAAAAAAGTTTCATTTTATTGACACTTTTTTGTATTCTTAGTTCTGTGGTCACAACGCTTGCTTTAAAAGCGACCAATCAGTGTCAGCGCTAAAAGAGTTTACAATTTATCGATAGATTATAATACCATAAAAAAAATTATAAACGTCACGTTCATAAATTTCTCAGAAACTAAAAAATAACATTGATGTAATACTTTTTAATTCAAATATATTAAAATTCCAACTCGGCGAACAGTCTTCAAGTTTCATCGAAATCAGTTCAGTAGTTTTTCAATTCAATTCATTCAATTTAATTTAGAATTATAATTCTTATTCTATTAATTATTTAGAATTAGAATTATAATTCTAAATTAAATTTATATATTTATTAAGTTTGTACCTAGTCCATGTACAATATACGGGTACATCGATTTTATAGCTCAACAAGAATAGCTTTAATAATCTGATTACCTTGATAAGCAAGTTAGGTCGTTTGTACTGACCTATTTTAGCACATTTTTCCTCGCTGCTAATCTTGGCCCGAGCTGACAGGTAATTAGGTACAGTCCGCTTAATGTGATGCTGAGGTAATCTTACAATCTACCTCTAATTAATATATTGTAACCTTGGTGTTACCTATGTAAACTTTGAGTTAGTATATTAGAGTTGGGATGGTTTGTCATTTACCAGCTTAAAACGTAGTAAATCGCTAGATATATTGAAATAAAACTAAATTTCAGTTAATGTAAAAATATTTTTTTCACAATTTTTTTATGTCGAAATTATTTATGTAATTCCTAATTTATTTTTTGGGTAAACGCTATAGCATAGCGAACTGTAGAGTAATAAGGAAAAATCTAGTGTGAAGACACTCTGCTTTTCTTTTTTCGACAAAATTTGTTGAAGACGAAGCTTATCTTTTCGGAAAATAGGAATGTAATGATGATAGATAAATAATTAGTTCTTGAGTGATGATTAAACCCACATCCAACTGCATCTGGCCAAGGCTGTATATTTTTTATAATTTATTTGGCAGTAATGTTATTAGGCACTTTTTTAATTGAAAATATATATTACACTTGTTATCATTCATAATGCCATTTTTTTCTGTTTTATCATAAAATGAAAAGCAAATGAGATTTTTAGGTTTTCGTTTCGATAACAAGACAAAGAGTGATGTTAATAAGATCCAACCCCTCAAAATTCAAAAATGTCTAATGTAAGGTATTCTGTTCACCACTTTCCTCCCAATATTTAAAAGTTGGGAGGAAAGAACTCCTTGATAGTAGGGTTAAACAAAAAAATAACTAAGACAATAAAAAAATCAAAAAGTTAATGATTTAATTTGATTTACAATATCATGAGATCAGTCGTGGCACAGCGGCACAAAGTGTAACTGTAAAACCGACTGTTTGTGGGTTCGATCCCCACTCGAGGAGATGAAATATTTACTTTCATTTATATTTCTATTTCTTCGCTCTGGTGTCGAGGCAAAACGCGGCGTTGAGTTCTACCACTCAAGATGCAATACCTCCAGAATTCAGCAGAAAGTGGGGAACGGAATGTCTTAACACTAACCTAGTGTTCCCCTCCCTCTGCCTACCCGGCTATGTGCGGGATACACCGTGAAGCTGATTTAATTTGATTTAATTTTTTTATAATATCATCGCCCCTAAAAGACGCAGTGATGCGTTATGACAAAGATAAATATTGCTTCACCTATTTTTCACCTCGACTTCACCATAATTAAACAAAAGAACCTATTATTTCTAAGTTATCCAGTCCAATAAATTTAATTTGGTTAATAGCTTATTAAAATAGAAAATGTTCAAAGTACGTTGAATTGAAAATAATCAAGACTTTTACTGGTTATAACTCAATTTGAAATATTATTTTAGGACAATGAATTGATTGTTTTTGCATAATATTCAGATGAGTTTAGGTTTTTTTTATGTTATTAAACATTGTAAAATGATTCTTATCCATTTTTTAGTATTTTGAGAGAGAATTGGTTGCAGTCGTGGCACGGTGAACAGTGTCTGCCTGTAAACACGGTGGTAGTGGGCTCGATTCCAACTCGTTGAAATGGGTTATTTTCTTTGATAAGAAGTAAAGAGTGGCGTTGAGTTTTACCACACAACACACGATGTCTTGGAAAATCGGGTAACGGAGTATCTTAAAGCTAGGTTCCCTTTGCCTACCCCGCTATATGAGAGATGCAGTGTTAAATCAAAAAAAGAATTTCAATGGGGAACTATATCTAAACAGTTTTTATTTCTCCACTCTGATATAACCAAACACGGCGTTGAGCTCCTATGCAAAGTGAAACTGATTAATAAAATTAAAAATAAAAACATATTATTAATAAGTATTTTAGTATCTAAAACTTAACTCAATCCCCAATTCATATTAACAATAAAAAAATACAACACAATCAAGAAACAAAACTTAAAAAGAAATGAAAAAGCTTTTTAAAAACAATAGCGATTCTCTTGCGGGACTTTTTTACGAGGAATATAATTATTATCAATGCCCATGTCACCGTGTAATTAACCTCAGGTGCCCCGGGGGCTATTACGATTGTTCCGGGGCAGAATTTAATCAGTAGACAGGACGTGAGTTATTTGCTCGTTCATAACTAATGTTTTGTATATGCATTTCGCTTTGAGCTTTGGTTTTTTAATTGTATAAGCGGGGTTAATCGTGATAATTATTGACTTTTAAATTTAAGAATATAGAGCAAAGAATAAATGGGATAAAGATAGTCAAAACTCTCTGTTTTATTTTATTTGTTACATAACTGTATATGGAATATGAAAATAAATTAGGTTCCGAAGTTTTGTGAAATTACCTGTTTTGTCCACGCACGTTGGATTAGGTTAGTCAAAATGTACTCAAAAATTACAATTACAATTATCACCAAACTTGTAGTTGTAGTTGTTGTCAAAAAAATTCTCTGGGATCATCGTGCACAACGTTCCTGCAAAATTTCAGAGTTGTAGGTTTAACGATCTAGGAGGAGTAGCATTACATCGAAACACACTGTTGACCAGTAAGAGCAAGAGCAATAACATAGGAATACTTATTTAGAAAACGTGTAAATTCTGACCACTCAGCCATACGTTGAACGTATGGCTCAGTGGTCAGAGCGCCTGGTCGGTTTCCAGGAGGCGCGGGTTCGAGTCCCGCTACGTTCAAATTTTTATACGTTTTCTAAATAAGTATTTATATTTCCTAAGTGTGGATTAACACTTTAGAAATATTTAAAAACATAGGAATAGTCTGGCACGTTGGGGCTTAAACCGTCGTTTATACATTTTGAATTTTGACACTTACAAGAGGCGAGCCTGGAGCTATTACGATCTGGAGTAGAAATTAATTACCAAATAGGACAGGAGTAATTTCCTTGTTTATAATGAATGTTTTGGGTATGCGTTTTGATTTTTGTTTTATTTAATGTATAAGCAAGATAAATTATGATAATAAAGTTAATAACTTTAAATTTTACAGTGTAAGCCAATATTAAATGTAGCAAAAAGTTATCATTTTCCGTTATTTATTTTCAAACTGTATGTGTAATATAGAAATATTCCGCCAAGTGGTCGTTAAATCCATCTTATTTCAGACAATTATAACAGGTGGCCCTCGAGCTATTACTATTCCTGTACAAAATATAATCAGCAGCGACGTGGATTTTCCTTTTTAAAGTCCGTAACGCTTATAAAAAAAAACTTGACCATTATACAATGTACGACGTAGCTTTATACTGTAAAAACGAAAATATTTTTAAATTGTCTAACTTCTTATAGTACTAATTAAATTGCAACAATTAAATGTTTTTTACAATTAAATTCAACATTTTCGAACTATGCTATCATATAACAATATTTCTTTGAATATTACTAATGTTATATTGTTTCATACAACAAATATGGAAACATATTATATTAGAAGTCAATTTCTATTACCTAAGTCGCAATAACTGGACTGAACTGGACCAAAGTCTATTGTAGCATAATAATAAGCTTTTTGTTCCTGAATAGAATAGTTGTAGTCATCTTGGAACATAATTTGATCGGACTTTCAAACTTTGTATGTGGCTTTAATTTTTGTATCATACAAAACAAGGTCGCTCTTTAACGAATGTATGAGCGAAAATTGCTTAAGCCTTTTCTTTAGCTCTTCGAGAAACTATTTAGTTCAAGCGGTTTTAAAGTTATAGATAGTAATTTTTAGTATTGTCGTGGCGCAGTGGCACTAAGTGCGACTGTAAGACCAACTGGTTGTGTGTTCGATTGTCATTCGAGGAGATGAAATATTTACTTACATTTATATGTGGAAAGTGGGGAACTGAGTGTCTTTTCCCACAAGGTTCCCTCTGCCTACCCTGATGTGTGCAGGATACAGCGTGGTTTTCATAATAAATTCTTTGATTTTATTTTTAACTTTTGTATATTGTGTTTTTCTGTTGTTGTTCCGAGATCTTATGGACATCTTCCAGGTTACCGTGAGAACCAAAGTACTTGTTAATACGAATCATATGAGCCCAAGCTCGATGCAGTTGCGCCGATGAATTACCGGGTTCATATAGACATTTTCTTGCTTTATCGATCATAATGGTAATGACGGTCTCATGACCCTGGTTGATTAGGATTTAGCACTAATATGCTCGTGGAGACGAATCATACGAGCTCCAATTCGATAAGATTGTGTCACTTAACTACCCATTTTCTATGGTCATCTTCGAGCAGATCATCGATTCTCAGACTCTGGTTACTAGCATCTTAGATTTTTTTTTACATAAAATTTCTTAAAAGTACATATATGTGTTAAAATTTTAAATACCTGTGCTTAAGTTGATAGTAACTACACTCACACACTTATTTTCTACACCAATACCACTATGAATACGCCTGTGGATCAACTTTTAAAAAGTATGGAAGAGCTCTCCTCTGTGTTCACATCCAGAATGGGTGAGTTTGAGAAAAATTTATCACAATCTGGTTCTGCAACCTCCAACCCCACATTAAAAACCCTGACTGCGGAGTTTCACACTTTTAAGTCCTTTGTGTGGAAAACTCTAGGTATTTTGAAGTCACAGATCGAACTTGTAGTGGTTGGTTTGGACCGCTTAGAAACACAGTCCAGGAGAAAAGTGTTACTATTCCATGGTCTAGAAGAGAACACTAACGAGGATGTTCTAGAAAAGATGCTTCATGTGTTATCCAACCACCTTAAGATGACAGATATCAGGTCCACTGCAATAGAGTCGTGCCACAGGTTAGGTGTTAAAAAAGATTCTGCCCGGCCCATATTACTAAGATTCAATAGTTGCCAGCTTCGTTCTAGCGTATGGAAAGCGAAAACCAAGTTAAAAGGCACAAAGATCACTGTTACAGAATTCCTTACTAAGTCTCGCCAGCAGGTGTTCATTGCAGCACGTAAACACTTTGGCATCAAGAAATGTTGGTCATCGGATGGGATGGTTGTTATTTTATTGCCAAGTAATTCGACAATCAAGATTTCCTCTCTATGCGAGCTGCAGCAACTAATTGAAAAAGGTTCTATAATGAAGCCCACTTCTAGCAAATAGTCTGGAATATTTGTTTACACCACCTTAATTTGGCCGGCTAATAGTTTATAAAAAAAAAAACTTTATCACTTCCATTGTAGGGTACACATCCAGTTTCCCGTTTTGCCAAATTTAAATTCAATGTTTTTAATCTTTAATCCTAATTAACGGCCATATGTAACTTTTTACTTTTTTTTTCCTGTTTACTTTTTTCCTTACTTATGTCAATGTCAATTCTGTCAACTGTTATACTTTAATTTGTTTCACGTTCTGTTTTTGCTTTGTTTTTGTAACTGGTAATTTTTAACTTGTCTTTGATTTTAAGTTTAGTGTAATAATGTATTTTTGTCAACTTGTGCAGGTATAATTTTGTTTTTTTGTTTTTTTTAAATTATATTTTATATATTTTTATATAATATATATATTTTTTTATATTATATATAAATTTAGTTTATTTACTTTAATATTAACATCATGTTAGATGATATAGAATATTTTTCAAGCTTTTCCAGCATTTATGATTGTGCTGACAGTGATAATGATAATGATTCTGACTCTGAACCACTTTTTGATAAACTGTCAAAAATTTTTGACAATAATTGTTCTACAGCCCTTTCCTTGGCGCATATCAACGCGCAGAGCATTCCAGCTCACTATACCGATCTTCTCGCATCCTTTAGCTCCGGTGTAGTTGACTGTATACTTATTTCTGAGACCTGGCTAAAACCATCGCTTTCTTCTGCCTCTTATCTTCTTCCTGGTTATAAGCTATATCGCAATGATCGCGCTGGCCGAGGTGGTGGTGGTGTTGGTATTTATCTTCGCGACAACATACCGGCCGGCGTCGTTTCTTGCTCCCCTCCTCAACCTAATGGGTCTCTTGAATACCTTTTCCTTCAGTTAACGTTGAGTCATACAAATGTACTAGTCGGCGTCTTGTACTCACCGAACGACCAAGTTAATTATTTTAACACTCTGGATGGTATTCTTGAGATCCTTCGACCCCAATATGATCATGTAATTTGCATGGGAGATCTAAATACATGTCTATTAAAAAATGACCGTAGAACGCTTTTATTAAAGGAATTATATGAGTCCTTTAATTTAAATATTTTACCTATGTCTTCCCCCACTCATTACTTTCCTAATTGTAGGCCTTCTCTTCTTGATCTTATCTGTGTCTCTAACCCTAATCTTGTTTCTTTTCACGGCCAAACTATCGCTCCATTTTCCTTTCATGATCTTATCTTTCTTTCTTATAAGATACGCCCGCCTAAGTTCAAAGGCAAAATCTCTTTTCAGCGCAATTTTAAGCATATGGACCTTGAACGCTTAAGGGAAGATGTGAGGAACATCGACTGGTCTTCCATAATGTCATCTACTAATATTGACAATATGGTTGAATCTTTAACATCTGAACTGATTAAAATTTACAATATTCATGCTCCTGTAAGACCAGTTCGTATGAAGCACGCGCCTGCACCCTGGTTAACTGATGTTATTAGGAATATTATGGCAAAACGTGACAAAGTCAAGCTTAAACACAAAAAAAATCCTACCACGGAAAACTTTACTGCTTATAAAAAATTGCGAAACATCTGCAACAGAATGTGTAGGGATGCTAAGCGTCGCTACTTCCACAAAACCATTCAGAATCTCAGTCAGGCACAAGTTTGGAGATTCTTGGAGTCGTTTGGTGTAGGCAAAACCACTGAAACTCGTCAAGTTTCACTGGATCCTAATGCTCTTAATCTTTTTTTCACTACTCCACCATTGAATATAAATCCAATAGTAAAATCCGAAACACTTACTTTGTTGTCCCACATTGACCTACCAGACTCCAGTCCCTTTTCTTTTAAAGCTGTATCAGAGGATGATGTCAAGAAGTGTGTTAGCTCCATTTCCACTAAAGCCTTTGGAATTGATAATCTCAGCCTTGAGATGATTCTTCCCGTGTTGGAAAGCATTGCACCAGTGCTCACCCACATTATAAACTTTTCGCTGTCAAGTAATGTCTTTCCTTCACAGTGGAAGAACGCTCATGTCATTCCTTTACCCAAAACTTCAAATCCTTCCAATGTAACTGATTACCGTCCTATATCTATCCTCCCTCTTCTATCCAAGGTCCTCGAATCTTTAGTCAATGACCAGATTTACTCCTTTCTCTCAACCAACAATCTACTTTGTCCTTTCCAGTCCGGTTTCCGTCCCTTCCACAGCACAGTTGGAGCACTGCTGAATATTACGGAGGACATACGGTGCGCTATGGACAACACCAAGCTTACTGTTATGGTCTTACTGGATTTCAGCAGTGCTTTTAACTCTGTTGACCTTGACATACTTCTTGGCACTCTTCGAGCAGTCAATATTTCTACTGCAGCCATAAATTGGTTCCGCTCTTATCTCTTCGGCCGCCGGCAATGTGTGAAAGTTAACGATACATCATCGACTTGGCTTGAACTCACGGCTGGCGTTCCTCAAGGCGGCGTTCTTTCTCCACTTCTTTTCTCTGTTTTTATTAACAATATTTCTAGCATCATTACTTCTCCCTTTCATCTGTATGCGGATGATTTGCAGCTTTACCGTCACAGTTATTTAAATGAATTGTCGGTAACCATTGAAAGCTTAAATGGCGACCTGGATGCTATACAATCGTGGGCTGAATCTTTTGGGTTATTAATTAACCCCATGAAATCGCAAGCTATTATCATAGGCAGCAATAGGCTTAGAAATAAAATTAACTGGGATTCTGTGCCAGCGATACACTACTCAGGAGTGCCTATTCCTTATTGTAGGGAAGTCAGGAATTTGGGACTGATAATAGACTGTAACATGTCTTGGGCACCGCACATTAATGCAATCAGCAAGCGCATGCATTTCACCTTCCATTCCCTTAGGCGTCTCCAATACTTCCTCCCTCGCAAAACCAAAATTATGCTAGCGCAATGTCTTCTCCTTCCTATTCTCGACTACGCTGACGTATGCTATTTGGATGCGACCGAGGAGCTACTTAACAAATTAGAGCGCCTTCAAAATCTCGCCATACGCTTTATTTACGATCTACGTAAGTATGACCACGTTTCTCAACTTCGGACTCAACTCAATTGGCTCCCAATCCGTCTTCGCCGTGATATGCACATCCTTACTTTACTTTTCAAGATCCTTAATTACCAAAATTTTCCTGCGTACCTACGTTCCCGCT
Organism: Heliconius sara; assembly: GCA_917862395.2. NCBI lineage: Eukaryota > Metazoa > Arthropoda > Insecta > Lepidoptera > Nymphalidae > Heliconius > Heliconius sara. Next base: position 1,992,451 of record OU860795.2, read on the forward strand.
TTAGCATTCTCCCCCGTCCCTCACGCTCTAGGCGATCGTGCGTCGTTCCGGCGCTCGACATACCTATGAGCAATACCAAATTCCTGCAGAAATCCTTCACTGTGTACGCCGCATCACTTTGGAACCTTCTCCCTATCCCCATCCAAAGAAGTCCTTCGCTAATATCCTTTAAGTCCCAATTGAAAAAACATTTACTCGGTACTGTTGACAATTAATGCTACTGATGTCAGACACTTTTTTGTTTGTGAGTAAAACCACCGCACATCACGTAAATGTATTGATATATATGTTTGTATATATGTATATATATGTATATATATATATATATATATATATGTGTGTATGTATGTATATGTATCTGTGTATTATTTATATGTACGTATTTATAATTATAAATTTATGTATGTAATTATTTGCCATTTTTAATTATTATTTTTATTAATGCAGTATATGTATTTATATATGTATGTATGTGTGTGTATGTGTATGTGTGTATATGTATACATATGTGTATTTGGATATTATGTGTCTTATTTATTTTTATTATTTTTGTCTTTATTTACTTTCCTCTCTTTTTAAAAAAACTGCACTGTATTCTCTTCCCGCTGTTTGACAATCATATCCACTTCCATTGGTTGGCTGGAAGAGATTTCTTTTAGAAATAAGCCCACCATTGCTAACTAAGATTTCTTAAATTGTATTACCTATATGTGTTTTTTTTAAAGTGCAATAAAGAATATATATCTAAGTATTAGAAGAAAGGGAAAATTTTGGGTTGGTCAAACAGAAATATGTATGTACCTTATCCGCCATTTTGTACTGGTGGCCATCTTAGTTTGAGTTATTTATAATATGTTATATTCCACAAGTTAAGCACGTTTATTTCATTGGATTCATTGAAAAAAATACCTAATCTGCCATTTTGTGTAGGCGGCCATCTTGGGTTTGAGTTGTTTTTATAACATATTGTATTCTACAAGTTAAAACCTTTCATTAGAGTTTTTAAAACTTAAATTACAGAGATAGCTTATAAAATCATTACAAAAAGAAACTGTGAAATTTATATCATAATCTAAAGTATAAAATACGTTATTTTTATCAGACAGTATTCGTTGATATGTTGAATGTTTGAATGTTTCGAAGAAATTTATTGATAATTTATCTATTTAACTTTTTTCTTTTTTTCACCTAAGTTCATACAAAGGTTTTTAAAATTATTTGGAAACCTTTCCACATTATAAATATCTATATATTTTTAAGTATGCATAAGAGAGTTATAAGTGAGTCAGTCTCATTCGTCCTCTTTTTTTTACGTGTTTTAACGTCACGCTGTATCCCACACACATTAAGGTAGACATAAGGAATCTGGGAAATCTAGTCTTGAGACACTCCGTTCCCAATAAGACACTCTCGTTCCTCACTTTTCCCCTAAATCTTAAAAAAATAGTATTGATAGTGCTAGTTATGGGAAGGGATAAGTTCTTAATTCTACAGAGATTTAGTTTAAGCTTTCATCAGCTTAAACTTTGAATTGCAGCAGTGCGCTAACAATGCATTACTGTGTGTCAGTTTGAAAGGCAAGCATTGTAGAATTTTTAGGTATTTTAATAAATTATGTTATATTTACGTTGTAGTTTTTTTTCCATATTTTATATCGTCTATCTCTTTTCCGCATAGCAGGGTTAACAGTTACCTAATGCTAGAGCACTTCGTTCACCGTTTCACATCTAATTATCTTTCGACTTTGCTTATTGGGTGGAGGAACTAAACGCCGCGCTTAAGTATATTTAATTTTGTAAAGATACTTTTTCGAATCATAAAAAATTTAAGTCCTAAACGTTTTTTGTCATCTCATACTTTTGATAATCATTTTATTTTATGAGTTATTTAATATTTTATAATTATTATAAAAATAACCTTTAGCTTTTAATATATTTTTAAGATTTTGTTAATTATGGTGTTAAAAAAGATCATAGAGTTGTATAATTATTTAGAGGCCGTTGTAGGGCAGGTGTCCAAAGGGTGTGACATTAACGCAGCAATTGTGGGCTCGATCCCCTTTTCATTTTTTAGCCTCTCACTAAAAGACCGTAGTTAAGTTCCGCAACTCAACACGCAATGTTTCGAAAAAATTTGCGGAAAGTGGGGAATGAAATGGCTGCCCTCTGCCTATCCTGCTATATGCGGGATACAGCGTGAAGTAATTTTTTTTCACTTCTTTTTCTACTTCAGTATTAAGTTATTTTTCTTATAAAATACTCAAGTGTTTTTCTTTTCTAAGTGTGAAATAACACTTAAAAAAAAATGTAAAATTTTTATAATATTTTTTTTATTTCCCCCATATTAAGATTGCTCAATTTGAAAGAATATTGCGCTGCAGATGTTACGAAATTGTCTAAACTTACCACTATAAAGTATTAGAAAAGTTCGAATTGATTTTATTGTAAGTTGTGGATAAAGATATTAACTAATATAAATATTTTTCTGTATACTAACTATAATGTCTTTATATAATAGTAAACATTCAGTACTCTAAGCATTTATTAATTAATATCTCAATAATGCTAATTTCTCAGAAAACTCACAATCTCGAAGTCAGTGCCATACTATTTCATCTATAAATATATAATTTTGTTCTAAATAAAAATATAAATTTAAGGAAATATTTAGTCTTTGGAATATAAATTATAAAATATTGAATTAGGAATAAAGTCCACTCAGAAAGAAATATTATATCAAGCATTGGGCAGAAATTGGAAGGAAAGAACATTAGCTCATAATCTAACACCAACGTATATATCCCTTCATAATTCAACTGCGGTTTTCAAAATGATGTTACGTGAATATAAAACACAGTAATACCTCATTATATCATAATAAAAAAAAACATTACCCTCCCCTCACATTATTATGTATGTAAGAAAGCGTACTCCATATTTTTAAATGTATTCTCAATATGATTTATCCCTTTAATGTTTCCTACGGGTGTCATGTTACGTATTAAATATACTTTATATTATATTTTGTCAGTCATATTAGCATTGTACCATTAAATGATGAAATGGATTAAATAATAAGTTTTTGGATGTATATGTGATGATCGTGGGTTCATTTCTCGTATTCAATATGATATTGAGAACTAGTAATTTCCGTGGTTTTCGCCGGTTAGAAGTATACTATCTGGTCGGTAAGCATAGTTTTTTTTGCGTCAATTCAAACCGAACCGAATACAAATTAGTCCATATGTTGCTCTACAACCTCTTTTATCTTTGAGTGAAAATCCCATAAAAATCTGTTTTGCTTGAAGCTGCTCCGCAAATTAGCTCGGACAAACAGAAATATACATAGATAGACAAAAAAAAAAACAAAATTATTAAATCATTTTATATTTTATTCTGCACAATTTAATATAAAAAAGAACATAAAAGAAAAGGTGGATTATTGTATGGTTTTAGTTGGATTTCTTATAAAAGCGTGTTTTCAGGTTTTTTTAATTATAATTTGTGATTTCCGTTTACCTACAAGCCACGCAAGAGATTCTCGTTGGGCGGGTACGACTTGCAAATGATCGGTTTTTTTTTTCATATTATTTCATTGTCATTACTCCTTGATAAATAACCAAAATGGATCCCACGTTTCTAATTCAGTCAAAATCACATTCATTGTAACGAATCCGCTAAAAGCAAACATAGATAGTTAGATACAACCGAAGCTAATAAAAATGTTTTATAAAAAGAACTTTGTATATCTCAATCTAAATAAGTAACATTTTAAACCAGCAGCGTTAAATTACGTTTAGGTAAACTGAAGTTGACAGGAAAAAAGCGTTGGAAATTGGTGGAAATATAAGAAGAAATGATAAAGTGTAAGCTTTACAAAAAATACTTATTTGAATGTCAAGAGAGCGTCGAGGTACAAAATGTTTTTATTTATAGGGTACTTTGTGGAATTGAGAAACGCTTTACCGTATTTCATTTTTAGATTAGCTATAGGGATTGTGATTTTTATATTTACTAAATACGGTTTTCGAATTTTTTTTTAGTTTCACGTTCTATCCTGCATAAAACAGGATAGGCGAGGGAGAGCATAGTTTTGAGATATTCCATTCTCATTAAGACACTTCCGTTTCTCATTTTCCACTGCATTATGAAAGCGCCAAAATTTTGGTACATTATGTTGAGTGATGGAACTCAATGTTGCGCTTTGTTTTCTATATTTTTTTTACCAAAGCGAGGAAATGATTTTAATTTATTCCCTCGAGTAGAAATCGAACCCACGATAGTGTACCAGACACTGTAGTGCCATGTTTTTAAAAAGGAGGTAAGTTATAGCGGTCGTATATGTAGAGGACATTTTTAAACAGAATTATATTTTTTTCTTGTCCCAGTTGAGGTTGAGGCCGGTCGTGGCGCAGTAACACAAAGTGTGACTGCAATATCGACTGGTTGTTGTTGGTTCGATCCCCACTCGAGGAGATGAAATATTTATTAACATTTATATTTTCATTTCTTCGCTCTAGTGTCGTAGCAAAGCGCGGGCGTTGATGAGTTTCGCCACTCAACACGCAATGCCTCCAGCACATGGCGAAAAGTGGGGAAAGGAGTGTCTTAACACTAGAATCTCTCTGCCTCCCTGCTGTGTGCGGGACGCAGCGTGAAGCTGATTTGATTTGATTCTTGTTCGAGTAATAAAAAAGTTCAACAATTTTAACGTATGTATCGCCTGTACTCCTAACTTAAAAAATTGTGCACGTTTCATCTTGATACACTGCCTAGAAGCCAAGTTATAAACGAGATATTAATTATTTTATTAATGTTATATTATATGACTACAATTTTTTGTATTTATTATTATATTTTTTTTTAGTGATATTGATTTTCATAAAATTAAAATCCGGTCAAATGTGAGTCGGACTCAGGTTTCGTAGATTTGGATTTTCATACAAAAGGCGTCTGAGGGTTTAGCTGCCTTTCGTAGGTCAATCAAAATCAATCTACACGAGCTTACTGTGGACCTATAGTGATGAAATTTGGCACGAAGTGAGAAATTGGTATTTCATAAAAAAAACATTACAAACGTAAGACTTGACTTGACTAACTTAAGTTTGTCAACTTCGATCACCTCGTTATCAAAACCTGTAGGGATATATTAGTAGTCCTGTAGGGATTTATATGTAAAAGAAAAGAAATCTATACTTAGATTACAGAAAAAAAAGATTTCAAATTTATAGTAATTTTAGTTCCATATCAACTATTGAAAGTTGAACTACATCCTAAAATTGGTACAGAACCCTCACTGGGCGAGCAAGACTCGCGAATTACCGGTACCTTATTTTATTTCTAAAAGAGTTATAGCCCGCAGCCTTGTTTTCCTCGGTTCCCTTGGGAACCTTAAGGAATCCTTTCTTATACTCATCTACACTCCCCGAATCTACATAACAAATTTAAAATTTCTGTGGGCAGTATTTTGGGCTTCAGTCAGGAATCACTCAGTAACTAAATAGCATAATTCTAATAAATATTATAATTATTTTCTTTTGCATCACGTCGTAGATATAGGAAAATTAATTTTAAGACACTTCGGCTCATTTTTTACCTTATTTGCAAGTAACTGATATGTCATGTTACCACAGCGAGGAAATGAAAATAATTTATTGCTTTAAGTCGGAATCAACCCCACAACCGTCGCGTTAACCGTTGAATGTTGTACTGCTGAGCCACGACTGCGTATAGTATCATAATTACGATAGCTTTAATTACTTCCACGACCTAAGAAGTAAGGTAATATTTACATACCGAATTGGAATTTGAATTGATACCTATTCCGTAATTAATGCTTTAAATTTTACCCATACTTTTGAGGCCAGTCGTGATAAAGGGTAACAAGTAAACGAGCCAACGAGGTTGTGGGCTTGAATCCCACTCGAGGAAATGAAATATTTAATATTGTCGTGTCCCTCGCTCTGGTAACGAGACAAAGCGCGGCTTTGAGTTCCGCCTTTCAACACTTATATAACACCTCCAGAATTCCGCGGAAAGGAGAACAGAACTCTTGATGAGAACAAAGTGTTTTCTACCCCACTATGCGGGATACAGCGTGAAGCTAAAAAATAAAAAAACTAAATTAAAAAAAACACATACATTATACCTACGTGATTCAATATGGTACGAATATTACAGCTACATATTTCATAAATCCATTTCCAATACTACGCTGTAACATTCTATCTCACGAAGCACTATATGATTATGATTATTATTGACTTTGGTATTTAATAGCAATTAGTTTTAATGTGTTCTTTACAACATAAAACATAAATTTAATACTAAAAAAGGTTTGTATGGATGAGTTGCATTTCTAGACGATTCGAAAAAAAGTGGAGATATATGGGAAAAATTGGTTTGTTCTTGTAATAGCCTGTATTATCCCATTGTTGGGCAAAGGCCTTTCTCTATTTCTTCCACTCTTGCCTATTTAGTGCTATTGTACAGTAAGTCCTGTAATGCAGCTCCAGCTAGTCTCGCTATCTTAGTTTCGGTCTGCTACTTCTCCTTTTAGAGTTTGGAATCCAGCTGGTAGAGCTAGATATTAAATCCACGTCAGCGATTTTTGTGCGAGAGCCGTTTAGTATTTCTTATTTAATCCATTGATTTGACACCCAAGATGATGCGTCTATCGGACTTCTGTGAATTCTTATTCTAATTCAAGTCAAAGACCGTGTTTGCACACCGTAGGTGAGCACTAAGAAGATACACATGCCGATCAGTCTTCTATTATAGTCAAGGAACCCATAGAACAATAACTATTTGACTTAAGTTAATTCGTATTTTTTTTTAAATATTAATAGATTTTGTTTACAAAATTGTCGTATTTAATAGAGAAATGTTTAGTTTCCCTACAGAGATGCTAACAACATAAAGTTGTAGCAAGCGTATAAGAATTTCGACGTAGCTTGGCGAGAACGTATGGCTCAGTGGTCAGAGCGCCTGGTCGGTTTCCAGGAGGCGCGGGTTCGAGTCCCGCTACGTTCAAATTTTTATACGTTTTCTAATTAAGTATTTATCTTTCCTAAGTGTGGATTAAACTTTAAAAATGTTTAAAAATATTTAAAAAATTGTATTCTCTCTTGCCAAACGATAATTCTTAGTAATTATCTTTGGGTAGCAGAAATTTGTAAAAATCTCCCTACAGAGATGCTAACAACATTAATAAGTTGTAACAAGCGTATAAGAATTTCGACGTAGCTTGGCGAGAACGTATGGCTCAGTGGTCAGAGCGCCTGGTCGGTTTCCAGGAGGCGCGGGTTCGAGTCCCGCTACGTTCAAATTTTTATACGTTTTCTAATTAAGTATTAATGTTTAGTTATTTAATATTTATCTAAGTAGATGCGCACGGCAAGCATTTTCTTCAATTCAAAATTTATAATACCACTTTCTTATTCGGTTTGACTCCCACTCGGGAATATGAATTATTGTGATTTCCTTACTCTGGTAAAATGGTTCTGCCTAACTCACGACACGAAATGTCTCGAAAATTGGGCGGTGTATGTGGAACAGACTGTCTTAACATTAGGTCCTCTCTGCCTATTCTACTATATGCAGGATATATTGAGAACTTACAATAATAATAATAAACAAAAATAATACGTACCTAAAAGTAATGTAGTAATAAATCACAATTTTAATGCGAGAACTCCATTAAGTAAGCCAATTTAAACATGGTTATTAAATAATGATTTTGCAGAGCGTAATAACACGAACTTTGAATACTAAGCCAGCGTTTACTTTATTCACATAATTTATGACAAAAAGTATTATCATTTTTTTAATGTTAACGAATGATGGTGGAAAAGTTAAATGAATGACCATCGTGGCTAAGTGGGGCAGTGTCTGCTTTGAACACGACATTTATGGGTTCAATGTCTCGTATTCAGGTGCATAGTGGAAAACGAAAGCTATCACTATGTACTCTGCTATATGGCAATATATTGTAAAAGTATAAAACAATTGTTTTATACTTTTACAATATATTGCCATATAGCAGAGTACACCTAGTGTAGTAGTCCACGGCCGTAAGTCTAGGTTCGAGTCCCGCAGGGGACGCCGTGCCGCAAACGATATTTTTTTATTTAATATAATTTAATTGTATTTAGAAAAAAAATATTGATTATTATTATAGTATATTGGTTATTTATACTTACTATAATTTAAACATATAAATAAAATTAAAGGTTCTGTTTGAGATTTCAAAATACTCGTGTTTTTAATTGCATATACTTATTAACACGATACTAAAATACAATGAAACAATTTCAAAATATTTTTCAGTCTGCCTGTCTCTCTGTTTGTTCGGTTTAATCTTCGGAGCTGCTGAATCAATTTTTATATGACTAACATTGAAAGGGTTGTGGAGCAACATATAGGCAATTTTATATATCAAAATATACGTAGATTCTGTACCACAATACGCCATAGTAGCCTCTGTAATAGTGGGAGAGAATACAAATACAGATTAAATATAACATTTTTCATCAAAAATATTTTAAAATTGTCTACAACTTTAAGTTCCACATAAGCGTGCCAGTCACGTTTTACTCGTGGACTTGTCTCAGATCTGATAAAACGGCTTAAATGAAATAAAATAACATTTTTATCATGAAGTAGTTGTTTGGAGTGGTCGTTGGTTTAGTTGTCAGTTCGGTTCCCGGTTGTGGCGGTTTGTTTAAGATTAATTTCACTTAAGTCTTAAATACGCTTGACAATCAAATTAATTGATTTAACAAGCACATGAGTTAAACCTTGGATTATATCGAAATAATCCCAACACAAAATATATCTAATTGAACCAGTAGTTCCTGAGATTTAGGCGCTAAACAAAACAAGCACTGCAGTGCTTTATAATATTAACGTTGATATATATCTCATTAATAATAATATTATAATGACCTGAACGTGGTAGCCCTTGAATGTTAAAGTAACATATTTCATATGAATGTTTATGTAAATTACTAGCTTCATTCCGAGCTATAAAAATTCACATTTTCTCATAAGATACAGTTTCTCATATTTTATGTTCCATACTTTTTCTTTGTTCGCTGTCCCTGTTTTAAACATTTTTAAACTAAAATAAAGGTATTATTATTATGAATATTAGTACGAGGTCAGTCGTGGTGAAAGAGGTACAATGTGTGACTGTAAATAAGACAGGATGTAGCTTCGATTCCCACTCGATGTATTGAAATATTGAATATTTCTACTTTCTTTGCCCTATTGTCGAGGCAAAGCGCGGCGTTGAGCCCGCTACACAACACGCAATCACTCTAAAATCCGGAAAATGTCTTAACTATGACGCAAAAAAAAAAACATCGTCATTGGGGTGCCGTTAGTATATATCTTATTGCATACGTGGTTAATGTTTACTATTTAAATATCTTATTGATAAAACTCTTCTTCTTCTTCACTTTAAAAAAAGTGTGTATGTAATGCTAAGACACTCCGTTCCTTACGTACCACGTAATTTTAAAATATTGTGTGTTGAGTGGCGTAACTCAAAGCGGCGCTATGTATCAGAACAGAAAGTGAAATGAATCCAATCCCTCAGAGCAAATCGAACCCACAACCGTCGCTCTTATAGTCATACTGTTCCGCGCCACGAGTTTGTTAATATGAACTCATTAATATTATATATTACAGTTGGTGGTTAATTTATTTTCATCAAAGAAGTCATTACGTTACATTGTTTATACGTATAAAAATCCTTTCAGTGCACTTTATTGTGTAATATTATTTTATTTCTGTACTTAAACTTGGAACAGATAACCATTTTAATGTAGTCCGTGGTCACGAATAAATTTAAAAGTAAACTTAAAAAAAATCCTTAAATTTATATAATGAAGTAATCAATGAAATAAAAAAATAACTAATATGTGTATATGTTTATAGATAGTATCAAATTCTAATTGTATACACGATGTATGCAGTTTCAATCCGTATATAATTCATTATATTAGACAATTATTAAATTCAGAGAACGGCATGTCTTAACACTATTTATTTCTTTCTACAAAACTTTTCCTAATCAGACCGTGATAGACTGCATGTAGCCTCTATCATGTAACCATGATAGACTGTATGTAACCACTGACACGTAACCATGATAGACTACATGTAACCACTGTCACGTAACCATGATAGACTACGTAACCTATATCATAAAACCGTAAACACTATCATACGTGATACGTGAAGAACACAGAATTTTTTTCCCGTTAATATTTCAATATAAATCAAATCCACTCGAGGCCAAGTCTTATTCGGACATTTTCTAACTACAGTTTACCAACTACCGCTCTGACAATATCACTAATGATTCTACCAAATTTCGCTTACACTTGAGAAAATCGCTCGATCGTAGATTTCTTCCTCTAAATTTTCACTTTGCTGATGAGGCATTGAGACGTGATTATGGTGTTGTCATAAAAAGTTGACGTGGTTTTATTTGATCAGAACAAGTATTTTTCCCTATGTGTTGATGATTTCAACTTTGATTATTTGTTGTTTATTGTCTTATACATTTTTAAGTTTTCGTATCTTAAAATATAAAAACGAAACCATTAAAGGATCAGACTGTTGTTCGTCTGTAAATACCATTTATCTGAAGATCGAGTGAAACTATCGAAAAAAAATTAATATCAAATATTATTTTTTTAAGAGACTTATCATTGCTTTTGTTGTATTTAGTATGAAATTAAAAGCTATATGAAATTTAGCGATTAGTGAGAACTTATTTAACAAATAAATCCTAAAAGTGCCAAGAGTGAAAATTTATAAGTATTTAAAAGAAAAAAAAACATTACAAGTTTATATAAATAGTTCATATCATACAAAATGAGGGCGTTCGCCTGCAAGGATAAGCTGGTCAACTTTACTCGTTGTGTGTAGTCAAAATCAATAGAGAATTTCTCGTAGACCTAGCATTATGAAATAGGATATGAGTTCGATTCCCACTCGAGGAAATTAAATATTTAATATTTTCATTTCTTCTTCTGCTCGGGAGTAGAGGCAAAATGCGGCAGTAAATTCCGCCAATGAACACGCATTCCCTCCAGAATTCGATAAAATTCAGGAAGGGAGTGTTTTAATACAAAGCTTCTTCTGCTTACCCTGCTACATACAGCGTAAGATACAGCGTAAGGCTAAAAAAAAAACAAAAATAAGAATTCAAGACATAACATAAGCTAATTCAAATTATCATTATATCGTAGAATATGAAAAAAATATTGGGTACTTTTTATAATATTGGGTACTTTTCATAATACTATGTCTGGAACATAGTATATTATGTACAACTAACTTCGTGTCTAACTAAAAATGTGTCTTACAACATTTATCTGCGACGCCTAAGGCAAAGGAAACGTTTACATGAGAGACGTTATCACGTATTGCCATCATATCATAAACCTACCAAATTAACTTGGTTTCCCAAAAGGTTAGAAAGGTCTAAATTTTGTATTTAACTTTAATAACAACTGTTCTAACAAATTCTTTAGTAATTAACATCGATACGATCTTGTTTAATCGTTTGTAAGCGATCCCTTTAATTTCGATTCATTTGTGAGTAAATAGTAATCTCTAAAAGGTCTTGAGACCATTGTGACGCAACGAAACAGCGTCTAACTGCAAATGTGACTTTTGTGAGTTCGATTCTAATTTAAGAGTATGATTAGTTTTCCTTTTTTCGAAAGTTGGTTGAAATGATTGAGGCAATTAAAAGTACTAATAAATAAATTGAAAATAGAAACTAATTACTGCAAGTATTTCAATGAGCAAGGAAAATCATCCTTGATTGTACTTTGTAAGAAAATCTATATATATCTAGGGTTTAATACATATATATAAAAAATGATATTTTTTCAGTTTCTTGCTGTATTGCTTTCTACATTTGCGACCCTAATTCAGAACTTGTAGAAAGCAGTCTTGAATGGCGGGACTCAACGCCTCGCTTTACCTTGTCAGAAAATGAAAATAATTAATTGTCCTGAATAAAAACGGAATCTATAATCAACACGTTCACATTTATATGCTGTTCCACTGTGCCATCGGTACATACTAAAACAAATTATATCTGTGACTTCGTGACATATGATTTTTTTAGTTACAGTGGGTTCCATTAAAACGATTAACGTAGTGTCCGATAGCCTTCCTCGATAAATATACAAAATCACATCCGTCTAACACTAAAAGGTTTTTTTATTAAATCTAAATCAGTTGATTTTATCAAAATTTTCATATTCCATCATTGCTCTAATAGCGAGACAAAGTGCGGTGTTCAATTCCGCCATTCATCAATTCCTCCAGGACTCGGCAAAAGGTGGGGAACGGGAACGTATATTTTAACAGTAGCTAAAAAAAGTAGTTTTTGAGATTATTGCCTCCAACCAAGCGAAATCTTCAGTCTTATAATATTATTATAGATGTATGAAGTAAAACAACATAGTTGCAAAGATTAACTTTATTGTATACTTTAAAGTCGATCTTGGGAAAGAACAATGTGAAAGTTACATACAACACGCCTACGCTCCTACTAGATTATTACAGTTAATATGTAACACGAACTAGTAGGAGGCGACCTCTCGGTTTAATGTTTTTTACTCATAATATATTGTCGAGTAAAATTATGTTTTGCTTTTAGAAAATTAAATTTTACCTTTTTTTGTGCACGAATAGGTAGTGTCAGATTATTTTTACTTATTTAAAAAATAAAAATAAATAAGATTCACGCTGTGTCCCGCACAGAGCAGGATAGGCAGAGGGAACCTTGAGTCAAAACACTACGTTCCCCACTGTCCGCCAACTTCTGGAAGCATTGCGTATTGAGTGGCGGAAATCAACGCCGCTAATTGCTTAATTTGCTTAATTTTTACTTATTTATATTTTAGGTGACCGTCGTCTGATTGTTAATGCGATACTTGTGGGTTCGATTTCTACTCGAGAATTACAATATTTTGATTACTCTGCTAAGCTAGACGAAAAATAAAAAGAAAATTATTACCTAATTACGAGGCCAGACGTGGCGCAGTGGCAGGAAGTGTGACTGTAAAACCGAGTGGTTGTGATTTCGATCCCCACTCGAGGAGATGAAATGTTTACTTAAATTTATATTTCCATTTCTTCGCTCTGGTGCCGAGGCTAAGCGCGGCGTTGAGTTCTGCCGCTCAACACGCAATGCATCCAGAATTCGGCAGAAAGTGGGGAACGGAGTGTCTTAACACTAGGTTCCCTCTGCTTACCCTGTTGTGTGCAGGATACAGCGTGAAGCTGATTTATTTAATTTATTTTTGTATTATTACACAAATTAAATGCAGTGAGAATATCTTGTGTAAGGAAAGTCTCAAGAGGATTTTTTTAAGATTCATTATTCTTTAGACAAAATATTCTTATTGTTTATGTATAAATGTTCTGCTTATAATTAGAATAGTATAAAAAATAGTAAAAAAAAATTAATTAAGTTAATTAAAATATAAATATACACATTTTTCCCCTTATTATATTTAACGTGGAGTATGCCCCAGTGGGCATCAAATGCAAATCTATTGCCTATAATACGACAGAACATTGCACAATGTGTTTTTTTACTCACATATATATAACATGTCAAGAACTATCTAGGTCGAGGCCTGTCTGGCGCAGGGGGTACAGGCGTGCGACTTGAAAGGTTATGGGTTCAAATCTCACTCGAGATTTTTTTTTAATATTTTTAATTTACTTAACTTAACTTAACTTCACGCTTTATCCCTAGCGGGATAGTCAGAGAGAACGGAGCGCCAAACGCTACGGTCTCTACATACCTCTTTCGCCTCGTCCACTGTCATCAACCTCTTCATACATGCCCTCCGGCGGATCCTCATGCTTTTTACGTGACCTTCCTCCAGTATCTTTGATACTGTGTTTTCGAAGGTCAACCGAGGTCTCCCCCTACCTCTCTTATCCACTCACTTTTCCATCATAAATCTTTTTTGCCATTCTTTCCTCGCTCATTCGTTCGACGTGCCCAAACCAGCTGAGCACGTTCTTCTTCATTCTCACCGTGACATCCTCACTGGTACCTGCCATTCTGTGTACCTCTTCATTGCGGATTCGATCAGCTAGGCTGACTCCGCATATCCTACGAAGAGATCACATCTTCACAGCATTCATCTTTCTTTCATTCTTCTTCTGTAATACCCACGTTTCGCTGCCGTATAACAGGGTCGGTACCAAAACTGCATTGTGTACGGCCAAACGCGCAGCTGTGCTGACGTTTCGCCGTCTCATCAATGTAGCCAAGGCTCCGTTAACCTTGTTACCGGCAGCAATACGCCTTTCCACATCCATCTCGTATCTTCCATCTCTACTGAACATACTTCCCAAATATACCACTTCATTCACCTGCTCTAATATCTTATCAATTACACTGATCTTGCATTCCGTCCTTTCTTCATCTCGTTCATTTTTATTTACTCAGCATGTATATGCAATTCGTAAAAAAATCGGTGGTAAGTAGGGAACGGGAGTGTCTGAATGCTGAACGGAGTCTCTTTAACACTAGGTTCCCAGGTTTCCTCTGCCTACAGGGATCTTTACTTATCTATATATATTAAAAATATGATCTGTGCTTGTTTGTGTTACCGCAAATTTCCTCCTCATGCACGAGTACGAGTAGTATCTGGTTACAGTTATGTTGATATAATACTGCGAAATGAGTGTTTATGTTTTATGTTTACGCATCAACTGTATTTTACGTCGGTGGGGAAGGGAATTTATGTATATTTAGCTAGAGATGCTTTATATCATTTTTTGGTTAAAATATATATTTTGCATTTGGCTTCACGCAAAATCCTGCGTTAAGCAGGGTAGGCAGGGTAGTGTTAAGACATTCCGTTTCCCACTTTCTGCCAAATTGCTTTCTACTAAATTACTTACTCGCGGGTTGAGTAGCGAAACTGAAGCCTGCGCTTTTTTATGTCAATTTAGCTAAGAAATGAAAATATTAAATATTACCCTTGATTAATTCATGGGTATCGAACCCATAAATGTCGCGTTTGCAGTCAAAAACGCCACGGAGGCCTCTACAAACATTTTACGTTGATAGGAATTACTTGAAAGCAGCTTCAGGCGTACCTACTATTAAAACACTCCGTTCTCCAGACATCGTCGAATTATCCAGACACTGCGTGTTCAATAGCAGAACTCATCGCTGTATTTTGCCTTGTTACTACATAAAAATATATCATTTTTGGAATCCAAAAACGTCGCGATACAGTCAGAAAGTGTACCGCTGCGCCACGATGGCCTTTATCCGCCTTTTTATAAAAATAGCAAATCCGGTTTAATCCTTTGGAAGGTTCTTTCAAGAATATTTTCTGATATTTTCTATTCAAAATCTATTGTTGTAGATTTTAAGTGGACGAACGGAACATGTACAGTAGTCTGTTGTAAATATAAGACGGATTATTCTGAAACACATAAATAATTCTATATGAACGGATAAAAGTGATTTAATAATAATATATATATTTTTTGAATTTCATGTTTTATGTCTCATGATAGGGGGATAGGCGGAGCTAGCCTAGTGTCGAGACACTCCGAGCGAATTCGATTGCGTATTGATTGGCGGAACCTAACGCCGCCCTTGTCCTATAAATGGACAAGCTTAGAAGCCGAGTTTTGAGCCTGAGTATAAACACGATGGTCCTAAGTTCAATTCCCATTTAGTGGGATACGTTATTTTCATTTCCTTACCTTGGTAATAAAACAAAGCGTTGCGTCATTAATTTCCGCTACTCATTACGCAATTTCTCGAAAACTGGGAGAAACGCGGAAAACGGAGTGTCTCAACTCTAGATGCGAGATTCAGCATGAAGTTTAAAACCTGCAAATTTTACCATACTCACCTCTCTATCCATATTATATAAATATATGATTATTTAATAGTAGGTACTACTAATACCCTACTTTTAACAAATTGTAAAAGATGATATTTTCCCACATTTCCTCAGCACTTACGTTATATTAGAGTAATACACAAACATAAAACGACCCTTTTGATCACTATTGGAGGGTTTACCGGATACACGCTCATGGCGAATCGACCTATTTTTATTGATATATTTTTATATTATGAGATGTAGATTGGTATCTTTTGGGTATATATATTTTTTCCATTTACCGCCGAGTTCTGATGGTTTTGCGTGAAGGAACTCCACGAAGAAATAAAAAAATCCTCGAGTGGGAATCGAACCCCCAACTTGTCAAGTTATACAGTCAACGTTGTACCTCAAGGTATGTACGTTCGAAAATTACGTTATATGAATTAATAAGACTATATGTTTACGTATTATATATTTAAAACTATTTATATTATGTATGTAGAGGCCAGTGCCGGGCCAACAGTCGTAGCGTAGCGGCACGAAGTGTGACTGTAAAACCGACTGGTTGTGGGTTCGATCCCCACTCGAGGAGATGAAATATTTACTTAAATTAATATTTCTATTTCTTCGCTCTGGTGTCGAGGCTAACGTCGCAACGTCGGTTAACACGCAATGCCTCCAGAATTCGGCAGAAAGTGGCGAACGGAATGTCTTAACACTAGGTTCCGTCTGCCTACCTTACTGTGTGCGGGATACAGCGTGAAACTGATTTATTTGATTTATATTATGTACAAAACTATGAGCATGTTCGTAGGGGCACAAACATGCTAGTGTAAGCGCGATGACTTTGGGCTTGAATACCGCCCGGGGCAAAGAAATCCATACCTCTCCATACCTATATTATATATTCAAAAGTATCTCTGTTTCTGTGTCTATCTGTGACGCAATCAGATAAAATCTTATACAGAGATACTCGAGAGTTTTGAGTTGGACACAGGTTACATTTTTCTCTCATATTTTTAATATTCTCGATATATACTAACATATTGAAAATATATTTTAATTACACAATTTATTCTGTCATGTTGATTATAACAGTCGCTAAGCAACCATGCTAAGCAACAAGTAATTTTATTGTATTAAGAAAAGCTCGCCCAAAATGAGCTTCCTGAACGATTACATGGAGTGGGCTGACTCAAACTTATGAGACACGAAAACAATGTTTTACAAAAATATTATCCTTTAAAAAAACTATAAAATATATAAATTCCGCAATAGTATATGTTTATCTCTGAAGGTTGAGCCATAGTTAACATTTTTTAATATATTTAATTTAAATTTAAATCTATCGAGTTTTTTTACTGCATTTTCTATAATTTGCTATTCATCATAAAAATCAAATCAAATCACTCTCACGCTGTATCCCGCACACAGCAGGGTAGGCTGAGGGAACCTAGTGTTAAGACATTCCGTTCCCCACTTTCTGCCGAATTCTTGAGGCATTGCATGTTGAGTATCAGAAATCAATGCCGCGCTTTGCCTGTACACCAGATTGAAGAAATGAAAATATAAATTTAAGTAAATATTTCATCTCCTCGAGTGGGGATCGAACCCACAACCAGTCGGTTTTACAGTCACAGTCTGTGCCCCTGCACTACGACTGGCTGTTCATCTTTACATTAATTATTAAGGTCACCTTTAGCATTTCATCTAGATTAAAATAATAATTTACTGTACATCAAATAAATACTTAAGTAGATATCACTGATTCCAAATGATCCAGCCTACGAGCCACACAGTATGGCCGACCCCAACGGGCAGACGACGTAAACGAAATTTTTATATGATTATTTGCTGTTAATTATTAATGTATATTTTACTTTGATTCTCTTCGCTTATTCGAGTAGTTTAATTTCTTAGTGGTGGTGTAAGTTTTGACCCTGCGCGACATCGCTTGCTACTTTTTATTTAATGTTATTTAAGTGTATTCAGAAAAAGTTGGTTGGTTATTTCAGTTGGGCTATCTATACCGTTGTTATACACTTAATAAATCATAATTTTATTCTTTTAGAATTCTATTTGATATTGCTCGCAAAAAATTTAATATTAATATAGAAAAATGTTTAGTTATTGCATATAGTATCTATGGACGCGCACATGGAAAACGGGTAAAAACTTTATCCCGGATAAATTCCTATCCTGTGGAAGTTGAAACGGGTAAAACTTTATCCCGGATAAATTCCTATCCTGTGAAGTTGCAGATTATGAAGTAACCTATATTGTTCCATAACCCCTTTCTATTGGTCACTGAAAGCCTCGCGGGTCCACTAGTACGAAATAAAATTAAAACTACGACAACTTAAGCAAAAAATAATATATAGAAATTAATATTTTTAATTACTTCAAAATAAAGTAAATTGAAAAATAATGAATGTAATTTGAGTTGTTGACAATGGGACCTGGGAAAGAATAAACAATCACACAAAGAAATCGATATTCTCTAATATGAATAATTGTATTTCTTTTACGCATTTTCAGTATAAAATGGAGTGAAGCGAAGAATGCAGTGACCATCACTTGAATCTCTACACCGTTTCTAAAAAATAAAGAAAAAAATACATGATATTATTATAGGGAACCCCAAATCGCTATCAGTAATTTATTAATTTTTTTTTTGTAGTGAAGCTAAAAAAAAATTTTACAAGGTAGGCATGGAAAATCTGGAAACCTAGTGTTGTAATACTCTTTTCTTCATTAAGATTCTTTTAAAATTGAAGGAAATTAAAGTCTCTCTTTGTCTCGTTATCAGAGGAAAAAAATTAGAAAAGAAGAACTCACAATAAAGTGGAGAACGCGGCGGAGTTCTAGTAAACCCGCAATAGATAGAGGTAATGAAATGTCTTAACGCTAGTTTCCCTCTGCTTACCCCGCTATAAGTCCGGCACAGAGTGAAGATAAAAAAAACTTACAGTCCAAGAAAACAGAATCGCAAGCGAGGACTACTAATATATAGAAAGTATCTTCCAAAGTACACTATTGATTTTTACGTATAAAATTATTCCAACCCTATTCATTTCGAAACGGTGTAAGCGATTGAAGCAATCGTATCAAATATCATTCCAAACGTGGCGATTGTCACATATAAGCAGGGCTTGAGTGTGTATGTGATATGGGTTCCCTTTTCAAACTTCGTTTACTAATGTTACTTTACGTTACCTTAACTTACCTTAAAATTCAATATCCTTGTTTAGGTAAGCCCTCTAAATACTGTTTTGTGTAAAGGAATTTGATATGTTGCAGAACAACAGTATCGCTTTAAGTAGATGATTTTGTGTGCATATTTGCTTAAGTGTTATAAGAGGTTTTGGTTAGTTAGTTTCAAGTTTACGTGTAAAATAAAGGAATAGATTTTAAATACTTTTTTCCTTAGCTTCTTGCTGTATCCCGTACATAGCAGGGTAGCCAGAGGCAGCCTGGAAACCTTTTGACCGATTTCTAGAGGCATTGCCTGTTAAATGGCGGAATTCAACTCCGCACTTTGATTTAGTACCATAGAGAGGAAATATTTCATTTCTTCGAGTGCGGGTCAAATCCGTATATGGATATGGTTTTGATCCGCACTCGCATTACAGTGCACCCCGGCGCTGCGACGGCCTCTGCATGTTTTAAGATTGGAAAATAATATCCTGCTCTGACAAATCGCAGCGTTAAGTTTCGCCTTTTATTACGAATTGTCTCGAACTCTCGCTAGTAGTGGCTAACAGAGTGTTTGTCTGCATACCCTACGTTGCAAGACAAAGCGTGTAGCTCCAAAAAAAAAGCTAAAATTGTTAAATTGCTTAACTAACCGTACTATAAAATCAAAAAATATATTTTTTATTAAAATTACCTCATCCAGTAAAAACAGATAAATGTAACGAATAATATTCAGAATAAGTTTTAATATAAACGAAAATTTATATACAATGAAGCTTAATTGAGACAGTTACAAATACTAATTAATATAATTATCATCTTAAATTAACTATAAAATATGAAATTTCAGTCACAAAATCCAGAACGCGCAGTGGTGATCCTCTCTATGTGACTATAAGTGCAATGGTTATGACTTCGATTTCAATTTGGGGGAAGGTTGATATTCAAAACTATCACAGGATTATATTCTATAATAATTATATTCCATTAAGTATTATATTAAGGAGAGTCGTGGCGCAGAGGCGCAAGTGTGTGACTGTAAGCGCGACTAGTTGTGGGTTCGATCCCTACTCGAGAAAAAGAAAATATTTATTAAATTTATATTTTCATTTCTTCGCTCTAGTGTCGAGAGGCAAAGCGCGTCGTTGAGTTCCGCCACTCAACACGCACGGACGCTCCGGAGTTCTGTTTGGTTCTAAATAAGATTTTATATTTATCAGAAAATATCAAATTAAAAAGACACTACTAAAATTCCAAATGGTAAATACGAAAATAATTACAGTGCCCTTTTTATATTTTCGTTTTTGCGTGGAAAAAAAAATAGTTATTTTGTTAGCTGTGAACCTACGACCCTAGCTTACATGCAGTAAACGCAAATCACTTTTATAGTAAAGTTCCATATTTTTAAAGGCGTCCAGTAATAAGACGTGAATTGTTAAAGAAATTGTCCATTTTGTAAAATACCTTCGTTTTGTATAAAAAAATCATGTGAATAAAATAAAATAATTATCTTTTTTTAATAACTACATTGCAAAAATGCTAGCCTTTTCCATAAAAGTTTTAAGTAAATATAACGTATGCCTTTATGTTATATTTACCAAAAACTATGTATTTAGAGGTCAATCGTGGCGTAGGAGCAGGAATTATTTCTTTTTGGGCGTAGTTTTTTTACTATTTAGCCAATAAAAGTTTCATACAGTGTTCTATAGTATGATTCATATTCTTAAAAAAAATATGCAAACACGTATAGATTCGTGATTTCGTGAAGCCGCGATCGAGACGCTAGCCATTAATATATTGAAAAAGTAATTTCATTTAAATAATTAATGTTTTTTGTATATTAAACTGATAAATTTTATGACAAGACAAAAAACAAAATTCAAATATAAAAGTCCAACACCATTATCGCGTAACTACCTACAATTTTTACAATGAAAATATTAATCTGCGTTGCACGCGGCTCTAAGTGGACCGGTAACGTCGCATAATCTTTATGCATTATTTTTCGTTCCATTACATATATTTAAGACGGGCACTGTGTCGAGGGACCTCTACTTATTGTGGCTGCGGTTCCATGAAACCGGTTTGCGAAATATTTGTATTGTACCTTTAATTTTCAGTAAATTTGGAACCGGTTACAAGCCCTGATACGGACGATGTACGGGAAAAAAATCTGATGTCGCATTTCAAAATTTTAAATTCAACATTTGAGTCATATGCAAATACATTTAGTTTTACATTCTCAAATATTTTATTCCGTGTGGAGTTATGAACTCTACTATCAGGAAAAGCACGTGTTGCTGATTCCTACAAATTCTTGTCGGATTACCGTCTACTTCTATGTCGTCCAATTTTATTAGAACATTTTTACACTCTCGTATATGTTACAATATTATATTTTGTATCAATTTCACAATTATTGTCCACACATAAGTGAAAACAGAGGATATCAAGTTGCTTACTTCGTTCGTATACAATTTTTGAAATATTGCGTGTGAAATGGCTTAATTCAACGCCGCGGTTTTGTCTACCAGACTGGGAAAATGAGAATAAGTTAAATAATCCCAATACTCCGAGTGAAAATCAAACCTTAAACTGTGGCAGTTACAGTCAGACGTCATCGTAAATCGCCACGAGCCCTCGGATATTTCGAACGTTTCGATTATTATTAGACAATCTACTTATATAACTCTGTATTCTTCTTATTGATGATATATGAGATGTCTGATTGTAAAAATAGGAAGCAGTTACAATTTTCATTATAATATTTTTATTTTATATTTTATTATTATTTTGCTTTTTATTATAAAATAAAACATTTTTTTCAAGAGACGTTCAAAGCGTATATATTTATTACAATAACGTTTTTTCAAATTCCGTAATAATGAGTTTATATTGTTCTATAAATGTGAATTATTTATTTATATCAAAAAATTGTAAGCTTTTTACGGAGAGTTCAGGAAAATCTATATCTAATAAATAGTAGTGTAAGATTATTTGTTAGTTTTTTCTATAGTCACACACGGAGTTGGCGTCTGGTTGTAAAAGCAAAGGATGTGTGTTCGATACTCTTGATTTAACTCTTGACTAGCAGTTTTATATTTAAATAGTTTTCTTATCACTGTATTGCTCACCCGACATTAGTACAACGTCTTAAAAATGGCCAAACGTTAGCTATTTTTAGTGAATGGGCTTATCTACTGCGAGAAAATCCGTTTAACTTAAAAAAAAAAGTAATTTTCCAAAGAAAATATTTAAAAAATCCATCTCCACGACACTCTGCTATCCACTTTCACTTAGCACTTACAACTTAATTCCAAAGTACTTCCCACTTAGTACACTCAAAATCTTATCAGAACAGAGTCACCAGCTGAGAATATATACATACATACATACATATAATTATTAATTTACGTTAGTTCCACACATGTGATGTGCGAGTAATCAGATTAATACTTTCGGCCGTGTGATCCCGGCCTAGAATAGGATCATCCTGGTACTGGTGGTGTCGTAAGAGGCGACTAAAGTACGTGTGGTAGAGTCACGTCGCCAGCAATGGCAACACGCATGGGCAGACTCGACCGGATCATTACCACCCCCGGAATTTAAAACCGGCGTGAAGTAGTGGCTTTATGCCACTGCGTTTCGCATCAGGTAATGCCGGGCCCCGGTGCCCAACCCATCGTAAAGGCCGGCAACGCACCTGTAGCTCCTCTGGGGTTGCACGGGGCCGTGGGCGACGGTAATCACTTACTATCAGGTGACCCGCACGCTCGTTTGCCGTGTCTTTTCCATAAAAAAAAAAAAAAAAAAAAAAAAAAGATGACGCGGCGAATATTTCGGCTCGGTGGCATGAATTGTTTCTTGTACGCTGACATTTTGACGTGACGTAAAAGGAATTTTATAAAAAAAATATTGTATAATGTAAGGCCGTCGTGACACAGAGGTTCAAGGATGTGACTGAAACGCGACGGTTGTAGGCTCAGTTCCCACTCGGGGAAATTAATTATTATTTATTAATATTTTCTTTTATTCGCTCTGGTACCAAGGCAAAAAGCCA
Source organism: Heliconius sara (assembly GCA_917862395.2). Lineage (NCBI taxonomy): Eukaryota > Metazoa > Arthropoda > Insecta > Lepidoptera > Nymphalidae > Heliconius > Heliconius sara. The sequence goes on from OU860795.2 coordinate 2,015,613, forward strand.
CCGCACAACAATCTTTAATAGGTATTTTTCTTTCCGAAATGTAGAAATAACGCTTTAAAAATTTCGAAAATATTAATATTAATAGAAATTTTATGTAAGTATTTATTACAATTGGAATTTACTAAAAAAAACGAAAATAGATTTTATGAATCCGTTAAGCTTAAAATTTAAGTTTAGGTTTTAATTTTAGTTGGAGATAGCCAGAGGGAAAATAGTATTAAGACGCTCTTTTTCCCTCTTTCCGCCAATTTTTTCAAGTCAATACGTGCTTAGTGGAACCTTACGCGGGGATTTTTTGCCTGAATAAATAATAATTCATTATCCCGAGTGAAGATCGAACCTACAGTCATCGCGTTACAGTCAAATCCTTGTGCCCCTGTGAAATGACGGCCATATTGTTTATTAAATATTTTATGTTCCTCGAGTGGGAATCGAACCCACAATCTGTTTTTACAGCCAGTACCCCTGCGCCACGTCTGAAATCATATTTTTAATGATTTCCAAAAACATTGCGTATACTCCCTAGAAAGCAGACCATTTACGTCGAGTCCCACAACGACCGTTCTCACTAATGTTACACGTTCCTGTTCCTGTTAATGTATTATGAAAAACTTCTTGGCTTTCATTTAAGAGCTTAAAGCTTTAATGTCCTAAGTTTATTTACAAATTTATTTTAATTGGAGTTCTTAATAAAATTTACATAAAATTATTAAGTGGCATAAAAGTGTATGTACTATGTTATTTTTTGTTGCTATAGAAATATTAATATACCTTAATATCATTTAAAATGATTTGCATATTTATAAAAAAAAATCAATATTTTAGTACTTGATATCTTTGTCACTTCACGCTTTGTTCTACTTAGAGCAGTTTAGGCAATCAATAATATCAACGAAATCCATTCTAAATCGAGACACTCAACTCTGTACTATCTCTGAAATGGAAATAAAAATAAGTCACTCCCCTAAGTAAGAATCGAACCCACAGCTATTGCTTTTGTAATCAGAGGTGTTCAGTGTAACAAGATTTTAATATATAAGCAACAATAAATGTTATTAGCATAATATTTTATGATTTATTAGAGGTTGGCTTTGGAAAATGTATCCAATTTCCTTATGAAGACGAGAACGGAAACTGTCGCTTACTAGGTTAGGTAGGCTGTGGATTTTAAAAGGTGGGATGCACATAATTTAAATTTAAATAAATATAAAAGCTAAGGTTCGTTTTTTTAATACACGTTTTATTACTTACACTGAGTAGACTGAGTAAGCACAGTGTGAAAACACGCCGCTTCTTACGAACCGCTTAATTATCTAGAATTCGCATGCTCAGTGGAGGAACTCAACGTCGTAATTTTTCTATGAGAGCGAAGAAATTAAAATAATTTAGGTGTATTGTTGTCGAGATTGACGTGATAGCCTGTCTAGAGTTAAACTATAAAAACTATAAAAAAACTATTTCCTCTATTATTAATATGAGTCTATTAATGTTCAATTAAACGCTTTGTTTATATGTCACCGTATGTTGTAAAGCTTCTTTGAAGAAAATGAAAAGAAAATATTTGATTTTCACTCTGTTACGCTAATAAAATATCGTCGTGGCGCAATGGCATAGCATTGTACTGTAAATGAAACAGTTATGAATTGGATTTTCATTCAAAGCAAAGTTTTTTTTACTTCTTCGCTCTACAAAAGCAATAAAATGACAAACAAGACAAAAAACACAGAAATGAGTTTCGCAATTGAACACGCAATATCTCTAACGCCTCTCTGTCAAATTAAAAAAAGTTTCCGAGAAATAAGTAAAAACAACAAAAAATAATGTACATATAACATTTAAATTTAATATACTAGAAAGCCACTACTAAGCCAACGGTGCCAGATATTTAACATATAATATTGCCATAACTACCTCTCAAATATGTAGAGTGGACTGAAAGTTTCACGAAAACTTTTTGGAAAGCTCTGCTAAGCGTTTCTATTCCATAAGTAGCCCCTACCCGTAATGACCCAGATAAGTTTTGTTGGTAGTAATTTTCGTTTCTCCTTTGTGATAAATTTTGATAAAAAATCAGTAAATACAGCAGGTATTCACCTAGAGCATAGTGCTAAGACACTCCGTTCCCTATTTATTGCCGATTATTAACAGCATTGCGTATTAAGTGACGGAATAACAACGCCGGGCTTCTTTGGTTTGGTGCCGAAGAAATAAAAATATGAATAAACATTAAAACCTCGAGTTGAGATCGAACCAACAACCGTTGCGTTTTAGCCACATCCTTGTGTCACTGTGCCACGACGGCCTTAATACCTTCCTAAAATTACACGATTTTACGATTTTTTCGCCGTTTTTTTGTTTAGGTTTCAGCTCTACTATTCACCTATTGTTATAGCTTTTATAACAGTCGCAGAGCTTTCAGGGTCTTTTGAACCGTAAATGCCAGGTTTTACTTTAGAATAAAAGCGTAACGTATGCTTATATGGGTAGCATGACAGTGAGGAGGATATTTTTATTTTATAAAAAAATACGTTAAATATATTATATACTAGCGAATCACCTGCGGCGTTGCTCGGTTAAGCCTCGGGGTTATTAGTTTTGGAAACTGATTTTCATTCGTTACATATATATATATATATATATATATATATATATATATATATATATATATATATATATATATATATATATATATATATATATATATATATATGTTATGTTATGTATATATTATGTTCGTTATATATATATGTTTAAATTCGTTCGCATATACATGGTTGTCAAAGATACTATAGAGCGAAATAGAGGGTCGAAAGTATTTGCTAAGCAATTGAGAAGGCATTTGGCGAAGTTACACTATGACAGGTTAAAGAGAACATTGGAAAAGATAATCGCTCTGTGTCACATGTTTGTCGACTACGAAAAAGCTTTCGACTCCATCGAAATATGGGCTGTTCTCCATTCTCATTATACATTGTGTTAAGTGGATCATAGTGGATAACGCAACGATCTGATGACAATCAATCTCTTCATTTCGTGCACTACTCCTGGCTTCTCTTCTTTTTTAATGACCTCTCCAGTATCATCATCACTGTGTTCCCGAAAATCAAAGCTTATTTTGTATATAAAAATATTTGACTTCTTACAAGAAATAACTACTTGAATTTAACAAGTATATCTAGTTCTCTTGGAAGGTAAGTGTGTTTTGCCAAAGTAACTCAAACAAATATAAATAAGTTTTATTGAGAATTTTGCTGATAAATTCTCCTTTTATCGGTGTTGTTTAAGCAAACTGTGAAACGGCAGATTGTGATGATAATATATTGAAAATGGTATATATGACAAAAATAGTAAAATTTTGTATGGATAGTATACGATTTTTCTTCTGCATGTTGCCGTAAGTGGCAGTCGGTAGGCTAGTCGTAACGAGGATGCACAAGCGTACAACCGTAAATGCGATAGGTTGTGGGTTGGATTGATACTTGAGGAAACGTAATATTTAATATTTTTATTTCCTCGCCCTGGTAATAAAGCAGAGCGCAACGTTGAGTTCCACCACTCAACACGCATTGCCTCCAGAATTTGGTGGAATCCGAGAAACGGAAATGTCTCAATGGAAACTGAGTGTTTTACCATTAAACACTGCGCCATCTTTCGCGCGTGAGCGAGGAATTGAATTTGATATAAATTATGGTAATCGAACCACCACCATCGCTTTTACCAGTCGTAAAATGTAGAAAATCTTAAAAGAAACTTATAAAAGAAACTTTTAGCAAATTAGATTAAGAAACTAGCAAGACAACAATACATAACAAACTAACATAGAAGCGAACAAAATACATACAAATATGTAATTTACATACACTATGTACCTTTAAAAGATTCTAGAAATTTGATTTTCAATTAAAATCTCTTACTTAATACAAATAAGGTACATAATTGCTTACATAGTTTATATGCAAGTAGACCGTTTTGTGAAAGAACGCGAAGTAGTGGTTCTTTGAAATGTTTGTATTATAATTTCAACGTACCTATTAAAGTTAATGAGTTGCAAAGTTTTTAATCACATGCACATATGTTGTTTAAGTTAAAGTTAAAAATGTAATTGCAATAACTAGATTTTTTTATGGTACAGCTACTGCTAGCGGCATAGCAGTTTAAGTGTAAACGTGATTGTTGTGGGATGTGGACTATGGATCCCGAGATGGAAGAACGAATTATTTTCATATTACCGTTCCTACTAGTATGTAAGATAAAACACGACGTTGAATCCAAAAGACAAGCCACATGTTCCGAAAATTGAGCGGTGCGTCGAAAACGGAGTACATTAACACCCCTTACTGTTCCACACCTTGCTAAACGGAATACCGTATGAAGCTAAATAAAAAAAATTGCATTTTTTTCTGAAGGACGCATGTTTCCTGAAGTGAACAGATCTACTGAAAAATAGATTGTTAAAATTATAATATTTTTTTGATAAAAAAAATGTAAATCTTTCGTTTCGATGTGAATAGATATATTATTAAGAAATTCCGTTTCTTGGAATATATATTTATGAGTCAGATTCCTGATATGCTCCAGAGTAGTGTCACTTTTGTGTTGACTGGACCAATTTAAAATAAAAACTCACCGAAACAACCATGACCAGTGAATACTTGTGTAATCCGATATATTTTTCTTCTTTTCTTTCCATCCAGGCTTAAAAAGATGGTAAGATTGTCTCAACGACACGTTTACGAGCATATCATCGTGTAGTCGAGTATAACAAATGCAACTTTCCACTCTTTATGTCTTACCTCGTACAACCCCTTCAAAGATACCATAAAAGACACCTCTATAATCCTAAAAATATGAATATTTTATAACGATGAAAAAAAAAATATCTTGAAAAAAAATATATATGTTCCCATTTACCACCTGTCTAGGCATCAACAGACGCCCATACTTAATATACAATTCCAAGGAATATTTTAACTATGTAATTTTACCAGCGATTTAACTAATGTCTCTCTCAACAGTGCCTACGTGCTTAGAATAAAAATTTCCTCCACACCGTGGAGTGTGGATGCAGAAGCGTTTTAAAGTAGTTCTCGTTTCACTCCATTGAATCTTCAGACTTGTATAGAAGTGGCATGAATATACTCTTTAAGAATCTGTTGCTCATTTCTTTGAAATAATATACTCTTTTTTGTTTTCTTTTATATTTTGTAAGTTTGTAGTTGCTATTTTTTTTATTTTGACGTTATTTTAAGAGAGTTTAATGTTAAAACACATTTCGCCTAAATTACATATTCGGTGGCGGAATTAAACACCGTGCTTTGTCTTGATTGCGGAGAATTAAAATCGTCGTTTATCATCGAGAAAGCTACCTGATGTAAAAATTTTTTGCGGATTGAATCCTACTCTGTTTTGCGGGTTGAAACTTAAGCCGGAGGAACTATTAACATATCCATAATCTGGCAAGACAAACTGCGGTATTGAATACTGCCAACTTGCAATGTTTCGAATTCGGAAAGTGAGCACCTGAGTTTCCTTAGACCAGGATCTTTTTGTCTAAAACTAGTATGTTAAGAAGTTTTATAAGTAATTTTGAATAAGACATTTACTCCAATTTCTCAAACCACACCACTTTTAGAACACTTAGTCTTAGCCAAAATCTGCTAAAGATTCTTCTTTGTATGCACGAGCTTCGCCGAAAACATACGCCGAAGTATATATAAAATTTTATTGTGATTGGAGCTTTTAAGCACAAAAGAATATTTGCTGTTTCATTTCATCACAAAGATATCATTCTATAAATAATGTTTTATATGTGATAGCTTATTTTACAGATGAAAAGTTTTTTTTTTTCAAAGCAATATATATTTAATTTAGTTTCACGCTGTATCCTGCACGTAGCAGGTTAGGCAGAGGGAACGTAGAAACCTAGTGCCAAGACACTCCGTTCCCATTTAGACAATTCCGTTCACCTCTTTTCTCTGAATTCTGGGAGCATTGACTATTTAATTTTGGGTGGACGGACGGACTCCTACTTTTTTTACTTGTTATAATGGAAAATAAATATTTTAAAAAGCATTATCTCGCTTTTTTTCATAACGGGATAGGCAGAGGGAACGTAGTATTTATATCGTCCATTTTTTACTTTCTGGTGAAACTTTGAGTCTTATTCAAAGACTGGCTAATAAAATAAATATATGTTACTTATTTTATTCCCTCTCAACTCGTCATTTGATAGATCGCTTGTAAAACATAAAAACTACCCCTATTTCTTTTTCCAATTTTTATTCATTATTTCATCTTTAAAACGCAAAAAATTTAGCTAGTAAGAATCGAACCCACACTCATCGTGCGTTCAGATCCTTTTACACATTGCTTAAACCATTGATGTATTGTTAGTTACGGTTATCTATATATTTATAATAATATTTACAATAAAATCCCTAAGAAGTATTAATTTCATAATCAACTCGGTATGTCAACAATGGCTCGATATTGAAGCTAGCCTTTTGTTTGACTACTTTGTTTTCATTTACTAAATATGGCAGAATTTATTGGTGTTTATTTATTACTATCAGTTTTATATGAGGTCATTGTGGCGCAGTGGCACAAGCGTGCGGCTAAAAACGTGAACGTAGGTTTGATTTCTGCTTCCGCCATTTAACACACAATGCGTCAAGTGGAAAGTGTGGAACGGAATGGTTTAAATGGGTACTAACTGTTTTAACACTAGGTTCCCATATTTCGTCTGCATACTCTGCTTTATGTAGGACACAGTATGAAGCTTAGAATGTATATGTATATAATGAGCGCTACTTACGCCATTCAATGTGCAATGTCTGATATTACAAAAAGTAGAGAACAACATCCTACATTCAGGATATATACATGCAGTGGTGGCGACTAAAAACAATATACTAACATTTATATAATTTTGGTGCAATATTTGGGAAACGAAATTATAGATTTCCATAAGTCTAAAGAAAATATTTAGATATAATAAAGTATAATCAGATAACATGGTAGGTAAAGGAAACGTAGTGTTAAGATACTCCAACCCTCACTTCCTGCTGAATTCTAGAGATATTCAGGAGCTCGACGCCGTGCTTGGTACCAGAGCAAGAAAATGAAAATAGTAATAAATTTTTCATTTCCTCGACTAGGGGTCGAACCCACGATCAATCGCATTTACAGTCACACACATATGCTCCGGCGGCACAACTAGCCTCCTAATATATTGATACTATTCTATTTACAACACAAAACAGAATAATAAAAGCTTTAGAACAATTAATTGATCTGATAACCAAATTGAATTATTCAAAATTAAAATTCAAGTGTAAATAACGCAAGTATAATTAAAACAATTCAATTTTCATAAATCATTTGTTATAATAAAATGTTATTTTACTCTTAAAACGTACATAAATTTAGACTAACCAAGTTTTGGGAACAACTGAAGTATCAAGATTGTTTATTATTTATACTAAAACAACGAACCGAAAGGCTTTATTTTGTAAATAGATGTTCATGGCTGTATCTTAGAATTTAGATCAATATGAATTAACATTACTTAGTAAATAATAAATTAATTTGTTACCTTGTTTTTATGGAGAATACTGTTAAGTAAAAAATTAATAATTAAATTAGCTTCACGCTGTATCCCGCACACAACAGGGTAGGCAGAGGGAACCTAGTGTTAAGACACTCCGTTCCCCACTTTCTGCCGAATTCCGAGACATTGCGTATTGAGTGGCAGAACTCAACGCCGCGATACTGTTAAGTGAATTAACTTGTAATGAAATGTGAATTAAAAATATAGTATTGATAGTACGGATCATAAAGGTTTTTTGATTATAGAGTGATAAATTTGTATGACTGAATTTGCTCAAATCTTCATGTCATTAGGGTTTCGTACATTTAAGACAAGTAAAAAAGGAATCCTTATAAGACCACTCTACGTCTACTTAAAAAAAAGATTTGGTCGTTTATAAAGCAAAAAACGCGTAAGTCGACACCATAAAGGGAATCAAACGGAATAGAGTACTTATGGTTAACCTAGAATTGGGAAATTTGGCAGCTAGCATACAGATACTAGTTTAGAAAAATATCTGAAAACTATACATTTATGGTTAAATCCTTAAAAATAAAATCATTAAGAGGGTGGTATCAAATGAAAGGGCTCTGGCTTAGCTAAGCTCAGAAAAAGGTGCGGAACTCCAAGTTTTGTACAGAACCCTCAGTAGGCGAGAACCAGATGGTCTGGTTTCTTTAAAAAGTACTTCGGAAAAAATATTATTCAAATATTATAGTAACGAGTTAGAACAAGGCGTTGAGTTCCACCTTTTACCGAACAATATATATCACTGCTTTCTATACTTGTTGACTATTTAAGCGTAGTAGTGAGTATAGTTCCACCAATTAAGACGAATGTCTTAATTGGTGGAACTATACTCACTTTGATTAATCAAATTAGGCAAAGAAGCACATTTTATACAAAATAAAACTTTCATGAGTAAACATCGAACACACAACCATCGTCGTTTGCCAAAATTTTCCCGATGTAGCTTACTTCACAGCCTTACCTATTAAAGTAACCGAAATCAACCAGATTTAATAGCAATATGTCGTTTCCAACAATAAATCATCTTTTAAACTCGTTAAAGCCCACTTCTAAATAAAATTCAATAGAACAGTCGTAACCAAAGAAATTAAACGAACATTAAAAAGTTCCTTACAATGTAACATTTTCAATTTTCTAAGAGCACAGATGCATAACGTAACTCACCTCTTTCTTTCATTTTATGGCATATAAAATGGGAACCTTGTTTAACTTAATAATAAAATCTGCGATAGCGTTGTCTTTTCGTATGAAAATTTCAGAAAATAATCTAATTTTATATGAAAATTCAATATAAATAGTTTTAGTTTGAAAACTAAACCAATACAGTACTATAAATTTGGCAAAACTTCTGTCATAGAGCATCTAAAGTACAAATGGCATTTGTTATGGCCAGAGGCATATTCCGGAATAATTTATTTGTATATGATTCTTTAATACTGTATTTTACTGCGTCTTCACTTCCAAATTTTCATTTACATTTATTTGAAGAAAAAACTAGTAATATTTTTAGACAAAATAAAAAACAAATAGAGCGAGATTGGATTCTTTCTCCTCTTGGATCCTTAGTTTGAATAAGAATTAAAAAATGTTGCAAATATATTATTTAAAATTAAATGTATTTTTTACTTGCAGAAACCGGACAAGCGCGAGTCGGGCTCGCCTATAGAAGGTTACACACAAAAATTGGAGGTCTTAAGTCTTCTGAAATTCAAATTTAGCTGACCCAGAGCCTCTTATCTGATATTTCACATGAAGTAACGGCTTTAGTACCAAACTTTTCCTCCTTTATTTTTTTAGGAATTAACGACAATTGTATATTGATCATATTAAAAAGTTCAGAATAAGAGAATTCGATAGTAGAACCCGATAATTTAATAAACCTGCGACTTTTACATACAAATTTTTAAACCATAAACAATGTAAACTTATAATATCATACAAGACACATCTTATCCAATTCACTTACTTTAACATTTCGTGTGTTTTCGTACTTTACTTTAATATTAGGTAATATCTGTTTATGACGTCTGAAGAAAGCTCAAAGAAATTGGCTTTTGCCTTAAGAGCTTATACTTTTGCCCCATTTATATTACAACTTTATTACTATTTTTAATAGTATTTTTATACTTAACTAAAAAATAATCTTTTATGCATTATTAATTCAAAGGAAAAATGTATTTGTTCAATGTTTTTTATTGTAATAAGAAATGGTGTTTCTTTTGTTTTTATAAAAAGAACATTAAATACAATTTTTCTTTTATTACTGTCCTGTCTACTCTCTTTTTTTTCTTTTAGTTCTCACTTTTACACCCTATCTCCAGGCATTGTGTATTATTCTCCCAAATAATATTCCAAAGGATTTGAACCTACAATCATTGCGTTAACAGTGAGACACTGCGCTGGGGTACTTTTAACAATTATATTAATATTTAATTACATGAAACGCAACTGTCAGTAATAAAAAGAGTCTACGCTCGTGTCCGCGGCGTTTTTATTTACATGTTTAAAATTCACTTTACAAATTCACGTTGAAAAAACAAATCACATACAAAAATATTTGGATATTCGGAAACCGTTTTCACAATTTTGTTGGAAAAATATTTCATTAAAATCGTACGCCGGGTCATATCTCTAGCTGATGATAATTTGATTAATCTATTCGTGCATTTTTGTTTTTTTAGTATAACAATGGAAATGGAAATATTGTGTATGGAGTAGGCATTTTTTAGTAATTCAGTTCCGGCAGCATTTCGAAAATTGGACAGAAAGAGGGACACTAGGTTCCCTCTACCTACTGTGCTATATGCGGAATAAAGTGTGAAGGTAAATACAAAAAAATTGGGTGTGGCGTGTTTAGGATAAAAGCAAACAAAAATATTGATACAATACAATAATTTTTCCTTATATATTTTAATTATAGGTAGATACGAAAAGTATAACGTAAATTGATTTAACTTTTACCGAAAATCTAAGTGTATCTTCGCTCTAGTGTCAAAGGCAAAGCGCGGCGTTGAGTTTTGCCACTCAACACAATGCCTCCAGAATTAGGCAGAAAGTGGGCAACGGAGTGCCTTAACTTAGGTTCCCTCTGCCTACCCTGCTGTATACAGGGATACAGGGATTAAATTTTATTTGAGATGCAAAGGACAGTTTCAATACTACAAGACCTGTCTATACAGTATCCTCAATGTTAAAAATGATAACAAATCGCATATTATATGAAATTTAATTTCACATAAAAATCTTTGAAGAATAATTATGAATTTTAACGTATCCACCTAAACACCTCAATATAAACAACATTTTCTCAAATCTCTCAAATCTTTAATAGGTGTGCAGAGGACACCTGTCAAAATCTGATAACTCTAAATTTGAATGTGAACTTGACTACCTAATTGTAATAAACAATTGAGATTGTCCATCCAGACATGAATTATATGCATTTAATAACGCATAATTTCCGATAAGCAATCTAGTTAGTGATTAGATGATAGACAGTTTTGTTAGAAAGTAAATTTAAATATCTTATAAATATGTAAATCTACATACAAATACGTGAAGCAAACGTTTTAGAGCTATTTTATGCTTGGAAAAGAAAAAAGATTTTCTTAGGAAATGTATAAAAATTATAACGTAGCGGGATTTGAATTTGTATTAGAAAAAAAAATCAAAATATCTGTACACAGGTGTAATTGATATAAAGACGAGAATAACAGAGATAGAGGCCGTTGCCTGTCGAAAATAACGCTATGTTTGTAGTCATACTCTAGTATGCATGCAACGCCTCAAGAATTCGGAAAGTGGAGAACGGAAGTGCCTTAATGGAAAATGAATTGTCTTATTCTTAGGTGTCTAGGTTCCCTCTGCTTACCCTGCTTGAAGCTACAAATAAATTGAAGAATAATAAATAAATAATATAAAGAAGGGACCAGTCGTGGCACAGGGGCACAAAGTGTGAAAACGTCTGGTTGTGGGTTCGATCCCCAATCGAGGAGATGAAATATTTACTTAAATGTATGTTTCCACTCAAACACACAATGCCTCCAGAATACGGCAGAAAGTGGGGAACGGAGTGTCATAGCATTAAAACCCTGCTGTGATTTGAATTTAATAAATAAAACCAACTTCACGCATTATCCCGCACTTACTATGAGAATAATTATACATTTTGATAGATCCCTAAACACCCAAACGCATTTAGGATAAGCAACATTCACTCAAATCAGACTTTGATAGGTGTGCAGACTACCTTATAACAATTGGGATTGTCCATCAAACGTCAATGACAAGCATTACGTGAAGTAATAGCGCGTAATTCGGATAAGCGATCTATTAAGTGACAACATGATAGATAGTTTTGTTGGAAAAATTCCAAAAAATCTTATATTTTTTTAAGAGAAGGACGATTTTCAAGAGGCCAGTCGTGGCGCATCGTGTGTTTGTGAAAGTGGCTGGTTGTGGGATCGATTTCCACTCGAGGAAATGAAATGTTTAATATTTTCATTTTGCTTCGCTCTAGTGTCGAGGCTAAGTGCGGAGTTGAGTTTCGCCACTCTACAGGCAATATTACCAGAATTCAGCAGAAAATGGAGAGCGGAGTGTCTTAACATGAAATTCCCTCTTCTTCCTGCTGTGTGGAGGCACAGTGTAAGGTAAAAAAATATACAAACCTACATAAAAATACATATTTAAAGTATAGATTTATTAGAAACCTTTTTTTAACAAAATTGTTATTCCGTACTTAGGAAACAAAAATACTTTTTCTTAGGATACATGCAAAAAAAATATCGTAGCGTTATTTGAACCCACTCATCTTGGCAGCCATTTCTAAATATCTGAAAACTAGATAAATAATATTGAAGTGAGCTCTACGCCTCCTACAGAATTATTAAGATATTTATTATTCAAAGCGAAATTGAAAAAAAGAGAATACGTACGAGCGATCTGATAGTAAGAGATTACCACCGCCTACAGTCTCGTGCTAAATGAGCTAAAGGTGCGTTGTCAGCTTATAAGAAGATTTTACGTAAAGAAAAAATAACAAAATTACACGTCCGGCTGACCGAAACTTACTATATATTTCTTTTACTTATTTTCATAATTCATTTTCTTATTATGGAAATCATCGTGGAACAGAATCTTTACAAGCTTTTTCAGCGGGATACAGCGTGAAACGAAAAAACAACCGAACACTAAAAGAAAATTTACACGATACAGTGTAAAACACTAAACATCGTGCCATTTTGTGCTTACGCGAGCGAGCACGTCGCATCGCATTACGTCTATTGGAACATTTGAAAGCAAGCTTAACTCTTACGAGGCAAGCCGTCCAAATATAAGCTTAGTTTCATTAAGCTCTACGTAATATAGTCTTAAATTAATACTCTTTTACAGTAAGTACTAAACATGTAAATTTTATAATTTTCTAGGTTTACAGTACTCGTTTTGGTTGGTGGAAAAAAAAACTTTGGATATATTAAAAGTAAATTTTCAAAGTTAATTAGTAGAGCGTTTGGGTAATTACTACGAATGTAATATTTAATTGCTTTTTGAGTATATAACCAGTATTTAGGTTATTTTTCTATACTCTGCTGTATATTATGTCCTATATACAGTGGAGTATGCTAAAAGAATGTAGTGTTAACATATTCTGTGTTCCACTCTGCTTTCTGCTTTGAAACATTAGGACATTTTTTAGCTTCACGCTAGGTACCCCAAAAGGTATAGTAGGCAGAAGGAACCGGGGAACCTAGTGTTAAGGCACTTCTGTTACCCACTTCTTTCCGAATTTTAGTGGCGAACAACTTTGAGTGGCAGAACACAACGAGGCGCTTTGTTTCGGTAGAACGAGGAAATGAAAATATGAAATATTTTATAATTTATAATGACTGGGAATCGAACCCACAACCTGTCATGCTTACAGTCGCAAGCTTGTTCCGTGCCATGATTCATCTCAAATTTTATAGCATTCAGTATGAAAACTCTGACGCAATTGCCTCAATTTTATATAAAGTGGTGTATGTTATTAAGATTTTCTATGTTTGAATGTCCAAGCATCAATTTTCCTTCGTGGTAATACAGTCGAATGGGCCCGTAGCGTCGCATTGCGTCTATCGGTGCATTTTGTATGAAAGTAGGCTTAGGTACAGCGAGTATAATGGAAGTGTTATCAACTATATGCAAATGTTGAGCGTTTTGGCACAGTTGGAAAATATTTTGCTGTATACATGGTATATATATATATATATATATATATATATATATATATATATATATATATATATATATATATATATATATATATATATATACCGCTAAGCGCGTTGTTCAGTTCTGCTCAGTTCAGGATTCGGCAGAAAGTGGGGAACGGAGTGTCTTAATACTAGGTTCCCTCTGACTACCCTACTATGTGCGGGATACAGCGTTAAACTGATAATAATAATAATCATTCATATCAGATACAAGAGAAATCACAATCAAATTTATTATTGTTTGATTACGTTGCCTTTTTTATTTCACCGTCTTTGCTGGTTATTCGGATGGATTCAACTTACGCCACAATCTAAGGTACAGCTACAGTGGGAAAAAAAATATTTTCAACACAATCATCTGATATTCCATTACAACGAGGTAAAGAATTCCCTTTCTTTAATAGTGGCTAGCTTAATTCGAAATATTAATTTTCGAAATAATAATAATAAATATATATTCATACATATTATTAGCGAACTCGTGTAAAAGAGGGTAGTTGTTGAAAAAGACTATAGAAGCAGTGGAATTGTGTCAATCGGAGGCAATTACTTGTAGCCAACAGTCCTTATCTGAAGAAAACTCGTGTGAAGTATTGTTATTACGTGATACATATCACTTATTGCAATTACATAGTATCTCTTTCCAAATAGCTTAGAAACATATAGATGATATGTGTTTTTATCGTGTTTTTTTTTAAAACGGTAACCGCTTTCGATTTCTAACACTACATATAAAACCATTTACTAATACGCAATATATCTAAAATAGCGAAAAAACTTTCATATTATTAATTAACAGGTCCTGTTTACCGTCCCAAATTATAAAATGAATAGATCAAAAAAAAAATCATTGCTGACATAACGCAGTGGTCGTCAGCTTAATACTTATGTAAGAAATCTGACTTTTTCATTATTTATCTCACGTTGTATAGACTATATTCAGACTTACGACTCGCATTTGATTATAATCATAATATTAAAAGTTTACACGTTTTAATTTAATGTGAAAAAATATATAATTTAATTTCAGGCCAGTTATGTCACAGGGGCACAAGTGTATGACTGTAAACGCGACCGGTTGTAGGTTCGCTCCCCATTTGAGGAATTAAAATAGTTATTCAAATTGATAATAAAATAAAATATTTTCATACTTATATACCAAAACTAAACAAAAACCATTTACCTCAATTAATTAAAGCTAAACTTAAACAATTTCTATTCCATATCTATTTCACCTTACCTCTCCAATGGTCTGTGGTCAGAACGGTTTAATACTATCAGATTTTACGACCGTAGCGCAACCTGACGGTAATACGGACGTTTGGGCTATTACGCAATTTCTACTTCCAAGAGACAATTGCATTAATATATATGGATAAACTTTTTAATTTATTTTAGTCTGACATTTTTGAATTTTTCGTTAGAATTATATATACGGTCGTTCGGGTTACGTTTACTTGTACGGATTGCAAAGTAGTCGTTAGAGATCATTGTTATGTAAAAAAACGCAACTAAATAACTATATTCTTGTGAAAAGAATAATGATAAGAGATATGGTTAATTTGGTTTTCTAAGAGTTGACTATACTTTTAAAACCGTTTCGTTGTTGTTTATATAATGTATGTAGGTTACAGATTACTAGGTAATGTTAATATGATAGTATAATATGTTTATTTTTGTCTTTGTTTATGTATTATAACTTTCTTAGAAGGGTTGTTAAAGGGCTGTTTGAGCACAACCCTGGGGGTACGTATGAGTTTTTATTTGAAAGTTATTTACGGTGTTTTCCTTCTTCTTTTTTTCCTTTTTATTTATTTTATTAGGTATTTTATTATGATAATGGAGACGTTAAAGGGACGTCTTTAAGCTTATACTTGGGTTGCCAGTCTGTCTGAATGGACTTTTCGGAGCTATGACAATGGGACGCTCCTTGCAACATGATAGGTACCGCCATACTATTAAATCCGTGAAATACTAGGTAGTTTCCTTTTGGCATTTATAAATATATTAATAAAGAATACTATAGAATAATATTTTACTATATAAATTTTGATAATAATATAAAGTACAAGTGGGTCAAATTCAGTTTTTTCGATTTATTATATAGTTAATTATTTATTATATCTGCCGTGTGATCCCGGCCTAGAATAGGATCATCCTGGTACTGGTGGTGTCGTAAGAGGCGACTAAAGTACGTGTGGTAGAGTCACGTCGCCAGCAATGGCAACACGCATGGGCAGACTCGACCGGATCATTACCACCCCCGGCATTTAAAACCGGCGTGAAGTAGTAGCTTTATGCCACTGCGTTTCGCATTAGGTAATGCCGGGCCCCGGCGCCCAACCCATCTTAAAGGCTGGCAACGCACCTGTAACTCCTCTGGTGTTGCACGGGGTCGTGGGCGGCGGTAGTCACTTACCATCAGGTGACCGGCACGCTCGTTTGCCGTGTCTTTTCCATAAAAAAAAATATATATATATAGTTAATCGATCCAATAATAACGTGTTAAAATAGCAAAATATTAACACTTACTAGATATTAAGTAGTATCCAAAAGTTTAATTTTTATTCAAAACCTACTATAAAATTCAAAACACATTTCACTTATAAAATATACAAATTCCAAACAAAAGCTTGTATCGCCAATTCTTCAACCATCTAATGCCGATTGGCGGTTCCTTCATAACCTCTCTTTTATTTACGTAACTACCCTAGTTTTAGACTTAATTAACCAACCATTTCCAAGTTAAACAGTTGGTTGATGTGCAAATTGACTCAATTCTGTATAATGAATTGAGTTGGTCAAATTTGTGTCGTTACTTGGACTTTAGGTTTACATGGACATTACCAGGTAGTGCATACAAGTATATATTCTAGGTATATATATCTAGTTTGTACATACTATTCAACAAGGTTGTTTTGATGAAAATTTAAAATAAATATGATATAAAACAAAAAAAAACAAAAGAACAATTACAATAAACAGTTCTTATATTAATTGTCACTTGATTTAGGTCATGCATACCGCAAAGGCACAAAATATGAATGTAAGCTCGACTGGTTGTCGATTGGATCCCCACTAGAGGAAATTAATATTTAGTTGAATTTATATTTCCATTTCTTCGCACTGGTGTCGAGGGAAAGCACAGCGTTGAGTTTCGCCACTCAACGCGCAATTTGGCGGAAAGTTGAGAACGGAATGGTTTAAATCCAGGTTCCTTCTGCCTATCGTCCTGCGTGCGGGATACAACGTGAAGCTGATTGATTTGTTTTATTTTTTAAATTACCACTATAAAAATACAAGAATTCATATCAAAATGAAAACAATCATAAATCCTCGTTACGTTATATCAGATCTTCTAAAACACAAGCATCACTATCTGTTGTCGGTATCTATGTATTAAATATTCCCTTTGGTGATGGTTCTGGGAGTGCGGTTCGTAGATAGGAGCGATGACATCAATAAATTAGTATTTGTTACTACACAGTGTAAGGGTTAGTTTAGTTTAGTTCATAATTAACTTTGCTTAATTCCAATTAACTGTTTGACGCTCAGCTTTACGAATTAATATAGAGTCGACCAATTAAAAATTTAATACCTTAATATTAAAATGTAGAGACCAGTCGTAGAGCAAGAGCATAAGCGGGCGATTGTAAATGCGGCAAGTTGTGGGTTCGATTTTCATTCCGGGAAATGAACTATTTAATATTATCATTTACCGCTCTGGTAATCAGGCAAAGCACGGCGTTAAGTTTTGCCAATCAACACGCAATGCCTCTGCTATTTGACGGAAAGTGAGAAACGAAGTGTATTAACATTAGGGTCGTAGGTTTTCTCAGCCTAGTCTGGTATAAAGAAATAAACTATAAGAATCTTCCCGCCATAGTTGCTATGGAGCAGTATCTGACTGCAAGCACAAACGATAACAACGGTTTGTGAATTCTATAGTCATAAGGGGAAAAAGTTATTTACGTTTCCCAATTCTAACAATAAAAAAGCGTGGTGTTGAGTTCCGCCATTCTGTATATATAACGAAAATTAAGGAGATAATAGGGAACGGAGTATTTAAGCACAAACTTTCTTCAGCCTACTCTACTAATAAGTAAAATTGTAAAGCTTTAATACAAATATATTATCTTGATTCATAGTATAGCAAAAGTTTCACGTTTAACATTGAGGTAATGTACTTTCCCTCCCATGAGACTCCTTCGGTTAGGGGACAGAGGTATCTGAGATTTTCACTTAAGATTAAAGACATTTTCAAGCAAACTGCCTCCAAATTTCGAACTTTTTTTTGTATTTCACCATCACACGTCCCATATAGCGGAGTACGTAAAGGAAATTCAAGATGTTAAGACACTCCGTCTCGCCTTTAAAAATATAAAAAATATATAATAATTAGCATATCATTTAGGGGTATGTAGTAAGTAATGTACTAATATCTGACTATTAAGTTCACAGGAGACAACGATATAGAAAAAAATATATGACACGATTAGATATGACAAAAAGTCAAATTCCTGGACACCTAGGAACCCAGGTATCCAATCCAATACCAAAATGAGTAAGGACTCATATCTCAAAAACTTCTTAACTGATATTGATAAAACTTTGACACTTTTCTCAGTTGATACTCAATACTTAATTCAAAAGGTTCACTTGAGCTTCGTAGAAATTTGTGGATAAACTTTCATATATATATATTCGTAGATCATGATACTTTAATTCTATCCAATTATAAACTGATTATCTCCTTAGTTAAAAGTTAGTTAAAAATTCAAAATTCAAAACTTACTCTGCGTTCTCTAATACAATTAATTATATAAGAAAATGAAGAAAAAATTAAAACAGGCAAAACAAGTCTCTCAGGAAAAAAAACTAATGGTATTACGATTTAATTAATCACCCCAAGCCTCTGTAACAGGTAATTAACGCTAAAAAAACAATACAATCGACATAAATATAATTAAAGTAACACAATTAAATCTCTAATTATTTTTTCTTGAAATCTTCCATTAGGCGTGTTTGAATTCTTCGTATTTGTTCTATTGAATATTCTACTCGGGCTATAGATAGTCCTTTAGGACTGGTCACGAATCCGTTAGCATATTTTCACTACGAATTTAAGCAAATTACGTGAATCTTTTAGTCAAATTAATTTAATTTAATTTTGTTTTTTTGGCTCTTTTGTCCTATTTATGCTAGGCTATTCTAGCGTAATTTTGTTAGATACGAATGACATAGCTATATATGACATTACACGTAGCAGGGTAGGCACTACCGTTCCCCACCTTCCGCAAAATTTTGGGGGCGTGGGCATGGCACAGGGGCACAAAGTGTGACTGTAAAACTGACTGGTTTTTTACGTACTATAGTGAAGGCAAAGATGACGCAGTAAATATGTTAATTCGGAACGCGACGAAGGCAACGACAAAAAGCATTGTGGAATATAATTTAAAGATGGCTTTGAAAGATAGGAACGCAGCAGTCACCTCTTCCACCATAGCGGTCATGCCCTTATCCTAGTGCAAAATTCCTCACATCCAAATCAATTACGATAAAAGTTTAGCATGTATTTATAATTATGTAATTAAATATATATTGTAATATGTAAAATTGTTAAATATATATATATAAATATAAACACTCGCTTAACCTTAGATCTAAGTAAAATTTTGTAAAATAATGTAAAGATAAAAATATAATTTGCTTATTATAGATATTGATTGTATGTAAACGACAATGTAATTAATATATATGATAAGGATATTAGATATAATAATAAATTTAAAAAGTGTACGGACCAAGTGTCTGTAGTGTTAAGAAATAAAATAAAAAAAAAAAAAAAAAACTGACTGGTTGTGGGTTCGATCGCCACTCGAGGAGATGAAATATTTACTTAAATGTATATTTCCATTTCTTTCTGGTGTCGAGGTAAAGCTCGGTGTTGAGTTTTGCTACTCAACACGCAATACCTCCAGAATTCTGCAGAAAACGGGGAACGGAGTGTCTTAACACTAGGTTCCCCCCGCCTACCCCGCTGTGTGCGGGATACGGCATGAAGGTGATTTATTTATTTTTAAGTATCATTTTATTAAAAAAAAAAAAAAATATCATCCGTACACATCAGTGGTACACATCAACCCAATCTAAAAATATAAACTTTATTTTTGAAACCTTAAAAATAAGCAACAAAATTCTGTTCCCTCAAATATGAGAGCAATTCCGCTAGCTTTAATCTTTTTCCTTTGTTACAGGTAGAAGGTATGCGGGCTCAAAAGATACCCGCTGCCTTGCTTTTGCTATTCGCAATAGACTCCTTACATGCCAACAGGAGAAAACAAAAGGAGAAAATTATTCCGACCACCTCAAACATCTGCGATATAAACGATCGAGACTCGAAAGTACACTGCTACTGTGAAAACAGCCAGGAAATAAACGAAGCAATTAAAACAGAATGCTGGGTATTCAACGGCGGTATAGACAAGACGGATCCTTTATGGTCGAGCTTTACTTCACAGTCAAATATAGAAACGTTAGCATTTAACGTCCGAGCAGACGGCGGCTTAAGCTTCGTGCCGACGAAAGTCCTCAGATATTTACGTAAGCTAAAGCATTTTAGTATAAAATACAGCTCTATATTAAAAATCGAGAGTCAAGCGTTCGTCAATTTGACGTCCGTGCAAGAAATGACGCTGACCAAAAACCAAATAGCTGTTCTGAGTAAACATGCGTTTTATAACTTGCCCAATCTTACGATACTCACCTTGGACGAAAATCTATTGAAAAAATTGGAAACCGACACGTTTTACGAATTGCCAACGTTACAGAAATTGTTTTTAACAAGCAATAATATAAGTGTAATAGATGATGGTGCATTTCGTCACCTGATAAATTTACTAGAGCTAGAGCTCGACAGAAATAACATAAGTGACTTAAAGAAGGAATGCTTCGATGGACTTGCTAATTTAAAACGTTTAGATTTAAGGAGAAATAAAATAGCTGTACTTAATTCCTTTACATTTATAGAATTGTGGAATCTCCAAGAGCTATTATTAGATTATAACGAAATTCACATATTAGCTCAGAGAACGTTCGATGGTCTTTCACAATTGAAGAAGTTGAGTTTGAGCCATAATAAACTGGTGACTTTAACTGATGGCTTGTTTGAAGGAGTTAGAGGCTTGTCGGCTTTAGAATTGAGGCATAATAAGTTAAAAAGGTTTACAATGGATAATTTACGGCCTATTTACGATAATTTAAAGATGCAGAAAAGCTTCATCTATTTAGAAGGTGCGTATAATAAATACACTATTTTATAATAAAATTGAGATACAAAATTCTTTGAAAGTTTTTGTATAAACTGAAAACTTTTATATGTTGTGGTTTAAAAATGTTGTGATTCGTATATAAAATTCAATACAGTTTCTTTATCTTATGAATTATTAAAATTTATTACTTCATTATTTTTAAATATTGTGTACTTACAATATTTAAAAATAATGACTTATTTTTTTACTTTGAGTTAAAAACAAAAATTACATTTTAATAAATGTAATTTTTGTTTTTAACTCAAAGCATTTTCTATATCATATTTAAAATCTAATAAAGATTGAATCCATTTATTTCATTGTAAGTAAGGTGTAAATCTAATATACTCATTTCATCTAATGAGGTTTGAACCACCAACCACTTTGTACATAAATGTCACACACACTATATCCACTCCATCCACGATTAAACTTGAAACTCAAATAAAATTTTCACAGTAACAATTTATTTATTTAAGCTTGAAATTAGGTTACTAATTCATTTTGCTCGCACCTAATGAGCAATGTAAATTACTTTTTGTACGTAGAATATTATTATCAACCATTTAGAAGATTTCTAGGACCTCCGTTTCAGAGAAATCCAATTAACTCAACGAATGAAATTTATTACTCGAATAAAAGATTAATTAAAGTGTCGATTGTTGCAGGGAACGACTTTGATTGCGATTGCCATCTAGTGTGGATGCATAAGCTGAGGCACGAAGCGAAGAGTATCAAAGTGAGAATGTCTTTAGAAAATTTCATTTGCAAATTTAATTCTGATCCTGCACTAAATTCACATCTCACTTATTATGAAAGAATGAGTACTAGTAATAATTTAGATGATATAGACAAAGCTAGAAACGATTTGGATGGGGATGGTGAGTTCAGTGAAGCAGAAGATCTTTATGTTGATGAACCGAAAAAGATAAAAGCTGATAATGAGAAAACGTTGCTACAAATACCTGTGGAACTGCTGCCTTGTCCGGCTGAAGTTAAAAGTGTCACTGACAGAACTTACACTTACCCATCACAAAACGAAGCTAAAGATTATCGAAATTTAATTCATACGTCTAACGCATGCAGAAATGTGAACATTTTTGTTTTATTCACTTTTACATTGTTATTGGTATGTTAGAAATATGTATGTACAAATATGTATGTACAAATATGTATGTATGTGCTTACAAATTCGATATTGTATGTAAGTGTGTCAATATGTTTTGGCTATTTAGGTTTTGATCACTTAATTTTGAGTTGAGGAACTTTTTGCCCTGATAAGCAATTTTTTTTCTATAGCTAATACGATGAGATGTGAAAATTTTAACTGTAAGTATGCTTTCATATTAATTTTGATCACTTGAACGAATGTATCTACAATTGTTGTATAAAGTCAAAGTTATACTGACCAGTTTTGTTGCAATAACATAATATAATAATTTTCATTTATATTATATTACTCGTTTGGTGCATAATTTGCTACTATTTGATACCGTATAGGATACCTACAATTAGGTTGTATTTAATTATATTAATTAAAAAATTAAAAATCAGCTTCACGCTATATCCCGCACACAGCAGGATAGGCGGAAGGAACCCAGTGTAAAGACACTTCGTTCTCCATTTTTTGCCGAATTCTGGAGGCATTTTGTGATGAGTAGCAGAACTGAACGCCGCGCTTTGCCTCGACACCAGAGCGAAGAAATGTAAATATAATCGAACCCATAACCAGTCGGTTTTACAGTCACACTTTATGCCTCTGTGCCACGACTGGCCTCAATATCGATATCTTATAGACTTATTAATTTTAATAACATTAAAATGTTTGTTTAAAAAATATAAATTGTATAATATATTAAAATTTTTACCATTCTTATTTCATACAAGTAGTTTATATAACATATTTAATACAGATTTGATGTTTTAAAATATATATATTGCTTTAACAAACTGATTTCTAAATACAGTAAGAAATATTTTGTATAACCAAATAGAATAAATAACAATAAATTCATCAATTATTATTATAATACATTTTGTACACACAATAGAAATGTAATTGTTGCAGACGTTCAGGTTCAATTTGATCGAATTCATTTTATTTTTTATAATTTAACTTTTTAACTTGTTTTATAATTAAACGTAGTTCCCGAGGTTAACGCGTTCAGATACGACTCTTCAGCTTTATAAAATAAGTAATGATATACATATCTAGCACACATATAATTTTAACTAGAGCTTTCAATTGAAATTGCTCTAGAAAAATAGTATTGGTAGGTATATCAGAAGGAAAGAACAAGATGAAGCAGGCTTCATAAATGACACTTTTTTCTAAATAAAAATCGTTCAAACGAAACACGTTTTTTTGGCATGGACGACTTTTTCCTGGTTTCCAACTTTTTTAGAGTTATAATTTTGGAAACATTGTGTATTTACCGGCAGAATTAAATAATAATTTATCCTGTTACCAGAGAGAGGAAATGAAATTAATTCAATCCCCCGAGTTGGAATCGAACCTACAACCATCATGTTTGTAGTCACATGCTATGCTCACTTATATTATAAATATTATAAATATGAGGACATCCAATCGCAACCATCATGTATCAATCGAATTATTAAAGTTTTTAGTTTGGTATAAATTATCACAGAACGTAATTCTATTAATTTAAACTTTATAAATATCTGTATTTCATGAAATATTAAATATTTTTATTTGTTCGCACTGGAAATGAGACAAAGCACGGCATTGAATTTCGCCATTCAACACGTAATACCTCCAGAGTTTGATAAAAATGTGGGAAGGGAGTGTATTAACGGGAATAGAGCGTTTTAACACTAGGTTCCCAGGTTCCCTCTGCCTATCATGCTACGAATGGTATACAGCGTGAAGATATCTATCTTTAATTAATACAAATCCCTATTACTCATGACATCATAGATAAGATCAAAGGAAATCTATCCCGTAGGCACGTTCCTACACCACCACATAGCAATCAGAACCGACAATTGAAACTGTCAAGATATCCTAGACAACGCCTGAACGTCTGTTGCACTATAGCAGTAATATCACATAACAATTATTATATTATAACAATTTTAATTCAAATAATTAAATAAAAATACATATTATATATATATTTATGTAAGATTTGTAAATATAAATTTATAAGGATTTTTGTAAAGAAATGTGATATAAATGTAAGATTCAATGTATGTATCTATGCTTTTTTAATATTTTTTTTAGTCATACTTAAAGTATTTTCTTATTTGTTTTCAGTGTCGTTTTTATAATAATTTTATGATATTCCAAGCCTGTATGATTAGAAATCTTTTAGATATAGCTTTTTCCAGCACAGTAGGGTTGGTCGAACTCAAAACTTTTGAAAAGCACACATTTATTTTAAAAGTTTTCCAAGCTTCACTCGAAAATTCGAGTAATTTTTAGAAAGAAATGGTAAAAAAAATGGGTGTAATTACGATTCTAGCTGCATTTTTGATAACAAAAGTCAATAAATTGTGTTATATATTTATATATACGAACGCTGAAAAATATTAATTTTAATTAATAATATTAATTGAAATTAAGATCTGGTATCTTAATTTCAATTAATATTAAAAGACGGCGCACAGACGAAACTACTGGATAAAGATAAATTAAATTTACAAAGAAGTAACAAAAAAAGGATTTTTCACAATTTCGGTTCCTTTTCCGTTTTCACTTCGAAAAACACGGTATTCAATTTTTTCTCTTAAATTCTAACAAAGTTGCGGGCGTCGACTAGTATTAATATAATAAGAACAGACTATATGACCTTAAGTTTGATATTTCTAAGTATATTTCCATATAATGTCATACCGTCGTCAAATAAGAGATACGTTGCTCCTTGAAAACCAGTCACAGATGATATGGGACATATAGTATTGAATTATTTCGTAAATATATTGAATACGCCTTTATATCCACATATTACAAACATTTTGCATACTTTGCAAAAAGGTAAATAGATATTTTATCTTCATTCTGTATCCAGCAGATAACAGGGTAGGCAGAAGGAACCCGGGAACCTACAGTTCATTTCGATCATACACTTCGTTCCCATTAATACACTACCGTTTCCCATTTTCTTCAGAGTTCTCGAGGCATTCAACGCTCAATCGTTCAAGAAAATAAAGATCGTCAAAGAGAACATAGTGACGCGTTGCTTGTTGTGCTTTTAGCTTTATGTAACTTGCCGTGTTAGCTGATGTGTGTGAAATCTTAAAAGCTCAAATTGACTGATTAAATGAACTAAAATTTAGATTACAACTTCAGTTCTGATAACAATGAAATTTTGTATAATCAATATTGCTCATACAAAACGGCTACCATCATAAGAATTATAAAAAATGAATAAAAGCTTATTTTCAAAAAGATTTTTGTTTATTAATAATCATAGTATCAATACAGCGGTTGTGAATTTGATTCCCATTCGTAGAAAACTCTGGCAAGTGGCTCTAGCAACACAATGCGTGACGTTGAGTTCTGCCACTCATTGTCTCAAGCCTGTATTAGATTCACGCTTTATCCCGCAGAGAGAAATAAGTCTGTCCACCAGTATTCGAGACATTGCTGGTCGAGTGATGGAATTCAACAAATAAGTCGTAACGCATTCGTTAGAATTTGTTCGTTGATTTCGTTTCTACCACAACAAGGGAAACAAAAGTAACTCATTCTCAGTCTTCCAATTGCTAATCGAATCCACAACCATCGCGTTTACAGTTGCTGCCCTATGGCCTTAATATTATATTGATGGTACTAAAATTATGATAAGGGAACCTTCATATAGACATGGAATATCATCACAAAATTATTTTTACTTAATAATATATATGTATTTCGTTATATATACTTTATTTGTATAAACACATAACATATTATGTAAATATAGCTAGATATAATATGTTGATGGAATTTTTAAATAGATAGATGTATAATTTAAAAACAATTGTTTATGTAATAATAAAATAAATATAGCATTACAATTTCTTTTATTTCAATATCCATTTTATTAATAAAAATGATCTATTATCATAATTCCTGTTTATAAATATTATGTTACCTTCACGCTGTATCTCG
The DNA here is from genome assembly GCA_917862395.2 of Heliconius sara. NCBI lineage: Eukaryota > Metazoa > Arthropoda > Insecta > Lepidoptera > Nymphalidae > Heliconius > Heliconius sara. The sequence continues at coordinate 2,041,911 of OU860795.2, forward strand.
CACTCAGCGGGGTAGGCAGAGGGAACCTAGTACTAACCTAGACACTCTGTTACCTACTTTCCGCCGAATTCTGGAGACATTGCATGTTGAGTGGTGAAACTCAACGTCACGCTTCTCAGCGACATTTTAATATATCATCTCCTCGAGTGAGGATCGAACCCACAATCACTTGATTTTACAGTCACACCTTGTGCCCCTGCGCTACAACTGGTCTCACTGGTGTTTACAAAAAAATATGAATAAAATTCAAATATAATAAGTAACTATTACTAACAAATTAGTTATACATTAAATAAATGATTTTAGTTTCTTTTAAAAGTTTTTTTTACTAAGATTAAAAAAAACCACGAGCAAAATAAGAAAATACTGTCGAAATAAAAATTTCATGAAATTACTATCATTTTTTCATTTGAGTCTGGAAGAACATTGGGTTCAACACTGCGTTCTCTACTCTCGGACAAATAAAAAAAAACAACACAATTAAAATAAATGTAATTTATTAAAGAAGATATGAAGATATTTTTTAAAAGCAAAATTCAACTTTTATTCTGTGTATTAATTATAATTATGTTGGATTGCCGTAAATTAACGTTTAATGAATAATTAGAATTTAATTTATATAATTTCAGCTACGTTTTTGAGAGAACATGGTCATATAAAAATTATTTTATGATTTTTACAAGCAATATAGTACGAAAATAGACACTATGTATAGTTTTAAAATCTACTGTTAAGTCGAGCTGTAACTAACTATGTATTAGATCGTCTCGAATCTGAATTTGAACCACGTCGTATTTTTAAACGAACAAGAAAATGATCCTATAAGGGTTCCGTTTTTTCCGTTTGGGATACGGGACCTTAAAAAAATGAAATTGTTATTTAATTGTTAATGCTTAACATTAAGTAATTAAAATGCTTTAAACATTGAATAAAAATAATTAAAGGGAATATTATATTTCCTAAAGAAGTTTTAAAAAGCGGTAACATGTACTTGTAAAGAAAATTATATTGTTACTAATCAGGGATAAAGTTTATTTATTTTATAAGTTATCACCTATTTTATTTTTGATATAATTTAGAGACTCACTAAATTACATAAATATAGATAATTCAATAAAAAAATCTAGGATAAACAAAGGAAATTTAATGTTTAGACACTCCGATGACTATTTTTGAAATGTAGTGTAAACATTATTAGACAAACAACGTCTTTGAGTTCCATCACTTAAAACACAATATCTGAAAATTGGGCGAAATTATCCCTCGCGTAACTCAACGCCGCGAATTCATCTAAATAAATGCAAAAAAATCAACATTTTCCAACTCCACTACAACGCTGTTTGCATTAAAATTGGAATTGATTTTGTGACGAATCCCGGATTAGATGTAATCTTCTCTGAAAAACAATGTAAGCTTCACAAAGGTTTGTTTTATGTACAATGGCTTTTATGATTCAAAACCGCAACCAATCCTTATTTATCATGACAAAAGAGAATTACGAGTAAGTTAAGATTTAAATTTAAAATGAACATTATTATTATGAATTATTTCAATTTCTTGTCACTTGTGTTGTTATGTAGAATTAAGTTAGCTTCACGCTGTATCCCGCATTCAGCAGGGTTGGCAGAGGGAACCTAGTGTTAAGACATTCTGTTCTCATCTATCCGCCGAGTTCTGGAGGCATTGCGTGATGAGGGAAGAAATGAAAATATAAATGTAAAAAAAATAAATAAATAAATCTGAGGCCGGTCGTGGCGCAGCGGCACAAAGTGTGACTGTAAAACCGACTGGTTGTGGGTTCGATCCCCACTCGAGGAGATGAAATATTTACTTAAATTTATATTTCCATTTCTTCGCTCTGGTGTCGAGGACAAGTGCGGCGTTGAGTTCTGCCACTTAACACGCAATGCCTCCAGAATTCGGCAGAAAGTGGGGAACGGAGTGTCTTTCACTAAGTTCCCTCTGCCTACCCTGCTATGTGCGAGATACAGCGTGAAGCTGATAAATGTAAATAAATTTTATTTATTTTATTTTTTCGAGTGGATCCCTTTTCTAAGATGCATGCACCTAGCATGTAGATAGATTGTCATTGTCAAATTCACGCTGTATCCCGCATCATTGCCTGCTCTACAGGCAGAGGTAGTCAAATTTTAAGATGCTCTGCTCCCCATTTTCTTCAGTGAAGAAATTATAATATTATACACTTCATTTTCTCAAATGATGATCGAACCCACAAACTGTCGTGTTTACAGTCACATGCTTGTGCCCTTATGCCACAACTGGAATGACTAGTAGATAGATTATGCGGAAAATATTAGCTGATTTCAGTTGCTTTTATGAGAATTCATGTGAAAATTTCAAGAATATTGTAATAACAGCAACTTTCAAAATTAGTTGAAATTTGTTATTAAATACGAAATCAATATATTTTTCCGCTCGTGGACTACCCTAGTATTTGAAAAATTGATGTAACATTGTGTAACATTAACCCTTTTACATAATATCCGCAATAAATCCAATAAAAAATATTTTATTTAATATTTACAATAGTTTTTCTTTCAAGTTATTTTTTTTTAAATAAATTCATGAGACTACCACCTTGGGACTATTTATATAAGAGGCGAACAACAAATTAAGCAAGTGATCGATTAATAGCGATGACGATCATCATTAGTCAATTATTTTCTTATCCCATGAGATCCATATAAAGCTGTTAATATTTATACACTGTCCTTGCTATATAAAGGCTTATTTATTCATAAAACCGACAATACATATTTTTTCAGCTTCACGCTGTACTTCGCATATAGTATAGGGTAGGCAGAGGGAACCTAGTGTTCGACACTCCGTTCTCAACTTTCCGCTAAATATCTATGGCATTGCGTGTTGATTTGTGGAACTTAACGCCGTGCCTTGGTGCCATGCAAAGAAATTAAAATATTAACAAACGATCCCCATTCAAGGAAATGAAATATTTACATACATTTATATTTTCATTTTTTTATTTTGGTGCCGAGTCTAAGTGCCTCCAGAATTTAACGGAAAGTCGGGAACAGTGTCTTAACACTAGGTTCCCTACCATATGATGTGCGGGCAACAGCGTGAAGCTGATTAGTTTGGTTTAATAAATAAAAAATTAAGAAGCATACACAAAACCTCATGATACAGACAATCTGTGCATGTCACGGGTTGCGTGTTAAATAGCGGAACTTGACGCCACGCCTTGCTTCCTTACTAGAGCGACGAAACGAAAATGTTAAAATTTAATTTCATCAAGTGGAAATTGAACCTATAACTTGTCACGTTTACAATCATACGCTTGTGCCCCTGCACCACGGCTGGCCTCATCACTATGTTATATATGGAACCTTTAAGCTTAACATATACATAAAATTCATATATGGCCATACATTATACTATATTTATTCATAGCGACCTATATTCTAGCACCCTTCTAACTATATAGAGAAAATTAAGGGGACTAAATTGAGGGGTGAAACTAAGTTTGTAATGATAATGAGGGGCGCGACCTTATAAGGGCGCAATAGCAATTTTAAATAGAATCAAGCGTTGGAGATTTTATCTGAAAGTTGTTTTCAGTGGGTTGTGAGGGGGTTGCAAAAAAAATGAATTTTGTTAGTTCTTGTTAAGTTTAGAGGCCGGTCGTGGCGCAGCGGCACAAGGTGTGACTGTAAACCGACTGGTTGTAGGTTCGATCCCCACTCGAGGAGATGAAATATTTACTTAAATTTATATTTCCATTTTTTCGCTCTGGTGTCGAGGCAAAGCGCGGCGTTGAGTTCTGCCACTTAACACGCAATGCCTCCGGAATTCGGCAGAAAGTAGGGAACGGAGTGTCTTTCACTACGTTCCCTCTGCCTACCCTGCAGTGTGCGGGATACAGCGTGAAGCTGATTTATTTATTTTAAGTTTATTTTCTCTCAAATAAATATGTATATTTTTTGTATTATTCTGTTCTGAAATCATTTAGCGGCACAGTTTGAAATTATCCTATAATGGTCGTGGATTCGATTTCCATCCAAGCCTTTAACTCAGATAGACAAAAATCAGCATCTAATTCAGTTAAATTATTTATTTATTTATTATTAGGTACATTTATTAATGCACAAAAAATACAACAAAAAATAATAAAAATAATAAGTACTAATAGCATTTTAGGGTGAAACAATTACTATTTTGTAGTAAATTAGTTTATCTTAGTTTATTTCGTTACACGGGAAGAATGGTGATTAAATAAAAGAATAAGGACAGCTATTGCAAGGGCAATAGTTTTTGTTTTGACTGACGCTCCCGCAGATAACAGTGTATGCCAAAGGGAACAAGGTAACCTTTAATTAAGACACTCCGTTCTCATTATGACACTTCTTTTCTGCATTTTCCGCTTAATTTCCGAGGTATTTCATGCTGATTGGCGGAACTCAACCCCTTGCTTATAATAGTTAATTAGTTTTAATACATTCCGTTCCCCACGCACTGGCCAATTTTGGTACATATAGTGTTGAGTGGCGAAGTTCACTTTATCTTGTTACTAGGAGGAGGAGCGAGGAAAATAAAATTATCGAATCCCCCGAATCTAAATCCAACACACAATTAAATAATACAATAATATTTTGCCAATTTGAATTATTTGATCTAAGCGAAAAGAAAAAACAGAGTGTCTTAACACTGGATTCCCACTGCTTACTCTATACAGATCTATATACTAGGTATACACTGCAAAGCTAAAAAATATATAAAAACAAAACAAAATGCAAAAATTATAACATAATATTCAAACTAAAAATATTACCTATGATTTGTTATACAAAAATAATATATAACAAAATTTCTACGAAGAAAGGCTCGTAATATGAACTCGAGAGGGTTAAGCCTAAGTAAAATGAGTTGTCACTTATTACTATCCTGACCCTGTACTGGTATAAAGGCCTACCCAACTATTAATCACAAATACTCATCTTTCGTACTTTATGGTGCAGTGAATTTTTCTTATAATGTTAAACAATTTTGCGTATTCTATATATTTTCTAAAATTTAAAGGTCTAACGCGATAATTGTGGGTTCGATTCCCATTCGGGTGACGAAACGAGGTTCTTAACAGTAGGTTCCCGAATTCCCTCTCCGTAAATAAAAATGTGTAACATTATAACAAGAAATATATCTTTGTAGGTTTAAATCACGCTCCTCTCTAATTATCGAGTAATTTTTTTACATGAGAGGCGGAACTCAACGCTACGCTTTCTCTTGTTACTAGAACTCATTCCCTAGTTTGTGAATCGAATCCACAAGCGTCGCCCTTACAGATAGTTCTGATGAGCCACAAAATAAAATATCTATAGTCTGATAAATATTTTTTTTATTTATGTCTAGAAACTACGAAATACGATTTACCATTAAAATGATGTACTTTATGGCGTTTCATTGATTGCTCTCTAAGAAAATCTAATTTTGGATAAACGCCAAAAATATATAAAATTAGTTATATTCCTAACTTTTTCTATATTTTAAGAATATTTTATTATTATCGAAAAACTTTATAGTAAATCAATTTATCATAGAATTGTAACTGCTTCTTCTCTTACTTGTTTTGTCAACATCGTCGTCGTTGTTTGTGGCAATTGTATTGGAAGAGCGTCCTTGTGAGTTCGAACCCCACTAAACGAAACAGCAGCTGACAATGAGTATTATTAATGATCATAGTGTTAAGACACTCCGTTTCCTCTGAGTCAGATCAACAAAAAACGCGCTTTGCCTGGTTAACAGAGCGAAGAAATAAAAAAAAAATCATTGCTTCAAATGGGAATCGAATCCACGACCTGTTAATAGTAATGGCGCGAAAGTGATGTTAACACAACACAAATCATTTTACAGTGTATATATGACAATGTATGAAGTTGTTAGTATTTCCTTAGTTTTATTTAGTTTTGAAAGTGCTCAAACTATAAGCGTCTTGTGTTGTAATATAAAAGAAATAAAATGTATACATACTAAAATAGTATAAATGATACTACAGTTTTGGTATATAAACTAAGTATTAAATGAGGCAGTTATGTCTTTAATAAAAGACAACCAGTTTTGATGTGAATACGTCTAAAAATTCGCTACCAAACGCGTGACAAAATCGGTGCATAGAATTTGTATATTTGTGTGTATTTGCCTTGTAATTTCAAAAATATCCGGTATAACCAAAATTGAATTATACCACCGGATTGCTAAACAATCAAAGAATGTTTTTGTTAAGATTCTCAAGTGTTATTCCACACTCAGGAAAGAAAAATACTTATTTAGAAAACGTATAAAAATTTGAACGTAGCGGGACTCGAACCCGCGCCTCCTGGAAACCGACCGCGCTCTGACCACTAAGCCATTCGTTCTCGCCAAGCTATGTTGAAATTCTTATACACTTGTTACAACTTATTTATGTTGTTAGCATCTCTGTAGGGAGATTTTTACAAATTTCCGCTACCCAAAGATAATTACTGAGAATTATCGTTTGGCAAGAGAGAATACTATTTTTTAAATGTTTTAAAAGTGTTAATCACACTTAGGAAAGAAAACTGCTTATTTAGGAAACGTATAAAAATTTTGACATTTTGTTTTTGCCACATCTAGCTGAATAGCCAATCCTTCGAATCTGTCAATTAATCATACCACTGTATTATCTAATTGCTCTTTGTAATTTAAATTATATTAAAAATTTTAAATCTTCATTTTTTGTTCTGCCACTGTCTGCTCAATAAACAATTTGTTCCTTTTTCAAAAGCAAATAATACTAATATCTATACTAATATTATAAAGAGGTAAGATTTGTATTTTTGTATGTATGTATGTGTGTATGTTTGTAGAGTTTTCACACAAAAACTACTGGACCGATTTCAATATTTTTTTCACTATTAGAAAGCTGCATCTTTACTGACCAGCATAGGATATATTACATTTTCAAAAAAAATAGAGATCCCTAATAAAAATGCAATAATGTAACCCAAGGTGAGAAGAAATTGATCTTAACAATTCTATCATCGCGTGCGCTGCGAAAACTATTGATGATAGAACAAAACAATGTTCTACAGTATTATAGAACGCATCAATATCTATAAAAAAGTCCGCGATAGCATATGTCCAACTACTGTAGTTATGACAATATAACCAATTTTTTTTATTTTATAAGCTTACAAAAGTGCCGACAATAATCAAACCATATTATTCATACCTCTGCATTAAACCTTATTTTATTAATTACCTGTAAGATACTTTTTAAATTAATAAAATCGGACATCCCATTCAAAAGATATAACGAATTAAAAAATATAAATCTAAAGAAAATCATGTAATAATAAAAAATGCGGAGTGTGTGCCGTGTGGCCTCGCGCACCATAGCGAGTAACTCTGCGGGGGTGAGGGGGAGGTGCATCGATATCACTAAAATTATTAAGACAGTCGATTAGATTTTTTGTTTCCTTATTTGATTTGAATAGGCCCCGAAACTACGAGACCGATTTGAAAAATTCTTTTACAATTAGACGATCAAGGTGTAAAAAAATACCAAAAAAAAAACCTTATATCGCGTACCCTGTGGAAATTATTGACAATAGAGCAAAGTGATGTACTACAATTTTATAGAAGATATCAATATCTACAAAAAGTTGCCAATGCCATGTGTAACTGTTAGAGTTATGTTACAATAACTAATTTTCAAAGGAAAAAGTGCAAACTAGAACAGAGCCGCCATCGTAGTACAGAGGGGCATCTAAAATATATATATTTTATATTCTGTCATAATGAATAGCTTTAAACTTTGCATACAAAGGTATCCCGTACGTAGTATATCATTTTTTTTTACATTTATTATTACCAGTACAACAGTATCGATACTAATGTGGTATCTATATTTTTATATATATTTAATATGTTTTCTCCCTTTAGTGTTTTTTAGGTGGAAAACACAGACAATATTTTATTTGATAAAATGTTTAGTCACTATAAAAATGTTAGTAGTTTTTATAATTCTAATATAATTAAACAACTTTCTAAAATGATCTTTCCTTGCATGTGTTGTAATAACTATCAGGAGCTATTAAACAAAACAATACATTCTCATTTTTATAAATATATTATATGTTATTACAGTATAACAATATAATATATAAGATATTATATATTATTTTAATTTTTATCTTAAAACTAGCGGGCGCGCGCAACTTCGCCTGCTTATTAGCACCCTTAGGGGTGATTTCTAAAAACACAGGAAACGCGTGTTTAATAAAATATTTTTAACAGTCTGAATTTAATTTTTTATAAAAATCGGTGGCAATTTGAAGATTTTTTCATATAAACTTTCAACCCCGTATTTGAACCCTTAGGGGATGAATTCTAAAAACCATGAAACACGTGTTCAATGAAATATTTTAAAGAGTCTGACTTTCAAATTTTATAAAAATCGGTGCTGTTTTAAAAAAAATCCATACAAACTTTCAACACCTGTTTCGTCCGTTTAGGGTGAAAATCTTTTATTAGTGGATGTTCAGATTATAAAAATAAACATCTGTCCAAACTTCACGTTTCTCCCATCAGCGGTTACGGCTCTGCGTGTGTCTTACCTCAGTCAGTCAGGTACATGTCCTTTTATATATATAGATAAATAGATAAATAAGTGTATTTTGATCAAATTTATTTTCTTAAAAAATGAACAGTGCCCAAAAAAGCTATCATTGCTCTATGAGGATATAAATAAATAGTTATAAAGGTCAGCTATTTAATCATTACACCATTCATACATGACGAATGTTACAATAAAAACAATTAAAGCGATTTTACCGCTCCCGCACCGCGCTCACGTCTTAGCTCTTTAAATAGCTTCAATCGCTTCTGAGATAAGCGTCGACTAACAGAAAAACCAACAAACAAACAAAATTTACAAATATTATTGTTTCTGGTTCTATTACTTTGTTAATTGCCCCCAATAATCATTTTTCTAATGAAAATCTAAAATGCCACCATGGTTTTAATAATTTTCACATTAGAAATCATAAGTGCGCCGCAAGCATGCATTATTTATTAAGACAGGAACGTAATTCCCTGTACCGAAATAAACAAATAATTTACAAATTTAAGCGGGTGAAGCCGCGAGCTGGTTGCTATAGTTTGTAAAAGTTGATATTGTGTTTAGATGAATTTTAATCATTGGCACATAGGTACGTTACATTCATTAACAATAGATATATTTTTCAAGAGAACTTAATCAAAACTTTGTATCTAAAAAAATACATGAGATAATCATGCTATGGAAGTACCAAATATATTTTATGAATCCAACTTAATGTTATGTTCAAAACAAATGAATTGTATGTAAATTTGTTAATACATTTCAAGTATGAAAAAAGAAAAAATGCAATATAATTGCGGTTCTCCTTTTCTTTCCATTGATTTATATTTCTATTATTTATATCGATATATCAGGGACATAAATGCGGGAACAGAGCTGCCATCTTAGTACAGAGTAACCTCTAAAAATATATTTACTTATTATAGTTAAAGAATAAAAAGTGTGAAGAGGAATGTGTGATTCCTCTATAGATTATATTATTCTACATAATATCATAAAAAAACAAATTTAAACAGGATATATAAAGGTATCCTCCTACAGTATAATTATTTTCGTACAACATTTTTTAACTTTTAATTTTGAACATTTTGAACTGAACGAATAAATTAGACTATTTTGTCTAATTTTTTCGTCATAATGGCGCGAAATTATTCAAAATATTCAATTTTTTTTTTTTATTTTGAAAAAAATAATTTGTTAACGATAAGAATGTTGGTAGTTTAAATTCTTTGCAATAACTATTGGTTGTATTCACTAAAAATCACTATAGATGTTAAATATGCTCAATTATATAGTATTTTTGTCAGCGCCACTTTCAATGAAACCATAGTTTTAACTACTCTATAAAAGCCTAATACAATTAAAAAAATCCCAAAACTGATGCCAAAAGTTATTTTTTAAACAAAATAAATTATATATTATCGTTGATATTAAAGTAAAACGCTATTTGTCATTAAAGACGCAAACAGACATAGGCCTATCAAGGGGAAACCGCCACATACGAGTTGTAGGTATTGGCGGCATAGTTCAGTTGCTTAATCTTTAGTAATATTTTGTAGTAGTATGTGATTACGTTATTGGTATCTATGCGTAACTGCGTCACACGAAATATAGATTTGGATAAACATAAAAAAATCCTACGTCTAAACTGTTGAGGGAGGTATCTTGATTAATTTCTTTAGGTATGGGTTTAAAATATTTTATCCTATATATTGCCCCCGTAAAAGGAGCGCTGACGCTTCCATTCTGTATAAATATTAAAGGCCGGCGTGGCGTAGGGGCACAAAATTGTGCCTGTACCGTGACGTTATGGGTTCGATTCCCACTTGGAGGATTGAGTTGTAATTTAATCATATTTTCATTTCGCATGTCAGTCATATATCATACGCAGTATCTTAACACTTAAGTTCCCTCTACCTACCCTGGATATAGCGTGATATAGGCTAGATACAGCGTGAATCTGATTTTAATTTTGTGTGAACCGATTAAAATAAAACTAATACTAAATATTTAAAGGAAGTTAGAAAAATTACAAAACTGCACTTAAAGCCTTTAAGCCCTTTTTGAGATTACCGTGAACGCACAGATAAACAGACAAACTGACCAAGTTCTATTACATTGTTAAATGTCCGTAATAACAATTTTTCTAATATATCTTCCACGTACAGACACCGATGAGTTAGGATTTTATTGTAAGTATCGATATAACTATAACTATATAGCTATAACTATAACTTAGGCCCTAAGGACTCCTTAAGTCTAAAGTTTAAAGAAATTAATATATTGACAGCTGCATCTCTCTTATGGGGGTACGAAAATGTGACCTAAGGTTTTAATAATTTTCACATTAGAAATCTTAAGTGCGTTGCAAATATACATTATAGGTATTTTAAAACATGAATATAACTTTAGTGTTTTAAGTAAATAATTCTGTAGTTAAAGCGGGCGAAGCCGCGAGCGGGTCGCTAGTCTTTTTATATTTATTATAACATACTCCCGGCTTAATCAATCCCATTGTTCTTACTGGTGAGCCCGTAATAGGTTAATATATTTGACGCTCTCAGTAGGTAAATGGGAAAATATTTTTTCATACATAACCTTATTTATTAGACGACGTTGATGTGCCGGTATCTATCTCTATTGTAATTAATTTACCTTCTATTTCTACTGGAATCTTTACAGCTTTATAATCGCTCAAACGTAAATGTTGTAATTCATGTTCTGATGTCGAGTTCCGCCACCCATCAACCAATGTCTCCAGAATTAGGACAAAAGGTCCCCACTTTTGTTTAGTGCTAGTTTCTTGATGGAATCGGTGTCTTAACATTTGGTTTAGTGGAGTGTCTTAACATTTGGTTTCCGGTTCCCTCCACCTTTCCTGCTGTACTGCTGCGGGAAATGCGTGAAGCTAAAAAAATATAATAATAAACATATTCTTTTTATTTTTGTTGTTTTAACATTTAAAATCAACTTGGTTATTATATTATTGAAATACTCTCGAGTATCTCAGTATATTTGAGTTTAAAAGAGCGTACAGAAGTATGTATTACATATAGAAAGCTACGAGACGATGCAGTGCTATACATCTCAATTTATAAGAAACATTTTTCTATTTCTACTTTAGTACATTTATTTTGTCAAATGACATATCCAATAAGACATATCTGTTTTATTTTTACTTACAAAATATTGTTAAAATTGAATTGAAAAGTAATAAGTTAATTGAATATACAAACTTTTAATTCTCATTTGGAGTAATATCAATTGCTGTTTTTTTTAAAAGTTCACGCCTTATTTTGCATGTAGTAAGGTTAGATAGAGGGAACCTAGCGTTATGACACTTTGTACCCTAGACAGCTCGACGTCATGGCTTATCTTGCTACCACAGCGAGGTATCGAAACTAAGTCTTTTGCCAGATATGATATAGCTTCAATAGATATTTAATTATATTTATTTTAACAACACACATAATTTATACGAGGCCTAAATACAAGTGAGAGTGAGTGGCTAAATAGGTTTATGAAGGAAAGTGAGGAAAGTAAGTGTTAAGAGAGGCAGTTGGACGATGCATGACTTTTAAAAACACAGTATCGAGAATACTGTAAGAAGGACATGTAAAAAACTCGAGGACCCCTTGACATGTACGATGATGTTGGTGACAGTGGACGAGAGGAAATAAGTATGTAGAATCCGTAGTGGCTGGCGCTCTGTTCTCTCTGGCTACCCCGCTAGGGAAAACATGTAAAGTAAATAAAATATATATTTAAATTAAAGAACAGTGTGTCTCAATACTAGATTGTCTCTGCTACTTTAAAAAAAAAACAACATAAAAAAAACAAATTCACGTACTTAGCCTAACTCATTTCATTCAATTACTTAAACTTATTTGGTCATTTATATCTTTAAATGTTAGTTGAGATAAAGTTTGTAATGCTCCATTTACATATTAAATCGATTCTATTCTCTCGTCACCCGCATCTTACTTAAGTTGAAACATCCTGAAGCTCTCGAAGTTTTTACGACTCCCAAGGGTCGAACTTTAACGCCGTTTTAATTAGTTGCCGTTATTTTCCCTCTAGAAATTACACTTCGAGCCGATCCTTCTTCAAATCATAATAATAATAGTAGAATAGTTCTAGAAAGTTTTGATATTATTCAGGTTTTACACGTTTCATCATAAGCTTATGGCTGACGTAAAGTTATTTATTTGTTGGTATGATATTTTCTTTATGTAAGGTTTTAGGTGCCCCTATACATATAAAACGACGGTTGCGACACGAGTTTCGCACGGACGCATGGGTTTTGTCCCTCGGGCCGTCCATGCAAAAACGACTCCGGATCAATATGATATTTAAAATATGTTAATTGTATTATTCATAATCAACTATATTAATGATGTGCTATATTATTAACTTGTATATTATTATTATTATTTATTATTTTTCTTTAATTTATTTTATAATTCATATCCAAGGTATATACGGTTACAAATTCGGCCACCGAATCTGCAATGTTTTTAATTTGAGCTGATATCGGAGATCTTGTTATTTTTGCCTAGACTTCTGTATACGGTAGTAAAAAGTATAGTTATTACACGACCCTTTGAAGTCTATGTATGGAGAGGTTAATGACAGTGGACGAGGATAAAGGGGTATGCAACTACAGTTGCACTTGGCATCCTATTCTCTCTATCTGCCCCGCAAGAAATAAAAGAGAAGCTAAAGAAAAAAGCATATAATTATATTACGAAAAACTATTTTCCCTCATATAAAGAACTCTACAAAACGAAACATTTTCTTACAAAATTCAACCAGAGTCAAATAGCTGGAATTAAAAAAGTATGAAATTAAAAGGCATTCACTAAAATTCTGCTTAAAAACTGCGTCAAATAATATTTTTAAATGCAGTCCTAGAATTATGAGCTCAACATTAGGACACGCTTGAACTCAAGTCACACAATAAGTAGCTTCAGCGCACTCATCCCTTGGAAACACAGCCGCTTTCGCTGAAATTACGCAGCTATTATGCGATGAGCAACGTTTTTATTTTATTTTATATTGTACTGTATTTTTATTCAATTGAGTTTTTCTTTATAACTCTGTTTGAAACATGGAATTCCGTTTCTATCTATCAAACACAGTTTATCTTACATTTCCGTTTAGAATTCATATTAAGTAGGTATTATATATAGCAGTTTTTGAAGATTTAAGAATTTTTTATATATTAGTAGCATTTTTAAATATTACTAGCATCCCACTTGCGGCTTCGCCCGCAAAATTTTGAAGCATTGGTATTTTTATATACGTGTGAAGCTACTTTCAAAAACTTTTAATATGAAAGTTTTAGTACCGTGGGTTACGTTATCGTAGCTTCCATAAGAATTTTTAATTATTTTGAAAATAAAAAAGTATTACATAAGACTGTTTACATTAATTTGCCTTGTTAATAGAGCAAGGAAATGTAAGTAATAAATATTTAAATTCCCCTGCGATCGCTAACACTTCATGAGCGCCCTTCATTGCCCGTAATTTCTTCTTCAGTCCCAGTCTGGTGACGCTGTTAAGACCATACCAGGTCAACAGCATTAAGTCCATCAGAAAAAATAATAAAGGCACTCATGTTTATTTACTTCTTAAGATTTTGTCGAGACAACTTGTCATTAGAATTAATATTTAAATATTGTTACTACGTGAAGAACAAGTGTAAATAAAGTTATTGTAAAAGCTGGATTTGGTGTCTGTTTTGTTTGTTTGTCTAACAGATCGGAAGTGGGATATTATTAACTTGTGATCTACCTAATTATAATAGCATAGATGAGGCGTCCCGTCTACTTCATTCATTGAAATGGAAATATAATATTTTCTCTTTACCTTTGCCACAAAGTAAAATATTATAAGCAAAATAGCATACTGAAATAAATGTATTACTACATATCAATGCGTCGAGGTGCTGAAGCCCTATAAGTATCGATTCTAACACCGCATAGTGCATCTAAAACTTTATGAGTGGATTGCACGTGGACTGCATTTCTATAAAAGCTTCAATATATATTGTCGTAAAATGGAATTCAAATTTTATTTGATATATTACATTCAGACTTCAAAACGTGGCGTTAAGTTCCGTTCTCATCATGTAATGTCTCAAATTCAAAAAGAATGGAGAACAGTGTGTCTTGATCTCGTTTATTTTTTTGGCTGATTTATTTTTTAAGAAAAGAGTATGTTGTATAATTTATATATGTAATCTATATTCGTTCGTACTATATTAAAAAAACAATAGCATTAAGAGATTCTAAAGTTTAAAAATATCAATTAAAAGAAACATTGGCACCGACTCCAAAAACTATATATTTTAAATAATAATATATTTTTTTAATATTCTTTTATTTAAAAAAAAAATTCTCTAACTTAGTTATTTAACTAACAAAAGTTTGTGCATAAACATATAATAGATTAGAAGTCACTTCATTATTTTTTTATAATTTTCCTGTATTTTTATTCTTTAATAATTTATGAAATTATACCTAAACTAAACAATATACCTTTGATAGAAGGGATACGTGTTTCTACATACTATATTAAGATGACAAATCTGTGACTATTGTATATCATCATCGATCTGATTGGCTTTTTATTAAAAAAAAACCAAGATGATTGTCTTAAGAATAAAGTGACCTAATGAAAGTAAACATCCTCCGGATATTGGACCAAGTTAAGGGAAAAGAACTTTAGCTGATACAAAAATGAGGTTTCCTTTCAAAGCGTTACATTATTATACGATACACACAAAGCCAACAACTTCATCCAGAAGCAACTTTCGAGAGCTTATAGTATATTAAAGTGATGATATTATGGTTATTCTCATCAATTTTCTCATATAACTTTCGATGGAGAGTAAAATCTTGTTTAATTTAAAGGATATTTTGAAATAGCACTAGCAACATTGTTGAATATCGTACTAACTCCTATTTTCGCTTTTTATTTGAGATTATTGAGGCCAGTCAACGCCGACGGGTTGTGGATTCGACGACTCCCACTTGATTTCCACCGAACCGCGGAGTTGAGTTCCACCACTCAAAATACAATGACTCCAGAATTCGGGAGAAAATAGGGAATGGAAGTGCGTAATAAGGAGTGTTTTAACTCTAAGCTTCCTGGTTCCCTATGCCCTACCTGCTATATGCGAGATTGCGCAAATATAAAGAGTAAGTTGAATCTCTATTTAAAATTCCTTCTCCTGGTCTGTAGCGTTATCTTTTTTTAGAGTAGACTACATTCTTCGTGTGTAATCCATTCGACGTGATATAGGCGAAGTTACGTGATTACTCCTGAACTGACACTTAGTAACAATATGTTGAAGAAAAATGTATTTATTTTTATTATCTGCTCGTAAAGTGCGGCGTTGAATTCTGCTATTCAATACGCATTATACCTCCAGAATTGGTGACCCGAGCATATTAACACTAGGTTCCCTCTGCCTACCCTGCGAGGGATTCAGCGTGAAGCTGTCATCTGCTCGTAGTGATGTAATATTTTATTTTATAATTTTATTCTGTTTAGTAAAATTTCATCCTGTGTAGCGAAATGCCACTCGAAACATTCTCAAGATTCTGCTTGTTGCTGTAGACACGTAACTAAAATGTTAACTCGTTTTTTCTTGTTTGCGTTAGAATTTTTGAAAATCCATCCGCTGTAATCCTCTACACTCCGCTGGTACTCTCTTTCAAATACCCATCAATTACCTATACTGTACCAAAAATACAAAGTTACAAACAACTAAACTGATCTTGATGATGTTTGAACTGTAACCGAAGTTGCTATTGCCTTATTTAAAAAATATAAAAATCACCTCTATATATTATATGTATGTATATGTATATATATATATATATATATATATATATGAGATTATATATAGATATATATAGATATCTATATATATATATTATATATATATATATATTAATATATATATATATATATATATATACATAGTTTATAGTTCTGTCTGAGAAATGTATTGCTAAACAAGCGAACAAACATACATTTACAAAATTTTGAATGAATGAATTTACTTAATCATTATATCCAAATATTCAATTTCTAATCAATATCACGAATTAATTTTGAAACCTCTAAAATATAAACACATAACTCTACTAATTGATAATATATTCTGCGAACGTTATTGTCCAGAACAACAAAAGCAGTATAAAATTTATCACATTCAAATTGTAACACAAATATTCACTGAAATATATCTTTTGAAAACTGTATAGAAAGAAGGCTTTTGACATATAGTACATACGTACTAGAAAGCTAGCAGGTGTGACCGACTTATTTAGAGACGACCAATATATGTTGGAACATGAAAACTTCTGTTTTCATATATTTTTCAGGGAAAATTTTAAGCTTGTTGTTGTGTTAAGGTTCATATAAAAGTGGAACTTTAAGGGATCGGAATCGTCGAACCCTAGAAAGGTTAAGGTATTCATTCACTTTTAGAATCGTATATACATTTATTCGTCTCGAAGTAAAGTTGCTAGGTAGTTATTTTAGATTTATAGGTAACTACTGGAGTATTCGAATTAGTGTGTATGAAATGATTAATATTATAAATAAAAAATATTTATAAAAACTAAAACCCCGCTGCATAAAACTAAAAAGAAAATAAACAAGCTCAATAGTTTTTTCTTGTAACAGTCGGGACTTATAAGTAATTCTTCAATCAATAAAATCTTTACCAGGAACCCCGCAGAAACGATACCCTTATATTATGGTATTCGAAACCATTTGTATTATTATTCCAATGGCTTCCTACAGCCTCTATGATTTTTTAAAACGTCATCTATCTAAGAATACCAAATCAATTATGTAAATCAGTTCAGCAGATCTGGAGATATGAGGTAATAAAAAAATATTACATTCATACATACATACAAGATACGCGCGAAAAACATAACCCTTTCTTAGCATTCGGAAAAAAGGGTTTAAATTTTAAATTTTTCTGAACAAACTCAGCTTTTAGGAATAGTGTTTATTTCAATGTAAATATATTAGAAATTTTGAAAATGGTGAGTTCTAGTCGCACAGGTCAGGTTAAATTTGTATTTTTTTATTACTCTGTTTGAAAGATGGGATTCCGTTAAGGTAAGATTTCTATTTAGAATTCAGTTTCGTTCAAGTACTATAGATATTTTTTTTGGGTTCACGCTATATGTAGCAGGGTAGGCAGAAGGATCCTAGTATTAAGACACTCCGCTCTTCACTTTCGGCTTAATTCTGAAGGCATTGCGTGTGGAGCGGCAGAGCGCAACGAAGATTTAAGAATACCGTTTACTTAATATTTTCTTTTTTATAGTATCTGAAAACTCGTAAATATACATGAACATACATTCTTTAACTACAAACGAATGACTAAAAAACACAGTAATTGATACTTTTCATTTATTTTTTACTTTGAACTTCCAAATAATAATATATATGCTTCCTTTCACGTTCATTATTTTTCTATAATTAAAATTCGAAAATATATAATTGTCGCTATATATTTTTCTACCATTTAAAAGGAATAAAATAACAGGTGGTCATATCAAAAATAATTAATGTTCACATTTTTTGTTCAATTAAAACAGTTTTCTGAAACTACAGCTAATTATTACATAAATATATAATTAATAGAACATCAAAAACATAAAGTTATTTTTTCCTTTGGGAGAGGGAAATCAATTATTCTCTATTTTAGTTGGTAAAGTTCACCATTAGCACCACCAGCCAAACCAAACCTAATATGTCGAGATTTGTCCGGATAATGGATAAAGGAATGTTGTAACACTAGGTTTCCTTTCCCTTCTTCGCTTCGCAAAATGTTGGTAAAAATTAAATTCTTTTTATATGCACATTTACGAACCTTATTGGAGCCAACAAGATATGTTAAGATATACATTTATATTTAATGTTTATATTTAGTGCTCCGAATTGATTGAAAATAGATAAAAAGATGGAAGTTAATTTTCTATACATTTATTTTAAATTGGCATATGACAAAAAGCATTTATTAGCAACATCATTACCAATCCAATTGGCAACAATTGGATTGGCTTGGAATAACAAGCCATAGGTAATGATTCGCCAGAGAACCGAAGTCATCGATATTATGAGTAGAATCAGAATGCTAAAGTGGAACTGGCCAGGCCACGTCTCTATATATACCGACAGATGATAGCCCTAGGTCTAACAGTGGACCGAAAAAAAAAACAAAAAATAGAAAAGGGACAAAGATTTTGACAAGATTAGACACTTCAATTTCCTTTTATAAACAAAACACATTTTCGTTGAACTTAATGCTAAATCAAGATCAAGGTAATGCTAAGTCAAAATTAAGAAATTAAAATAAAAACTTGCTTCACGCTATATTCCGCTCAAAGCAGGGTAGGTAGAGGGAACCTACCTTTGTATTCCACTTCTCGCCAAAGTTTTCGAGGCATCATTGCCTAGAAGCGCTAGAAGCCCTACGCTACGCTTGCCAACCCGCAGTCTCTACTTAATTACTCGTCCGCTGTAACGGCCAATTTTCCTTCAACAAATGTATCCAGCACACTGTTATTTCAAAATATTAACTTTGACTACAATATTGGTAGCTCCGGTTCATTTCCAGATAAGTTCATACAAAACGATAAAAAATGTTAATATATAAAATGCATAGAAATAAATAAAAAATAAACCAAGCGTCCACACTCCATATAACCAAGATTAAAACTCACCCAAATGGAAACAGTCTAAACAAAATAAATAAAACGCCACCATATTTACAATCTGATTCACGCACTTATATTAACGCAAACGTCGACCTTTAATCTCATTGCATAAAAGCTTTGCAAAGTAAGAATTCCACTTAAACAAATAAAATGAATCTTAATAAGAGTTTTTACATTCATAATTTAAAATGAACATACTGTATAATACAATACAACATAAGAACGTATAGTAATATAAGTTTGAATTATTTATATAGGTTATTCACTCCAAATTCATACCTTTACCCACTCAATTAACATTTCTTTTAGCTTCACGCTGTATCCTATATGTAGGAGGCTAGGCAAATGGAATCTAGTGCTAAGACACTCCGGTTCCGACTTTCTGCCGAATTCTGAAAGCATTGCGTGTTGAGTGAAACCGCGCTTTACCTCAATACCAGAGCAAGAAAATGACAATATTAAATATTTAATTTCGTATATCTCATGGAGAGGGACTGGAACCTACACACTGTCGTGCTTACCGTCACACGGTTGTGCCCTTGCACCTCGACTGGCCTCAATTTTACATGTCAAATTAATCATTTTTCACACCAAATTCTGCGTTATAAACTTCAAATTAATACACTTCAAATTCATTCTTTTTAAAAATAAAATTTAAATGTTAACGGCATATTATTGGCTAATAACGTTGAGACCATTATGGATTAAATAATCAGTTTTCGACCACAAAACAACGTTTTTTTATTCTTTTTAACTATGTTTTTGTTTTATGCTTCGCGTAAAAGTATGAGTTTCGATTGAAAAATCTATTATATTCATTTAAAAATAAATACATATCTATCTATACTTCTATACTAGTCTATACTAATATTATAAAGAAGTAAGATTTGTATTTTTGTATGTATGTATGTATGTATGTGTGTATGTTTGTAGAGTTTTCACGCAAAAACTACTGAACCGATTTCAATATTTTTTTCACTATTAGAAAGCTGCATCTTCACTGACCACTGAGCTGAGCATAGGCTATATTACATTTTCAAAAAAAATAGAGATCCCTAATAAAAATGCAATAATGTAACTCAAGGTGAGAAGAAATTGATTTTAACAATTCTATCATCGCATGCGCTGCGAAAACTATTGATGATAGAACAAAACAATGTTCTACAGTATTATAGAGCGCATCAATATCTATAAAAAAGTCCGGAATAGCATATGTCCAACTACTGTAGTTATGACAATATAACCATTTTTTTTATATTTTATAAGTTAACAAAAGTGCCGACAATAATCAAACCATATTATTGATACCTCTTTATTAATCCTTATCCTATTAAATGATATTTTATTAAAGATAATTTCAATACCTGTAAAATACTTTTTAAATTAATAAAATCGGATATCCCATTCAAAAGTTATAACGAATTTAAAAATATCAATCTTAATAAAATCATGTAATAATAAAAAATGCGTATTGTGTGCCGTGTGGCCTCGCGCACCGTGGCGAGTAACTCTGCAGGAGTGAGGGGGAAGTGCATCGATATCACTAAAATTATTAAGACAATCGATTAGATTTTTTGTTTCTCTATTTGAATTGAATAGGGCCCAAACCTACGGGACCGATTAGGAAAATTCTTTTACAATTAGACAATTAAGGTGTAACACAATACCAAAAAAAAAAACCGAGTTGAGGCCGGTCGTGGTGCAGCGGCACAAAGTGTGACTGTAAACCGACTGGTTGTGGGTTCAATCCCCACTCGAGAAGATGAAATATTTACTTAAATTTATATTTCCATTTCTTCGCTCTGGTGTCGAGGGCAAAGCGCGGCGTTGAGTTCTGCCACTTAACACGCAATGCCTCCGGAATTCGGCAGAAAGTGGGGAACGGAGTGTCTTTCACTACGTTCCCTCTGCCTACCCTGCAGTGCGCGGGATACAGCGTGAAGCTGATGAAAAGAAAAACCGTATATCGCGTACGCTGTGGAAATTATTGACAATAGAACAAAGTGATGTACTATAATTTCATAGAAGACATCAATATCTACAAAAAGTATACGATACCATGTGTAACTGTTAGAGTTATGTTACAATAACTAATTATCAAAGGAAAAAGTGCAAGCTAGAACAGAGCCGCCATCGTAGTACAGAGGGATATCTAAAATATATATATATTTTATATTCTGTCATAATGAATAGCTTTAAACTTTGCATACAAAGGTATCCTGTACGTAGTATATCATTTTTTTCTTTTATTATTACCAGTACAACAGTATCGATACTAATGTGGTATCTATATTTTTATATATCTATACTTATAATAAATCTGTAGAAAAGTCGTTTCTGTACATTGAAAATATTTAAAAAAAAATTAGCTAGGGTGTTAAAGGATAACTAACAGAATCCATTTCCAACATTTTTGGAATTTTTGTCTGTTTGTCTGTTTGTCTGTTTGTCTGTTTGTCTGTTTGTCTGTTTGTCTGTTTGTCTGTTTTCCTGTTTATGTGAACACGCATCACGTCAAAAGTACACAATATATTTAAGCAAGTTTTATACGTAAAAATTACCAGTAAATCAAAGTAACATTTAGTGTTTATTTCATTGTAATAGCTTCACTCTATCAAAAGATATAAGTATTTAGCTTATATTTGAGATAGTAGAACTCGATACTAGAAACGCTATCTATTTTATATTTTAAGTAGGTAGGTAGTAGGTGGGTAGGTAGGTGGGTAGGTAGGTGGGTAGGTAGGTGGGTAGGTAGGTGGGTAGGTAGGTTGGGTAGGTAGGTAGGTAGGTGGGTAGGTAGGTGGGTAGGTAGGTGGGTAGGTAGGTGGGTAGGTAGGTGGGTAGGTAGGTGGGTAGGTAGGTATGTATGGATGTATGGATGTATGGATGTATGGATGTATGGATGTATGGATGTATGGATGTATGGATTTATGGATGTGTGGATGTATGGATGTATGGATGTATGGATGTAGTGTATATTTTTTTCAATTATTATTACCAGTAAATTATCGATACTAATGTGATATCTATATATTTAATATATTAAATATTTTTTACTAAGTTTTATAATTCTAATAGAATTAAACAACTTTTAAAATGATTTTTCCTTGCATGCGTTGGTAATAATTACAACATAATATATAAGATTTTATATGTTACTTTAATTATTATCTTAAAATAATTAAATGTATTTTGATCAAATTTATTTTCTTAAAAATTAGGAGTGCCCAAAAAAGCTATCATTTCTCTATGAAGATATAAATAAATAGTTATAAAGGTCAGTTATTTAATCATTACACCATTCATACATGACGAATATAACAATAAAAACAATTAAGCCGATTGTACCGCTCCCGCACCGCGCTCACGTCTTAGCTCTTTAAATCGCTTAAGTCGTTTCTGAGATAAGCGTCGACTAACAGAAAAACCAAGAAACCGACAAAATTTATAAATATTATTGTTGCTGATTCTATTACTTTGTTAATTGCTCCAATAATAATTTATTTAATGAAAATCGAAAATGTCATGGTTTTAATAATTTTCACATTAGAAATCATAAGTGCACTGCTAGCATACATTATTTATTACAACAGGAACGTAATTCCCTGTACCGAAACAAACAAATAATTCACAAATTTAAGCGGGTGAAGCCGCGAGCTGGTTGCTGTATTTTATAAAATTTTATGTTGTGATTATAATAGATGGATCACGTGGTGATGTCAATACGTTTTAATCATTGGCATGTAGGTACGTTATATTAATTTATAGTAGATATATTTCTCAAGGGAACTTAATCAAAACTTTGTATGTAAAAAAATACATGAAATATTTATATATATGTGGGACGTAAATGCTATCTTAGTACAGAGTTGCTATCTTAGTACAGAGTAACCTCTAAAATATATATTTACGTATAGTTAAAGAATAAAAAATGTGAAGAGGAATGTGTGATTTCTCTATAGAATATATTATTCTATATTATATCATAAAGAAACAGAACATATATGCTCCTGCAGTATAATTATTTTTAATCAACATTTTTGAACTTTTAATTTTGAACATTTTAAATATTTTCGTGCCATTATGATGAAAAGCTTAGCCAATTTTTTAATTTGAAAAAAATAATTTATTAACGATAAAAATGTTGGTAGTTTTTCAAAAGGTATAAGAATTTAAAAAATGTCTAAAATATGCTTTCTTCGCAAGTATTGTAACAACTATTAGTTCTATTCACTAAAAAATCACTATAAATATTAAATATGCTCAATTTGTGTTTTTGTCAGCACCACTTTAAATGAAACCATAGTTAATCACTCTATAAAAGCCTAATACAATAAAAAAAAATCCTAAAAGTGAAAAAGTTATTTTTCATACAAAATAAATTATATATTATCGTTGATATTAAAATAAAATGCTATTTGTCATTAAACACGCAAACAATCATAAGCCTATCAAAGGGAACCGCCACATACGCCTCATTCCTAAATCGAGTCGTAGGTATTGGCGACAAAGTTCAAAGTTGCTTAACCTTTAGTAATACTTTTGTAGTAGTATGTGTTAACGTTATTGATATCTATGCGTAACTGTGTCACACGAAATACAGGTATAGATGAATGGAAACATCGATCGTGAAATGAAAAAAAAAGTCTACGTCTAAACTGTTGAGGTATCTTGATTAATTTCTTTAGGTATGGGCTTAAAATATTTTATCCTTTATATTGCCCCCGTAAAAGGAGCGCTGACGCTTCCATTCTGTATTAATATTAAAGGCCATCGCGGCGCAGGGGCACAAAGTTAGGTTAAGTTACTTAATTTGGTTAAGCCCTTTCTGAGATTATCCTGAACGCACAGATAAACAGACAAATTGACCAAGTTCTATTACATTGTTAAATGTCCGTAATAATAATTTTTCTAATGTATCTTCCACGTACAGACACCGATGAGTTAGAATTTTATTGTGAGTAGCGATATTACTATAACTATATATCTATAACTGTTATAGTTATAGATATATAGTTATAGTAATTAGGTCCTAAAGACTCCTTAAGGCAAAAGTTTAAAGATATTAATATATTGACAGTTGCATCTCTCTTATGGGTGACTGCGTTGCAAACATACATTATAGGTATATTAAAACAGGAACATAATTTTAGTGTATTAAGCAAATAATTCTGTGGTTTAAGCGGGCGAAGCCGCGAGCGGGCCGCTAGTATTTAATATTTTTTCTCCCTTTAGTGTTTTTCAGGTGGATAACACAGACAATATTTTATTCACCATAAAAATGTTAGTAGTTTTTATAATTCTAATATAATTAAACAACTTTCTAAAATGATCTTTCCTTGCATGTGTTGTAATAACTATCAGGAGCTATTAAACAAAACAGTACGTTCTCATTTTGATAAATATATTATATGTTATTACAGTATAACAATATAATATATTATTTTAATTTTTATCTTAAGACTAGCGGGCGCGCGCAACTTCGTCTGCTTACTAGCACCCTTAGGGGTGAATTCTAAAAAATCCACGAAAAGCGTGTTCAATAAAATATTTTTAACAGTCTGAATTTAATGTTTTATAAAAATCGGTGGCGACTTAAAGATTTTTTCATATAAACTTTCAACCCCGTCCATGGTTTTTAGAATTCATCCGTAAGAGGATGAATTCTAAAAACCATGAAACACGTGTTCAATGAAATATTTTAAAGAGTCTGCTGACTTTCAAATTTTATGAAAATCGGTGCTGTTTTAAAAAAAATCCATACAAACTTTCAATCCCTATTTCATCCGTTTAGGGTAAAAAAAATTCAAAATCCCTTATTAGTGGATGTCTAAATTATTAAAATAAACATCTGCCCAAATTTCACGTTTCTCCCACCAGCGGTTACGGCTGTGCGTGTGTCTTACCTCAGTCAGTCAGGTACATGTCCTTATCCATTATATATATAGATAAATAGATAAATAAGTGTATTTTGATCAAATTTATTTTCTTAAAAAAATAATAGTGCCCAAAAAAGCTATCATTTCTTTATGAGGATATACATAAATAGTTATAAAGGTCAGTTTTTTAATCATTACACCATTCATACATGACGAATGTTACAATAAAAACAATTAAACCGATTTTACCGCTCCCGAACCGCCCTCACGTCTTAGCTCTTTAAGTCGCTTAAATCGTTTCTGAGATAAGCGTCGACTAACAGAAAAACCAACAAACAAACAAAATTTACAAATATTATTGTTTCTGGTTCTATAACATTGGTAACTGCCCCCAATAATAATTTTTCTAATGAAAATCTAAAATGCGACCATGGTTTTAATAATTTTGACATTAAAAATCATAAGTGCGCTGCAAGCATACATTTTTTTATTAAAATAGGAACGTAATTCCCTGTACCGAAAAAAAACAAATAATTTAAAAATTTAAGCGGGTGAAGCCGCGAGCTGGTTGCTATAGTTTATAAAAGTTTATATTGGGTTTAGATGGATCACGTGGGGATATCAATACATTTTAATCATTGGCACGTAGGTACGTTACATTCATTTACAGTACATATATTTCTCAAGAGACCTTAATCTAAACTTTGTATATAAAAAAAATACATGAAATAATAGTATCAAATATATTTTATGAATAAACCTTAATGTTATATTCAAAACAAATGAATTGTATGTAAATTTGTAAATACATTTCAAGTATGAAAAAAAGAAAAAATGCAATATAATTGCGTTTCTCCTTTTCTTTCCAATGATTTATATTTCTACTATTTATATCGATATATCAAGGACGTAAATGCGGGAACAGAGCTGCCATCTTAGTAGAGAGTAACCTCTACAAAATATTTTTACGTATTATAGTAAAAAGTGTGAAAAGGAATGTGTGATTTCTTTATAGAATATATTATTCTACATAATATCATAAATAAACAAGTTTCATCAGGACATATAATGGTATCCTTCCTGCTACAGTATAATTATTTTCGATCAACATTTTTTAACTTTTAATTTTGAACATTTTGAATTGAACGAAAAATTTAGACTATTTTGTCTAATTTTTTCATCATAATGGCGCGAAAATATTCAAAATATTTTAAAAATGTTTATTTTGAAAAAAATAATTTATTAACGATAAGAATGTTGGTAGTTTCTCAAAAGGTATAAGAATTTAAAAAATGCCCGAAATATGCTCTCTTCGCAAGTGTTGTAATAATAATAATAATAATTCTATTCACTAAAAAATCACTATAGATATTATATAGTCAATTATATAATGTTTTTATCAGTACCACTTTAAATGAAACCATAGATTTAACTATGCCTAAAGCTAAAGCCTAATACAATTAAAAAGTACTATAAAAGCCTAATACAATTAAAAAAATGGAAGGAAAAAGTTATTTTTTCATACAAAGTAAATTAGGTATTATCGTTGATATTAAAATAAAACGCTATTTGTCATTAAAGACGCAAACATACGAGTCGTAGGTATTGGCGGCAAAGTTCAAAGTTGCTTAACCTTTAGTAATATTTTGTAGTAGTATGTGATTACGTTATTGGTATCTGCATAGATGCGTAACTGCGTCACAGGAAATACAGGTTTGGATCCTACGTGTAAACTGCTGAGGTATCTTCATTAATTTCTTTAGGTATGGGTTTAATACACTATTATATTTTTAATTATTTTTATATATTAATAGTTTATCCTATATACTCCCCGTAAAGGGTGCGCTGAAGCTTCCATTCTGTATGAATATTAAAGACCGTCGCGGCGTAGGGGCACAAAATTGTGCCAGTAACGTGACGTTATGGGTTCGATTCCCACTTGGAGGATTGAATTGAAATTTAATCATATTTTCATTTCACGTCAGTCGTATATCATACGCAGTATCTTAACACTTAAGTTCCCTCTACCTACCTTGCTATAGGCTGGATACAGCGTGAATCTGGTTTTAATTTTGTGTGAACCAATTAAAATAAAACGAATACTAAATATTTAAAGGAAGTTAGGCAAATTACAAAATTGCACTTAAATCGGTTAAGCCCTTTCTGAGATTATCGTGAACGCACAGATAAACAGACAAACTGGCCAAGTTCTATTTCATTTTTTAAATGTCCATAATGACAATTTTTCTAATATATCTTCCATGTCCAGACACCGATGAGTTAGGATTTTATTGTAAGTATTGACATAACTATAACTATATATCTATAACCATAACTTAGGCCCTAAGGACTCCTTAAGGCAAAAGTTTAAAGACATTAATATATTGACAGTTGCATCTCTCTTATGGGAGGTACGAAAATGCGACCTAAGGTTTTAATAGTTTTCACATTAGAAATCTTAAGTGCGTTGCAAACATACATTATAGGTATATTGAAACATGATTATAATTTTAGTGTTTTAAGTAAATAATTCTGTGGTTAAAGCGGGCGAAGCCGCGAGCGGGTCGCTAGTACTACAATAAAATAGTTACAAAAATAAGCTTGTCCATTAAATATTTTTAGGAAAATAATACTGTAGATAGTAAAAAATGTAACTTATCCCTGTCCGTACATAGCAGACATAATATGATAAAATCTATCCTTGAGGGTATTATCAATGTAAAAGAACCTAACAATAATTCAGATAAATAAATAATTGTGAAGTTACAAGCGAATCGCCACTTATACATAAAAATTAAAGCATGTACGAAGTGGGAAAAAAAAAAATAAGCGTTTTTGCTTTATACTCGATCCCTTGTAGAAAAGGATAGGCAGAGGGAACCTAGTTTTAAGCTCAATTTTTGAGATAGCGTAATGAGTGACCGAAATCAACGCCGCGCTTTGATTTGTTACCATAGAGAGTGAAAGGAAGATACTTCATGCCCACAAGTGAAAATCAAATTTACAGCTGTCCATTCAGAGCAATTGCCATTAATACTATTATTTGAAATGGAATTATAATATTTTCACTTTACCTTTCCCACTAAAGTGAAAATATTATAATCAAAATAGCGTACTGAAATAAATGTAATAACAAGTTCCATTCATATATATACTTGGCTATATTTTAAAAAAGGTTTTTTCTATGCATAAGTTGTTATTTACAATGCGAAAATATTACCGTTACATGCGCATAATACATCCCTTTACGGGAAACTGAAAGCTTTATCTTTAATTTTTTCTAAGAAAAGGTCAGCTTTTAAAGATATAGTTTGAATTAATATAACATTTGAAATAACTAATCACACACAAAATTGGGGCGATTTTTGCAGCTTCACGCGTTTTCCCGCATAGCAAGGCAATGCAGAAGGAACCTAGTATTAATATATTATCGCTCCTAATTTATAGCCTTATTTTCGAGGCAGCACGTTGTCTGTGATAGAACTTAAAGCCATATTTCGTCTACCATGTTGGGTTAAATATAAAAATAATGTATTTATTCACCCAAATGGGATCATATCCACAACTGTCGTATTTACAGGTAGACGCTGCGCCACGTTGCCAACAGCCACCGGGCACAAAGTCAATTAATTATTTTCTTTTTCAAAAGAAACAATTTTACAGTAAATATTACATTATTTTTTTTAAAAAGTTATTTGATTTTCACGATTATTACACATTTTAAATGAAACTATTTTAAATATGATTTATTAACTTCACTCAGAGACCGGCAGTGTAGCAAATTAGATACGTTGACTTTATAGTACTGATTAAGAGACTGGTAATGTATCTAATATGATACGCTCAATAAATATTAAATTACTTACATTATATATTTTTTTAGAGGCCAGGCCGAGGCCAGTCGTGGCGCAGTAGCACAAAGTGTGACTGTAAAACTGACTGGTTGTGGGTTCGATCCCCACTCGAGGAGATGAAATATTTACTTAAATTTATATTTCCATTTCTTCGCTCTGGTGTCGAGGCAAAGGGCGGCGTTGAGTTCTGCCACTCAACACGCAATGCCTCCAGAATTCGGCAGAAAGTGGGGAACGGAGTGTCTTAACACTAGGTTCCCTCTGCCTACCCTGCTGTGTGCGGGATATAGCGTGAAGCTAATATATTTTTTTATGTTTTTATACCTTCAATAAACCCATAAAAACATATTAAAGATATTTTTTTTAATATTTCAAAAAAAAAAATTCTGCCAAGTATAGGGTTCACCGAATTAATCGGTCACGGGTAGACTCACCCACGGACTACTGCAAAGTGTTCGAAACGTCGGGTTTCCCAAAATGTATAAAAATACTAAATATACGCGATTAATCCGGTTAAAATAGTTTCATTTAAAATTATTTTTTTTATCGACACAGGCAAATATAGTGTGCCCTAAGTGCTTGGGAATTGTACGACGACTAAGAGCTCCTTGTAAAAGAACTCTATCTGAACTACCACTTTTATTTTTTAGGTAAAATTGTTAATATTATGAAATAGAATGCTGTTTCAAAATGCACTGTAACCTATTGTCATATAAAATTTTATCCATCCATCACAACCACTAAGTTTTTGTATCTGTTTAACTCTTTATTCCGCACACAGCACGGTCAGCAGGGCGAACCTAGAGTTAAAACACTCTATTCCACACTTTCCATCGAATTCTGGAGGCATTCTGTGGTTAGTGGTGAAATTCAACGTCGTACTTTGCCTTGAAACCAGATCATCGAAACGGAAATATAAATATAAATAAATATTTCGTTTCCTCTAGTAGGGATCGAACCGACATCCAGTCGCGCTTACAGTCACACTTTGTGCGCCTGCGCCACGACTGGCCTTACACCTACAGACAAATGTATTTTAACTTTCAGTCTTAAAAAATGTATGATACTGCTAACTCTAAGTGTAGGCACTCAGCACGTTTAGCACATCTAGGGCTCTACACCTTGTACGTGGCAACAATTTATGGGTTCGTAAGGGACTTATAATGCGTTTGTTTTCCTTTTCTTATAAACGTGAGCTTTAAAGTTTTTTTGGGTATATTTAGTGTTGAGATTGTAAATCATTGACCTTTATAAATAAACATAAATTAAAACAAGTTGTGCTCAGAGACGTTGATTAGCTGTTAACTGGTTATTTTTTTAGTTTAACGCTGTATCATAGGAGGATAGACAAAGA
The DNA here is from genome assembly GCA_917862395.2 of Heliconius sara. Lineage (NCBI taxonomy): Eukaryota > Metazoa > Arthropoda > Insecta > Lepidoptera > Nymphalidae > Heliconius > Heliconius sara. The sequence continues at coordinate 2,072,375 of OU860795.2, forward strand.
AACAAGTGTTGAGATACTTTGTTTCCGCTATGATGCTCTATTCCTTACTTTCCACTGAATTCTGGAGGCTCAGGTTTTAGGAAATGAAATATTTCCTTTCCTCAAGCGGATACTTTGACTTTGAACCCACAATCACGCTTATAGTCGCACGCTTGTGCCTCTGCGCTGCAGCCGGCCTCACTGCCCACTGGTTACTGAAATAAAATGATTAAACATTAATTAAGATATAGAAATATTTGCTTATTATATATTTAAACTTCTTAATTAGATGAAGATAAATTTCAATGTACAAGGAAAAGCTACACCTTAACAAGCCTTAATAAAGTTCGTTAGAAAAAAAATACATAAATATAATATCTGTCTCTTTAACGAGGAAATGGGGAATCGAATCCACAACCGCCACGTTTACAGTCACACGCTCTGCACCACGATGGCCTCATTATTTCAGTAATTGCATATTATTGACCAATTTCGTAGATTGTTCTAAATTAAAAAAAAAAGAAAGGAAATATTTTATTAAAACACTCTGCGCTCCGCTTCCGGGGCGGAAATCACACTTTTCTACCAGAGCGAGAAAATGAAAATAATTTAAATATATTTTTGTTCTTCATTCATTCTCCCGAACAGGGACTTCACAACCAACTGCGCCATAACGGCCTTTAGGCATTTTCCTATAATAATTTCAATTAATTAAATTTAATTTCTTAATAGATTTAGAAAACATTATATATTAATCCATATTTGAAGCCAGTCGTGGCGTAGCGTAGGGCCACAAAGTGTGACTGTAAAATTGACTGTTCGTGGGTTCGATCCTCAGTAGAGAAAATGAAATATTTATTTACATTTATATTTTTATTTCTTCGCTTTGGTGTCGATGCAAAGTGCGGCGTTGAGTTCCGCCACTCAATACGTAATGCCTCCAAAACTCAGCGGAAAGAGGGGAACGGAGTGTCTTAACACTAGGTTTCCTCTGCCTACCCAGCTGTGTGCGGGATGCAGCGTGAAGCTGATTTGATTAATTTTTTTCATATATTTATAGCTCCAAGCTAACAGCTTGTTTTTTTAATAGATTATAACCTTAAACAATTTTTTAAAGTGAATTTTAGTTAAACTTCAGAAATAAAATTTAAAAATCACTTCGAAGTGGCTCTACTGGGGGACTGAGTTTTGTAATTTTCCGGTGCTACTTACTATAAAGCTCGTGCCAAAGCTCAAGTCAAATAATATCACGCTTTTTAAAAGTTAGCACGACTATTTAGCATACATTCGTATGAAAAGATTTATTTATCTGTATTTTTAAAAAAGCCTAATTGGTGCCTGCGGCTTTGTTTTCATAAACTATAAATAAAAAAAACCTGTTATTTTTCTGTTCCGATAGAAACTTTGAAATATCTTTTGCTATGTCTATGTCAACGATCAACGCCATACAAGCATCTCTTAAAAACCGCGAGCGCACCGCAAGACGAAATCAGTAACGAGAGATACTGAGTTAATGTCGCTATAACAGCTCGCATAAACACATCATGAGCCCAACATTTAATATTGTTAAAAATTTTAAAATGTTAATCCACACTTAGGAAAGAAAAATACTTATTTAGAAAACGCATAAAAATTTGAACATAGTAGGACTCGAACCCCCGCCTCCTGGAAACCGACCAGAGAACATATAGTCGTCAGAGCGCCTGGTATACTCACCCCCAGGAAATTTCGTTAATTATCATAAATTATCATAAATGTTGCGGCTACACCTACGCTAGACGTACAATGATGGACGTCTAGCGTAGGTGTAGCCGCAACATTTTGTTCCAAGACATTTTTTGTTGAATTCCGGAACTCAACGCTGCGGCTTTTCGTGTTGCTAGACAGAGGAAGTGAAAATTACTTATTCTCCCAAGTTGGACGCAAACTCACAACTGACGCGTTTCCAACAAGACATCACCTCTCTCCTTTTTTTATTTATTTACTAATAAATATTACGTTCGGAAGCCTCATGGGTTCAATTTTTTAACTGGGTTAACCACATAAGGTTAATGGTTACTAAGTCTGCAATATCCTTTAATTAGAAGAATATGAGGACGTAGTGTTATAACAGAAATTTCTCTCTAGACATAGAAAGAAAAAAAATGTACATAATTTATCAATTTTATTTGAAATGAAACGTTCGTAAATTTAACTTCTGTGGTTTATACTTCGAGAAAAACTCCGAACTTTTAATAAACAAAATGACAGTGAAACATAAAAAGTAATTAGCGTCGTTTGAAGTCGGTTAAAGTTAAGCAAAAAAAAATGTTCTGCTTCCTGACAGCGGTGATTAAGTAACAAAGAGCTAGCATGTCTTTTGTTCTCATTAAAGTAGCCGTTAAATTTTATTATGCTGGAATAAAATGTATACTGTTGCATGTAGTTCAAAATGCTTAATTCCTACGGGTGTTTTTTATAAAGGCTAGGCAGAATAAAGGTTCAACTTGCTCTTAAAAAAATATACAAGATTATGAATATGTGTTTGCAATACTATGTTAATACATTTACAAAGTATAAAATGGTATTTATAAATGTGTAATTTTATGACATTTTCCTAATAAAGCCAACAAAATAAAGTCATGTCAGACAAATCTAAGATATCTGTTTATTCAGCGGAAAGAATAAATAATTGTTTTTAAATGGGATTTACCTAAATGTTTCATGAAAATATGTAATTATTACGATATTTTAAAAATAATTCCAAAATATCTATTTATCGTTAGTAATTTATGTGAAAATTATATTAATGACTACATGTATCTTTGTACGTGGTTCTAATTCAAATAGATGTAGTCAGTCATTGAACGGAACAAGAATTTTGATTAAAAATTAAGCGCAATTTATACACAATTATTTATCTTCTAAGCAACATTCTTTTATTTTAATTGTAGTCTTATTAGAATAGGAACTCATGTATTTATGTATGTGTGTATGTATGTATATGTAGGTATATTTTTTTCTAATATATCATATTTATGTTAAAAAAAAACCTTTTCAAATATTGCACAATTTAGTCATCCCGCTATATGTTTCTTTCACCCACTTCCACAGGTTGACTGCAAGAAATCTCTTTTAGAGATAAGTCCACCTTTGTTAACCTCATTTCTGTAACTTTATTCTATTTGTTTGTTTTATTTATAGTGCAATAAAGAATATATATATAAACATTACAGATCACAGTTAATCATCTCAATAATCATATTTACATACTTTCATAATGTACCGATCAATCAATTTTTTTTTTGTTTTTTTTGTTAATTTTCAAATACTCAATGAATTAATAATAAAAAAGTAATAGATAATCTTATCCATCCTTTACAACAAAAATTATGATATTTTTTTGGTATAATCATTGTTACATAAATTCTTAGTATTTTATTTCAGCAATAGGAATTGGCTCTGTACAATTTATTTAGTAAAAATTCTTGTTGACTTTTTTTCTTTCTCACGTTAATTTCATATTATAGTATAATTTTCTATAGTTTTCTTCAAATAAATAATATTTAAATTCGATAATATCTGGATTAGTCCCTTGAACTTTTACTTTTCTTATTTTATTCCATTATATTTTTTCCGATTTTGTTGCTTTTATTCAATATTTCGTACGTAACCAAGCTTTAAAATCAAATATCATTTCCTGGTCTACTTCTACGACTTCATACGGTGGACTATTCTGTTTCACCCAACGAACCAATGCATAACATTCATCTGGTACATAAACAAGTTTTACTGTCTTCTGAGTATGGCCTTTTTCTAAACCCTTGAGAACAAGTCTATATTAAATTATTTGCAAGCAAAGAGTTGCAAAAAACTTATCAGACCAAAGTCTAAAATCTTTCACACCAGCTTGACCTTTAAAATTAATAAAAGAAAATGAACAACTTGCCATTTAGGTAGCCCCACTGTCTCATGTAACATGCAGCTTCTTTTGACTCAGTATAAAAAATAGTAAAATTATATACTGACAGTTTTTGGGGTTGCACGGGGCGGCGGTAGTCACTTACCATCAGGTGACCCGCACGCTCGTTTGCCGTGTTTTTTCCATAAAAAAAAAATATGTTGTAATAGAGTACACTAATTTCGCCATGAGCAGTATTGTTTATTTTCTGAAAGTCAAATATAGCCGTGCAAAAACAGACAATTTTGACTGAGCCTCAATCTTATCAATGTTTTTTAATTCTTTAGCATTTTTTCGTTATCTATATGTAGTTTATGCTTCAGTTTATCGTCATTGCTCGGGGAAGTATTGATTTTCATTGCGTGACATAAGTCCGATTGGTCCCTTTTTGAGGAACGTAAAAAGCAATTTTTAATTCCTCGTTAACAATATCTTTGTACTGTCTTACAGAAGTAGCTTTTAGTTATGCTTATATCTTTACACCAAGATTGTATCTTTAAAAGAAGTTTTTCTTTGTGAAATTATTCTTTTGGAAGTAAAACTGCCTAACATAATTTAAGCGTGACAATTATCTTCTAACTAAAGTGACCGCCCTAACGTCGATCTTTTACTGTTTTAGGTTAGAAATAGACGAAGTAGATGACAAATTGTAAAGGTATCCGCATTTACGATATACTGTTTTTCTAATGATGGTACTTGTTCTCTTATACGAGTTGTATAATTAGAAAAATAGATACTATTTATAAAAAAATCCTATATAGGCACGAGCGTATGGGCAATCTGAAGCCTTTCATGCAGTAAAAAAAATTGTCTTTTTTGACATCACTACGTAGGGACCGTCGATATATTTTAAGCTGCTAACAGAAACGATAAAGCCTTTTAATCCAGTTACAGTCTATTGTCAATACAGCTTAAAATATTTAAGGGCTTAAAATATTGATGAATACACTAATTCAGATGAAACACTAATATCCTTTGGGTACTATAAATATTAAATTCAAAAGTAATTTTTGTTGTCCGTGATGCAATCACGGCCAAACCGCTGATCCGATTGACAACAAATTTCATATAAAGATACTTGAGGGTCTTAGGATGAACATGGGTTACATTTTTTTTCTCATATTTGTAATACCGAGAATATTTTCCATGTATGATTAAAATATTTTTTAATTTGTTATGAAATTTATTATCTGAAATATTCTGACAATTTCTAGTAAAAAGAATTTTATTTCCCTTACTTTTTTTCTTTTTCGATTTATTTTCATTATTTATCTTTATATTTACTTACTGATCCTATTGAAAACTGAAAATAATTTCATAAGTATATTTAATAAACGTTCGTATAGTTCAAGCGGGCGAAGCGGGCCGCGCGGGTAGATATTCGTTAAACAAATTTTGATAACATTTCCTCTAAATGTACTGTATATCCTGGACTAGACGTCCTAAACGCCCGCAATATGCTATTGTGTGGTCATTGTTGCGCAAAATGAAAAATTTTTTTTTTCCTATTCCCCTAGGAATTTTGAAAAAACCTCTTTATCGAGAATGTAAGTAATTGCCAAATTTCTGAGTCCTTCTGAGTCCAGTAGTTCCGTGCGTGCGTTATCAGACTGGTCAGCAACGAAAGAGTTGTACAACTTACGCTTTTAATATTTGAATCATTACGTAAAAAAAATCAGCTACACGCTGTATTACGCACACAGCAGGGTAGGCAGAGGGAACCTAGTGTTAAGACAGTCCGTTCCCCACTTTCTGCCGAATTCTGGAGGCATTGCGTTTTTAGTGGCAGAACTCAACGCCGCGCTTAACATCGACCCCAGAGCAAAGAAATGGAAATATAAATTTAAGTAAATATTTCATCTCCTCGAGTGGATATCGAACCCACAACCAGTCGGTTTATAGTCACACTTCGTGCCGCTGCGCCACGACTGGCCTTATTACGTAAATTTACTAAAATGTTTATCAAATTCTCTTAAAAAATATTTCAATAGTCTCATGCAAAAAAATCTTAATCACTTAATACATTGGTTGTAGTGGGAGGAAGATAAAATATTTTACGGTCTTGTAAACTGCCAGGACGTGGTATAGAAAAATTTAAGTGAGGTGAATAGATGGTTCCATGAATTAGCTTGTAGAGTAAAATTATATCGACCATTTTCCTACGTATAGATAGGGGTGTCATTTTATAATATTCTAACCGTTTTACATAGGAATTTGACTTATAGCTTTTGTTATTTGATTTTTCAAGTGTCCAAGCCATCAGGGTTATTTAAGTATTACTCAATCCATTTTAATAAACTGTCATGCCATTTTAAAGGCCGGTAACGCACCCATAGCTTCTCTGGTGTTGCACGGAGTCATGGGCGGCAGTGATAATTGATGGCTCCTTTGCCTTGACTTTTCCATAAAAAAAAATGTATACCCATGTCTTTAAGTATTTTTAAAATATATTATGTTTCTCCATAAAGAAGGATTTAGAAAAGCGTTGCGCTTTTCTAAATCCAAAATATAGATTTTTGTTTCTCTCATTCTTTCACCATACATAAACAACTCAGATATTCTAAATATGTCAGGCAAAAAATCATACTGGCTACAGCTTATGTGCCGCCACCATTTCACAAAAAGAATTCTACAAAATTAAAATGATTATCTTAAAAACTTATACCATAAACAAACAAGGCCTAATTCAATGCACTATGATTGATTATAAATTGAATATTAAGTTTATGACAGTAATCTGTATTGATGATTTCGACTTGTCAACCCAAATCAATCCAAATGAGTATTGGCCACTTAAATTTAGAAACTTACGAGCATCTATTTCTTTTCAGTTATATTAAAGCAAAAAGCAAAATTGTTAAAGCTTGAAACATATACCAGGTAGGGCAGAAAGAATAGATTTGAGACAATATTTGTTTACTTCACTTAACTTCATCTAATTTCAGTCCAATTATGGAGTATTATAATCTATTAAAAGAATATGTTTTTTTAGCTTCACGCTGTATCCTGCATATAGCAGGTGGCAGAGTTAACCTGGGAAACTGGTTTTAAGACACGCCATTCACATTAAGAAATTTTCATTCCCTATTTGCCGCTGGATTGTTGAGGCATTGCGTATTGATTGAGTTAAGGAAAGCAAAACATAAAATATTTCGCCCCCCCATGAATATATTCAAATTATTTTCTTGAATTACTTTATATAAACATTTTATTATGTTGTGTATATACATCAAAACAATAGAATATATGTTTTTGTGAATAATTACGGGAATCGACCGTAAGAACTTAAAAAAAGGTAGGTATGTAAGTAATAAAACATATCAGAGGAAAATGGAGTCACCCATTTTCCTGTTTCTACCCTTTTATTCCATCAAAACGTTACGTGATGGAACTTAAATAAAGACAAATTAATCGTTTAGGCCATTAATGTAATCCACTTAAAATTCAGCCATCTATCTGTAATTTAAGGTCTTAAAGCTAATGAGATAGGGTAAAAAACTATGAGTAACTCATTTTTGAGTTATAACGCCTTGCCAGTTCTGGTCAAATATGCCATTATTGTGTAAAAAAAAGTAGTTTCTTGAGTTTTCAAGAATATCGGGGGGAACCTAGTTAAGTACTCTTTTCCCTACTTTTCACCCAATTTTCGAGAGTTATAGAGTGGCATGAAAATATTTAATATTAGAGGATGCGCGCAGCTTCGCCAGCTTATTTGCACCCTTAGGGGTGAATTTAAAAAAAAACACGAAACACGTGTTCAATAAAATATTAACAGTCTGATTTAAGTTTTTTGTAAAAATAGGTGGCGACTTAAATATAAACTTGGGGATGTATTCTAAAAACCATGTAACACGTGTTCAATGAAATATTTTAAAGAGTCTGAATTTCAAATTTTATAAAAATCGGTGCTGTTTTAAAAAAATCCATACAAACTTTCAACCCCTATTTCATCCCTTTAGGGTTAAAATTTTTTAACACCCTTTCCTAGTGGATGTCCAGATTATGAAACTATATTATATATAACTACTAGCGACCCGCTCGCGGCTTCGCCCGCTTTAACTACAGAATTATTTACACACTAAAATTATATTCATGTTTCAATATACCTATAATGTATATTTGCAACGCACTTAAGATTTCTAATGTAAAAAAATTTAAAACCTTAGGTCGCATTTTCGTACCTCCCATAAGAGAGATGCAACTGTCAATATATTAATTCCTTTAAACTTTTGCCTTAAGGAGTCCTTAGGGCCTGAGTTATTTTTTTAATTCTTATATCTTTTGAGAAACTACCAACATTCTTATCGTTAATAAATTTTTTTATTTCAAAATATTTTTTTTTAATATTTTGAATATTTTCACGAAAACTAATGATTTTATTGTGACGAAAAAATTAGACAAAATAGTCAAAATTTTTCGTTCAATTCAAAATGTTCAAAATTAAAAGTTAAAAAATGTTGATCGAAAATAATTATACTGTAGAGGATACCTTTATATGTTCTGATGAAACTTGTTTTTTTATTATATTATGTAGAAAAATATATTCTATAGAGGAATCACACATTCCCCTTCAAACTTTTTACTCTTTAACTATAATACGTAAATATATTTTTTAGAGGTTACTCTGTACTAAGATGGCAGCTCTGTTCCCGCATTTACGTCCTTGATATATCGATATAAATAGTAGAAATATAAATCATTGGAAAGAAAAGGAGAAACGCAATTTTATTGATTTTTTTCTTTTTTCATACTTGAAATGTATTAACAAATTTACATACAATGCATTTGTTTTGAATATAACATTAAAGTTGATTCATAAAATATATTTGATACTTCCTTAACATGATTATTTCATGTATTTTTTTTATATACAAAGGTTTGATTAAGGTCTCTTGAGAAATATATGTACTGTAAATGAATATAACGTACCTATGTGCCAATGATAAAAATGTATTGATATCCCCACGTGATCCATCTAAACACAATATAAACTTTTATAAACTATAGCAACCAGCTCGCGGCTTCACCCGCTTAAATTTGTAAATTATTTGTTTGTTTCGGTACAGGGAATTACGTTCCTGTTTTAATAAATAATGTATGCTTGCGGCGCACTTATGATTTCTAATGTGAAAATTACTAAAACCATGGTGGCATTTTAGATTTTCATTAGAAAAATTATTATTGGGGGCAGTTAACGAAGTAATAGAACCAGAAACAATAATATTTGCAAATTTTGTTTTTTTGTTGGTTTTTCTGTTAGTCGACGCTTATCTTAGAAACGATTTAAGCGATTTAAACAGCTAAGACGTGAGCGCGGTGCGGGAGCGGTAAAATCGGCTTAATTGTTTTTATTGTAACATTCGTCATGTATGAATGGTGTAATGATTAAAAAACTGACCTTTATAACTATTTATTTATATCCTCATAGAGAAATGATAGCTTTTTTGGGCACTGTTAATTTTTTAAGAAAATAAATTTGATCAAAATACACTTATTTATCTATTTATGTATATATATAAAAGGACATGTACCTGACTGACTGAGGTAAGACACACGCACAGCCGTAACCGCTGATGGGAGAAACGTGAAGTTTGGACAGATGTTTATTTTAATAATTTTGACATCCACTAATAAGGGATTTTGAATTTTTTTTACCCTAAACGCATGGAATAGGGGTTTTCATAAAATATGAAAGTCAGCAGACTCTTTAAAATATTTCATTGAACAGGTGTTTTTAGAATTCATCCTCTTAGGGATGAATTCTAAAAACAATGGACGGGGTTGAAAGTTTATATGAAAAAATCTTTGAATCGCCACCGATTTTTATAAAACATTAAATTCAGACTATTAAAAATATTTTATTGAACACGCTTTTCGTGGTTTTTTTTTAGAATTCACCTCTAAGGGTGCTAATAAGCAGGCGAAGTTGAGCGCGCCCGCTAGTTTTAAGATAAAAATTAAAAAATATATAATATCTTATATATTATATTATTATACTGTAATAACATATAATATATTTATCAAAATGCGAATGTATTGGTCTGTTTAATAGCTCCTGATAGTTATTACAACACATGCAAGGAAAGATCATTTTAGAAAGTTGTTTAATTATATTAGAATTATAAAAACTACTAACATTTTTATGGGGAATAAAATATTGTCTGTGTTTTCCACCTGAAAAACACTAAGGGGAGAAAAAATATATATAAAAATATATATACCACATTAGTATCGATACTGTTGTACTGATAATAATAAATGAAAAAAATTATATACTACGTACGGGATACCTTTGTATGCAAAGTTTATAGCTATTCATTATGACAGAATATAAAATATATATATTTTAGATGTCCCTCTGTACTACGATGGTGGCTCGGTTTTAGTTTGCACATTTTCCTTTGAAAATTAGTTATTGTAAATAACTCTAACAGTTACACATGGCATCGTCAACTTTATGTAGATATTGATGTCTTCTATGAAATTATAGGACATCACTTTGCTCTATTGTCAATAATTTCCACAGCCTACGCGATATAAGGTTTTTTTTGGTATTATTTTACAACTTAATCGTCTAATTGTAAAAGAATTTTCCAAATTGGTCTCGTAGTTTCGGGGCCTATTCAAATCAAATAATTAAACAAAAAATCTAATCGATTGTCTTAATAATTTTAGTGATATCGATGCACCTCCTCCTCACTCCCGCAGAGTTACTCGCCACGGTGCGCGAGGCCACACGACACACACTCCGCATTTTTTATTATGATGATGATATAATATTCTTTAGATTGATATTTTTAAATTCGTTATATCTTTTAAATGGGATATCCGATTTTATTAATTTAAAAAGTATTTTACAGGTATTGAAATTATCTTTAATAAAATATCATTTAATGGGATAAAAGAGGTATGAATAATATGGTTTGATTATTGTCGGCACTTTTGTTAACTTATAAAATATAAAAAAATGGTTATATTGTCATAACTACAGTAGTTGGATATATGCTATCGCGGACTTTTATATAGATATTGATGCGCTCTATAATACTGTAGAACATTGTTTTGTTCTATCATCAATAGTTTTCGCAGCGCATGCGATGATAGAATTGTTAAGATCAATTTTTTCTCACCTTGGGTTACATTATTGCATTTTTATTAGGGATCTCTATTTTTTTTGAAAATGTAATATACCCTATGCTGATCAGTGAAGATGCAGCTTTCTAATAGTGAAAAAAATATTGAAATCGGTCCAGTAGGTTTTGCGTGAAAACTTTACAAACATACACACATACATACATACAAAAATACAAATCTTACTTCTTTATAATATTAGTATAGACTATTGACGTCTATATATGTCTATATGCTCGTGCATACATACACATATAACACACAAGTTCTAAAAACAGACCTCAGAGTAATCACGAGAGAGGAAATTGGGGAAATAAGATCTAAGGAACACGATTACGGCACCTCGATTCGTATAGGATTCTATTTGGTAATTCTAAATCGAATAAGATATTGAGACGGCGTTTTCAACTGATTTTGTTATATCCCGTACGAGAGGCTATGATTAAGCCGGCTTGAAAGTGAAAGTGAAAGACGGGTAATATCGTTATACTTATTTTGTAAGCTTATAAGGCATATGCGACTTTTGATTACATATATATATGTTATATATTGACAATATTTACGTATAATATATTTGTGGATATGTCATTTTGTTACTTTTGTATGTTTATAAATATTATTTTTATAGCTTCACGCTCTATCCTCCATATAATAGAGTAGGCAGAGGGAACTTAATGTCATGGCGCTTTGTTCTCTATCTATATTAATCTCTGTTGAGTGACGGAGTTCAACGCCGCGCTGTGTCTTGTTATAAAAGCTTTAAATCAATTATTTCTCTGAGCAAGATCGAACCCACAACTGTCACGCTTATTATTATACTTTGAGACAAAAAAATATATTAATAGTACAAAAAAAAAAATTCAAAACAAAAAGTTACAAAATATATAAAAAGTCATTTTCATCTGTAAGTAAATGCCAAGATGAAGATACACCCACGTTTGTCTAACAAACAAAACTTTCAATGTCGAACTCTACTACAATAATGAACAAAAAGCAATTTAGACGTATTTGATTATTTTTAGAGCTAACCATATTTACTTTGTACTAGGAACAATTTATATGTTAATATATATCGGGAAGGCTAATTAATTAATTTTCATTAAGGACTGTGTTAAGTTTCACTGTGTAACTCACTCGAAGCCAGTCAGTCAGTCACATAGGGTTGAATAAAAATAATAATTTCAATGTACCTTTAATTTTTTAAAAATAAATATACTTACGGCATTTTGTACACGTCCTTGAAAGCCTTAATCAATCATATATGATATATTTAAATATTATACAATTTCTACAATATCAAGAAGTAATTGGTAACTCTAGTAACTTTTATTTAAACCGGTTAAACATAACCACTTAACTCTACTATTTTTATATTTTTTCTTTTGAAATCTCCCAGATCAACAAAAGTAGTAAACATTATCACATTCAAATTGTAACAAAAATAGTCTCTGAAATATATCTTTTGAAAACTGAATAGAAGACTTTTGACGCTTAGTACATACGTACTAGAAAGTTAACAGGTGTGACCGAGTTATTTAGTGGAGGCCAATATATTATGTTGAAACATGAAAATTTCTGTTTTCATATATTTTTAAGAATAAATCGTAAGATTACTATTGATTCATATTAAAGTAAAATTTTAAGGGATCATTGAACCCTAGAAAAGTTAAGATATTCACTTTTAGAATCGTATATACATTTATTCTTTACGAAGTATAGTTAACTACTGTTTAGAGTTCCATACATCTTAAGAAAAAAAGAAATTCTTATAAGATAATTTTATTGTCCGTCCTTCTGTCTGTCAAGAGGATTGGTCTCAGGAACGCAAATCATATGTATACTGTAGGAATACGATTACTTGATTTTCTGAAAAAAATGTATTTCTACATTTTTTTTAATTTATTAGATTAATACACTTCGTCTTTATTTTCCATTGAACTTTCGAGACTTCTCGTGTCAGTGGTGAAACTCAACACCGTACTTTGTCAATCAGGGCGGGGAAAATGAACTCCAATCGTGGATCCGATCCCACTCAGTCTCTAGTGGACTCGCCACTACCTCCACGTTTGCACGATGTCGTGGCGCAGAAGCACTAAGTGAGGCTGTAAAATCGACTGGTTGTGGGTTCGATCCCCACTCGAGGAAGTGAAGTATTTATTGCCTTCAGAATTCGGCGGTAAGAGGGGAACGGAGTGTCTTAACACTAGGTCCCCTCTGCCTACCCTGCTGTGTGTGGAATACAGCGTGAAGCTGATTTATTTTTGATTTTAAACCTTCTCGCAATATCCTGCACATAGCAGGATAGGCAAGTGGAACCTAATGTTAAGGAACTCTGTTTCCCATTTTCCGCCGATTCACGACGCCGATCATTGCGCGTTAAGTGGCGAAAATCAACGCCATATTTTGCCTTGGTGCGAAGAGTGAAGAAATGAAAATTTTATTAATTAATAATGCATTTCCCCGAGCGGGGATCGAACCCACAACCGTCGCACTACAGTCACACTCTTGTGCTCATAGTAAATATTTGTATGACATTATAAATTTTATTGACAGTGGCGAGTACAGTGTTCCGTAAACGCTTGGGAATTCTACGACGACTAAGAGCTTCTTGTAAAAGAATTCTATTTGAACTACCACTTTTATTTTTCAGTAAAATTGTTGATATTATGAAATGGAATATATTCTTCGAATGCTGTTTCAAAATTGACTGAAACCTTTTATCATATAAAATTTTATTTATTTCTTCTTCAAATAAGACGCCTGTTTCGATTTCAGAAGGATATCTTCAAGATTTCACGCTCTCCTTGCGTAGCATGATAGATGGAAGGAACCTTGTGTTAAGAGACTTCGTTTCCTTTTTTGCGCTCATTTGTCAGGGCGGAAAAATGAAAAAAAAAAATATATATATATATACGGTCGTCTTTTTCTATTTTACTATTTTATAAGTACTTGTAAACTGTATATTTGTATTGTGTATTATAGTGTGAAATTAAGAGTTTTTATGTAATGTTATACTTCATGTTATGCTTAATATTTATTTTCAAATATTTCAAAATTCTTATAGTATTACTTATAACATTGTATTGCTGTGAATTATATAAGTTTTTTACCTTCACGGTATATCTCGCACATAGTACCCTGCTATGAGTGAGATAAGCCGTGAAGATAAAAAAGCAGAGGAAACCTGGGAACCTAGTGTTAATACACTGCATTCCCATTAAGTACCTGCCGTTCTGCACTGTCCGCCAAACTTCACACCACGTTTTACGTTGTTACTAGAGCGAAGAAATTGAAATATTAAATATTTCATTTCGTCAGGTGTGAATTGAACCTACAACCTTGTATATGCAGTGCTCCTGCGCCACAATCGGCCTCACACATACATACATATGTACTTACTTTAAACAGTCTTCTTAAAAAATGTATGATACAAACTCTAAGTGTAGGCACTCAGCACGTCTAGCACATCTAGGGCTCTACACCTTGTACGTGGCGTCTCTAAAACAATTTATGTGGGTTCCTAAGGGACGTATAATGCGTTTGTTTTCCTTTTCTTGTAAACGTGAGCTTTCACAAGTGAGCTTTAAAGTTTTTTGTGTATATTTAGTGTTGAGATTTTAAATCACTAACCTTTATGTATCAACATAAACTAAAACAAATAGTACTCAGAGACGTTGATTAGCTGTTAACTGGAGCTTTTTTAGTTTCTCGCTATATCCTGCACGTAGTATTATAGACAAAGGGAATCCATGAACTTTTTTTAAAAATACTCTGTTCGTACTCAGACACTCCGTTCCACACTTTTCGTTCCACACAAATTTTGGAGGCTCAGGTTTCAAGAAATTAAATATTTCCTTTCCTTAAGTGGAAATCGAACCCGCAACCTGTTACACGCTTATGCCCCTGCGCCACGGCTGGCCTCACTAGCCACTGGTAACTGATGCTTAGTGATTAAATATTAATTGACTTATAGAAATATTTCTTATATATTATATAAATATATTCTATAGTTAGATGAAGATACATTCTAATGTACAAGCAAAAGTTTAACTTTATGAAGCCTTAGCAAAATTCGTTCACTTAGGTTCCCTCTGCCTACCCTGCTGTGTGCGGGATACAGCGTGAAGCTAATTTAATTTAATTTTTTATTTTAAAATTAGATAATTTTATTTATGTAAAAAACCATTAAAAAGCTCGTTTGATGAGGAATATCCACTGAATAATGAGATTTGTAGGAGTGCGTGCCCATCAGTCACTTATGAATTCGAGTTCAATACTACAGTACCATCAAAATATTGTGCAATTTTGTGGAGGACCCATATAGATCTAATATATTAAAATATAACAAAATCAGAGAACTCGACTGTTCACCTGTCATATACCTGGCATATTTTCATTCTCTCGGATCAAATTTACAACCAACTGTGCCATAACGGCCTTTAATATTTTCTTATAAGAACTTCAGTTAATTAAATTTAATTTACTCATAAATTTATAACTTTATACCAAAAAAACTGTTTCTTTTGATAAATAAGAATGTGATACACGTTTTTAAAGTGAATTTTAGATAAACTTCAGAAATAAAATTTAAAAATCACTTTGAAGTGGCTCTACTGGGGGACTGAGTTTTGTAATTTTCCGGTGCTACTTACTTTAAAGCTCGTGCCAAAGCTCAAGTCAAATAATATCTCGCTTTTTAAAAGCTAACAAGACTATTTATATAGTTATATATTAATAAAAAAATATTTATTTTTCTGTATTTTTAAAAATAACTAATGGCTGCCTGCGACTTTGTTTTCGTAAACTGTAAAACATATTTTGAAAAATCGTCTCTTAAAGAAGTTGTAGAATTTCAGTGGTATACGTTATGTACCTACGCTATAAAAGCATCGCTCAGGTACCGCGAGACGGCATCAGTCTCAATATGGTAAGTTAATGCCGCTATAACAGTTCGCAAAAATTGTCAAGTCGCCTCCGCGACGTTAAACAATTCAATATTTATAATCTTTGAATGAATTTGGCCAAAGCTCATACACACACATATTGTGAATCAAAATCCACTATAGGTGTCCCTACCACACACATTTTAACTTTATAAGAAAATGGATCTTATAAGATCGTATCGTCGATCGTCGTTTTTATAGTTTTCGAATTAATTCATTATTTTATATTGGTTATTTTATATTTGGTTTACTAATAATATAACGTTGAATAGGCTGATTGCGACACACGAGTCATGGGTTCTAATTTTTAACTGGGTTATGTTGTTAAGCACATTTATGTTTTTTTACATTTTTAAAGTGTTAATTCACACTTAGGAAAATAATACTTATTTAGAAAATGTATAAAAATTTTTGAAAGGTTCGGTTTCCAGGAGGCGTGAGTTCGAGTCCCGTAACGTTAAAATTTTTATACGTTTTCTAAATATGTACATTTATGTTAATGGGTTACTAAAATTGTAAGATCCCTTAATAAGAAGAATATGAGAACGTAGTGTTATAACAGAAACTTCTTTCTAGACACTCGGAGAAAAAAAAACATAATTTATCAATTTTATTTTAACTTAAACAAAGATAATTTAAACTTTTGTTTTTTTTATATTTCGAGGAAAACTCACAACTTGTAATACACAAAATGACAGTGAAACATAAAAAGTAATTAGCGTCGTTTGAAGTCGGTTAAAGTTAAACAAAAAAAAATGTTCTGCTTCCTGACAGCGGTGATTAAGTAACAAAGAGCTAGCATGTCTTTTGTTCTCATTAAAGTAGCCGTTAAATTTTATTATGCTGGAATAAAATGTATACTGTTGCATGAAGGTTAAGGTGTTTAATTGCCAATGATATTTTTTTATAAATGTATAAGACAAATTATAAGAAAATAAACAAAAGAATAATAAATAAAATAATATTTTGAAGGCCAGTCGTGGCGCGTGCGACTGTAAGCGCAACAGGTCATGGGTTTATTCCCTCTCAAGGAAATGAAACATTTAATAATATTCATTTCCTCGCTCTGGTAAAGAGGCGAAAGGTGGCGTTAAGTTCCTGCACTAAATATGCTTTGCTTCCAAAATCCGATGATGAAAAGTGGGAAACGGAAATGTCTTAACAGGAAGGAAGTGTCTTAATATTAAGTCCCCAGGTTCCCTTTGCCTACCTTACTCTGCACGGGACATATAAAAAAAGATATAAAAATATATAATATTTTGCTTCCATTATTAATTCATATAAAAATATATTGTAAGCTACTAATAGAGATGATAAAATAATGCCTCGTAATCCATTTACAATTCATTGTCAATACAGCTCTGTGAATTTAAGGGCTTAAAACGATGATGAATACACTAATTCGGATAAAATTTAAATGCTGTTATAAATGTGTAGAGATTTGTTAAATAAATTTTGATATAATTTTATTGAAATGCAGTTTGTATCTTGGACTAGACAACATAAACTAGACAATCCAAACAACCATAATATTTTCTTCTGATTCAGATAGGGATTTTGATGAAGACCTCTAAGCACTTCTAATGGGCAAAAAAAGTACTGCTTGTGTTCAGTATCTTCTTTTTCAAATGATCCTTGTACTCTTTACACTTTGAGTCATACATAGCTTTTGTTCGACGTCCATAATGGAAAATGATGAGGGATTTGCGATACTAAGCTTGGTTTAGCTATTTTCCCATACATTTTTTTGTTATATTTCATTACTTCTAGTGGGAAAATTGGCATATATTGTTAATTTAATATTATAATTCTTATAAAAATAAATTTTAATTTTGTTTGTGTAATAACGAGTGTAATAAGTCGTGTGTTTATTGATCGAGAGTCACGACCATTGATGTATTAATAATAATTATATGGCAGAATATGTGTATTATCAAACTATGCTGTTTATGTTTATGTTTATTTTAATCTAGAGTAGTTCATGTATGGTCGGCTCGTGTGTCGCAACCGTCATTTTATTTATATAGAATGAGTGGCCAGTCGGAAGACAGCAGTCGAGTCGATATATATAAGTTAGAGAACAAAATGTCTTCGCACAAGGTTCCCTTTTCCTCCCCGTAAAGCTAGAAAAGGGGTAAAAAGGATACTAGGACTAATCTGAATGTTAATATACAATGGAGAAATCAATTAATTTTCTTTTATGACCATGTAATACGCTCGAATTTTGGTGGATGGTAGAAGAGCAAATGTATTATTAACACTAAGTTCCCTCTACTTCACCGTAAAGCAGAAACAACTACCTTTTTTTTAATGGACACTGATATTAATCATTATGTTCCTTTAAAAGAATGATCGATATCATTAAAATTTTATCCATTTCAAAATTTTAAAAGCGTTCCTACACGCTTATCTTTATAATAACCAAAATGCTTCTCAAAACAGTCACTTAAGCAAAATCCTGTGGGAACAAAAAATAAAAGAAAATTCTATATCAAAAATAGCGAAGCTTGCGAAATTATAATTCTGTCACGAGTAGGGCAAAAACTAAACTTATTATCCAACCGCACAATTCAGAATTCAAACTGATGTAAATGAATAGCTTTGTCCTTCAACTTTAGGTGTAGAAGAGGTATAATTTATGAAGCAATGCCTAATTTTAAACTTTTGGACAGGCAAATTCACAAAGAGACAAAGTGGAAATTGAACTCACAACCATCGCATTTACACTCTCACATAGTCGCACTTATGCAACTGCCATGACGGCTTCATTTAAAAGTAATAATCAAGGTGTTTAATTCACGATTTTGATTGTATATTTAGGCAGTAGATGATGGCAAGGACCGGAGCGTCTTTTAACACTAGGTACTATCTCCGCATCCTACTTATTACATGAAGAATAGATCGTGAAGTTGAAAATAATTAAATATTCAATTATTATTTTTATTTCCTAAAGCCTTAAGTTTTTCATCATTCAGAAAATATTACTGAAAAACATATTTGGAAAAATGTGCTAGGACTAAAATAATTGTGAATACAAGTCAAATTTGAGAAAATATTTATACAGAATGGAAATAATAAGAGGAGAAGAGAAATATCAATGGTTCTCCAATATTAATATATATATTATAGTAGGGCAGGCAGAGGAAACCTAGAGTCAAGACTCTCCGTTCGCAACATTGTATGTTGAATGGAGAAGTTCCACGCCACGCTCACGATTTCAGTTTCAACCCACAACCACTGAGCCACCATGGATTAATAGATATCCTATATAGAAATTGCAGTTTAAGTACCTAGTTAAAAAAAATCTCTAAAACAACTTAAGTTTCCTTCATTGAATGTAGAAAACAGTTGTATATAAATTATAAATGAATATTAAATTTAAAGAAAAAAACTGTAAATATTTATATATTAACTTTAAGAGTTACATTTTATTTCGATTTTGGGCTTAAAAAGATTTCGTTTCACGTGAACGATATATCTGTTCCTGGCGCGAACCCAAACAAAAACGCTACTATTTTGCTTTGCAAGGTGTTCACTTACAAATTGTATCTATCAACTTCATGCCAGTACTCGTATAAATTTGACTTGATCTTTTACCTTTTAATATTGAAACTCAAAAGAAAAATATACTGGATTTTGGAATTCCGAAAGCTTTATACCGCTTTGGTGTCGTCAATTGATCGTGAAAGGTCAGTTTTGTCAGTTGGATTTGGAATACTATAGTAAATTGAGAGAAGCTGATATGGGATTTAAAATGTGTTTCTAAAATAAACGTTTGTAGTATTTATTTTAAAGCACAATAGACAATTCTTTGTAAGGTGGAGAACGTAGTGTCTTCACACTAGTTTTCAGGGGAAAACTAGTGTGAAGACAGTTGAAAAATGCTGAAAAAAGAATAATATCTATACACTGGTTCACTACATGAACTAGTACTTTGATAAATTTTAGGAGTCCGTTCTCAAAATCGAACAATGGAACTACTTGTTACTACCTACGCCACTACCTACCAGTCGTGACGCAGGAGCATAAGAGTGTAACGATTTTCATTCGAGAAAATTAATTATTTAAATTTTCATTGTTTCGCTATGGTATCAAAGCGCGGCATATACATGCAATGCCACCAAAATTAGGTGGAAAATGGGGAGCGAAGTGCGTAAAGCAGGGGAAAATATACAAAAACAAAATAAAATAAATATTTAAGGAGGCTCTCATACAATAAACCTGTTTTTGTTGTTCACTTGTATAAATAATAGTACAGAACCCATGGTGCGTGAGTGCAATTCACCTTTGACATTTTTTTTTAACTTTGCATATTATTCCACATAGCTAGAAGAAAGGAATCAATAGTCTATAGTACATTCTAAAATTTTTGTTTGTGTCCGAGACATCGAGATTGAAAGTTAAATTTAAATATGCTCCTGGGTGTGATTGAACCCATAATAATCGAGTTTCCACTCCGCCACAATGACCTCAATTATATTAAAAACTTATTTAATTAAATATATAATAAGTTTCGACTACATCCTAATATATATTTTTTAATTTTTCTTTATTTTTCATGCAGGCACAAATGACTAATAAAAATAATTATACTTGAATCTAGAAAGCCTAAACTACTTATAAATATCAAAAAAAAATTTTTAGCTTCACGCTGTATCCGCATGCAGCGGCGGAGGGAGCCTAGTGTTCAAACACTCTGCAGAAAGTTGGCCAATTTTAATTCTAAAGGCATTGTGTGTTAATTGTTGAAAAGCAAAGCCACGCTTTACCTTTATACCAGAGCTAAGAAATGAAAGCAAATGGAAATCGAACCCACAACCGGTCGCGTCCAGCTGTCTGCTGGTTGCACCTGCCGCAGTCTTCTGCCCCTGCGCCACAACTGATCTCACCATGTTCACCAAAAAGTTAAATAATTAAATAACTTTTTCAACTGCGTTAATTTCGGTACCTTTTATGTTTATAAAATTTTAATTACTTTGCCAACAGTAACTTTAGTTTTCAAGAAAACTCGCTGAATGCCTATTACTTATTAACAATATAGCTGAGAGCTTTCGACCATTCTATTCTTTGATAGAATGATGGAAATAGATTTTTTAATACGATGATTATTTTTTAGTTTTAACAATTTTTATAGAAGACTTATGAAATATTTGGGGAAAAATTTATAAATTTTGCTATCATGAAAATAAATCAATTTGTATTATAATTTAATTACTATTAACAAAGATGGCTAAAATTTAGATTGATGGGTTTTTGAGGTTGGAATGCACAAATAACTTTTGGTTGAGACACTTCATTTTGTATATTATGTTCTCTTTATAAATATTGCATGTCAGATTGTAAAACTCAGTACAATACTAGACCAATTAGATCCGATATAAGAAAATAATTTAAATATAGTACTTGCTCACTTGAAGGCAGTAGAAGGAGAACGAAATCCATCCTGTGGTGTTGCATAAAGGCCTAGAGTTAAAAAGATCTTAGTTCAGATAGAACGCAAAACCATTTCAGGACTTTACATATAAGCAAGGTGGACATGCATTGGGGCTTTTTATCTGGAGACTAGGCACAAATATAATCACGTGCAGAGGGGCGGGAAGAAACGTTGGAGAAGTGGTATACCCGGCTGAGTAATTGAGTGGCAGCCGACAAGACCTTGAGACAGCAACTGCAAAGCAGATTAAGCAGCCGTCACAGCATCTTAAACTTCCGCATTATACAATTCTTCACAATACATGGCTGGTTCAAGACGTACCTATGAGGTCATCGCAGTGGAACAGGCGAGGGACTCTTCCCAACTCGGCTTTTAACGAAAAAAAAGGACGTTGGAGACTGGCATACATTACAATTGTCATATGCCACCGTAACACACGCTAGAGTGATTAACTTGGGAATTTTGGTCACCTAGTTAGCTGATGCGAGTAGGTGAGCGCTACTTCTAGAAGGCTATTAAAGATAAATACTCCCGTTGGCATAGTTGATACAAGATTACCGGGTGATTTTAGTTGATATTCGAACGGCCCGCTTGTACCAGGTCCAGGTCATCCTCACGTAACACTTTACCAACTGCACCATAATGGCGTTTTTTTCGTTTGATTTAAAAATTATGTGGCGCAATCGTTTCAGAATATAATATTTTTTATTCAAAAACGAAAACGAATACAAAGCGAAAATATTATCTCCAAGCTGCGTATCATTATTTCAGTACGTATAAGTATGACTTGTTTAAAAGTTGCCATTTCGACGAGTTTGACCCAAAATTAAAGTGCACAACGTTTGCGTTTCAAAATTTTTCTTTTGAACGCTCAAATACTGTATTTTTGTTTCTAGGAATTGTCCTAAAATTGTAAATAGAAGCTTATGAAAAATTTAAATATTGAATAAAGAGTTTTGTTATTTATATGTAATAAAAGAAAAAGAGATTATTTGTATGATTCATTTATATCAACTATTTAAGTTTGAGTGTTTTGCCCTTAGAACTCGAGATGGAGGCATACAGGCAATCAAGGAGCGTTCTGCAAGTGGCCTTTTTAGATCTGTAGAAAACCTTTCATTGTGTGCCCCGTTATATGTATATATATATATATATATATATATATATATATATATATATGTTTGTGGTGTATATATATATATATATATATATTTAACAGACCCAAGACATAGTATCTATAACTATATTTACTTACTGTGCTACTATGACACACATAGTGGCGTAGGCAGAGGGAACATAGGGATAGGGAGATTAGTATTAAGATACTGCGTTTCCATAAAACACTTTACGCCAGCTCCCCACTTTACACACTAGTAGCACAGTAAGTAAATATAGTTATAGATACTATGTCTTGGGTCTGTTAAATATATATATATATATATATATATATATATATATATATATATATATATATATATATATATATATATATATATATATATATATATATATATATTTAACAGACCCAAGACATAGTATCTATAACTATATTTACTTACTGTGCTACTATGACACACATAGTGGCGTAGGCAGAGGGAACATAGGGATAGGGAGATTAGTATTAAGATACTGCGTTTCCATAAAACACTTTACGCCAGCTCCCCACTTTACGCCGATTTTTGGAGGCATTGCGTGTTGAGTGACAGAACTCAACTCAATTGCTTTGTTACCAGAAAGAAATGGAATATTAAATATTTTTTTTTGAGTGGGAATAGAACCCACAAACTGTCGCGTTTACAATCACACGCTTGTACCTGCTCCACGATTGGCCTTATATAATGAAAATTATTCAAATTTTATCAAACACAATAAAACTGTATGAATTTCATTGATTTATATTGAAATACAAACTGTTCTATATCCAATTAGACTTTTACAAGTGCTTTTGAAGCATCAATTTACAAAACGTCAGTCAAGTTAGTTTATTGTTATGGTTCAATTCCATTCGCTCGGAAGGTAGATTATAATCCACTTGTAAATTAATATTTGAAATTAGAAAAAAATATTCACACAATGTTAGTGATGGATGGGAAAATTTATCACTAAGGTTTTCTCTTACCAGACACAGCCGTAATGCAACGTGGTTCGACTCCCACGGAGCGAAGTGAGGAAACAAAATATTTAATATTTCCACTTCTTTGCGGAACGGAACTGTCCTTATGGGAAAGGAGTGTCTTAATACAAGGTCCCCAGAATCCCTCTACATACATTGCTATGTGTGGAATCTAAAGCAAAGAAAAAAAAACCTACTCATGAGGCCGTTCTAAGTAAAACAAAGCACAACATTTTGTTTTTCAGCATAACACACAATGTATCGAGCTTTAGTAAATTGAAGTGTCGTATTATTAGGTTCCCTTTGCCTACACAATTATTATAAAGTGACGCGTAAAACTAATGAAAATGTATGGTACATGTTATAAAAGAGACAGGGAGTGACCTAAGTTGACCTTCTAGAATAGGATAATGATGGCATTGTAGGACCCGTAAAGAGTACGAAGACTACGAAAGCTATATATCAGGAAGTTGATGACCGATAACAGTGAAAGTGATGTGTCGGGACTGTAGCGTCTGGGCAGAGCATGTCCTCTTTATCTACCCTACGAGGAATTAAGCGTATAGCTAAAAATATATGAAACTATACCTTGAATATGTAAAAATTAAGAAAATAAAATTCTATGGAATGTATGGAATTGAAGCGTCTTAGTTCTAGGTTCCCGGGTTACCACAGTCGAACTTCCTACGTGCAGGTAACAGCGTCGTGAAGCTAGAAAAAAAGAAAATAAAAGTAAAAATATTCACTGTACCAAAATTTTCTTCTACAATTTATTTGCTATTAATTTGATTATGTCTTCCAGAACACAGTTTAAAATATAAGTAAACAGAGTTAGGATTAATCGTACTTGACGTATGTTTGTGGTGTGAAAGGGGCGGATTCTGTTTCCAGGGATTGTAGATCAAAAGGGAATGTAAAAACCCCTCTTTTATATACAAAAGAGGAATTTATACATAGAACGATGATTTCTTTAAGCTTTTTATGTCTTTTTATTTTTTTTGCATTGCTTGTATAAAAAAGTGACACTTGTGGTACAGGTGGAATATTATGGCATAATTGAGACGTGAAAACTGCTTAGTATCTTATTCTGATCTTTTTTCTAGCTTTCCGTATTTTTTAATTTATAGTTATATATCAACTATATATGTTGTTAGTTAATGAAAATTCAAGGAGATAGGGCCTAAAAAGCGATGGCACTCATCAGGCAACGGCTGACGGTTGCACCTGCGGGTCGGAACTTCACTTTTACTAATTCTAATGTGGTTTACTTGTTGTATAGTTATAATAAAAACCTTAATACATCACCATTGTCTGTAAAATTGTTAAAAGAATTTTAACTATCAATAAAACTATCTATTATTTTTCCTACGATATCCGGAACCCATCATTGGGTCAAGCTGTCTTTCTAGCGGTTTACACCTAGTATCTTACCTCTTTTGATCTTCTGGCACTTTGAAACGGAATATCTTAACACTAGATTCCCTCTGACTACTCCACTGTGTGCGAGATGCAGCATGAAGTTGATTTAATAACAACTACACCTAGACGAAGCTTGAACCTCTTTCGAAGTTCGTTGATCGTTACTGTGTAAATTTGGTTTACCCGCAATTTAATAGATAATCGCGGGTAAAATAAAGAGACACAGTACTCAACAATAAAACTCACTTATATGGTGGCTCATATGACAACTTCTGGCTTTGTGGAATTAAACTGTAATTTAACACACCTGAAAATGATTTTATAATGTTCACAGCAAAATGCACATGAGTAATGCTGGAGGATAGAATGCTTCGACATACCTGGATAGCAATCTGCAACTTACATCGTCGGGTGTATGGACGGTTTCTAAGATATCGATGTCTAAGATTATGTGGTACAAAATCTACACTATTTTTGGGAGTTTTAATAAATGCAACCGACTGATAGTACGAGGCCTAATGAATCTCTTTGGAGCGATACAGATGGCAGCCAGAATTTCTGGCTCAAAGGATTTTTTTTTTAAACGAGAGATATGAACCAGTTATCGTACCGAGAGAACCTCTTTAAAATATTCTACCGCAGACCGCCACAATGTTTTAGCATCAGCCAGAACTTGCTATGTAGTCAAAGAAGTACCATGAACGTCGCCGAGTCCTACGAGAGATATACCCCAGAAAATTGTCTTCCCAATGGGCAGTTCCCTTTTTATTAAAAACATCAAATTGACAACCGTACCGAGAGATTTGAAATATGACATTTACCCATTTATACACAGACACGACGAATAGAGAAGAAAAAACAAGCTACAATGTCTCCTGACCAGCGGGAGAATAAAAATAAATTTAAAAAAGAAAGATGACAAAAATTTTAAAAGACCACTACATTATTTAAGCTTGCCAGTAATCGACGTTCGATGTTCACGCATAAATATTGTATGAGCGCTAGACAAGATGTGGCCAGAGAATATTCTATTTTATTTTAAGATGTTTCAATAGATAGTGCTTTTAACATTATGTGAATAAAGGATCTGTTAAGTTTAAGAGAGGCTAATAGATATAGTCCTTTTTGGTGTTATTTTCTATATAAATTTGAACCAAAAAAACCGTAGAGTAGAGTTCATTCTTCCATACATAATTTTTTGCGTAAGGTACAAGAAGATAATCGCGGCCACTTAGACGCCTAATTTATTATTTGTTTCGTCTTTCAGCGGATGTTTTCGGCGCTTCCTTCAAGGCCCCTTTGAATTGTTACTTTGGCTCACGCGAAATAGCTATAATTTTATGATATACGCAAAGTGAAACATCAAAAGGTATCTTTTTAATATGAAATTTTCAGGTTTTCTAAGCAAGTAATAAGTTGGATATAATTGTTTCGCTTTGTATACCACTTTGGAATGTTTAAAGGTAAAATGTAAGATTCCGTTATGTAGTTGAGATGAATTAATTGGCTATAGTGGGATATTGGTTCAAATTCTTAGAGGAAAAAAAGCGCGGCGTTTAGTTCTGCCACTCAACACGCAGTGCCTCCAGAATCCGGCAGAAAGTGGGGAACGACGTGTTTTAACACTAAATTCCCTCTGCCTATCCTGCTGTGTGCGGGATACAGCGTGAAGCTGATTTTTTTTTAAATAATTGTTTTTATTTTTACATACAAGAATTTATCAAAAGCTAGTGGCAGAGCAGCCTTACGAGTTACTAATAATATATTAAAATATTTCGAGAACAAAAACGACCACTTTTTTAACATATGGCCTATTTCAGAGATCGAAAATATCATAAATAGATATTTTCAGATTAATAGTCGCATCCATGTTAACTGCGTGTATTAAAGCCCATTTACGCATTTAGGACGTCGTAATTTATTATATTAAAAGCTTAAAGCAATTAAATTGGAAAATTATTTTTTAGTATCCGCACGTGGTAAGGCTATACTTTTTTAGAAATATACTTTTTACCAAAGCGAGGAACAGAAAATATATAATATTTCAATCGGACCCATAACCGTCGCGCTTAGGCTTATACTGTGTGCACATTCTCTTGCGCCACAATTTTTTTACACAAAAATTCACCTCTAAAGACGTTATAGCGCAGCGAAACCACGTTTTGTAACGGTTTGAAACTGTAACGGTTGTTGGTCCGATTTCTAGCTTAGCAACACATCATCCTGCATTATTTAAAAAAGAGAGATAATAGGCGATAAGTAGAGAATAACGTGTTTTAATACTAAGTTTTCTCAGCCTAGCCTGCTGTATAAGGGGCATAGCGTGAATCAAAAAAGTATATTCACTTTGTTGCATTTTCTAACATGCATTAATATAAATTATAAAATGTATAATATTGTTAGCAATGGTGGACTTATCTTTAATAGAGCTAACCTATAAAGTGGAAATCAATATGTACTCTATATATATATATATACATAAATTATTCATAAAATTGAAACTCATACAAGTTAATAGTGGCAGCAATGTTACTTGAACAGAGCGGAATGTTCAAAATATTGGCTTTATCCCTTTCCCTAAATTTATTAGCATATTCCCTTATCCATTGTTTGTACTTCCAATACATATTTGGAATTATGTTTATTAATAACTTTTCCATCTTGTTACAGCTTTACGTTTTTCTCATATAACAGTGTAAGCTGAGAAAATGTACGTACTCTTCGTTCTCCGCTTTTCCTCGCAAATTAAAGACATTGTGTATTGGATTTTGGAACTCAACGCCGCGCTTGTCAGAGTAGAAATTAAAATAATTCCCCAAGATGGGAATGTACCTACAATTAATATATTTACTCGTATACACTATCCTACTGCACCATGCTGGCCATTTATTCCATTGCAAAAAGAACATATATTACAGTAATATATTATTAACAAATGCTAAACCATTGTTGCAGAGGCACAAAGTGTAACTATAAAACCGGCTGGGATCGATCCCCACTCGAGGAAATGAAATATTTACTTAAATTTATATTTCCATTTCTTCACCCTGGTGTCGAGGCAAAGCGCGGCCTTGAGTTCTGCCACTCAACACGCAACGCCTCCAGAATCCGGCATAAAGTAGGGAACGAAGTGTCTTAACACTAAGTTCCCTCTGCCTACCCTGCTGCGTGCGGGATACAGCGTGAAGCTGATTATTGTTTTAAACAATTGTTCTATTTCTTATATAGAACGATGTATATTCACATTTCATTTGAATGTATCCAAATTTTATATATTTAACATTACTAGTAAAATTACCAGAGTTGGTTTTGAACTTGTTGTCTATTACCTGTAAATCAAAGTAACCACTATATTACAAAAGAGTTGTATATTACAGGTAATACTATAATACATAGCACTAATATGTAAAAAGAAAGATTAAACAGTAATAAAAATCTGATAAGATTTCATTAAAACTTAAATTAGATATTTGTTTACGCACCTAACAAGTGACGTTGAATGTTATCTTGTATCTACATAGAAAAAATAAATTATTTTTGTTTAGCTTCATGCTGTATACTTTATACAGCAGGGTGGAAAGCTAGTGTTTTCACTCCGTTTCCATTAAAACACTCCGTTTCCATTAAAATACTTCTTCCCATTTTCCGCCTAATCTGGGAAGCATTGCTTCTTGTGTCGCGGAACTCAACGCCGCCTTTTTAGTACTGTTATTTAATTACTTATAAAATAAAATTACTCTCTTATATTTATCTTATGTATGTTTCTGTATATTTTTTAAGTTCTGACCCAGTTGCAAAATTGTGTGACTCCAACACGAGGGTTGTAGGTTCGATGCCCTCTCCCGGGAATGAATCATTTATTCGCTCTGGCATCAAAGTAAAAGCCCGGCGTTGAGTTCCGTCATTCAACACACCTCGAAAAATACGGCGGAAAGTTGGGAACGGGGTGTCTTAACACTAAGTTCCTTCTACCTAATCTGCTTTGTGCGGGATACAACGTGAAGCTGATGTATATTTTTGTTTATATGTTCTTGCACAAACATCTAATATGAAACAGATAAATTATATAACATACGGAATCTTAGCATCACAATGTCAATTACTAGATCACGATCGTCATATAATATAACGTGTCACTTATGTTTAAACAATATTTCACACATTTATAGAATAACCTACAAAACTAATCATGATATGATTAAACGCACGAATTGTAAAAAAAAGAGAATATAACTATATATCACTACTAAATTATTTTTAGTTTCATACTTCAGGTCATACAACACCATTTGAGTGTCACACGCCGCATTTTGTCTTGTCACCAGAACGAGATATTAAAATTAATCAATTCACCTGTTTATTAACTTCTTAACTTTTCCGACACGAAAATTCTCCTTCAGAAATCAAACCCACAAACATACTCATACACAGGGAGCACATGAAACGAACTACTGTAAACAGTAAGTTCTAACGTAACACTGGTACATTCACGCAAACTGTTTACTCATATTGCAATATTATGCTATAAGTTCTAGTAGGAGTTCCGTCATTCATGTTTTGAAAATTCGGTGGAAATTAGAAAATGGAAGTATTTTAATCAGGAATGAAGTATCTTAACACTAGGTTCCCAGATTTTTTCAGCCTACTCTGCTATGTGAGGGATACAGCGTGAAGTTAAACAAATAAATATTATATGTGTGAGGCCAGTGGCGTGGCACAGCGGCAAGAAGTGTGACTGTAAAACCGACTGGTTGTGGGTTCGATCCCCACTCGAGGAGATGAGATATTTACTAAAATTTATATTTCCATTTCTTCGCTCTGGTGTCGAGGCTAAGCTCGGTGTTGAGTTCTTCCACTCACCACGCAATGCTTCCAGAATTCGGCAGAAAATGGGGAGCGGAGTGTCTTAACACTAGGTTCCCTCTGCCTACCCTTCTGTGAGCGGGATACAGCGTGAAGATGATTTGTTTATTTATTTATTTATATGTGTATCCAGTGTTGGAGCTCAAGCGCACTGAGTCTTAATTTATAAAGATAATCATTCCATCAAGTGGGAATATAATCTATAGTCATTGCGCTGACTGTCAAACGTTGTGACACTTTGTTTCATCATTGAATTTGACCGATTTTCAAATTTATTGAAAAATCTGCCATACCAAATTTCAAATGCAATGGGTATTATTGACAACAGCGAAATAATTGATATCCACAGTCAAGCGCTTGTCTTTAATACTGTACATATGGGGTCATACAAGGACGAATATGTTGCAGTTAATACTATATTCAGATTATTGGTAAAGTGCCTGTAAATATATATTTTTTAATTTTTAATTATATCAAATAAAAGAAAGTAGATCCTAATGTATAAAATTCTAAAAGTCGATATCCATAAATTAGAGATTTAACTAGAATAAAGGATAGGTATAGGGAAAATAAAAAATAAAAAAACAATAAGCTATAAAATATATTTTTGCATCGAAATGTTGAAATTAAAACAATACAATAAGCTGTCATATTTTTTTATTTCATTTATTTGAAAACTTTATAATATCTAGTAAATAAATTTATTATATAGACAAAACCATTTCTCTGCGGAAATACGTTTAAAATTGGAGAAATTTCTAAAAAAATATTTTACATTCATTCCGTCTTTTACTTACAAAACATGTATGTGTTTTTGAACAACTTGTTCTATTAATAAAAACACAACAAACAATATTTCATTTCATAGAGAAAATTGGAAAGCTTTGTAATTTTTTTGAAACCAATGTTGACGAAAAAGTTTGCAAACCATTTATAAAGTTATTAATATGGTTGTAGACTTGATAAATTGATATTTAAAAATATAATG
Organism: Heliconius sara; assembly: GCA_917862395.2. Classification (NCBI taxonomy): domain Eukaryota; kingdom Metazoa; phylum Arthropoda; class Insecta; order Lepidoptera; family Nymphalidae; genus Heliconius; species Heliconius sara. The sequence continues at coordinate 2,103,185 of OU860795.2, forward strand.
AGGCTAGGCGCAGAGTTCTTCTTTTGGGTTCGGTCCCCACTCGAGGAGATGAAATATTTACTGAAATTTATATTTCCATTTCTTCGCTCTGGTGTCAAGGCAAAACGCGGCGTTGAGTTCTGCCACTCAACACGCAATGCCTCCAAAATTCGGCAGAAAGTGGGGAATGGAGTGTCTTAACACTAGGCTCCCTCTGCCTACCCTGCTGTGTGCGGGATATAGCGTGAAGCTAATTTATTTTATTTATTTATTTGTTATCTATAATTAGCATAAAAAAATTCAGAATATATGTTAACAATGTTAAAATTAACAAATTAATTAACAATAAAACAAGATTAATTTAAAAGATTAAAAATAATTATATCAAAAATATTTTACCTTGCACTTTATCTGTGCCAATTTTCATCTAAATCTATTGAGCCATTTTGTTAACGTCTATTTAAATATTTTACAATTTTTTTCGCAGGTACCGAAAACAAAATAAAATATTCCAAACCATAAAATATTTCTTTAGCTAAACATCTAAATGCCTCCAACAAAATGTCAACTAAACCAACAAAAATATTTTGTACGCACTGTCTTTCAGCATGTTGCTTTTAAATGTCGCTCAATGCATCGCACGTACGTTGTAACAATAAATACGGGATATTGATGGCCTGTCACGATTTGTACTATGCTGACTGTTCAATCTTTTTTTTATATATACGATATATATAGATTATTGTAATTCTATTTTTATTACTAAGGGATAATTTCTTTTGCAATGCAGCTGTTTTGTAGTTCTTGTTAGTTTTAGTAGACGTAAAATATGGAAAAGTCACGCGGTTTTTGAAACTCCTTAACAAAATTAATCGCGTATATTTAATACTTTGGATTTGGATTAATGGAATCTTTTGGAAACCTAACGGATCGCAATTTTTACAATAGTCCATGGTTATGGGTATCTTCTCTCCAAGCAGCCTTAATCATGAGGCGGTATTAGATTGTCAGCCGCCATAATTATTTGTAATCAATATAACATCAACGATTGCCTAGTTAGCAAAAATCTAAGATCTATGGCCAATCCAAAGACACATTGTCTCTTAAGTAGTCTAGAATAATTAAAAGATAATCATATCTTCATATATGTGTAATGGGGACCCAGAACTACAAAGTGTAATTATAAACTGGTCATGAACAATCGATATCAATGGAAAGAAAACAAAGTGATGATGTTTCAATTTTAGATGTTAAATTCCTTTAGTATATTATCTTAGCAAAACACAAACTAAAAAGTATTTTTACATAAAAAAGAGTTACAATGTAAAAATATGGCTCCGAGCTCCGTATCTTTTAAAGAAAAAAGAAACCCTTATAAAATCACTTTGTTGTCCGTGTGTCCGTCCGTCTGTCTGTCTGTCAAAAGCCTTTATCTCAGGAACGTTTGGAGATAATAAGTCGAAATTCAAACTATACATCTAGATCTATGGCCCCATTCCTGAACCAAAAACGTATTTCTACATTTACTGAAAAAAAAAGATTATTTACTGTATTTCGACACTATAGAAGAATCAAAATTAATAGAATACTTCCTGTTAAGGTAAGGTACTACTAGTTTAGGAAAAAATCTAAAAATTATACAGTTGTGGTTAAATTAAAAAAAAATAATAGCCTTAAATAGTAAAAACACGTATTTTCGACGTAAAAAATAAAGGGAATCAAAATCAATAGGGTACTTCTGGTTTACCTGGAATTATGAGATTTCAATTACAGATGTCTTAGATGGCTTAGAAAAAAAACTGAACACTATATATTTGTGCCCCGGTGGGCGAGCCCGACTTGTTTATTTCTGTTAAAATTCATAAACCAATAAACAAAAAAAAACTAAAACATACAAGCGGCTTTATGTTACATAATAAATTGGGAATATGCCAGGGAATACAAATACATCAGTAGTCACTGAAAAAACACGCAAAATAACGTTCTCTGAATATTTTCTAGCACTGATATGATATTTAGAAAAAAAAATTAAAAACACTATTTCGAAAATCGTCAAATTTCGTTGTATGTTTTCTACATCAGGTATTAATATAGAAATGACCTGCTTCATCTTCTGTGTCAGTGTCTATCCATCTTTTATTCACCTTAGGTATATATAGTAGATATTTTACAATGACATAGTTATTTTTATAAGCATCTCATTAGAGTTGTCATAAACAAAACTATTTTTAGACATTTTCTAAATTGCCTTATAAATCATACAACTGAAACAAATTGGCTATGATGGACGCGTGCGAAGTATGACGAGTGTATGTTCTCAGTTAGCGCTCAAGTGCGGATCGTTGGGTACCTACTGAGGAAGGTAAATATATATTTTTTTTTATTTATTTAATTTAGATAAAAAAAAATCATTTTTTTGTTATTTGTAATTTGGTGCAAGAGTATATTTTTGTAATTGATGTTTTTCAGTGCAGTAGGTTGATATATCCATTAAAATTTCAATTTAAATATAATAATAATTTAAATAAGAACATTTTAACCGATAACATGAGGCCACTGTGGCACAGGCGCACAAACGTGCGACTCGAAATGCGACAGTTGAGTGTTCGATTTCCACACGGCGGATATAAATATTTAATATTATATTATATATTTAATATTTAACAAAGCAAAGTCGGGTATTATGTTGCCATTCAACACGCAAGGCCTCAAGAATTCGATGAAACAACAATATTTTAATGTAAATTGGAGTGTCCTAGCACTAGGGTCCATCTACTATATCTAATAGAGTGAAGCTAAAAAAATAAAAAATAAATACATACATACATCATGTGACTTTACTAATTTAAATTCTTCAAATAATTATATAACATTTATTAATATGTTACCTTAAGTAACCTTCATCATCAGTTTAATACAGATGTTTATAATTTTTGGAAAAATAAATAAGAGAATAGTTTAAGCCTTTCAATTACTTATTCATTTTAATTATGTGATTAAAATAATAACAGAAATTACGAAAAAGGATTATTATATTATCATTTTCAGTAATTATACTTCGCTCTAGACTCTAGAGTCTCGAGAGATACGTTAGTCACAGCGCGGTGTTGAGCTCCGCTAGTCAACAAACGATGTCTAGAAAACTGGGTGGATCAGAGTAATTTAACTTCGTATAAAAATAAACAAATCGGATACCTGTAAGCGAATAAAACAAATTCCCCATATAGTACATACAATGTGACAGCGAAATCAACAATATAACTTTTCATATACAACTTTTGTTCCATATTCAAATGAAATCTCGATAGAATTTGTAATATGAAAGTTCAAAAACATAACAGTGAGATTGATGAAAATGTGTGGATGGATGGAATGTGACGTCATAACCTAGTTTAACGCAGTTCGTCTCATAGTAGAGCAAATATTTTTAATTGTTCATTAAATGATGGTGTCATATTTTTACTGACGCTTACTACGTTTTGTACATAGCAAGATGGATGGGGGGAACCTGGGAACCTAATGTTAAGACGACACTACGTTTCCATTAAGACACTTCCGAACCTCATTTTTCCCTGAAACCCGAGGTATTGCATGTGGAGTAGCGGAACTCAACGTCGAATTATCTCCTTATCATATGAAGTAAAATTAAAATATCAAATATTTCATTCCTCTGGGAAGAATGGAATCTAAAACTCTCGTGTAAACAGTTGCGCCTGCGCCACGCCAGCCTCTATAATAATAATTCATTAAATACGTAAATAACGAAAATCCGAATAATATTATTTAAAAACCACATTACACAATAATTTAACATCACTTCTTGTTTGCTTAGATTTTTAGTAATAAACACTGGTTTACTTTTGCTTATCATCTCACTGAAATACTTATAAATATATTATTTCATCATTTTTATACGAGTACTTTAAGAAGGTTTATCTTAATCACAAAATTAAATTTAATCTATGTTTATACTAAATTAAATTTTCGTTTGTTTCTAAAATTCGTTTAAATAGTATAAATATAAAATAAAAAACACTGACACAAAAAAATTACAAGCGTGCCCTTGCGTCGTGACGGCCGCACAAACTCGACGGTTGTGGGTTCGATTTTATTTCAGTACTATCACTCAACATGTAAAGCTTCGAGAATTCGACTAAAATTGGATAACGGAAATGTATGTAACGGAAATCTAACATTTGCATCTCATCAAATAGAAAAGAGTTGATAATCTTCAAACATCTTAATGTTGTTTCTTGAATCATGACCAAAAACACTTTCGAATACGTTACGAGTTACGTGTAAGCAAAAAAAACTAAATCAAAATCGATTGATTCCTTAGCGAATTGCGATGCCACAGCAGACACCAGATATACACATACACCCCCCTGTTTCCATCAGGGATTAAAAATTAGAAAACATCACTAGATTTACTTTGCTCATAATGCAGTATACCCGCAAAAATTTTATGTTTCATATTAATCAAAATAAATTATTAAAACTTATGGACGCGTTTCAATAAATATATAAAATTATTACAGCAAAACCAGGTAGTATTTATAGTATTATTAATTCAGCAATAACAGGTCAAATATAAAGTTTTCACGTCCGCGTGTAGCAAATTACATAATGACTGTCCAATCTCCATTTAGAATTAGATCGAATGTGAATCGACGATCGGTGAATTAATAACTAGAGTTAACCAATTTTCAATGCATTTGTCGACTTTTCGCCGTTCTTTCTAGCTTACTATTTGAAAAGTTGAAATTTTACATTTATGTTTTGATAAAATTTGTGTTTCAAAAATGTGTTTGACTCTAAATAGATATAAATTAATAAGTTTTTTGATTTTCACGATTATTGTACATTTTAAATGAAATATTTTTAACCGGATTAATCGCCTATATTTGAGATTATAAATTTTTGGAAAACCGTCGTTTCGAACACTTTGCAGTAGTTCGTCTACCTGAAACATTATTTAGTTTAAACTAGTTTAATTAAAAATAGATATAAATTATAAAAGTTTCCAGCAACGATTAACAGAATCGATTAAACTTTTTATATTGAAAATTCAGTTTTTTAATATCAATACTAAATTTGATACAGTGAAACTTATGTAAATAATAAAAAAAATATGATTCTATACAAAATACCTCGACGTGGATGGATTGAAAGCGAAAAAGTAATTTGTTACTATAAACACTATGTTTTCTCTTGTGCATGAAGTTAAAATATTTTTTTAGGTTCACACTATATTCCGCATACATTGGAGTAAGCAGAGAGAACTTTGTGTTAAAATATTCTTTCCTCACTTCCCACCGAATTCTGGAGGCTGTGTGTTAAGTGGCGGAACTCAACGCCGTTTTTTCTCGACGCCAAAGCGATGAAATGAAAAAAATATATATTTCATTTCCTCGAGTGGGGATTGAACCCACAACTTGTCGCGATTAAAGTCATGACTAGCCTATTATTAATAAGTAAAATATAATAAGTTAAAATATTTGTAAATATAAAGCTTACTTTATAATTAATTGACCAAATTGCCTAAGTACTTCTAAACTTTTGAAGACAAAGAAGGCTTTTAAAGAAGTACCTCTTAAAGTATACATTTAAATATTCTGCAAATAATAAATTTTAAGACAGTTTAGGTAAAGAGGCCGTCGTTGCGCAGGGGCACAAGGAGTTGTGGGTTCGATCTTAACTCGGGGGAATGATTTATTGATTCCTAATACGTTTGCTCTGGCACCAAGGCAAAAGCCCGGCGTTGAGTTCTTTCAACACGCAATGCCTCAAAAAATTCGGCAAGAAGTGAGGAGTGTTTTAGTACTAGGTTCTCTCTGCCTACCCTGCTATGCGGAATAAACCATGAAGCTGATTTATTTCATTTCTGTTAAGTTAAAGTCTTTAGTAAATATTATATATTTAGTTTTCCGTATTGCTTGAACAATTCTTACCAACAATAGCAATGAACGTAAGGCCGTTGAGAAGTGTCCAACAATGTACACGACAATTGTGGCTCAAATCCAACTCGGAAGAATGTCCATGTTTATAGTTTAGATATTTCCCGGACTAAATGTGCAAAGTGTGGTTTCACCAGGTATCATGGGTTCTACCAGAAAAGCAATAGCTCCAAATGAGTGGAATGCCCAAAAATTTGATAAACCCGTGACTTTTAATTCTCCCTGCCTTTTCTAAAAAAATATAAATCAAAACTCTACGAAATCTGATCCTAAGAAAAAATCCAACAAGAAACATGAAAGAAAATAAGAAAAAGAAAAATATATTATCCGAACGTGCCCACCTCACCTTTATAGTACGATTTCACTTGCCGAATAGAATTGATTAAAGGGAATTTCTCACCTAATTACGGGCATCGGACGTGTCACTAAGCTTTGTGATTAATCGCTGGAAGTCAGATCGGAATTTTTTGTTGCTTCCCCTACGGTCAAACTTACTGAGATGGGAGCGTTTACTAAATTACTGTTATGTCAGGTTTTTGCCTCTCCTTGATTGGGGATTACTGAAACATCCTTTGAGACTCAACACTGTACTGCTTTTAAAGTAATTAGAAGTCATTTCGATAGTCGTGACGCAGCGTGTGAATGTAAACGCGACAGGTTGTGGGTTGGATTACATTCATGGATGAAATATTTAATATTTTAGTAGTAATGATAATTCGGCGGTAAGACGGAATATCTTAACACTAGGTTCCATAGTTTTCTCTGCCGTCTCTTTTATGTACGGAATAAAGCGTGAAGCTAAAAAGGAAATTATTTCCTCATTCATCAGTTTGGGAACATTGTAATAGTGTTTCGCTGTAAACATAATGCTTGTAGCTTTCACTTGCTATGTCTTGAACTTGAACGGAAAGTATGTATGCTAGATTTCCTCTGTCTACCCTTCTATATAGGATAAAGTTGAAAAGAGGTTGTTTATATTTTTTATACTGAATTCCGCATATAGCAGAGTAAGCAGAGGGCCCACGCGCCTCCCAATTTTCGAGACATTATTTGACAAGTCAACGTTGCGTTTTGCCAGATTGATGAAATTGAAAATATTTTACTCCTCCGAATGCAAATCGAACTCGCGTTTAATCAGACGTTGTCCCATTACGTCAAAACATTTCCTGTTATTCAAATCAAATATTAATATTATAGCAAATCAACTGAAAACCAATTAACGCACAGATTCAATATCACTTTAATGCTTATTGCCGTCTTTGGGTGTAATGTTGGAGGCCTAATTGCTTAGAATAAATAAATCGAAACACAATAAGTTTAATGTATCTCAATTCTGTACCAATATACAAAATTAGAAGTGGTTATCATTTTAAAAGAATCAAGATAAAAATATATATACTCTATGTGATTCTAAATTATTCGCAAATTCTGGCTTCTACAGCAGTGTAGGCAGAGGGAACCTAGTGTTAAAATATTCCGTTCTCCTTTTCATTCATAATAATATTTATAATATTACACACACATAGAAAATCTTCGCACTAATAAGACATTTGAATAATATAAATGTCATAAATGTCATTCGGAACGCCATAAACTAAGAACTGAACTGAATTGTTATTTTAATTTTCAGGTTTCAAATTCAATCATGTTGAAATTCGCCAACATGAAGTACCTGCCGTTGCTGGTATTTCAGATTATTCTTATGGCCTTATATTTTGTGTTTGTGAGATACGGTGGTGATAAAGATCATGATATAAGAGGTGAGTCAATATTTATTTTTATTTATAATAATTAGATAAATTTGAATGAATTTCCTAAAAACATACGTATTTCTTGTTATTTTAGTGAGAAGAATGAGTGTGTATTTATTTATTTTGATATATTCTAGATAATATAAAAAGGTGACAAGGTATTAAAATTTTACATAAAATAATATTGTTAATACGAGTGTATAATACACAACTGTCAAAAACTGTTTAAAAATATGTTTTTTAGGTTATAATGTTTTTAGATGCTTATACCAATGCTTTTTCTGCATTTCATGATTTGAAGAAGTACGAATGATTAAAGTATTACGCAGAAGTTGTACGAATCCCATGTTCCTTAGAAAAATTTTTTCGTTTATATATTTTTTATATTCTGTAGCCTCACCTATTATTACGCATCTAATAGGATAGGTAGGGAGAACCTAGTGCTAAGACACTCCGTTTCCTATCTTCCGAAAATTTCGTGATTTACGTGATGAGTGGCAGAAAATGAAAATAAATTAAATATAATCCCACAACCGTCGGGTTTACAGTAAGACGTTCACCCACTACGCCTCCTAAGCTAACATGGATATTGTAAACCACAAATATATTTTTCTCTTAATTCGCACTAGAACTATCAACTATCTTGATCACTCAAGCTGTTAGGATACTCTAACTGTAATTTAAGTGACCATAACAATAACAATTTCGTCAACAACATGCCAGTTTATAATTATTAAAACAATTTATTTTAATTCCTCCCATATGGCTATATGAATATTAACGATGGTAATACGATACAGCGTCTAAATACCACAAACAATTAAATGTTGGATTCTTCATTAATCCAATAATTAAAACATGATTCTTGTGTAATCGTGTGTTATAATTATTTGTGATATAAAAAGAGGGAACTATAGATCATTTTTGCTCTAGTAGATAAATCACAGCGTTGTGGTCCGCCACTCGATACGCAAATTCTTGAAAAAAAATTAGAAAAATTTGGAGTATCGTAACACTAGGTTCCCCCTGCCTACTATAATATAAAAAAACGTGAAGCTGCTAATATAATAATCACAATGTTATTTTTCTCTATGATCTTTTTCTCCTATAACAATTCTTGAGGCGGTAGTGGCGCAAGGGCACAAGCGTGTGACAGTAAACGGTTTTTTTTTTTTTTTTTTTTTTTTTAATCTGAAATTTACATGGGAGTTTTAGCCATAACATTGACTATGTCACCCCCGTATAATCTACATTCATATTAATTCATGAACTTAGCCAGAGCAAGAGCCTTACTCGTCAATGGCTCCGCAAGGATACTGTTGCAAATACCAATATTGTAAGATTTTAGCCAAAACGGCCGCTGGGCTTCATTACGTACACATTCCAACAAAACATGATAAACATCTTCTATCCTATTACAATTTGGACATTTTTCCGTATTAGACAGACCCAACAAGAACTTAAACTTATTTGAAGGAATATGACCGGATCGGAGTCTTAACAATGACACTATGAATTTTCTTTTTATTTTACACTGATTGAACCACGGATAACGAGGAAGTTCATTTACTATTGTTTTATACCATATACCTTTGTGTAGCGACCGTTCATCAAAATATTCCTGCCAATTACTTTTACATATTTCTTTTAGTTTAATTATAATATCTGTATATAAGGCTCACAGTAAACGGTTGTGGATTCGATTCCCATTCGAAAGAAATTTAATATTTTCATTTCCTAGTTCGGAAAATCAGGTAACGCACGAAGTTGATTCGACTCTATACATAATGCTAAGCTGCAGTCCTTTGGAATACACTCCCACGCGAGCTGCGCCAATCCAAATCAGTTCGCATTTTTAAGCGTCAAGTTAAAAGCTATTTCTTATCGTTATAAATTATGTAAGTATGTAATTATATATTTATCTATGTAAGTTTATTGAATTATATATTTACTGATTTAATGATGTATGTATTTCATATTATTTTATTTTATTTTATGCAACTAGTTTGTAATATATAGATTGTATTTTTTTCTTTATGGAGGTTTATCATATTAGAATAACATATTTTATCATTTGTACACCAGTCCACACATTCTTTGATCTTTTTAATGGTAAGGGTTGCCTGGAAGAGATCACCTGTGGTGATAAGGCCGCCTTTACACCATACTTTTCCATTGTTTTCTTTGTATATTTTTATTATTAAGTTGGTGTAATAAAGTATTAAATAAATAATAATAATAAATAAATGCTTCAGGAATTTAGTGAAAATTAGGACATGTAACTGTTTAATGGGGAACGGAATATCTTAACACTAAGTTTTCTCTGCCTACTCCACTATGCACAGGTTACCGCGTGAAGTAAATTTCTGATTTCTTGTTAAAACAAACTTAATATTATCGCCGCGGTCCCATCAAGTTTAATAGACTACGCCTTGATTTTGCGATTAGCGTAACGACGTTAGTAGGATATGAAACTATTAACTCAATATTACATGTTAGGAATAGATTTAGATACATTGCAAAATAATATAATTTTAATTCACTATTATAAATTACACTACAATAGCTGTAGTTTTTTTATGTTATTTTCTTTACATGCAATGATTATTGGTTCGATGCTCGGGAATCTATACTTGTATACCGATATTGTAAAATTTACGAAATGTGTGAGGTTGAAAGCGCCAATCTCTGGAAGTACTGGCTCGAGTTGATCGTCATATTAACAGAATGATATCATAGTGTCTAAATTTAAACGTGACAGTTTTTGGTTCAATTTCTAGTCATCGTTCCGATTCCACCCTCAACTGCAATATCTCGAAAATTGAGCAATTGGGTAATAGAGTGCCTGTCTAAAAAATATAAAGTAATATCAATAGTCAAAGTTACTAAGCCTTAGATTTCATTGAGTTCTGACACTCAACTCACTTACTTCAGAATTTGGTGAAAAGTAGGAAACGTTAGTCTTGATTGGACCAAAGCCCTGGGAACCTAGTGTTACGAACACTAAGTCCCCAGGGTCTTCTACCTACCCTTCTATGTGCGGGATACAGTGTGAAGATAAAGATTAAAAAAGTAAGTCCTAAATTTTTAATAACGGCCTCCACAAGCAGTTAAGTACTGGGTTACTCAGTCATGAATTTGAAAGACTTAGTAAAGTCACTTTGTTTTCATGTCTTAACAATAAATATTACAAATTGACGAAGAATACTTCAAATAAAACATATTGATTAAACTCTATTTTACGTATGTTAACTTCTAGATTTTTAAGAGCGCATGATAGTAAAAGTATTTACGCAGTACAGTAATATAAAAAAAATCTACGCAAACAAGTTTTAATAATTTTGATTTTAAGCGACTGTAAACGCGACGCTTGGGGTTACGATTCCAACTCGAGGGAATGAAATATTTATTATTTTTATTTCATCGCTTTCGTAATCAGGCAAAGCGTGGCGTTGAGTTCCGCCACTCAACACTCAACGCCCTCAGCACTCACGAATAAGAATTCGACGGAAGTGTGGAATGGGGAACGGATGGTCTTTATACTAGTTTCAAACGTTCCCTCTGCCTATTTTGTTAGGTATATGCAAAGCAAAAAAACAAATTTTACCTGCTAAACTTCTGATTTAAGAGATTACCTCAATGTAAATCAAACATTGGATATAATTGTCTAAATTAGATGAAAATTAACCAGTTAATCTGTTTCACGAGCTAATTATCGTCTTGTACCAATATATGATTTCATACTTTTGTATTTTATAGAACACTAACTTTATCTTGCGGTTTCGCCCTCATAGCCAAATGAAAAAAAAAACTAAAATTTAATGGGTGAAACCATAAAGTTAAACGATGCATAAACGCTCATATCTTTTGATTGCGCTCGAAGGAATTGTACACACATTCTCTAGATATCTATTGGTGTCAAATAATTTTCTAATTCGATTAAGTTGGATCAGCCAATTTTTCATTTATTGTCCGAGATTTTGAAAAGTTTCGAAGGATAATAAAAATTGCGATATGGAAATACCAAATGTCACATCAGAGTCCTTATCGAGGTTTTTCAAAAGGAATAAGTGCAAGTAAGTGTACGGAGCGTGTGTAAGGAGTAAGTAGGAGAATTTTAGTTAGTTTTAAGTTATTGTTCCGTTCATGTGCTCCTGAGATTCGGCGTAGTCCGCGACTTTTGCATCCACCTAATGCCGATGAAGGGCAATGGTTCCGATCCATCTAACTACAAGCGAATTGCTATCACTTTTGGTTTATCTGGACAATCACCGATGAATTAATGACTATCATATAGCTTAAAATCAAAATATGTTTTTATATAAAATTATTTTTTACTTTTTAGTTTTTTGAAGTCAGTTTTTTTTTATCAAATGAATTTATTTTACGATTTAAGGTGATGGTCAGACAATTTAATATTTAATTTAATTTAATGTAACAAGAAAATGCACAAAAAATTTTCAGGCAAATTGAGAACGTCTCCCTTTTTAAAGTCAGTTGAATATGAGAACATCCTCTTTTTTGAAATTGGTTGAAAGGAAATACAACGATGAGGAATTCCTCATTGTTGCATTTCTTCTTATATAACTTCCTTTTCTTACAGAAGTTGATTAATAAAAATTATGGCATAGTGAAATAACTTTTTAATTGCAATTGATGGCATACGAGTCAATTTTACTGTTATTCCCACGGCTAATTTAAACGCGGCAAAGTTGAAACGTTGACCGTCTTTACGGCTTATTACAGTGAGTTATCAAATGATCATTTCAACAGTGCTCATATCTACACAATGTGAGATATATTGAGAAAATCAACTTTGAAACCAGTGCTGTACACGACACGAATCCAAATGTTGAAGTTATATCGGTAATCGATATTTGTATGTGAATAATAAATCAAAATCGATAATTTAGATCAAGTAAAGTTTCTCAATATGCAAAAAACCGGTCAAGGGTGAGTCGGTCTCGATGATCGAGAATTAGGTACCAATTTTAGGAGTATAGATAAACGGAAACGTTATTTATAAAACTTCACAAATGTAAATTTGCAAACTACTAATACGCGAACAAATAAGCGACAGTAAATATCAGTTTGTAATTTTTTTTATGATAATATATACCTGACATTTTTTATTTTTTTTTTTATTTTTCTATAATAAATTCTTCTTGCCAGATTTCGTAATTCTAACGAAAGTATCCTATAGATTTTGATTACGCGGCGAATTTCGTACAAATTTCCGCACTTATTTTTCTATGCTTTCAAGGAACCTTATACCTAGATATTTACCTAGATATTTTTTTGCGATCTTGAGTAAAATGGTCTTAGACAAACATACAGACAGAGACCCGGTATCCTAAAACGGGTACAAAGTACCTACTAACTTAGACGATAGAAGATAACTTTAACACTAAAACAGCACTAGTTTTGAACCCATAAGATTAAACAAGCAGCGGTAGGGGACACAATCGTACTGCGTAATGGAAACACAAATTACTCTTCAATACCCATTGTTGGCTGATACCTTTCAAAGACAGGCTTACGCTTAATCAGAACAATCGACCCTTATTACCGGTTATATCTTTGTATGTACGGGGCAATTTCATCAGGTTAAAGGTAGGGCTTGTTGTCCAATTGAAATTTAGATATTTTATCGTGTTTAAGTTAAGATTTTTTTTGTTTATTTTTTTTTTATTTACGCTATATTCCGTATATAGCAGGGTAGGCAGAGGGAACCTAATGTTAAGACACTTTTTGGCACTTTCTGCCAAATGCTGGAGGCATTTGTGTATTGAGTGGCGGAACTCAATGTCGCGCTCTGCTTCGTTGCCTTTAACAAACTTTAATTTATTGAATTATTTATCTTATAAGACTGTAAAATATTTAAATTTATAAATGTTACCGAATAGTAACATTTATAAATTAAAATATTTTACAGTCTTAGGAAATGGAAAAGTCTAAACATTAAGTGCCCAGGCCCTTTCTGCCTACCCTGCCTTGTTTGATATAGCGTCAAACTAAGAAAAAAAATTTTTTTAAGCATTTTTAAAGTGTTAATCCACACTTAGGAAAGATAAATACTTAATTAGAAAACGTATAAAAATTTGAACGTAGCGGGACTCGAACCCGCGCCTCCTGGAAACCGACCAGGCGCTCTGACCACTGAGCCATACGTTCTTGCGAAGCTACGTCGAAATTCTTATACGCTTGTTACAACTTATTTATGTTGTTAGCATCTCTGTAGGGAGATTTTTACAAATTTCCGCTACCCAAAGATAATTGCTAAGAATTATCGTTTGGCAAGAGAGAATACTATTTTTTAAATATTTAAATATTAATAAATATTTAAATATTTAAAAAATAGTATTCTTTAATGTCTTATTATTAAATAAATAAATAGTATTCTTTAATGTCTTATTCTTTAATGTCTTATTTATGTTAAATAAGTTGTAACAAGCGTATAAGAATTTCGACGTAGCTTCGCAAGAACGTATGGCTCAGTGGTCAGAGCGCCTGGTCGGTTTCCAGGAGGCGCGGGTTCGAGTCCCGCTACGTTCAAATTTTTATACGTTTTCTAATTAAGTACGAAAAAAAACCATTCTGTAAAATTAGTAAAATAAATACATTCAAATATATTTACTTCAGTAGTCAACAAGCTTTATCAAAATGAAATGAATGATCGGACGGTAGATAGTCCCAAATCAGGTGGAATCACATTAATCGGAGTAGATTTTGTATTAGTGATGGAAATAATTCTTAGGCTGACAGCACTTTCTCTTAATAAAATCAGTATTGTTTACTTCCTTTTATTCGTATATAAAATAAATAAATCCCGCACACAGCAGGGTAGGCAGAGGGAACTTAGTGAAAGACACTCCGTTCCCCACTTTCTGCCGAATTCTGGAGGCATTGCGTGCTAAGTGGCAGAACTCAACGCCGCGCTTGTCCTCGACACCAGAGCGAAGAAATGGAAATATAAATTTAAGTAAATATTTCATCTCCTCGAGTGGGGATCGAACCCACAACCAGTCGGTTTTACAGTCACACTTTGTGCCGCTGCGCCACGACCGGCCTCATATAAAATATAAAAGTAAAAATAGGAAACGAGTTATATTATTTCAGATTTCTTCTTTATCTTTACGCATGTCTGATCCTTTATAAGTAGATAGTTCTTTTTTTTTCAACTTCACGCTGTATCCCGCACACAGCAGGGTAGGCAGAGGGTGCCTAGTGCTAGTGTTAAGATACTCCGTTCCCCACTTTCTGCTGAATTCTGGATTCGTTGTGCCAGAACACAACGCTGTGCTTTTGCCTCGATAACAGAGCGAAGAAATGGAAATAAAAGTTTAAATTAATATTTCACCTCCTCGAGTGGGGATTGAACCTCCAACCAGTCGGTTTTACAGTCACACCTTGTGCCACTGCGACACGACTGGCCTCAGATAAAGTTATCTTTGCCCAATAAGAAATTGAGTATTCTGTCAATCCATATAGACATAATGTAACAGATTTTGTCATAAAAATTATGTAGAACTATAATTTTTTTGTGAGGAACGACAAAAATGTTTCCTTCGGAAACAATGAAATTTTCAAAAAAAATTACAAAAAATAATAACAAAGGACTAAAAAAATAATGTCTTGTAACTGTATTCAAATTTTAATATCATTCTTCACAGAATACAATGAAACCTTATAATCGAAACAAAAATAAGATTATTAATCCTGTAGACTTGAAATAAAATTTAACCTAAAAATATTCTTTTGAATATCTTTTAAAAGATTTCCCGAGGAAAAAGAAGAAAGTATGTATTATAAATGATTGACTGATTTATTCAAATTACTTAAGTAGACAAATGATGGATGGTTTATATAATGTCAGTAGTGGATAAAAGTAGCACACGCCATTCTATATATTTTTTTTAGTGTCACACCCTATCCCGCATGTGGTTAGGAATTCGAGACATTTGGGTGTTGTAGTGGCAAATGGCAAAACTCAATGTCGCACTTGCTCTTACTATAGCGGGGAAATAAGCATAATTAATCCAATCCAAATGGGTATCAAACTCACAAAGATCACGTTTATTTATTTTTCCACTACCCGACATTCTTTCAAGCACAAGGCAGGTGAGGCAGAGGGATATGGGAGCCTAGTATTCAGATACTCCGTTACCCTTTAAGTCACTTTAGTTCCCCACTCAAGATTTCTGCTGCATCTTGAGAAATTGCATGTAGAGTGAGTACCTCGTAACCCGACGCACGAAATAAAAATATTAAAAAAAATGTATTTACCCGAATGGAAATCGAACCCATAATCCTTTTGTCCGCCTCATGTTTCTTGATATAATATGTAAACATAAAAAAAAACATATGAATAAATTCCTTACTCCTTAGTTATCAGAGAATAAATATCAAACAAAAAAGGAAAACCTGTTAATTATATTTAACTTTTGGCGCTTCCAACTTTTTAGTATATTATTTATGAGAACAACCCCTGTATTTATCAAAAACAAATTACTATCAATTTATTTATCGAAAATCCTGTTAATTTCTGATTTTACTTCCCAAGCATTTTATTACGAAACAATTTTACATGAAACAATTAAATAACTTGTTGATACCAAAACTTATTAAACCTTATTAATTAATATTAATCAATATTAATTAATATTTCAAAATATAATAATTTTGTGGAATAATAATAATCTAATAGGCGGTCATGGTGCAACGTTTCTGTTTAAAACATGGTGGATGTGGGTTCAATTCCCACTCGATATTAATTATTTTCATTAATTTTCTTGAACGAATATCAAAGTAAAGTTCGGCGTTGAGTTTCGCCACTCAACACCGCACTCAATATTTTAAAAAACTAAGGGGAAAGCGAGTAACCAAATGCCTTGACACTGAAGAGAACTCAGCCTACCCTGCTAAGCACATAATAAAGCTGTGGTGTAACGTAAAAAAAATCTACACCTAAACTAAACGCCGTTACAAAGCCATTATAATACCTGACAAAGAAAAACAAAAAATTCTAAATGAAAAATTGCCTACAAAATCACACAGTAGCCGTTAACAGGCCTCGAGGGGGCAATAGTACAAAAAACCGGTTGCACATAGAAATCCTAGTATTGAGATAGTAGCGTTTTTCTTTATTGTTCTATACAGTAGATTTTGACGCTTTGTTTCGTATTATTATACCAAAGAGGTTAGTTTTCGATATTTATTTTGTGAATGTATTTTTCTTGGGTTAATGTTTGTGGTTGTCAAAATGTTTTCCTGAACGAAATATTGTTTTATATGGGATAAGAGATATATTTGAAAATGAAATTTTTGAACTGGATTAATCGCGTATATTTATAATATATTTAAGGTAACGCGAAATTTCGAACACTCTAACAGTACTCTTTGTTCACGGCTAGACTAGGATGGCATTCGTCTGTCTGTTAACATAATTATTATATCAATCTACCGTCAACAATTTCTTAATTAGCTTGTAACTGTCCTAGATACTTGCAGAATATGCTGACTGTATTTTAACCCTGGTGTGGTTGGCTTGAGACTTCAATTTTTTTGTGTCCTATTTGGTAAGAAAATCATTATTTTTAGGATGTTTTTGTATTTCAATTGCCTCTTTACCTTGATAAGAAATTTTGAAAAGCGAAGAAAGTTTGTAAAATTGGTTAAATAATATGAAGCGTATCAAATGCTGTGCAGAGTTGATATTTGTATTACTTCAAACGTACATTTAATATTAATATTAAATAGGAACCGAAACATTACTTTCAATATTTGTGGTTAAAAACGACGCTTTGCATAGCAGGGTAGGCAGAGGGAACTTAGAATTAAGACATTTGGTTCCCCGCTTTCCGCTGATCTTTGGAGGCGGAAAGCGGGAAACAAGGTCAATTTCTGACCAAAATTCAAAATCATGGTTTTTTTTGATTAGGTCACTATAATTCCAAAGGTGCGATATTATGTGTTGAATATGTTTTTATTATTACTATAGTAATCATATCTATAATTTATGTTTTTGAAACTAAAATATTTTAAATAATTACAATGGAATTCCAAATCGTGCTCTTATATTTTTATAAGTCCAAATTAATATGTTAAACGAATCGAACTTACGTTACTTATTATTTAGGCGAAAAATGCACGCTGCATCTCGCATTTAGTAAGAGCCAGATGGAACCTAGAAAATAAAATTTATCCATTTGCCCGAGTGGGAATCGTGCCTACAAACGTCGCGTTTATAGTTAAACGTAGTCCCTGAGCCATGACGACTTTATAAAATTTTTAAATTGTTTCGTTATAGACCAAAATTAAGATTAAAAATATATCTTGATAAGTTTTTACATTTAACTCCACAAAAGTGTGTATTAACGTAATGAGCTTTACGTAGGTACAATGTACATATATTATGTATATACTCGTATGAAGCTTGAGCATATCATTTGGAAAAATTCCAAATGAAGTTACCGGTCTTTATTCGGCGTATCCTTTCTGTGATTATCTTAATTTTCATATTAATTAGCATATTTTTCCAGTTCTTTTTTTTGCATATTTTCCTCCATAATGCGAAAACATTATGACGCATTACTTCTCTTTATAAGGTAATTCATATTATATTAACATAAAAAAATTGTGTAGCGGAATTCAATGCATTGAAGTTTTTTTCTTTTTTTGTCACCATTTAGGAAAAGGAACCCGCGCCTCTTGGACAAACGTCGTCGTCCAAAATGCCGTCCAAACGCTCTGATCAATATGCCATACGTTTTATTTACTCTGTTAACTAATTGTAATTTTATTTTCAGGTTTTGAAGGTACCCATGTTATGATATTCATAGGTTTCGGATTTTTGATGACGTTTTTGAAGAAATATTGCTATAGTGCGTTAGGATTTAACTGGTTCCTTGCTGCACTGGTGATACAATGGGCGCTACTTTGTCAATCTTTCTACCATATGAAGGATAACACTATATATGTCACAAAGAAAACTATATTGGGTAAGATTTTTTTATATATTTAGTGCTGTTGAAACAGTTATTTTTGTATGTATTATGTAGATAGTGAATATATCACATTTAAATCTATCATAAACGTCTTTTACAATTTAGACGATTGTTTTTATTTGAATTATTTCTTTTAGAAATATAAAAATATTTTGAATGGAATAAACAAAAATATAATCTTCTTAAATTTCGTTAAGCCAAGTCAGTAGTGCGCAAGAAAGATAAAATTATTTCGTTGTAAGGGAGTAGTCTTCTTAGACATTTTACAAAATATCTAACATTAAAAAAACGAATTAGCTAGTTTTTCTAGATGAAGTGCCATATAATATGCTCTGATATATTCTCGAGTGACTTATAAAATTTCCTAGATTTGATTACATAGTTACCTATTGGCCTACTGAAATTGTGGTAAAAATTATAACCCAAAACAACAAAAATATAATCGAAATTGAACCTTGAACGCTAAATGTTACATAACTCAATATTCTTGCACTCCACCGGGAACATTATCATAATATATCTCCACATGAGATATGAAGAACGTATAAAACCTCCACTTGAGTAAATATTCTTCTTTGGATGTGTTATAATAAAGGTCTTGGCAATCTTAGCAGCAATTTTTCAAGGAACCCAGTAAGGTAATGTGGTCGTATGGGAGGATCAAAATTACTGAAGATTGGCTTTCTTTGAATTATTCTCAGGTTTTTGGGATACTATTATTTTGTACATATATGGGCAGTAGCAATAAAGAAAATGGAGGGAGGGATTTATGTTTGGTTTTGTAAACTAAATACTTTAGTATTCCAATGAAGATATAGTGCTTGAATAATTGCAGTTTTTATACAATATATTTCAATATATTGTATTAAATATATAACATAAATACCCATATTTCAATATATTTTATAAAAACAAAATATGGCAAGGTGTTTAGTCTTGGCCTCAAAGCGAAAATTGTGGTTAGATCTGGTGATATGAGTATTTATGTATAATTTTTTTTAAGTCTCACCAGTAAAACTATTACTATAACAAAATTATACACAATAGTACAATACTTATAATACTGAATTTAACTGAAAAAAAAAATACCGCAATCACTGATAAATCTTAATTTCTTTTAGAAAATGTATAAAAACGTGAACGTTAGGACAAAAATTAGCACTTCAAAACTTTGACGGTTTTAAAGAAGTGCTGATTATTATTAGTACTTTGATGATTAAATCATATGTTTAAATTTTTTTTGCATGAGTGATAACTTAATATCACGAAACAAGAGCATCCCACAATATATTATTAATCTAATGAACATTGTATATATACTCGTATATTTTCAAATATTATATACTTACAAATTTTCCACCACATTGACCTTTAAATAATTTATAAAATATACGAAAAAATAAGTCCATACTATAAGAGTTATTCAACTACTATTTATTGTTGTTTGTAACAGTTCGGTAAACAAGTATGTTTTATATATTTTCAGCATTTAGCTTACGAATTTTAAACTAAGGTAACTTATGAGCAAAGTTAAATAAAGCTCAAAGGATTATATTTGCTGCTAAACGTGGGTTTTGTGTTTGTAAGTTCAAGATTCAAATTCGGTCT
Organism: Heliconius sara; assembly: GCA_917862395.2. Classification (NCBI taxonomy): domain Eukaryota; kingdom Metazoa; phylum Arthropoda; class Insecta; order Lepidoptera; family Nymphalidae; genus Heliconius; species Heliconius sara. Next base: position 2,123,486 of record OU860795.2, read on the forward strand.
AAAAACGTTCTTAATAAATGTAATATTCAAACTTACTTTGGAGCAGCGTAGTTTTTACTGTGAACGCGACACCTGTGAATTTGATTTACATTTGGAGGATACATGATAAGCAGGCAAATCGCGGTATTGAGCTCGTCGTGTGGCTCGTTGAGCTCGATGCGTGACGTAGCTCAGTATCGCGATAAAATTGGACAGAAAGGGATTTTCTACACTATTCTATTTACAATTTCTGCCGTATTCGGAACTTAAGTAGGAAAGGCCTACTATATAATCGAACCGGAAAATCTAAATGTATTTAAAGTAAAATAAAGGAAAAACATTTTGTGCCGTGTGATCCCGGCCTAGAATAGGATCATCCTGGTACTGCTGGTGTCGTGAGAGGCGACTAAAGTACGTGTGGTAGAGTCACGTCGCCAGCAATGGCAACACGCATGGGCAGACTCGACCGGATCATTACCACCCCCGCCTTTTAAAACCGGCGTGAATTAGTGGCTTTATGCCACTGCGTTTCGCATCAGGTAATGCCGGGCTCCGGCGCCCAACCCACCTTAAAGGCCGGCAACGCATCTGTAACTCCTCTAGTGTTGCACGGGGTCATGGGCGGTAATCACTTACCATCAGGTGACCCGCACGCTCGTTTGCCGTGTCTTTTCCATAAAAAAAAAAACAAGAAGTTAAAAAGTTTAATAAAATTAGTTCAACGAAACTAGTCGTAATAAAATTTGTACTTTATAACGTTTTAACTATTTCCGTATATAAATAAAGTGTATTCACTGAACCGTTTCCTGGACTACAACGTTCTTGAAGTATCTTAAGCCAGGGATTATTTCTGCTCTCTAACAAATATTTACTCATTTTAATTTGCTAAAAACACAAGGCAGGATTTAAAATCTTAAATCTTCTTCAGATCCGCAGCTGTTTATCTTTGTTAGGCTTTTAGTAATCACTTTTTTAATACTTTATTTTTGAAATTAATATTTTCACCTTACAATGTTGTGCCAGGTTCTATCGTTTATACAAAGAAAATACGTGATAGTGGGATAAAATAATGAAGGATTTGAACAATTAAGGATTTGAAAATGATATTAAATTAACTTAAATTAAGCTTCGTTCACTGTGATCATTATACTGGACGGAGTTCAGGACGGCCCCCATGATTTTAACGTAACCTTCCTCCATAATAATCAATACCGTCTTCTTGAATAACCAAACAACAAAAGTTTCCCACTGTCTCTCTTACCACTCAATCTCCCGCTACGTTTACATTTGACATATAAACGTAGCAGGTAATTTAACTTGTAATTTTAATATAATTTTCGATATTTCTAACTTTTTCTTATCAGAGGCCGATATAATGTCAGCGACGGTACTTATAACTTTTGGTGCTCTACTGGGACTGGCCAGTGGGTTACAGTTACTGTTCATATCCATAATCGAAGTTGCTGTCGCCTGTCTCAACTTTTGGATTGTGGAACATATATTCAAGGTAATTTCATTAACAACATTACTAAGGTTATTAACAGTTTTTATTTAGAAAACGTATAAAAATTTTAACGTAGCGGGACTCGAACCCGCGCCTCCTGGACACCGACCAGGCGCTCTGACCACTGAGCCATACGTTCTCGCCAAGCTACGTCGAAATTTTTATACGCTTGTTACAACTTATGTTGTTTCTAAATAAGTATTTATATTTCCTAAGTGTGGATTAACACTTTAAAAAATGTTTAAAAAGTTTTTATTAGTGCCACACTGTATTCCGCACGCAGCAAGATAGACAGTGAATCATTCCGATGTCCATTTTCTGCTGAATTGTGGAGACATTGCATGTTGAGTGATTCAACGCTGCGCTTTGCCTCGACACCAGGACGAAGAAATGAAAATATCAAATACTTCTTTTCATCGAGTGGGAATCGAACCCACCTGTCTCGTTTACAGTCACGCCTTGTTACGATGCATTTATGCGTTTACGATTTATCCCTTTCCTATTTAAAAAAACTAAACTTGACTATATTTCACGCTTTACCCCTAGCGGGGTAGTCAGAGGGAATGGAGCGCCAAACGCGGCGGTCTCTGCATACCTCCTTCGCATCGTCCACTGTAATTAACTTTTTCATATATTCTCTTCGGGGGGTCTTGATATTTTTTTCGTGACCTTCCTCCAGTATCTTCGATACTGTGTTTATTTCAACCGAGGTGTCTCCCTACTTATCTTATCGTTTACCGCTCTTACCGCTCTTTCTTTTTTACAGTTAATTTTCTTTTTTAATGAGAGATTAGTTCTTTTAGATAATTAAAATTTTCTATATTATTTTTTTTTAAATATAGAGAGAACTGTAAGTTTGTTCATTAATAGTAATAATGACTTATTAATATATTATAATCAAAAATGCAGCCAGCTGTGGCACCGGGACACAACCGTGCAACTACAGTAAGCGTGACAGGTTGTGGGTTTGATTCTCACTCAAAGAAGTGAAATATATTTTTTTTTACTTTTTTGAGTTCCGCCACTCAACACGCAATTTAAATTAATGTTTAGGTTTCCAGGTTCCTTTTGCCTAGTACCTATTACTTATCTCGATTTCAATATGCTATTATTCTAATATACATAAAATGCCTTCTAATATACTAAATAATAAGTACATATTTTACAGGCAGCCGATGTGGGCGGTTCCATAGCCATTCACGCTTTTGGAGCGTACTTTGGTCTTGGAGTAAGTTGGGCACTAAAACCGAGGAAAGCTAAAACTGATGATGCCCCGACCGCACAAACTACTCCAACCATGGATCTGGAAGGTCCATCTTATATATCTGATGTTACTGCTATGATTGGTTAGTAATTAACTTTGTAATTGTTCGAAATATAATTAATTTGTTTTTGGGTTTGAAGACGTAACGTGATGGTTATGGGTTCGGTACCTACTAGGGAAACGAGTTATTATTTATTAATATTTTCATTTGTATGTTTGGGTACCAAGGCAAGAAAGTGCAGTGTTGAGTTTCGCTACTCAACAGAAAATGCCTTGAAAATTCTACGGTAAGTGTGAAACGGTGTGTTTAGCAATAGGTTCCCTCTGCCCATCCTCCTATATGCGGGATACAGCATGAAATTTAAAAAAGTAGTAGAATTTGAAGTACGAAACTCAATATATTCGCGTTTTTATAAAACATTTCATTCAGTATATAAATACATTTCATTTAACATATTAATCAACTGTCACAGACTGTCGAATAAACATAGTACGGCTCGGAAAACAGTCCCGCTGAGAACAGCTGGCAAGAAACTCAAAAACTGACTATTCAATACATTACTCTTTCCTTTGAATATTCGAAATAAAAAAATATGTTTTTTTTTATTAATGCATCAAATTAAACTTTATTATACAATAAAAATAATCAATTTATTTCATCTAAAAGTCTCCATAAAAAGAATATAAAATAATAATATAAAAAAATATCTAAGGTAGCGAAATTTAAAGCCACACCTTGGTTGATGAGTATTGTGATAATTTTTTTTTATCGAAATTGGAAAACGCAATAATCTTGATAGAATCCATTGCTGCGTTTTGCCTTACCAGACCGCTAAAAAACGAAACAATAGAAAACGAACCCGCAACCCCTCGCGTGCTCTCTCGAGACTTACTTCTAATACACTACGATGGCGTCACAAAAGATTCAATTTATCTTTTACTGTAAAGAAAACACCATGACCTTTTACGCTATATTAATTTCCTTTCCAAAAGCTCATCTAAATCCTGACGCAAAACTGCCGGATGTGATAATATTTTGGTCGTACATCTTTGACAGGTTCAATATTCCTGTGGATATATTGGCCATCCTTCAACTCTGGATTGACGAGCACAAACAGCGAATATCAGAGGGCAGTTGTCAATACGTATCTGTCACTGGCAGCGGCCACTGTAAGCCCAAATTTTATTTTTAATTGAAAAAAAAAATATATATGAAATACTTAATTAGTTTCTTTCGTTTAATTTTGCAAAATGCTTAAAATTTGTGTGTTTTTTTTCGTAAACCTGACAGTTTGTGGGTTTTGTGCGTGTTCGAGGAATTGAACGGCGGCGTTGGGTTCCGCCATTCAACATGAAATATTGGCGTGGATAGTGGGAAACGGAATGTCCTAAAACTAGGTTCCCTCTGCCTACACTGCTGTGTGCGGGATAGCGTGAAGCTAGTTTTTTTTTTTGATTTGAAAAAAAAAACATTAATATTACAGGTAACAACATTCGTACTATCATCAACAGTTAGCGAACACAACGGCAAATTAGATATGGTGCATGTACAGAATTCCACACTAGCTGGTGGTGTCGCTGTGGGCTCAGTATGCAATATGATGATAGGACCTGGTGGTGCGATAGCTGTGGGGATTAGCTCTGGTGTTATTAGTGTGTTGGGATATAGATTTTTGACGGTTAGTATTTAGATTCTCTTTTAACTTGAAGTTGAGAAAAGAGGATGGAAGGAAGATTGGCTTTGCATTGATGGATAAAACAGACAGAAAATCAGTTCAAGTGTATCAGTGGCCTAATTATAACCTTTTTTCTAAATAAAATTAGAACCGAAGATCATTGGGTTATATGTTTTTGTTTTTGTGAACCCTATTTTTTTTTTATATTTCACATAATTTACCTCCAGTTCACAGCTTGGGAAAAATCAGTGCCAGATCCACAGCGGGCATTTAAAAAAACAATAATTTACAAATTTACCCCTATTTACTATCAACAACGGAACTTTTGAAATATACTATTATTCTATTCATCCCCAAAGCGAGTTATCATATTTTATTCTCAACTTTTAAAACTATAAAAAAGATTTTTTTCGGTTGAAAAGCGTCCACATTGTCTCATAAAATAATTACGGAGTCGATGCAATCGTAAGACCAGAGTACTGAGATTAAGCCTATTTCTAATATTAATGTTAAGGACATTACTGATTTCAGAATATATTAATTTATTAAATTTTTTGCTTAATTAAATATTTAAAGCCTAAGTTATACGCGAGTGATTCATTTCTGCAAGACAAAAACTGGACTTAATGTAAATAGCGGTTCCATTATCTTAAAGTAAAATACCACAGGTCATAATACCATAAAAGTAGCTAAAGTAAGCGTGATTTTTTTTAAAAAAACTAAAATTTGAACATAGCGGGATTTGAACCCGCGCTCTTCGCGCGATCTTGGAAATCGTCCAACAATTTCAATAGGGATGGTCGCTAAAAAGCATTTCTCTTTTCAAAGTATGGAATAACTATAAAAAAGATTTCATTTCCACACCGGTTAATAATCAAAAATTTTTACTATAAAATACGCGAAGTTATTCACAGTATCATGAAGTAAATTAATTTAATATGTACCATGCCTACATACAAATAAAAAAAAATACGTACAAAAATATTTTTAGGTAGGGGAGGGGTATATTTAGATACCCTAAAAAATCGCTAAAGGTAAACACACATGCAACATTCGGGTCTTATACCCGCATCGTGAATTATTTGTGACCACTCCGCTGTATTGCACTATATCGTATTGCATAAAAAATACAGCCTATATCAGACTATATTGAACTATACGGTGAGTGGATTAACAAACAAATACAATTTAATAACGCTTTTAAAATTGTATGGCTGAACTAAAAAAACAGACATTTTTACCTTGCAAAAGCGAAATATCGGTTTAAATATGATTTAGTTGGTATAACTTTCTAGTAGTAACGTTGCTGTTGGATAGTAATTAAATTTTGTAAGTTGGTATACCTTAAATGGTGATATAGATATGGAAAAATCGATTTAATGCTACTTTTGAAAATTAATTATTTTAGTAATGGATCGCGTTTGAGTAATAATAAGAAAAAAAACTATATTAAAAAGTCTGTTGTTTTTAAAATTCATAAAGAGGCTTTATGTAGGTAATAAGCAGAAGAAATAACAATAAAGCCTGTGTAAAATCGTTATTTTTCTTTTTTTGGCCTAAACATGATTATTTGTAAATTAATACTTCTAAAGTTCACATCTTACCACACCGTCACAGCGTGAAGCAGATTGTTTTTTAATACTTTTTAATTTTTTTTGAGTTATTTGAGCCTACAGCCTTATATTGTACAGTGTGTAAGTTCAAATTCCACTTAGAAGAATATATAAAGGCCTGTATGGAACTACTAAAACAATGTTGCCCAAAATTCATACTCAGCGGAATAAAATTGAATTTTGTGTTTTATAGTCCACACAGACGAAATTACGGGCTAAAACTCATGTCAATATAAAACAATTCTTTGGAAAAACCAAAATAATTACATAATTGTTATATTACACTACTACTTCATTCCTATAATTATTAATCACATACTAATATTGTTTTTTTCAGCCACTATTAACTAAAATAGGTATACCGGACACCTGCGGCGTGAATAACTTGCACGGAATGCCCGGAATATACTCTGGTCTTTTATCAGTACTTTTTGCTGCTTTAGCTGTTAAGGAGGACTATGGGGACGAACTTGGTATAGTGTTTGGTGGTATTGATGAAGTAAGTATTTTGTGTTTTAAGTTATCATATATTATATCGGCATATTGTGCCGTGTGATCCCGGCCTAGAATAGGATCATCCTGGTACTGGTGGTGTCGTAAGAGGCGACTAAAGTACGTGTGGTAGAGTCACGTCGCCAGCAATGGCAACACGCATGGGCAGACTCGACCGGATCATTACCACCCCCGGCATTTAAAACCGGCGTGAAGTAGTGGCTTTGTGCCATTGCGTTTCGTATCAGGTAATGCCGGGCCCCGGCGCCCAACCCATCTTAAAGGCCGGCAACGCACCTGTAGCTCCTCTGGGGTTGCACGGGGTCGTGGGCGGCGGTAATCACTTACCATCAGGTGACCCGCACGCTCGTTTGCCGTGTCTTTTCCATAAAAAAAAAAAAAAAATATCAACTTTTAAATGGCCGCCGTGGCGCAGGGGCTCAAGGGTGTAACTGTAACGCGGCGGTTGTAGATTCGATCGACCAAGGCACCAAGGCAAAAGCCCGCCACTCAACACGCAATTTGTCAAAAAATTCAGCGGAAATTGCGGAACAGAGTATTTTAACACTAGGTTCCCTCTGCCTACTCTGTTGTATGCTGGATATAGCGTGAAGCTGATTTGATTCTTTTTGACCTCTTACATTTTTTTATTTGTCATATTTTTTTCCAATTGAAAGATCGACTTTTTTCATTTTTTCGCTCTGGTAAAAAGACAATGAAGTGGCGAAGAGTTCCGACCCTCAAGGCGAAATATTTCGAAAATTGGGCGATGTCTGTGATATCCTACCACTATGTTCCCACTGCCTATCCAGTTATACATATGTATACCGGAGCAGGATAACTCAGTCTCAGACTCAGTGGTCAGAGCGCCTGGTCGGTTTTCAGGAGGCGCGGGTTCGAGTCCCGCTACGTTCTAATTTTTATACGTTTCCTAAATACGTATCAAAATAATTCTTAACAAATATTTACTTTGTATATTATGTTTCTTTTTAAGGACGCTGAAATGACTGCAGGGAAGCAAGCACTTAATCAGCTTTTTGCTCTACTCGTTACTCTTGTTTTATCGATTGTTGGGGGTATTGTAACCGGTAAGTTTGTTTTGCTATTTAACTTAGGCAATAAGAGAAGCAAAGCAACATAAAGAGAATCTAGGCACCTAGTGTTAAGACATCCGCGGTGAACGAGAGAGAGAGAATGCTCTATTAAGTTGAGTGGCAGAACTCAACGCCGCGCTTTTACTTCTTGTTACCGGAGCGAGGAAATGAAAATATTAAATATTTCTTTGTCACGTTGAGTCTCGCCACTAACACGCAATGCCTCCAGCATTCAGCGTACAATAAAGAATCCGTATTTTAACATTAGGTTCCTTCTGTTTACCCTACTGTGTGCGTATGTGTGTGTGATACAGCAAAAAAAAATACATATTTTATATAGGCACAAAAAAGATTTTTTTAAATGGAACGATTCTTCTTCGTCTATTTCATTATTTAACTTTATCCAATCATTCTTTAACGTTATAAAAAATAATAATAAGTGAAGCAATTAATCACTGAGTTCGGCTTTTTAGACAGCGTTTGAAGTTAACGAAATTGCTCTCTGGATAACAAAATAAATTTTATATGTTTAGGTGTTTTGGAAGTTCAAGGTAGTGAGATAATCTGGTTAGGGTTGTTTCAAAGTTTTTATTAAGATTTTGTTGTAGTAGCAAAATGAAAAATTTAGTAATTTTATTGTAAATAAAAAATATGTTATTGGTTTTTGAGGCTGTCTTGGCGCAGGTATACTATCGTGATATAAACTCGACGGTTGTAGATTCAATTACTATTTGGAGGGGATTAATTTATTACTTTCATTTAATTTATTTTTCTCGCTCTAATGAGAAGACAAAATGTGATATTGAGTTGTGATTGAAAATGTGAAAGGAAGAAAAAAAATATTCTGTCTGACTACTAAAACTAGAGGTCCTATGGCAGCGGCGGCGGCTTCGCCCGCTTGAACTATACCAATATTCATTTAATATGTTACGAAAATGTTTTCAATAAGATTCGTAAGGAAATATAAAACTAAATTATTAAAACAAACCAAAAATAATAATGAGGTGACAGATATAATGAAAATAAATTCAGAATATCAGAAAAATGTCCTTACTATAAATAATTATTTATTGTATTGTTGGTATCATTTATTAACAATACTTCACACGAGTTTCTCTCCAATAAGGGCAGTTGCCTAGAAGTAACTACCCACTATTGACACAATTCCACTATCCTCTTTTACACGAGTTCGCTAACAATATTTTAAATAATAAGTAAATTTGAAAATGTATGAAATTTGACTCAACCATCAGTGTCATCATACCGCTGCACACCGCGCGGCTTGTAGGCTAGCTGATGTTGTACAGTAGAATATAATATAATTGAGGCCAGTCGTGGCGCAGAGGCACAAAGTGTGACTATAAAACCAACTGGTTGTGGGGAATCGAACCCACGCAAAGAAGAAATATTTATTTAAATTTATATTTCCATTTCTTCGCTCCGGTGTTGAGATAAATCGCGGCGTTGAGTTCTGCCACTCACCACGCAATGCCTCCAAAATTCGGCAGAAAGTGGGAAACGGAGTATCTTATCTTAACAATAGGTTCCCTCTGGCTACCTATCCTACTGTGCCTGCCTACCCTGCCTACCCTGCTGTGTACGGGAAACGGCGCGAAGCTGATTTATTAATATATTATTTTAAAATGTAATTTCAATCAGAATGAAATGCTAAAGGTGACAATTATATTTATTTTGATAAGGATTAATACCAAATTATAGAAATCAAATTAATGAAATACATTCACAATAAACTGATAAATTTAAATTTAAATTAAATATATTAAAATGGTTCCTGTGGCTCAGAGATAAACATATAGCATCGCGGACGATTTTTATAGGATTTTTAAAGGATAATATTTTTGTAGAATAATATTTTATGTGTCTGACAAGATTAGATCAGTGCTCTAAGAGCCCACTTTTACAAACTAAAAATAACATAATTCCTAAAATAACCAAATAAGATATCATAAAAAAGTAGCCTGTTGTAGCCGAAGACCCTGAAATTTTATAACAATCGGATCGGCGTTTCGACCGTGAATACATTACAGACAGACAGACAGAGTTACTTGCGAATTTATTACATAGTATGGATTGTAAAGCTTGTGTTATACATATAAATGTTCTTCTTATTTTTTTTTTCTTTTTTTAGCTTCAGGTTCGATCCTGCGCATAGCTGTGAATCCAAAGGGAACCTAGTATTCAGCAGTTTGTTCCCATTAAGACACTGCCATTACGCATATTCCACTGAATTTTGGAAGTGTTGCATTGCGTTCGTAACGAAAGCGAGAAAATTAAACTATTAAATGTTTCATTTCTCGGAGTGGAGATCAAGCTCTCAGCACATTACTGTTAGCGAACTCGTCGCGTTAAGAGTCGGACGCTTGTGCCCTACGCGACAACGACCTCAATATTAAGCATTAGTTGTTTGAAAATATATTTTATTTAACATTAAAATACTATTTATTTTATTAATATAAAATACTATTTATTAAATTTTTAACTCAATTTGTCTTGGTAGTGCGATCAAGAAAAAAAATCCCCTAGCCTTAAGATTAAATAACATTCAAAGCAAATGATCGTAACTCAGCCCCAGGCACAATCTCGTCAATTGTTTTCAGATATCTCGTAGTAGGTATCGTCTTATCATTGTCACTTCTAGAGTCTACTAGGGTTCACGATAGAATTGTAGTTAACTTTTTATTTTCTTGTTGTTGAAATGTTGCTTAATATATTTAATATTTTCTTAAAGTGAATAATCCACAATTAGGAAAGAAAAATACTTATTTAGAAACCGACCAGGTCTGGTCGGTTTCAGTTTCAGGAGGTGCGAGTTCGAGTCCCGTTAAAATTTTTATACGTTTTCTAAATAAGTATTATGCTTAACATTATTTATGTTTTTTATATACTCTTTAGGTATGGAGCTCTGAGTACGGGACACATGTATGTAGTGGTAAGTTAAAATAATAATATAAAAAAAATATTGGTTACAGGTTTCATTGTCAAGAATCGTATGTTAGAGCCGCTGAAGGAGAATGAGAAATACAACGATGAAGTTAACTGGGTACTGCCTTAAATATGAAAAATTACTAATTATTACATGAACAATATTATAATAAGTTTAAGTTTTTGTATTAACTAACTAATACTCATGATTTTGTCTGGTTAAAGAAAATGATACTAAACAAGTAATATTGCCAACCACAAATTTGCTTATCAAATATACATATTTATTTTATAGAAATAACATTATATTTTATATTATATTAAATTTATTTTTAGTAAGGCACTATTGTATTAATGATTATTGGTGATAAAATGATTCTTTTTAATTCTGTCTTTTATTTTCAATTTAATTGCGCTTAATGAGGATGAGAAGAGATAAAAAAGGTTCTGGTGTTTGAAAGAAATGAGGTTAGGACCGTAGGTAGCGTTTGAAGCTCGGTGCTGTCCTAAATACCCGGTAGGGATGCAGCGTGAAGCTAAATTAGATTAATGAGGTATGCATTTTTCCTCATGGCAAGGTAGGTAGAGAAAAGCTAATGTGTAACACACTCTATTTCCCAGTTTCTAGCAATTTTATACGGAATCTCTGGTAGAAAAAGCGCGGCGATGAGTTTTGCCATTCTACACACAATGCCTTGATTTTGTTGAAAAGTGGGGAACCGAGTGTTGAGATACTCGTGTACATGTGCCTACCATGCTATATGCGAAATACAGAGCGTTAAACTGAAAAAAACCATGTCTTAAAATCATTGGGCGCAAAGTTAAGAACGGAGTGACTTAATATTAGATTCCCCTGACATTCCTGAACTACGGGAAAAAGCTTAAACGTGTAAAATGAAAATTTTATCAAATCGTTCCATTCCATTATTCTCACAAACCATAGCATTACCAAATCACAACCGCACATGGTGCCCAAAATGTACGGAAATGTTCCGAAAATCCGCAACGCAATATCACACTTCAATTTTTACACAGTAACACCTGTTTATTTGCAACGGCTTTCTGACACAAGAGATATAGTTGAAAATCCTTTGAATTTAAAATATTTAACCATTTCTCTTCACTCCGAACGACTAAAAATAATGTAAGCCCAGGATAATATATCGACAACATTGTATGTAAATAAGATTATAGAAATAACAGGTTTTTAACAGCAACGTTGGAATTGTTGCACTTTATAGTGAGTTTTTGTATGATGACGAAGTTTTATGTCCTTTCTTTGTTTGCAATGTGTTATCTGTTTGTGTGGTTTTTGTTGTAGTTTATAAGATTTTTTGCAGTAAACGAGAAATTTATAAATGCGTAATTCAAAATATATCTCTTATTTTTGTAGCTTTGAAATGTATTCTGTCATAAAAAGATAGGCAGAGGTAACGTGTGAATCTAGTGTGTTAAAACACTTCGTTCCAAATAAGGTACTTCCATTCCCCTCTTTGCGCAAGACATTGCATGTTGAGTGGCGTAACTCAACACCGTGCTTTGCCTCATTACCAGAGCAAAAAAAAATATGTGAAATATTTCACTCGCCAGAGTGTGTAATGAACCCACAATCACGTTTTCATTCGCACGTTTGTGCCCCTCGTCACGACGGCCTCCTATCACTTATCTAATTGGATATCATTACAATTTATAATATTTCATAAAAATGAGACGTGTGACAATGACAGACTGTAAACGCAATGGTTGTGGCTTCAAGACCCACTCTCGAACAAATTAATTTTCGCCTTTCAATCCACAATATCTCATCTTTGCCATCACTGCTATGTAGTGCAAATCTTGAAATTCCCACTTGAAAAAAATACTCCATAGTGAAAATGCTTAGTTTATTAAATAATTTAATAATTTAATATGAAATAATTACATTTAGGTAACAAAAATAATACACAAAATAAGTCCACGCCACTTCACCAACGAATATATGGTGGAGAATAAAGAATTACTTAAATTGTCTGTCCCTACTTCAAAAATTATGATAATTGTGGGTACAGATGACTCAGGATATATAGACCCCAGGGCAATTTTTTTTAAAATAAGCATTTTTCCTTTTGCTGAATAAATTGTTCATTTACTGACATTTGATGGGAGAAAATAATAATGTTTGCTGATTTAGGCTCATGAATGGTTCCAGTTTCTGAGTAGATAAATAGGAAAATCTTAAGATATCAATACATTTTTTTATCTTAATAATTATCAAACGAACCAATGGACTTCCTGATAGTGAAGGTATCCATTTCACGTGTAGACTAAAACCTCAGAAGATTCCAAATGCATCCGGCCTTGAGGGTGAAGGTGCACACACGACCCTTGAAAATCCCGAAAATCTTCATTTCAGCGTCCAGGGAACACTCAAGAGACAGATGTTGTTCATTTCATCACCATAATTTGCTACATGCAAACCTCTTTCTCTTTAAATATTTTTCTTTAGGATGATAGGATCAATTTAAATAATTTGATAGCCAATAGATAATGAGGAAAATATTTAAATATATATATATATATATATATATATATATATATATATATATATATATATATATATATATATATATATATATATATATATATATATATATATATATATATATATATACATATATATTTAATTGATTCTTTAGTTTGGTAAAGCATAATAGAGCTTTAAGAAACATAAGAGCAATGTGACATAATTATCTTAGTTTCCCTCGCAGTTTTGTAGTATATAAGATTTGTTTAACACCTACAAATATATTATTATACTCGTATACGTTTGAAGTCAGTTTCAAAAATATTGATGAAATTAATAATAGCCGTCAATAATCATTAATAATATAATCATAATCAATCATTAATAATTACACACAAAGTGTAACTATAAACGCGATAGATTGTAAGTTCGATTTCTACTCGAGAAAATGAAATATTTATTTAAATATATTTTTTTTTCCTTTCTTTGCTCTGGTATCGAAGCAAAGCGCGGCGTCGAGTACCGCCTCTCAACAATACGCAATGCTGCTAGAATTCGGCAGAAAGTGGGGAACGGAGTGTCTCAATACTAGGTTCCCTATGCCTACTCTGTTGTGTGCGGGATACAGCGTGAAACAGATTTTGATTTAATATTTTTGAAATAAAAAAAAATATGCTCTTTATATATTGTCGTTTAAATATATTCACAATCAAACAAACGCAACTATTGTAAAATTGTCCCGTCATTTCTGACATCGTTCCGCGTGGGTTCAGTGAAGCTCGCGGAGCAATCAATCACCTGTCACTCAAGTACACGTGTCAATCTTGTCACGACCAACTTTACTGATCACCAATTATTTTAAGCACAGTATTCGATATTTTATATCATTTTAACGTTGTTGTCCATAATTAGGACTTTATAATTCAATATTGATGCCGTCGTGGTACAGTGGTGCAGCGTATTGCTGCAAATGTAATGGTTGTGGGTCCGATTCTCGCTCGGGTAATTAATTATTTTCATTTCCAAGCTAAAACAAATATGTATAATTCAATTGAAAAGAAGATAAAAGAATTTTTTTTTAATTTCCTTAAAAACAAAATATACACAAAGATATTATATTTTATGTTGGTCCCCTGTTTTTTCTGCCTATTTTTATTCTGATCTGTTATATAAACCCTTATTTATTTACTGTCTTCACTAATTAGTAACTTTATACTCTATTCCTTGAGACCAGTCGTGGCGCAAGGGCACAAGTTGTGAATGCAAACGCGACTGGTTGTGGTTTCGACCCCCATTTCGATGGACGAAATGAAATATTCATTAAAATTTATATTTTCATTTCTTCGCTCTGGTGTTGAGACAAAGCGAGACATTGAGCCGCCACTCAACACGCAATGCCTCCAAAATTCAGCGGGGAGTGGGGAACGGAGTGTCTTAACACTAGGTTCCGTCTCCCTCTGTCTACCCTGCTGTGTGCGGGATACAGCGTGAAACTAATTTATTTTATTTTTTTTATTTGCTTATACTCTATTCCTCCCCAAGAACCAATACAGTACCATAGTTTTGTTATTGATCCAATCTTAACCTGAGTGATAGTCATTATGGTCACTTAATTATTAGGCATCAGCTTTGTTCCCAAATGGAATAAGCAATAGTAACGGCTAATGTTAGTTTACTTGTATCTGTGGATTAAAGAAGATAATTACATTTGGTTGTTAGGTTTTGATCCATATTTTACCTATATTCACTTCCCTGCTCGCGGTATTAAATTCCGCTACTCATGAAAGAGTTTCTTATTTCCTTTCTCTTATTCTATGCCGTTATTTTATTTCTATATTAAAAATATTCATTTATAATAAGGTTATAATATATAAGGTTCAATTCTAGATTAGGGAATATTTAGACGTATGAACTTTTTGTAGCTCCACCCGAACTTCGTCCGCTCCGAACGAAAAAAAGGTGGATGCCGTGGAGATGCGATCTCTTCGTAGGATATGCGCATCCGCAATTAAGAGACACAGAATGGTGATACTAGAGAGGATGTCACGGTTAGAACGAAGAGGAACGTGCTCAGCTGGTTTGGGCACGTCAAACGAATGATTGAAAAAAGAATGGCAAGCAAGATTTATGATGGAAAAGTGAGTTGACCGGCGCTCCGTTCTCTCTGACTACTCCGCTAAGGATCTAATTCTCCGCTAAGTTAAGGTAGACATATACATCAGTTAAATGCTTGTAAATTTTTCGCCTATACTAAATTAAGAATATAATCAAAGAAATAATGAGTTATTATTGAGGTTTTTTTTTAACTTCACATTATATCCCGCACCTAAGTGCGGGTAGGGTAGGAATGGGATTTAGGAAGCTAGGGTTAAGACACTACATTTTTCGCTAAATTCTCTAGGCATGTTGGCGGAATTCAACGCCGCTATTATTGGCTTTGCTTCAATATTAATGTATTTATTATCATAAGCAATTTGAACATAAGCTTCAATATATTATACATATATGTAAGTATTTAGAAATTCTAACATGCAAATCCTTTTGCACTTTCACGAAGCTATTTACATATTGTATTTTGGTATATCATGTATTACTAACGCTTTTAATGTAAACATTTAGATAACTGGAACCAGTCGTGGCGCAGGAACACAAGCCTGTTACTGTAAACGTCACAAATGTGGGTTCGATTCCCATTCGGCCAAACGAGATATTTTATATTTTAAACCGCTCTGGTGTCGAAGCTAAGTGCTTGTGTTACGCTACTCAACACACAATGCCACCAGAAATCGGCGGAAAATGGGGAGCAGATGGCTCTTAATAGGAACAGTGTGTCTTAATACTAGATAATCTTAAAATATCCATGATGAGTGAAGTGCAGGGGTTAGAATGGTGAAAGAATAATAGAAATAAAATTTTATTATAATTCTAGTTATAACAATTATATTATACATTATTATGATAATTATATCATAATAATTACAGGATTATAATTAGGTATATAACCCTAAGACGATTTCTAAAAATTCAAACATTTAAATATCATAAGATACGTGACAGTACAATAATGGTAACATCGAGATTGGTCTGATGATGGAGTCAGGGCTTGAATTCTATTACATCTAATACATCATTTAATAATGCTAGGCTCATATTATTTATAACTCCGAGATTATAAATTTAAAGAAACACTTTTTTATACATAAAGCGTGTTTCTTTAGATTTTTTAAAACTCTTTCGAATAATAAAATCAATATCATACAAATCTCTTGATATCTATTTAGTGAGCAAAACAAATGGAAAGTTAATTGGAGTACCTTCCGACCGACAATGCTAGGGGTGCAAGGGTCCGTATAAAAAGCCAATTTACTTCAACCGATACTTGCGTGAGGATACTTTTAGAGATCGTCATGATAATATTGAAATGGTTTATGATATATATTTTATATTTTTATTTAAATTGTTGAACTACTATGTATATATTATTGAGGCTACAAGTGTGCGATTGTAGGTTTTAGATTTGATTCCCACCCGATATTTTTTTTTACGTTTTCATTTCCCCACTCTGACAATTTAGCAAAGCGCTCTATCACTCTAAATACAATGCTTTGAGAAGTCAATAGGAAGTGGGGAACGGAAGTGTCTTAATGAGAATGGAGTGACTTAACACTAGGTTCTCAGATTCCCTCTGCTTACCTGTCTTTTCGTTAAGAATTTATCTAGTAAACATTTTTTATAGCTGTAATCTTTATCTTGCTTGTAGCAGAGAAAAGTAAAAGAGTGCAAAAGCGTTAACTTCTTATGTCAGTATTATCAGAATTCACAACTAGAATTAATCTAATTATATTGATTGGGTGATATTGGATTGGATGATGATCAAGTGAAAGTCCAAATTAATTGATATGAAATCGCTTTTCTGAAAACTACATATGTATATATAAACATTAAATGGTCCAGAAATAAAAAAATACTATTAAATAATGAAATATATCTCAATCGTAATATTATTTTCAGTCTTTAAATATATATTATATTTATTTGATATATTAATGTTTAAAATATATTTGGTGTGAACGTTGCAAAAAAAACATTGAATATGTTTATACAAAAAATCGAGTTACGATTGCCCCCAAACAGTGTGTATTTAAATTTACACTGTATCCAGTTTTTATTAAAATAGGAGGAGAGAACCTAGAGCCAAGACACTTAGTTCTCCGCTTTCTCTCGGATTTCCTTTACACGTTAAGCTTCGGAACTGCTCGCAACGCCTTCCAACTAATGTCATTATATAGCCAAATATGTATATTGGAGTAATTTTACTACAGAACCCTCATTCCTATATAAAGTAACAAGCACACGATATTCTCTTGTAGCCAATACAATAACATGAAATATTCATAGAAGAATGTTACCGAGGTGTTCGTTTTATTAGCATTTAGAACTTTTCTAATGCGAGCATTCTTTAGTACTTAGCTTCGTGTTAGTTTATTTATTCCGGTACGTTAACACGTTATGAAAAATGTATTGTTTAATAGATAATTTGTTTTTTATGTGTTATTTAACTTTTGAGTTTATAAGCTTCACGCTTTATCCTGCTGGGTAGTGTAGGCATTTTTTAGCTTAACTCTGTATCCCTTACGTAGCAGGGTAGGAAGAAGGGACGTGGTGCAAGGAACCTAAAACTAAGATACTATGTTGCCATTACGACACTTCCGTTTCCCAATTACGGTCGAATTTTCGAGGCATTGCGTGTTGAGTGGAAGAACTCTACGCAGGGAAATGTAAATATTAGATACTTAATTCCTTCAAATAAGGTTCGACCGTCACGTTTACAGTGACGCCCTTGCACCACCGAGTCACTTGACAAGCCAGCGTAAGATTTGACACAAGGAACAAGTGATATCATGTACAGACTCGTGACCTACTCAGCTAAGAAAATAAATATAAGAATTGACTATATTTACTAGCCTTATAAATAAACATTGTATTTTTTATCTTTGTTTTGTTTCTTTATTAAATTTTTTTTATGTTTTTAGATTTAATGTTAATTAAACGAGGATATTGTAATATTTTGATTTTAAGAACAGAAAACAATTTCTGTGTTATAAAAAAACGCATAACGCAATAATGCTTAAAAATAATAAACAATCAGATGATTCACCCTATTTAGGGTAGGGAGACGGAACCTAGTGTTAAGACACTCATTTCCCTATTTTCCGCCGAATTCTGGTGGCATTGCATATTGAGTGGCGGAACTACGCCACTCAATACGCCTTGTTTTACTTCACAGATTGAAGAAATAAAAATATACATTTAAATAAATGTATCCATTTTCTCGAGTGGGGATCGCATCCACAACCCCAGTCGTTCACACACCTGTCACACACTTGTGTCCCTGCATCACGACCGGACTTAACATAATTCTTTTAGTCCCAAATCAATTTTCTATTCAATATTTGAACATTTTCAAATAATAAATATACTAAAAAAATGCTAAACATAATAACACAACATCACAAAACATGAACAACATCAATTGTCCTATTAAACTGCACAAAAGTTGTCGTAAAAAATGCTTTAACATCATTCAAAGAACATACAATGGCTTTTGTAATAAGAAACACAGCACAGTATGATTCCGAAGAGTTTCCATTGAAACTGGCACGTGCCCCATATTGACATATCTATAGAGCTATTATGCAAATATCTGTGTAGGTAGCTCGCGGGCTCATTTAAAGAGTGCAGAGAGAACATAGTGTTAAGACACTCCTTCCTTCAGTTTTTGTCTTTTTTTTTTTTTTTTTTTTATGGAAGAGACACGGCAAACGAGCGTGCGGGTCACCTGATGGTAAGTGATTACCGCCGCCCACAGCCCCGTGCAACCCCAGAGGAGCTACAGGTGCGTTGCCGGCCTTTAAGATGGGTCGGGCGCCGGGGCCCGGCATTACCTGATGCGAAACGCAGTGGCATAAAGCCACTACTTCACGCCGGTTTTAAATGCCGGGGGTGGTAATGATCCGGTCGAGTCTGCCCATGCGTGTTGCCATTGCTGGCGACGTGACTCTACCACACGTCTCGTTATTTATTTAATTTAGTGCTACCTTTTGAAAGTAGAAAACCTAGATATTTGAAAAAAATATTAATCACGCTGTATTTTGCAGGGTAGGCGGAGGGAAAGTCTGTCTCCACACTTTGTCTTTGGAGACAATATCTTATAATTTCTTATATTGGGCAGCGGAACTCAACGCCGTGCACATAAGTTTTTAAAATATATCATGATCTGTAGAGCTTAGATACATCTATACTAAGACTATACTTCAATAGACATCTCTACTAATACCACAGTATATATATTTTTTTATGAATAAATTAAAACAAAAATATTTTATACTAAGTATCCTTTCACCCACATCAGGGAGGGAAAGGGACAGGAGGGGGATCACCATATGGAGAGGAAAGCGCAAAAATTATGATACTCTTAGGTATTACCCGGACCTAATTACTCGGACTTATCAAGTCCTTAACTAAGCCTAAACCTACATTACTAAATCTACATTTGTAACTGCAGGATATTTTTATTTATTTTAAATGTCAATTGCTTGCTATAACCTGTCACTATTAGTATAATGGTATGGCGTCTGGCTGTACCATAATTGTTGGTTCGACCCGCACTTAGGGCAATGAATTACTTCTATTTCTCACTCTGGCACACACACTCTGGCAATAAGACAAAGCGCGGCGTTGAGTTTCACGTCTCGATGTCTCGAAACATACAGCAGATTCTAAGTTTCCGAAGTAAAATTCCGATTATATGTATAGTGTGGTAATATAAAACGAAATAATTAACGTGATGTTGTATAACCTAGAGCCTTCTTCAATAAACGGACTATCCAATGCAAAAAAATGTATTATTTCGAATCCACTCAATTACTTACTTCCAAATCTTTAGCTTTATCATATTTTTCAGCTTCAAGCAAGTATTCCGCGTATAGCAGGGTAGGCAGAGGAAACTCAATGTCCCTCTCTATTTTCTAGCAAATTTTCAAAACATTTCGTGTTGAGTGGCGATTTCAATGCCGCACCTTTGCCTTAATACCAGAGCAAGAAATGAAAATATTAATTAATAAAAAAAGAGTGGCAAACGATACCACTAATGTCGTATGTAGTATACATACGGATTATATATTATATTATTATTATATGAGTTACGAATTATTAATCTTATATTATACCAAAGCCATCCATTGTCCTCATGTGGTCTCCACATTGTTTGGTGGTAACCGCCAGTGGGAGCGATGGTTAGACGCAAACTCTCCACAAACTAGTATTGAAATGTTATTTTGCTTGGTACAAAGCTTATTATGCTCCAGTTGAAGGTAATGGATTCGATTCGGTCTGTTTTTTGTGTTTAAAATTTATTTTAGAAGCCTTTTTCAGTAAACTGTTTTTATTAAAATATACACTTGTATAAATGATAAAAAAAAAGAAAATATTATAATAAATAATTTATGATTAAAAACTCACTGCCACTATCAGAATGTAATTGAAACAAAACAATATAAAAAATTACGAGTAGGTAAAAATAACATTCCTGTTATGCATCAATTCATAATATTGCACAAAATTTTGTGATTTATATCATTAATACTTTCTCTGTTCTGGTGATTATATTGCGTCTGTCATCGCAATATCAGGACATTAAAGAAAAACATATGCCCACATATATTTAAAGTAATGGGTTTTGATAGACATTTATAATTTAATACAAAATTCAATTTATTTTACCGTATCGCTTACTTTGCGTAAACATACAAGTTCATGCCTTTTCCAACAGGCACTTAGTTCCCCACTTCTCACTCAATTTTCGTTATATTACGTGTTGAGTGGGAAAACTCGGAGTCGTGCTTTGTTATAACCATAAGTTAAGTTTGTTATAATCATAAATTGATGCCGTAGTGGTTCAGGTGCAAGCACATGCATGCGATTATAAGCACGATGGTTGTAAAGTTGGATTCTCACTCGGGGGAATGAAAAATCATTTCCTCTAACACTAAATGTAAATAAGTATTTTTCTTTCGTAAGTATGAAATAACTCTTTAAAAATGTTTAAAATATTCATTTCCTCTATTACGAAGTTGAACCGCGCCAATCACATGCAATATATGAAGAATTTGGCGGCAGGTTGAGAACGGGAGTGTTTTAACACCATATGCGGGATAAAGCGTGAATGGTAGAAATAAGGATTAAACTATAAGCCACCGCGTTTAAAATGTATTCTGCCTCGCCAAGGCGGCCTCAAATAAACATATAAACATAGTTTCATAGTTTGATGCCAGTCGTGGCGCAGGGGCACAGAGTGTGACTGTAAAATGGACTGGTTGTGGTTTCCATCGACTGGGCTCGAGGAGATAAAATATTTACTTACATTTATATTTTCATTTCTTCGATCTGGTGGAGAGGCAAAGCGCGGCGTCGGGCTCCACCACTCAACACGCAATGCCTCCAAAACTCGGCGGAAATGGGGAACGATGTGTCTTATCACTAGGTTCCCTCTGCCTCCCCTGCTATATGCGGGATACAGCGTGAAGCTGATTTATTTATTTTCTTAGACATAGATTCACTTTTTGTGTTGAATTAAATAAAACTAAATGTTATAAACCAATCAACTACTTTTGAGTTTAAGAATGTTAATAATATTATACTCATTAGATCATATAACTATAAAATTATATTATAGTACTATTACTGATAGTGACAGAAGAATTTTCCTTTTTTTCTATTCCATTTGCAACGCTTTTCTTTGTCATTGTGGCCCCGCTCTGTTCATGACGTTTTTCCTTTTAAGAGAATAATTAATGCATTTTTTTTCTTACATACATATATACGCTTTTACTTTGTATATTTTTTAGCTTCACGCACAAAGCGCATTGTGTAGAGAACACTGTTTGGCAGAGGAATCCTGGGAATTTTAGTGTTAAGACACTCTGTTCCCCACTTTACGTCGAATTCTTGAGGCATTGCATGTTGAGTGGCGGATCTCAAAACCACATTTTGATTCATTACGAGATGCAAGAAATAGAAATATTTCATTCGAAGTGGGGAAACTGAAACGTCTAAATAAAGACGGAGTGTCTTAACATTAAAAAGATACAATACGTTGTTGTTTTTTTTTGTTGGCTTATATTATTATAGCGACATATAAATCATTTTACATATGTTCTATGTAAATGACGTTAAAAATAGATACGTAAGTTTTTATAAGTTGATTTAAAATATAAATAATTTGTTTATATTTTCATTGATTGGAAAAAATAAGAAAAAAGAAGAAAACGTGTAACAAAAGAAGATCTCATTAAAAAATATACTAAACACAAAAGCAGCTCTTATCGCTAATTAGTAATTTAATCTTGACTTTAGAATCGATAACGTTATAACCTAAATTTTAAGACTATTAACAGAATTAAAAATAATACTACTAAGTTCAGCTACAGCTTTTCAAATGTATTTAATAAATAAATATTTTCCAACTAGTTCATTTTATAATTTTATTTATTTTGTTAAGTTAAATCAATAAATCTAAAAACTAACATACAAACCGGCCAAGTGCGAGTCGGCTCGGCCACCCATGGATCTGTACGAATTTTAGGATTATAAGTCAACGGAAATATAACTTTCAAAAATTATATAAAGACATGAATAAGTGCATACGCCCATGCACTCATTTAAGTGAAGAGAACAGTAAATATAAGTATTTTCCTGTTATATACTTAAAAAAACCTTTGCTAAAGTAACGAGGCCAGTCGTGTCGCAGTGGCACAATGTGTGACTGTAAAACCGACTGGTTGTGGGTTCGATCCCCACACGAGGAGATGAAATATTTACTTAAATTTATATTTCCATTTCTTCGCACTGGTGTCGAGGCAAACGCGGCGTTGAGATCTGCCACTCAATACGCAATGCCTCCAAAATTCGGCAAAAACATGCTTCAGAACTAATTATAAAATGTTTGAGCCGGCCTAGAATAGAATCTTCCTGGTACTGGTGGTGTCGTAAGAGGCGACTAAAGTACGTGTGGTAGAGTCATGTCGCCAGCAATGGCAACACGCATGGGCAGACTCGACCGTTCATTATCCATCCCCGTCATTTAAAACTGACGTGAAGTAGTGGCTTTATGCCACTACGTTTCGCATCAGGTAATGCCGGGCTCCGGCGCCCGATCCACATTAAAGGCCGGCAACGCGCCTGTAGCTCCTCTGGTGTTGCGCGGATTCGTGGGCGACGGTAATCACTTATCCCCAACGCTCGTTTGCTTTGTCTTTTGCATAAAAAAAACAAGTAAATAGTCCCAATTATATTATACCAAAATCATAGTACTCAGTAAGCAAGCTAAAGTAGAGTTCAATGTATGCTACTTATGTTTTATAGCTCACGCTGTATCCCGCAGATTATAGAAGGAACCTAGTGTTAAGACACTCTGCTACCAACTTTCCCAACTCAATGCCGCGTTCTGTCTTTTCATCAGAATGAAAAATGAAAATAATGTATTTTCCCGAGCGGAAATCAAACCCACCTAGATATGTGAGCTTATAGTCAGACGCTGCGCTACGACAGGATGGCTTTATTTATGGAATAAGATATAATATAATATATTTATATGTTATTTTATATGAAAACGCCACCGAATCCAAATAAAATTTACATAAATAAACGATTCGCCTCAAAGTGATTTCAAATTTAGATTAAAAAGTAATAAAACGGTTGAAAGCTATATCTCAATTTAATTTAGTATTCATTCTCGTTATTATGTCACTGAAATATAAATATTTGTAATATTTTACACGCCAATATATAGAGGCCGGGGCACAAGCATGCGATTGTAAACGCGACTGTCGTGGGTTCGATTCCAAATCGGGGGAATGAAATATTTGTTATTTTTATTTACTCGCACTGGTAACGAGACCAAGAGTGGCGAAGTGTTCCGCAAT
The DNA here is from genome assembly GCA_917862395.2 of Heliconius sara. Lineage (NCBI taxonomy): Eukaryota > Metazoa > Arthropoda > Insecta > Lepidoptera > Nymphalidae > Heliconius > Heliconius sara. The sequence goes on from OU860795.2 coordinate 2,147,536, forward strand.
TCAACATCTCTCATAGAGAAATTGACGGAAAGTGAAGAAAGAAAGTGTCTTAAAGTGGAATTCAGTGGAATCCACACGCAACTGGGTAGCGGAGAGGGCCTGGAAACCTAATACAGCAATCAATAAGTGTGCAATGAGATATTTTGTTTTCAATATACGTATGTATACTGCAGTACTGCGAATAATACCGTAACGTGTAAGTATTTCAATTTCCACTCAAGAGAATAAATTATTTTCACAGGCTTTGATAACAAGACAAAGAAAAGTAAAGGATAGCGTTTAGTTTCGCTATTCAACACGCAATGACTCGAAAATTTTTGAAAATATTTTAGTGCCTGTTTGATCAAATTAAGATTTATAAACACTATTAAAGCTAGCGGAGTTATATTAAAAAACGTTTTTCAATTTTCTCAAGCTGTTGAAGACAAAACAATGAGAAGAAAAGCTTTCAACCTAGAACTTGTTATTTTTTATTCAAATAACAAGTGCTTTAACTTAAGTACATTAAATATTTTTTTAATATTTTGTTTAATAATATATGATGAGGATATAATGTTTTAGTTGATCCACCACATAATCAGCGTAGAAGCGCCAAGTGCAAGTACAAAATATATAAAAAATTATTTCAGCTTCATTTTATCTATTTTTAGGATCCCGTTCTAAAAGAAATAGAACCAGTTGCTCACTGAGGCTTCCGTACCAATTTTGGGATTGTAGGCCAAAAGTAAATGAAAATTATAAAAGAAGACAAACATAAATCTGCACATGCAATCATTTTGTATGAAATAAAATACAAATATAAGTTATAATTATTTTTTTCCTGTAAAATACGCATAAATTTTTACGTTTCAGATTTTTCCTTTAATTGTATTGTATGTTCTTACTTGGTACCAAAAGGTAATAAAATAGTGGGGAATGATGCATAAATGCTCATATCGTTTGATTGTGTTGACTTAGAAGCTTGATTTTATCGTGCATACGTTTATAAGCTTTAACTCTACCATATGGGGCAATTCAAAAAACCTAATGATATTTTTTTTTTATGGAAAGGACACGGCAAATGAGCGTTCGGGTCACCTGATGGTAAGTGATTACCGCCGCCCACGGCCTCGTGCAACACCAGAGGAGCTACAGGTGCGTTGCCGGCCTTTAAGTTGGGTTGGGCGCCGGGGCCCGGCATTACCTGATGCGAAACGCAGTGGCATAAATCCACTACTTCACGTCGGTTTTAATTGCCGGGGGTGGTAATGATCCGGTCGAGTCTGCCCATGTGTTTTGCCATTGCTGGCGACGTGACTCTACCACACGTACTTTAGTCGCCTATTACGACACTATCAGTATCAGGATGATTCTATTCTAAGCCGGGACACACGACACAAAACAAAGTCGAGAAAATTTAGCGTTGTAGTTCCGATAAAATAATGCCATATATCAAAACATAAACAGCTTAACTGATTATAATAGAGTTAACATTAACGTGGGAATCGGAAATTCATTTGAATGGTGATATATGAGACTAGTAAATGTAGAGGCCAATGACATCTCCAAATTCGTATTTCCACCCGGGCACAGCGTTATCAGTAATTCAATTCTTTGTTTATGATCGTTGTTGAACTATTCCAACAATATCGCTAAAATTGTAGCCTGGTCTTACACCAGTTATTAATAGTTCCCCAATTATTAACGCTTGTGTCTCACAATTGCCTCTCATTGCCCGACTCAGCAAGTTAAATTTGTTTTATATTGAAACTCTCTAAAAATGTTAAATAATACATATATTGTTTTAAATTTTACCAGAAATTTCGATATATCTTGTATGCCATTTCTGTCATACTGCTGCAATATGTTGCAAAGAATTAAATACATGAATATTTAATATTAATTTCAGTTTGACATCTTCATGACATTTCGAGATGGTCTTGACAGACGGACAATAAACTGATACTATAAGGGTTCCGTTTTTAGTTTTTGAGATACGGAACCCTAAAAACTGAACGCTTACTGAATTACGTTCTTGTCGGTCTGTATGTCTAATTGTCCTTAGGCCAAGATCATTTGACTGATTGTTTTTACATAATAACAATATATTTTTTAATATACGAATTAAATACTATAATTTAATAATATTTGTTGAATATTTTTTTAGCAAACATTTATAAATTTATAAAATCTTGATAGTGTCGTGGCGCAAGAACATAAGGGTGTGACTGTAAACGCAACGGTTATTACCGATATCAATCCCCACTCCAGGGAATAAAATATTCAATATTTTCAATCAAAAAAAATTGAATCTTTATGGAGAACGAAATGTCTTAACACTTTGTTCCAATGTAACATCTACCTACCCTGCTTTGTGCAAGATACAGCGTGAATCAAAATATAAAAAAAACGTTCTTCCAACTACATAATTGGTAATTATGCAATCAATTAAGCAATATGAACATAACAGATATTTCAGTCGCAAGAAGATTTAAATAAATATATATTTTATTACTGACGTTTGGATAAATTGTCAGTAAAATTTCAACGGTTCGGACGGTTGTAGAAATAACTCTCAATTTCCAGTTGAATACTCCCTTTGATGCGCAGAATGCATCAATTTAGCTTGTTATTAAAGTCAGGTGTTATTTGAATAGGACGGACTAAATGTTGGGTAACGTTAGTTTGCATATTCCCTTCCGCTTCAATATAAATGAGAAGCCACTTTGGGTACTTAGCTAAAATTATGTTTTGCATCTTGTCTTTGGGCATCCTTCGTTTTATGAGAGTTGATTTTTTATTTATTATTAACTTGGCTTCGTTGATGTGTTTCATTTATTATAATATTAACTTGCTTTCGCTATCAAATGGAAGTTCCAAATGGAAGTAATGAAGAGTTTTGTTAGACACGTGATATGTTTAAGATGCAGAACACCCAATTAAAGGCCGGCAACCCACCTGTAGCTCCTCTGGTGTTGCACGGGGTCGTGGGCGGCGGTAATCACTTACCATCAGGTGACCCGAACGCTCGTTTGCCTTATCCTTTTCCAATAAAAAAAATATAACTCTGACCACAGATTCAAAGGATTACATTGGAACGATTAACGCGATGCCCATAAATAGCCTGTACCTGTCCAAAACACTTTTGACTTACTTCTTGAGATTAGCGTGTTCAAACGAACAAACTCAGCCCTTTTTATTATTTATGTATAGTTTATAGTATAAATAGGATTTCATAAGTTTAGTTGGAATCGATAAAAAACAATTATGATATCGAGGAAGACTATAGGACTATGATTACATCACGTAAATCGTTATGATATAACCCACTGAGCCTGGAATTCAGAATTATTTCTGGTTCTTATAATATGCCATATATTGTTCATAGCTTCTTTTTATTGATTTATTTTATTTTTAGACATTCATTAATATAAGGTACAAACTCTCAACCATCAGTCAGACCTAAATTTATTCTGTTGCGCCAAGTTTAGATTATGGTTGTGTTGAAGTTTTTGTGGAGCAGGAGCACAAGTGTGTGACTGTAAGCGCGGAGGTTGTGGGTTCGATTCCCACTTGTAGGATTGAAATATTTAATATAAAGGAAATATTAATGAAATGTCCTTGCCCCGGTAACTGAATCCGACTTCAAAGATTGAGGCAGAGTTTTTTTCCGCTTTAATAAAAAGCATTGTATTCCATACTTAACATACAATATCTCAATTCAGGAGGAAAGGAAAATTTTTACCATTAGATTCTCTGTACCTACTCTAATATATGGGACATAAAAGCTTGAGGCTGTAACAAAATAACACGTGACTTATTTAATAGAATGTGTAGATTATTTTTTTATATTTAAAATCCTTACTTTAAAAGCTACCTAAGCGCTGGTACCACTATGTCACACGTTCTTATTAAGGTAATTGGAAATCTTATACGCTTGTTACAACTTATTTGCATTGTTAGCATTTCGCGAGAATGAAATATTTAATATTTTCCCATATTACCACTACCTACCCTGCTATGTGCAGGATACAGCGTGACCAATAAAAAAAAACCTAATTCTAAAGATATAGGTATAGGTAGGTGACATAATCCATAAATTATAAACAAACAAAGCACAAAGCAAAACAATTTTCTTTCAAGTTCACCATTAAAGCAGCGGAAGTAGCTTATATAATATAATATTTTAAGATTTAAACCTGCGTCAAAGGGAGATCTACTAAAGGTTCATTTACTGAGAAATATACGATGGAGTTTTAAGCCTTTGATCTTCATCTTGAATCTTAATAATTTTGTCAAAGCAAATAAGTTTAAGTTGAGAGCATTAAAGAATTCATATGAACAAATATTGTTTGTAAGTTTATTACTTTGTCACAATGTACGGGATAAATGTAAATCACAAAAAATTTTTGCAAAAGAGCGGCTCTTGTAAACAAGAAATATTTTAGATAAAGAAGGTATATAATTTTTGTCATAGCTTTGGGCTATTGGAGAATGAGATGAATGTTGATTGCGAATTGACCTCACTTTATATAATTTTTACCTCAAATTAATAAAAAAAATTGTTGCGCTTATTTATTTACTAGCGGCCCGCCCGCGGCTTCGCCCATGCTAGCTACATGATTATTGATCTTAAGTTGATCTCTTATCTTATATTGATTTGGGTAAGGATCGATAATATTCTTTGTAAAATAACTGTAATGATTGCATATTAACTCCTGTACAGTTTTTTAATTCGTTACATATATTGGCTAAATGTACAATTAATTAATATGTAGTTATTACAGAGTACACGAAGAAAAGCTGGTTTTAGACGTTTTTATATAGATTTATTTCAAACGAACGAACGAACGAACGAATTTGAAGATCAAATTGGTCTTTACCTATGTGTTAAGTTAACTACGACTTAAATTTAACTGTTATTATTTATGAAGGTAACCTTCACTAACAATTCAATTTAGTTTACTTTATTTTTTGTTCTCTGAACAATACAGCTTTAAAAATATATATTTTTATCAACAGTCATATATGACTTTGGCTATAACCAAGATGTTTCGAATGTCATTCTTTAGCCAGGAATCTTAACAGCGCGATTGCCATATATCATTCGCAAGCAAATTAATTCAAATATATAAATGCCGCCAACTTTTATTTAATTAACCAATTTTGACGAAAGTTGAGTTTTGACAAAGCAATTGGTAAAACTTTTAAGTGAATCGGTTCAGTACTTTCAGAGAAAAGTGTGACCATACAAATAGACAGACATACAGAAAGACAAGAAATTAAAATAAAATATTTTTGCTTTCCATTATTCTTTTTGAATGTGCCTATATCCATTTCAGTCAAAATTACTATCATGCACATACAAAATATTTTTACTGTTATTATGTTATTATTATAGGTATATAAAATTATACAAATTCTCTAAATAAGTAAAAAGTGAATTATCTATCGTATCAATGATATGTGCCACAGAATCTATATCGAGAAGGAGTGTAAAATACCTAATACATTTCTCTATAATTATACATAAAAGATACATTAAATTAATAAAATTATTGTAACACATACTATCATACAGTTGCCAATATATATTTTTGTATTTATTATTTAATTATACGTGTCAATGGTTCCAAAAGTTTATAGAAAATGCACAATTAATCTAATATTAAAAATCGGCCGCGCTTTCTAAACTACTAAACGGATTTAGATAAACTTTACAGTAATATAGATTACAAATCTAAATAATACGTAGGCTACAATCTATGTAAAGATTTTATATAATTTGGGTATAATATACCAAAGTAATGACGGAAAAAAATCCAATAGTTAAAGCGATAACTGAAAATGTCTAAGCTATAAACAATAATTAAAAGATTTTTTAATTTTTTTGGCTTCATTTAGACCAAAAATGTTTTCTTAATAAAAGAATATAGAAACTCGATATAAGGTTTTAACATAACGATATTTGAACTAGCGCCTATTGGATGCTGTCCAAGTTATTTTACAGACTACTTTTATATTTTAAATTAAAATATAACTACATTTCGGTACTAGTTAGCTGTAGTAAGGACGTTAGATTTTTCATATGAGAAATTCTTCATTCAAATAACGATTGATTACATCAAAATAATTATCATCATATTAAAACTCTCTGCAAAACATGACAGTCTGAAGTATATAAATAACAAACATCAGAATATATTATAAAAATAAAGTTACAATTTCTTTTCAAATAAAGGAAATATAGAGACACAAAATTAAAATTTAATTTTAATCTCAGTAGCGGACTTATTCACCCTTCAAATTTCAATTTTCATCCTCCGTCTTTACAGATTGTCTCAACCTGCAAGAGATTCATCTACATTGTTTTATTGCAAATCTCTAAAATTAATTAAGATTTATATCTTTGCTTTCCTGAGAAGTGAAGGCAATTTTAGTAAAATATATATGTAGGCCATTCGCGGCACAGGGGCACAAACGTGACTGTAAAGGTGACAGGTTGTGAGTTCGATTTCCGCTAGAGGAAATGAAATATTTAAAATTTCAATTTCTTCGTTCTAGCGCCGAGGCAAAGCGCGGCGTTCGGTTTTGCCACTCAACACACATTGCCTCCAGAATTTGGCGGGAAGTGGAGAACAGAAGTATCTTAATGGGAACAGAGTATCCCAACACAAGGTTCACAGGTACCCTGTGCCTATCCTGCTGTATGTGGTATATAATGTGCAAATAAAAAAAATATATATTAAATGATTCATTTTCTCCAGTCGAACCCACAACCAGTCGCGTTTACAGTAGTACGATTTTGCCCCCGCGCCACGTGTCATGAATAAACATCGTAGTTCCAAAATAAAAAGAAATATCACTACAGTAACATACGAGTATAATAAGTAATCTGAAGAACTCCAACCAGTTCAAAATATATCATCCATTACAAATTCTAAAACTTCAACCAATTGTATATTTATCGTACAAAGTTTAAGTTTCCAGACGTTACAAGCATTAATCAAGAATCTTTTACAAGAATTCTGCTGCCATTGCTGCTCTCTTTCAAGACAATTACTCAAGGCATTCCGCAGCTACAAGTGCAATTTATCCTTACTTCTAATACTAGACAGTATCTTCATTTTAATAAAATAACCAAAATAATGTGCTTAAAACGACAGAAAAGAGGACAGCTATGCCGCAGGGCGCAAGACAGTATACGCGAAAGGCTTTGGGTTCGATGCTGACTCGAGGGAACGAAATATTTAATATTTTCATTTTATTACTGTAGTAGCTAAGCAAAGCGCGGCGGGAAATCGGCGAAAAATGGAAAATGGATGTCTTAATGGGACAGAAGTGTCTCAAAACTTGGTTCCCAGGTTCCGTTTGCCTGCGATCCAAGCTTATTTATATAGCCTTGCCTCCATTATCCGAAAGAAAACTAGTACTAGTAGAATAGTTTATAATTTTGTAAAACAAGTCCCTACCTATGGCCTTCGACTTATAAGCTAGAAATGGTCGGATACTTTTTCTATAATGATGTAAAGAATAGAATAAAAAGGAGAGCTACATCACTAGATTTTCCCCGAAAATCCCACATGATGTTAAGGCAAAGATGAAAAATCCTTAAAATAGAGTGTAAAATTCGATCAGAATATATTATCAGATCAAATGGAGCCTTGAAGTTAGTTATTCCAATAACTTCTTCATATTCAAACTTCGCTTATGATATCGAAAACTTTTACCGTGAAGCATTACTTTGCTGACGTATCATTGATTTTTAAAGAATTTTTGTAAGAAACTGAATATTACGCTGAGATGGCGTTCCGCATCTCGATTTTGGTTAGAAATGTAGAGCTTGCAAAATTGAGCACGTTTTATAGAATTATTATCCATTTACTCTTCTTTTGGTATATGATACGGAAAAAATATTGTATGTACATTTATTTTTAATTTCTCTTTCTCTCTCTCTCTCTCTTCCTCTCTGTTAAAATCGCGGTTATCTCGACAAATAAATTATTTAATGCAAAAATATTTTTGCAATGTGAACCATCGGTTTCTGTTATTAGTATTTTCAACTACACAAACACTTCACTATTGACATATTCATGAAGGTATATTACAATACGCAAGGGCACTACTGCGATGGTGATCCATCAAAAAGTGAGTTAAAGTAGTAAAAGTAAAAGATAAAGTGGGTTAAAAGTATCTTAACACGAGGTTCCCCTGGCCAACTCCGCTATAATAAAGAAAAATGTATGAAAAAATTATTTAAAAGAGATTAATTGCAAATAAATACAAACTAAAGGTGTATATTATTATTAATTCTCATTTGTACTTTTTCTCATATATAGATAGATATTGTTAATTACAAAACCTTAATTCTAAATTGTTTATATACTACACGAATGTATAACAATAAAACACGTCTCATAATAAATATAAATAACACACAAACAACCATCTACAGACATTCACATTCAGCGAAGCGCTGACCTGACAATAGAGTGATTTAAAATGTAAAAAGTGAATTTACATACACTAAAGCTGCGAACGATCTACATATTTCTGAAGTCATTCCAACTGTTTTGTAGTGTCACATAAGTTCTTTTTGGAATGCTGAATGTTTTATACAGTATTTAAAAATTGTAATTCAGATCAGTCATTGCGCAAGCGCACAAATGTGCGACTGTAAGCTCAGGCGATTGGTTGTGGGTTCGAATCCCATTCGACGAAATTAAATATCTAATATTTTGCAAATTTCGATAGAAAATGCGAAACTAGATATCCAAGTCTTCTCTGCCCACCCCGCTGAGTGCGGTGTATAGCCTCGAAGTAAAAAAAGTCTTTATATCTAAATAATTTAATGCAATTCACATTTGCAACAAAATTCCTTATATAAAAGTCAGTGCAAATAAATAACGTATACACGAATATATTTGCAATACACCTATACAACAAGCGTATACAGTACTAATCTTGGGTTTGACCTACGTACGACCCCAGAAGTTCTAACCTAGATTTTAGGTCGCACTAGATATGTCGTCTTTGTTAATGCTCAAGTCTTCAGGTACTTTATGCTATACATATTACATTAAATGGAAAATGTAAGAAAGTAGTTTTTTAAAAAGGATGTCAGCTAGTTTTTTATTCCACTTGTTTTCAGTTTCAAACTGTATACTGCATATAGTAAGGGCCTCTTTTTTTACCTTATGGTATTAAAAAAAATTAAAAATTACTAAATTGAGTACCTATACTAATATAATAAAGCGGAAGGGTTTGTTTGTTTGTTTGTTTAAGCGCTAAAATCTCTGGATCTACTGGTCTGATTTTTTTTATTTTTGATTTCGTAGGCAGGCTATGTTCTTTAGAAGTGATATATATAGGTTATATAACATAATGGTGTAAGTCTTAGTTATTTAAGGCTATTAAATAAAAAACTAATAATAATAATGAATGCCATCGAATTACTTTAAGCGCGTGCGCTGTAAATATAGTTAAATATACGTCAGTACATTGTATGGAAGAAATGTTCTCTCGCTCGTTTGCTTTATCTTTTTCCATAAAAAAATATGTATCTCTTATAAATAAGTCATGATAAGGCGTTTTGTGACAAAAAATAATTGAAAATTGCAAGGTGATTTCAACGTTTTTTATTTGATAAAGAAATTGAAACTTTTATTTAGATTATCAATAAAGTTTACACATGAACAAATATAGAACGATACCATATTCAAAACCATCGAATAGTTGAGGTGTAGATTGCGGAAAACTATTCATTTGTATAGTGAAAATTTTATTGTTGCTCACTGGAATAACTATAAGAATACACGATAGTTGATTTTTTTAATAAAAATAGAGCAGTTAAAAAAGTGGATCCGTAATGAAGCATATTGATTGAGCATTTGAAATTTCCCTACGGGTTCAAATTCCAATACTTTAAAATTGTTATACGTTTTCTAAAAAAGTATACAACGATGAAGTTTGGCATGTAGGTTTCTTTAGTGAGTGTAGGGCTTGTGCCGTGTTATCCCGGCCTAGAATAGGATCATCCTGGTACTGATGGTGTCGTAAGAGGCGACTAAAGTACAAGTGGTAGAGTCACGTCGCGAGCAATGGCAACACGCATGGGCAGACTCGACCGGATCAGTATCACCCCAGGCATTTAAAACCGGCGTGAAGTAGTGGCTTTATGCCACTGCGTTTCGCATCAGGTAATGCCGGGCCCCGGCGCCCAACCCATCTTAAAGGCCGGTAACGCACCTAGCTCCCTCACGTAGCTCCTCTGGTGTTGCACGGGGTCGTGGGCGGCGGTAGTCACTTACCATCGGATGACCCGCACGCTCGTTTGCCGTGTCTTTATCATAAAAAAAAAGGCAGCATTAAATTTCCTAAAATTCAACTCCAGTGCTGAAAATAAAAAAAAATACTAATTTTAAATATAAATTGCCTCACAATTTCCTGAAATAACCAACAAACAATAAATACAAAATTAATTACATTCAATAAAGGAGTATTTAGTATCCAGTTGGCGAACTTTAGTATAGCGGTGGAGACCAAGAAACCACAACAAGGTACCCATAAAGAGTTACTACTGCAAAGCTGCATTGGCAACATCTTGCAAGTTGCTGTCAGTTAAAGCCTAAAGTGTTCTAGTTACGTTTCTTGTAATACTAGTAGTCTTGTAATAATAGTAGTAGTTTATCATAATTTATACTTTTACTAATATATTCGATATTTTAATTTTATATTGAATTTTACATTAAAAAATATTGTCCGTAAAAGATATTTTTTTAAAATTAATTTAAGTGTCGTTGAGCTAGCAATCATTTACTTAACATTTCGCCTATTTATTTTATTATATTTAATAAAATTTAATGAATTTTATGTATAATAATCGTTTAGAGTCTAAAAGATTTTAGATTTTTTTAGATTTTAGATTTTAGATTTTCTCTCTGACTACCCCGCTAGGGATTAAGCGTGAAGTTAAGTTAAGTTCTTTTTTTTAGAGTCTAAAAGAGTCTAAAATCTAATGTTATAATACCTTTAGGTACATTATTGTTGATTTCATTGTACTTTCATTTATCAGTTGTAGCATTGGTGACTTGCAAATGAAACTAATTTGTAGCCATTTTTTAGAGGAATAAATTTTAATCAATTTTTTTTTTGTTTTACAAAAATTCGTAAAATTATCAGCTTCACGCTATATCCCGCACACAGCAGGGTAGGCAGAGGGAACCTAGTGTTAAGACACTGCGTTCCCCACTTTCTGCCGAATTCTAGAGGCATTGTGTGTTGAGTGGCAGAACTCAACACCGCGCTTTACCTCGACACTAGAGCGAAGAAATGGAAATATAAATGTAAGTAAATATTTCATCTCGTCGAGTGGGGATCGAACCCACAACTAATCGGCTTTACAGTCACACTTTGTGCCACTGCGCCACGACTGGCCTCATATACTATAAAATTACGGTATATACAAAAAAGTAAAACACAAAATTGTGATGAAAATAATTTTCTGAATTCTATTTTTTAGTTGATAATTGAATAAAATGCGGGGATGTGAGTTTCACATAGAATAGAGTCAGGTCACATATAGTCATTTACAAAAAAAAATATATTTAACACTAAATAACCATTTTGATATTTAATTGATACTTCCACGCGATCTCGAGACAAATGGTATTGACAGACAGACGGATAACAAAGTCATCCTATAATAATCCTTTTTACTCTTTGAAAAAACAGAAAAGAACAGAACTCAGAAAAGGATTGAAATATAAATAAACTCGCGAATCAAATTACAATATTCCTTAGAAAATCGGAAAATATAAAAAAAACCGATAACATAAAAGTTGATTAATAAAAACAAGGATCTAGGTAGAAATTAGATATTTGAATAACAGATGAGTAGCTTTAAGCTTGGTAATTAAAGTTTTGTACCGGTATTACGTTACCCGGTCAACTTATTTAGAGTTTGTGCAGTTGTCCTGGATGGAACTCTTTTGTACGTTTATTTTGTAGTTATTTTGTTTTAACTTTTCAAATATATTATATTATTATAATATATAACATTATAATTTGAAAATAAATTTTCGATTTTAAAATTTAATATAGAAAATGTAGCCATCCTGAGCAGTGGCATCTGACGATTGTGGATTCGAGTATCATTCGAGGATATAGTTATTAAATATCTTTATTTGGGTAACGAGGCAAAGCGTGGCGTTGAATACCGCCACTTAACGGTTTTCTCGGCCTTGCCTGCTTTGCGCAGGATACAGCGTGAAGCTAAAAAAAAATAAAATGTTATCTGCTATAAAAAAAATAATCTACTAAAATTTTAATTGCAAGTTCTTTTTTAACCCTTTTAAATCCTTAAAAAAATAACACAAGAACTACACCCACAACCCAAGTTACCTTTAAACCGCAATAAGCATATTCAAACAAAACTAATGTCATTGCGGATCAACACTGACATTTATCCTGAACTGGGATCCCGTATCCAAAACCTCGAGGGATGCAATCCATTATTGATTTCAATACCTCGGACAAGATTTTTTCGTATACAAATTGTTTTTGACGCTACAACTTGCCTCTGGGACGAGTATAACCAGGTCACCCATATAATTTACCACCGGATACGTAGCAATGTACGGTTAAATTAAAGCTATTTTTAACTTTCAACAGCTGGATTTTACTTGTAAATAACAATTTGTGTGTAAAATATATAGAAGCCGGTCGTGACGCTGTAGGCCACGTATGTGACTGTAAACGCGACTGATAGTGACTTCGATGACCACTCGAGAAAATGAAATATTTTTTTATTTTTTATTTTTACTTCCTCGGCTCTGTTGTCGAGGCAAAGCGCGGCGTTAAGTTCCGCCACTGATCTCGCAATTCTAGGTTCCGTTTGACTACCCTGCTGTGTGCGGGAATACAGCGTAAAGCTGATTTAATTTTGATAAGTGCATATATAGTAATTTTTTTTTGTCACTTGAAATCCTGAAATGGCATTTTCATCTTTATTGTGTGCAGCTCCACACTCCACTCAAGTCAAGATCTTTTAAGAGCGAGCAAATAAAAAAATATTCGTCTTAGTTGAAATCGAACCCACAACCATCGCCTTTACAAAATCTTTACAAAGAGATATCGTCCCAGTAAGTCACGTTGGTTAAATAAAAGTGATATTTATTTAACAGATGTGAGGCTAAGATTAAAAAGAGATTGTAGCCACATTAGGGACACATTTACACCAAAAAATATAACTCTGTTCCTTTATTTTAAAACGTGTATGTTACAAAAATACATACCTATATATAAAAGCAACCGTAAAGTTTATTTAATATCTCATTAGTGGCCACGTAAGGTATTTTTTTATTATTAAATATTAATACTTATTTCGTTTGAGGTATAATAAAAATAAATACAGATTTTTCTTACTATATTAATGGTAGAGGGAACCTAGTATTAAGATACTTACTTACCACGAAATTTCGAGTTTTGGCTGGCATTAGTTGTTGAGTGAACTCAACGCCAGATTTCTGCCATGGTGTCCAGAGCGAAGAAATTAAAATATTAATAAATATTATTTCATTATAACATTTGATTATGATTGTAATGATTTAGAAGCCAGTGGTGGCGCAGTGGCACGAAGTGTGACTGTAAAACTGACTGGTTGTGGGTTTGATCCCCACTCGAGGAGATGAAATATTTACTTAAATTTATATTTCCATTTCTTCGCTCTGGTGTCGAGGCTAAGTGCGGCGCTGAGTTCTGCCACTCAACACGCAATGCCTCCAGAATTCTGCAGAAAGTGGGGAACGGAGTGTCTTAACACTGAGTCCCCTCTGCCTACCCTGGTGAGTGCGGGATACAGCGTGAAGCTGATTTGATTTGTTTTTTTATAACATTTGAAATACAATAAGTCACCAAGTGAAATTGTAGGATTAAGAGCATCATTGAAGTATTCCGTCTATCGGGCTACTAGATCATGCTGGTCAGTTAATCTTTTTAGTTCAGGACCCTATAACATAATATTTTAAGCATTCAAAAACCTACCTGCACGTAACTGCATTGCATCGTAGAGATATTAAGGAATATGATATTTAACATACTAAATAGTAAAGTAGCAAAATTGTATAAGTGTCTCTCTCTTTTATAATCTCTTGCGGTAATTCATGCACATAAAAGAAAAAAAATAAATAAAGAAAAACCACTGTGGACTTACCTCTAAAAGAGATATCTTCCAGTGAAACTATAGAAGTGGATACGAGTAAGGGCAACACAGCGGGAAAGACGAATTATTTTTAAAAAGAAAATAATAGTAAAACACACACAACATTTATTTTATTAAAAAAAAATGTAATAAAATTCATCCAAACATAGCTATCAAAGTAACAAAAGCGTATTATAAAAAAAACTGTCAATAATTTATTTATGGATTTATTTATAATACAGCGAAAATACTCGAATTCGTGTCAAAAATAACAAATATTTTTATGACAGTAAAGGCTCTATGAAAATTTAATAACCTATTGACAACATTTTTTATAGAAAAAATACAAATAATTGTACGAATATGTTCATAATATTTGGTGATATACGATCTTTGGATCAAGATGAGCTAGAAATTAGAAGAAGAGGTTTAAAGAATTTAGTTATTACTCTTGGATGGTGCACGTTGGTAAGGTACTTATTGAAAAATACAGAAAATTCAAAATTGATATTTTTTTAAAACATATTTGCCTTTACTCATTTTAATTTCATAGGTAAAAATTTAAAACATTTACATTTTAGAAAGTCTACTTTCAACAGTTGCCAGCCACTATATACTCGTTCTGAAGTGGAAGCTCCATCTAGCTTGAGGACGTCCTCCAGCTAGGTGGAGGTAGAATGTTGTCATCCACAAAGACGCTGGTAGCTGTTGGATATTTTTGTAAAAACGTCTTATTTCAGGTAACAACTAACTGCTATATTGTATTATACTTTTTAGTCTACGCAAACAGCGAAGGCCATATGGCATTTGTCATAAGAATGATGGCATTGGCAATAATACCCGTGATTATCATAAAAGGTTTAGCATTGATTTATGGTGCTTCACAAGTAAGTATAATTTTCAACGACTGGCGATTCTTGTTAGTTTCCGTTCTTGTTGGTCAGAATGTTAGGTACTAGGATGTCACGGTGAGAATGAGTAGAACGTGTTCAGCTGGTTTGGGCACGTGGAACGAATGAGTGACGGCAAAAAAGATTTCTGATGGACAAGTGAAGGGTAAGAAATGTAGAGGGAGACCTTGGTTGACCTTAGAAGCCTCAGTATCAAAGATACTGGTGGAAGGTCACGTAAAAAGCATGAGAGCCCCCTGGATTTATGAAGAGGCGAGAAGAGGGAGAAGGTAGGCAGACAGGATGACAGTGGTTGGGACGAGAGATAGGAGAGATATATAGGGACCGTAGCGTTAGGCGTACTCTGACTACCCCGATAGGGATACAGCGTGAAGCTAAGCAAAATTAAGTTAAAAGTTTTGATGATAAGTCTAATATATATTTATAATTTTTCCTGTATAATTTTTACGTACAATAACATGAAATTTGTGATTTGTGAGCCCTTCCGGACTTTTTCGTTTAATTAAATATTTATATACCTTTTGGGCGATTTCTTTATCTAAATATATTTCCTATACGTATATAGAGTTGTAGGTGATTAATAAGTTTATTTACAGTTTAAAGACATACAACTGAAACGATTGGAATATATATATATATATATATATATATATATATATATATATATATATATATAACTTTTCCAGATTTTCTGTTGTCATTAGAATAATAAAGACCGATTTAAGACATAAAGATTAGTATTAATAAAACATAAAACCATAATTTTTAATTGATTCTTTATCAAATATACAGTTAATTTATATTTTCAGCAAAGAGTTGGTCTTCTAGAAATAGGTCTGTGGTTTACTCTTCTGATAGCGGTGCACAATATGGTATTGGGAATAACAGGGGCGACACATTTCATACATACAATACGTGGGACTGTGCACTTTCTGCTCTTTATTGTATTCGTTTGTCTGTCACTGTCGTTTTTGAGTAAGATTTTTATTTCATATTAGTACAATACTATATGTTTTTTGTTTGTGTTAGTTCCCACACACAGCAGAGTAGGCAAAGGGAACCTAGTATTAAGACGATCTGTTCCCCATTTTCCACTAAATTCTAGAGGTTTCATTCAGGTCATTGCGTGTTCAGTGATGGAATTCAACGTCGACTCGAAACTACAGTGAAGAAATTGAAATATAAATTTTAATAAATATTTTGTTTGCTCGAAAAGGGATCAAATCCGCAAACGTCCCTTCACATTCACGCACTTGTGTCTTTGTGCTACGATGGCCTCAAATATATTTAAATAGATTTCTTTTTCCCACTCCACAAAACTAGAATGGTGTTTAGTACCGCCACTCTACACGCAATATTTCGAAAGTTGGGCGAATTATAACTAGACCGTGTTAATACCAGGTTCGTTCTGTACAACTTAACTTATGATTTACTCAGGAAGCGGAATGTCCGCTGTATGTTTTTTAACCTCCTGCCGACAATAAATGCTAACAATGTATGCATGCAGCATTTTATTGTAAAACGGTTAAAATTAATTTTGTATTAATTAATCAATCAAGTATGTTGTGGGTTCGATTCCCAATGAAGAAATAAAATATGTAATATTTTCAATTTTTTACAATGGGGGCAAAGCACAGCTTTGAATTCCGTACTCAACACACAATCCATACTGAATTCGAGGAAGAGAACAAGGGGAATGGAAGATTCTTAACAATATAATAGTTCCTAGTTTCTCCGTCAACCGTTCCATGTATGGGATATAACGTGAAGCTAAAACACATGAGTAAATATAAGAAATTAAATATAAATATAATATCAGATTTTTTTTCTTTCAGACGCTATATTATTCGATGTACTTTTAATAGTTGCTTACAAGAAATCACTTACATCAATATAGTATATAAAATTTATAATAACGGCATAATTTTTGTGAAAACATTTTATTTTCAATCGTACAGATTAATGCAAATATTTCATAAATAATATTTTTCTATTTAAGCACTTTGTTTTATTTTTTTCTAATGTTTTTTTTTTAATATTTTTATTTTCATTTATTCGCTCTAGTAACATGCCGAAACGTGGCGTTGAGTTCCGTGATAATACACAATGCTTCAAGAATTTAGCAGAAAGTGGGGAACGAAAGTATCTTATTGGGAACGGAGTGTATAAACACTAGGTTCATAGGTTCCGCGTAGGCGCATAGGCGCTGGGCCAAGTGACCAAGCCAGCCAAGACAAAGCGTGCGCCTAGAAAAACATTCCTTCAAAAGGGAAATTGAACCAAAGACCATTGCGTGTACACTATCGCACTTCGCCACAATAGCCTCATAATAATTTTTTTCTTTAAAATAATTTTTCACAGGAAATGTTCACATATTTCATATGTTTTCATTATTATGTCAGCTGCGTGATATCATAGCTGTCAGTTATTTATGCTTGACAGTCATATCTATTCAAGCCATGTTAGTCATAATGACTGACAATAAAAAATTTAAACTTGTGACGTCACACAAAATCATCTAGCGCATAGATTCACCATATTTTTATGTATTTTATAGAAAAAAGGTATAATTCAATATAATTTAAGCATATTAAATACATCGGAAACTTATATAGATTGCATCAGAAATGACTCTACGTTGTGAGTGTATCGGACGAGGTGAACACATAATTAGTTACAGTCGTGGCGCAGTAGCACAAGTGTATAACTGTAAGTGCGACGTTTGTGAGTTGGATTCGAGTCTCGGGTGCAGAAATATTTAATGCTATCATTCCTTCACTGAAGGGGAGAACAGACATGTTTAAATGGAAAGAGACTGTCTTAACATTAGGTTTCCGAGGTTCCCTCTGTCTACCCTGCAATATGTGTGAAGCTGTTAAAAGCATCGAATTAATTGAGCGTACAAGGTTAATTTAAGATGTTTAATTAATCAATTTATTTTTCCAAGGCAGTATTTTTAGTCTTGTTTAAGGTTTCATCAACAATAAAAACAAGACATTTTAAATAATATTTTATTTTTTTACAAAATACAAGTATATCTTACATTTCCATTCTATAACTGTTAACTACCATTATAAAATATGTCCATAAAACTGTGTATAGGACTGTCAAAAGAATTAAACCCACGACCACATCGCCTACACCATTTCTAAAGCAACTTTGCACCACTATGCAATACGAACACATACACAAAGTAATAAGCCAATCGATAGCCAAATGTAATACAACACTCCATAAGTAAAATTTAATTAAAATTTCATGAGTTCTCAAAATACCAATTAAAAGCACAAAACTTGTGAACAAAAGCTCCGATATTATTATAAAAATGGATACTAAGTATGCAAGTTCATCCGTTTTCTTCTCATACAATTCTTTCCATGTTTCATAGTTGACTAGAAAGGAAAGGATCAGTAAGATGCCTATAAAACCATATATTATTCCGAATACAGCAATAAATATTGATCCTTCTCTTAGTTCTATACAAAGCATTTCGTCCACAGTCAAGACGTCGTCCCAATCAAGCATTATCTGAAATTATTTTAAGCTTGTTCGAAGAAATTGCAATATCTTAATTGGAGTTTGTGTAATTTGTTTACAAACAATCCATGCTACTATAATAAATAAAAATTTCAATTTCATAATATTATATCGTATTATATACGTCAAAATTGAAGCTGTCAAATAAGGCAAAGACAATTAAAATGTTTGTGATTTTTTTTTAATTTACTTTATACAGATTAAATGGGGAACGCAGTGTTTTAACACTTACTACTTCTCTGTTAACTGTACAAAAAAAGCTTTTATTCTGTTCTTTCATTATGGAGTTCTGATCGTGCCAGTTGATTACTAACCTAAGCTGTATCTTATGGAATAAGCAATACTAAATATCAACATCACAAAAAAATTGCTTTGTGCTTTATCCCATATATAGCGCGGTAGGCATAAGAAATCTAGTGTTAAGATATTCCCCATTTTCCACAAATTTCCTGGCATTGCGTGCTAATTGGTGGAACTCAATCCCCGGAATTGAGCCTTTTGCCTTAGTGCCAGAGTAAAGAAATAGAAACTGTTTATAAATAACAACTCATTCCCCCGAGTAGGAATTGAACCCTCACACCCTTGCGCCACAACTATCAACATACGTAGAAAACGTTTCAATCTAGCATTTCTAACGAATTTCACAATGTGCTTATTTTCTGAACCAACACTAGATTGTCGTAAATAAAACAAATCTAAGTTGGTTGTACACGTGTTACATCGTATATTCAGTGCTGCACTAATTATGAAAACTTTAGTTATTTGAAACTTTAGTTATTTTGGAGAGGCGTTCGTGGCGTAATGGAACAGCGTCTAACTTAAAATTTATTAATTGTCGGTTTGATTCCCCTCGTTGGAATGATTATATTTTTCTTTAGTTTCTTCGCTCTGGTAGAGGATATACGGTGTTGAGTTTCGTCACTCAACACGAATAAATATGAAATAATAAATATTTTATTCTTTAGAAAATTAATGAATATAATCCTTGATTACTATTTAACATAAAAATATTAACTAAAAAAAATTATATATATTTATACTACCATATACATTTCATAATTTCGTTTTCCAATTAAATTAAAAAAAAAAACCAACACAAAAAAAAACGAAAATCACCAACGTATTTCAACGTAAACGAAATGAAAAATGTGAAGCCGTACACCGCTACCGTGTCTACGAGTACTTCACTTAAAAATGAGATTAAAAAGTTAGTAACCATATTATAGTAATTACGCAGCAGCATCAGTGTGATTATAATCTCGTCCGCCATTGTGAGCTTTCACAAAGCTCTTTTTAACACGCCGCACAGAAACCCGTCGAACGCATTACGGTATTATATTATGCTTCTCGTTTTTATTATTCTGTAGTTTTTTTTTATGTATGTATGTTTGTGTGCGTTTATGTGTGCCTGTGTATATATATGTGTATGTGAGAATGTGTGTGTGTGTGAGAATGAATGTTTTAATTATATGAATGTTAAGTTTGAGAGGATAAAATATGATTTAAAATGTTTGTTCTTAATAAAATTTAAGTTTAAGTTAACAGTAATAATGATGGATTTTGTTTGGCTTCACGTTGTATGCCGCACATAGAAGGGTAGGCTTAGGGAACCTGGGAATACTAGGTAGTATTAAGATATTCTGTTTTTGTTAAGGTACTTTCATTTGCCACTTTCCATCGATTTCTGGAGCCATTTCGTTTTGATTGGCGGAAAGCAACGCCACGGTTCGCTTTGTTACTAGAGTATAAACATAATTATTAAATTTTAATATTCTCGAGTGGGAATACAACCGAAAACCTGTCATTTATAGATGCACGCTTGTGCTCCTGCGCCACGACTGGCTTCCAAAAGAATATAATATGGTTTTAAAATCTTGTATTGTGATTAAAATGTTTATTATTGTATTTTATAAAATCATTTACCATCGCGTGAAATTAAATTGTTACATTTGCATGAAGATTAAATAAAAAATGGAAAATATGTACATATCTATAATGTTATATTGAAATTGAGGCCGTTGTAGCGGACAAGAACCATTAGTGCGACTTTTAACGGTTGTGGGTTCGATTCCCAATAAAATATTTAATATTTTCCCTCTGGTAACGCGTTAAGATATAAAAGAAACAAAAAAAATTTAGTTTATCACTTCATTTTTATTATTAGTAACTACGAAACTACATATATAATACAAAACACAACCCAAACACACAATCAGTGTTGCCACATTGTTCCGTCGGTTAAACAACAATACCTTAAACATCCCCATTGTTTTAAGCGATGTCTCTATTTGGGCCGAAAATGTTATGTTACTATTGTAATTATTTTTAGCTTTTTGTATGTAGAAAGCTGTCGACATAGGGAAATTAGTGTCAAAACACTCCGTCCTATGTTATCCGATCGTTCAGTGTAGGAAGTAAAAATTATAGTCGTGGGAACGAAGTCACTTGGGGCAATGAAATAATTAATATTTTCATATCATCACTCATCGGTCATGAGGCAAGGCGCGGCGGCGTGTGGAACGGAAGTATCTAAATGCTAACAGAAATCTTACCAGGTACTCAGCTAAAAAAAATATAATATAATAAAAAATATAATCATACCTCTGAGTTAATATTAAACCCAAAACCGTCCGCACAGTCAGACACTGTTCCACTGCACCACAACAACCTCTAAAATATTAATGATTTTTCACTTTTTTTGCATTTTTAGTTATTCCTAATATCCAATACATTATTATGTTTGCACATCACCGAATCTAACACAGAAATTTGAAATAGCACTAAATACAGGGCTAATTAAATCTCATTTCGATGCCGATTGTATGATGAATGCAAGCCAGAAACGTGAACAATGTTGCCGAATCACGCAGAAAGTAATTGAAACATTCCATTCACTCGTTGCTTTGATATGCGCCTGATTTCCTGTCAACGTTTCAATACTGGGAATAACTGTGGTTATATTTTGTACGTATGTAGGGTAAAACCAGGATAGATGCCCCAATAAAAGTATAAAAATATTTTGATAGTACAGTTTAGAAGTTATGGGGCGTTTATTTCTAAATAAAAATAATGTTTTCTTTCCTTGTTCCCATAGAAATAAATAGATAGGAAGAATTATGCCTATATTTTAAATTTCAAAATAAAAAACTTGAATTTAAGGATGGTCGTAGTGCAGAGACACAAATTGTGACTGTAAAATCGACTGGTTGTGGGTTCGATCCCCACTCGAGGAAGTGAAATATTAATTTACATTTATATTTTCATTTTTTCGCTCTGGTGTCAGGCAAAACGCGGCGTTGAGTTCCGCCACTCAGCACGCAATGCCTCCAGAATTCAGCGGAAAGTGGGGAACGGAGTGTCTTAACACTAAGTTCCCCTCTGCCTATCCTGCAGTGTTCGAGATACAATGTGAAGCTGATTTAATTTTGATTTAAGTAGAATAAATTTCCAACGACATATGAAAAAGATTTTCGAACATTTATGAGGACCTTACTCAATGCATATTTGCGCTTATTTTATATAATAAAGAATGAAATTAATAAATAGGAGGAAGAAAATGTTCATTTCTATAATAAATAATGTTTAGATTAAAATATAATTTTAATATATTATTCGCTTAAATGATAAATCTCGATATAAGCACATCCTTAGCTGGATCAAATATTAATTAGAACATATTGGTATTATAGCTTTTAAACGTAAAAGGTCATGCTTACTATCGAGTACGTCATTCTTTTTTGTTCAGCTTCACGCTGTACCAACGCATACAACAGGACCAGTAGAGGAAAAGTAGTGTTTAGACAATCCACACCCCACTTTCCGCCGAAATTTTAAGTCAGTGCGTGTTGAGTTGCGGAACTCAACGCCACGCTTTATTTTATTACCAGAGAGAGGAAATGCAAATATTAAATATGATATGATATATGATATAAAGTGAGAGGCCAGTCGTGGCGCAAGCGTGTGACTGTAACTGCGACAGGTTGTGGGTTCACTCAACACTTAATGCCTCCAAAATTCAGCGTTTAGCTTATACGTGTTAAATACAGTGTGAAGCTAGAACCACCACTCAATTGGGAATAAAATGTGGAACGAAATATCTTATTCAATCACACGACGTTCCCTCTACCTTCCTCCTGTCATATACGGATTATTAATTCATATTTTTTAAATGATATTATACTAAAGATAAAAAACTAAATAAGGTCAATAATTAAATATTTGTATTTGTAAATTGTAAAGGCTCTTTGGATTCTAGACAAAGGCTTAAGATACTCACTCAGATTTGTCTGAGCATCGAAATCTTATATAAGTGGAGTCGGAATAAATACAGCGATAAAAAAAACTCAACAAGCTTTTTCACTTTATTCCTTTGAGAATGGTAATGAATACATAATGAATATGTAGATATTGTTTTGCTTTTTTTAGCTTTATATTATATCTTGCCTGCAGCAGGTTAGGCGGAGAGAAATTAAGATTAATACACTCCGTTCTCCATATACCTGCCAATTTTCAAGATTAAGTGGTGGAAACTAACGTGTTTACTCTGTAAACGTGTCGATTATGGATTCAACACCTAGGAGGAATAAGCTCATTTCCTACCGATTTAGTATTAAAACTCGCGGCGTTAGACTCCGCATCTCAACAAAATGTGGAACGGAGTGTAATATTAGGTTCATTATGTCTACCCTGATATATACGAGATACTAAAATAAAGCTAGAAAAAGACACATTGATACATATGTTTTTTTATGACCTATAAACAAACGAGTAATAGCTTATACTGGTGGGCTAAATCCATATAGCTTTAACATTTAACTTAATTTCGGTGGAAGTTCCTAAAAAACATATATTCTACACAATATATTTAATCAATAATATTGTCTTCCTATACTAGCATAAAATTTTATTTATATTTTTATATAATCTAATGTAACAGATAAATAGCTCCACGCTAAATCCCAGGGGTAGTCTGAGAGAGCGGAGCACCAAACGCTAGGGTCTCTGCATACCTCTTTCGCCTCGTCCCCTGTCGCCACTGGCCCTGGCCCTCCGGGGGGGACCTCATACTTTTTACATATCCTTCTCTCAGTATCTTTGTGTGTTTTTCCTGCCTCTCCTACCGCTCACTTTTTCGTCATAAATCTTTTTTGTCATTCTTTCATTACTCATTCATTCGACGTGCCCGTTATTCTCACCGTGACATCCTCGTTAATACCTACCATTCTATCTATTTCTTCATTGCGGATTCAATCAAGCTTACTTCGCATATCCTACGAAGAGATCGCATCTTTACAGCATTCATCTTTCTTCATTATTTTCACCTTCCAAGTTGGAAAATATCGACGCGTATTTACTGAAAAAAAAAACTTCATTAAGACGCCCCCATTTCCGGAAGTCAGTGATGCTTAAAATTTGACTCAATTTTACAAAAATATACAATTTGCTTAACGAAGGACAGTAAAATTGGTTCTCACTAACATAAAGTTTCACTGAAGCGAACGATATTATAACTTGAAAGTAGTTACAAAAGCGATAGCCTCACAAATATACGATATTAGGTAACTTTCGGCGTGTTACAGGTTAATAACGCAAATTATCTATTTTTTACGTTTTTTTCTATAAATTTGATATTTCATTAAAAGTTTAAACTTTTTTTGATAAAACAAATGTAGTAACTTTGTTATGACTTCAAGGTTAAGTTATCGAAGCGAATATTTATGAAATTGAACGCAAGATTCCGTTTATTCTAAAAATGTTTCTTTAAAAGGGATATGAGGTGGAAATTATAAGATAACTCCGGCAATATATTGTAAATATCGCAGTATGGTGAAAATGTAGAAGAATTGTGGGGACAAGTTTTCAAGAAACAAATAAGTAGCTTCACATTTTAGTTGGTTTAGCAGAGTGAACAAAAGAAAACCAGTCTTAAGGCACTTCGTTCTCCGATCGAACACTCAAAAATCTGCGTTTTTTTCTAATTCGAGATATTTATTACGTGTTAAGTAGTGAAAGTTAACGTACGCTTTGTATTATCAGAGTGCACATTAAGTGGCGGAGCTTAACGTCGCGCTTTGTCTTGATATCAGATTAGGAAATAATTAATTCCCTTGAATGGAAATCGAACTCATAACCGTCAAGTTTACATTCAGACGTTGCGATATTCCGTTGCCCTACTAAAGCGTCAGTTATAAAGTGATAATTTATAATGTAAATAAGACCAAAGGCGTCGTTATTATACAAATTTTCTCTTACTCATATTATAACAGAGTTGATTAACTATTTGAATAAGATTAATATTGGCTTAATTGGGCGTGCTCAAAGAAATATGTATCAAAGGAGAATAAAAGGCAAATTTAAAACAAAGTGAATTTTATATTATAGTTCAGCCTTAAATATGTGTATAATAACTGTCCTATTTTTGAGATTGGATACAAGCTGATTATTATTTAAAATGCTTTAATTTGCAGTCCATTGTGTCACAGTGTCTGGCTGTAAACGCGAAAGTTATGAGTTCTAACCCAATTGAGGCGAGTAAATCATTCATTTCCTTGCTACTGATAAGCCAAAGCGCGGCATTTAGTTATGCCACTCAATATACATTGTCTCGAATTCGGACGGAAAGTGGGAAACCGAGTGTCTTGATACAAAGTTCTCCTGTTGTATGGCGGAACTCAACGACACGCTTTGTCTTATTACCAGAGCCAGGAATTGAAAAAAATAATTCACTCGAGTAGGAATCAATTCCATAATCATTGTTACAGTCAGGTAAAGTGCCGCTGCACTACCACGGTCTAATCTTCTATTTCATATTTAATTATTAAGAATTATTTGTAATAATATTTACTATGATAACATTAAAATATTTCATTATATACATACGTAAATAGAGTAAGTAAATTCTAATAGACTGAGATCCCAGAGTCGCCATTCCTATATCATTTTAGCAAAGCTGAATTTTTTGAGGAATAATAGTCTAATATGTATTTAAGACTGCATGCGTACTTTCTAACTTGAAAGTGGGGCACTTTCAGAAAAAGCGTCAACTGAACGTACATGCTTACTTAAAGTAGAAACGCTCGTATTTAAATATGTTTTTGAGAATTCTGTAGAAAAATAAGTTTATTACTACCAGACCCTTGACATGGCTACTGCCAGACGTCCTAAAGCTTGTTTAAAATAGAAACAAAGTACGTTATACTACTAAGAGAGCTATACAGATATGTATGTACCTTTATTTGGCGCTACCTCTGACTCCCCCCCACATTCAAGTTAGTGAGTATATATCTCATACTATCTTAATTAAATTATACTAATAGCACAAAAAAATTCTGCTTTGCTAAAATGTCGTGGGCCTGGAGTCCCAGGGATCTGGGCTATAAAGGATTTACTTCAAAGTTTTATCCTACTATAGCGATCTTATTAACGGTTGCAAAATGAAAAGATTTTAATAAAATTTTCTTAGTATTTTAAATGAATTAAACGTAAAGGCTTAGACGAAGGTAGACAACGATTCGCGATGGTTGTAGGTTCAAACCTCGCTTACTAGAGTGTGACTGTCACCTCTTCCACCATAGCGGTCATGCCCTTATCCTAGTGCAAAATTCCTCACATCCAAATCAATTACGATAAAAGTGTAGCATGTACTTATAATTATGTAATTAAATATATATTGTAATATGTAAAATTGTTAAATATATATATAAATATAAACACTCGCTTAACCTTAGATCTAAGTAAAATTTTGTAAAATAATGTAAAGATAAAAATATAATTTGCTTATTATAGATATTGATTGTATGTAAACGACAATGTAATTAATATATATGATAAGGATATTAGATATAATAATAAATTTAAAAAGTGTACGGACCAAGTGTCTGTAGTGTTAAGAAATAAAATAAAAAAAAAAAAAAAAAGAGTGTGACTTTAACGTAACGATCGTGGGTTCAATCCCCACTCGTGGCAATGAAAATTTACCTATTATTATTTTCATATCTTTGCTCTGTTTACCCATCTATATTCCCGATATAGCGTAAAGCTTTCTGGAGGGAATGTTTTTCTCCGCTCTGACAAGACAAAGCGTGGTGTTAAGTTCCGCCCCTCCACACGCGATGTACAATTTACTCTCCGTGGTATGCTTACCACACAAAACTATAATATTTCATTTTCATTTTTTTATATTTTCAATAGCCGTTAGAGAATTCTCGCAGTGTGCAATATCGATTGGAACGTCTCACCCGCATCATTTATCAAGGAATAGAAAAGTCAGAGACATTCGATGTACCGATGTGGTATTGTTGTATAGAATAGAATACAAAGCATCGTAATGATAGCTATTGTAAAATTGCATAGATACTGAATATTATATAGGAATATTGAACTCTTAGCTTTGACTGGAATAAGTGGCCATTTATCAAAGTATTTATAAAGCTTCACATTGAATAGTAAAAAAAGGGAATCTAGTGCTAGGGCACTCCGTATATATAGAACTATTTATTTTTTAATTATAAATCATACTTATTTAAATATTATTATATTTATTGAAATTGAATTTAAAATAAACTTTCCGTAAATTATATTCTAATAACATCTTCAGAAATAGATACTTTCTTTTTGTTAGCCTTACGCCGTATCCCGCACATAGTGGTGTGGGCAGAGGGAACCTGGGAACATAGTTGTTGCCTAATCTGTTCTCTTTAAGATAGTTCTGTTTCTCACTTTCCGCCGAATTCTGGAAAAATTTCGTGTTAAGAGCGAACAAAAATATTAAATAATTCATTTCCTGAGTGGAAATTGAACCTGAAATTGAACCTTTACACTTGTGCCCCTACTCTACGACAATCTCTATCTTCAATACATAGATAAAAAATTAAACGAATTATTCTTTTCTCACGTTGAAATCTAGAATTAACCTAAAAAACCTATACCTAACTACAATTTTTCACGTTAACCCCATACATTATATGTGGTGAAACAAATTATTCGGAAGATTAGTTCCAGCGATTCTCCTTAGAGACACAGAACACGAAGCACGAACAAAATCCTATTACCTGTTTTACACTCTGCAACGAATATTGTTCGATTTTTATCTACTACTATTGTATTGAAGTAATATTCTTTTATTTTACATATATTTTTTTTAAGGCCGTCGTAGCTCAGGGGCATATGGTTGTGACTGTAATGCTACACTTGTGGATTTGATCCCCATTTCAAGGAAATGAATGATTCATTATTTATTTTTCTTCTCTCTGACATCAACGTAAAAGCCCGGCGCTGAGTTCCGCTACTCAACACGTTACACTCGAAAAACTCAGTAGAAGTGGGAAACTAAATATCATAATACAAGGTTCCCTATGCCCAACCAGCTGTGTGCGGGGTACAGTCACGCTGTACCCCGCACACACAGCTGATCTTTTTTTTCTTTTTTTATTTTCTAGAGTATCTTGTGGACAACATCTGGAGAAAAGCTATCAAAAATCCAGCTGATGGTAGCTTTATTTTTTCTCGGCGATTCAAAAATGCTTACAAATGTCTGAATCAGAGGTTCCCAACCTTTTCTTCATCAAGGACCATTTTCATATCATTATTGGTAGCAGGGACCACTATGCATGTAGGTATAATAAAAATTAACTGTGATAATCAAACAAAAACTTCACCTCACCTCACCTCACCATCCCCAATCGTAAAATTGAATCGTTCGCGGACCATATTTACGCTCATTAGGTTCCCAACCAGTGGTCTAAATGAATAAAAAAATAATTTGAGTATAATAAAAAAAATGATTAGAAATACCAAATTCAGTTTAAAACATTCCATACGTCCCATCGTAAGTCAAGCCTTTATCTGATAGAATCGGGCCGCCTACGTAAACATCATAACATCGAGTTATTTATGGTATTAAGGGAACAAAATATGGCCCACTGTATCAGTATGGTATGATAACATAGTTTGTATTGATGATAGATCCATAAATTTGGGATTTGAAACTTTTAGAGTTAGTGTTTGTCATTGTTTTGTTTGACGTTTCATTTTTTTTTTTTTTTTCATTTTTTATTTGTAAAACATGAATTTTTTATAATTGAAACGAATACTGAAATCGATATTTTATATAAAAATTGGGGGTTTCATGATTTTGTTCTACATCTCGTGGCTATTTTACAAGCAAAAATTAAATATCTTGATATTGAGTGGTGGAACTCAACGCCGCGCCTAGTCTTCCAGGGCGGAATATAAAAAATATTATTTTCATATTAAATATTCTGACTGGTCAATAAAATCTACTTAGGTACTCTTCATAATAAGGGGATTGAGGTGACAAACAAAATAAATTAAAATCATCATTGAATAGTTTAAGTCATTTCTACAAATACATTTAACTCGCTTATCACTAGGCTGCCAGAACACCGACAAAGTTGTGATTAAATTTGTCGTTCTTAGAACACATCTTGGAAAGTAAATGTTATTTATTTTAACTGACAAATACAATATTAGCTAAAACATTTAGCTTAGGATTAACAAAAAAATCGTAAAAAATATATAATTTGTTTAGGGCGCGTGTAAGACGCGACGGCGGTGGTGGGTTTGATTACAACTCGGAGAATGAATATTTAAAATTTTCATTTCTTCGTTTAACTCATGCGGCGGCATTGAGCCCCCCACCACACAACGAGCAATGCTTCAAGAATTTGGCAGAAAGTGAGGAACGCAAATGTTTTAATGATGAACGGAGTGTCTCAACTTTAATTTTAACGCTAAGTTCTCAGGTTCTCTCTGCCTATCCTGTTAAGTACAGCGTGCAGCTAAACACAATCGTATCAGCGCAGATGGAAGTCTTTAACGGTACACGCGATGGTTGTGAGTTCTATATCTATCCTATATTGGTCTATTTCACCTGATTGGCGAAAAAAAGCTCACTTTGTTTTGCAATGTCAATAAAATTGACGAAAAGTGAAGAACAGAGTGTCTTAGCACTAGATTTTTCTCTTATTATTTCTGGTGAATATTATTTTAAAGAGCTGACAATTATGCCAATTTTTATCTCACTGTAAACTGTTTAAAGTAATCACAAATAAATTAGTTTTACAATATGCTTGTTTATATATATCAAATTTTTAATAAATATAAGTAAAAAATTAACAATAAACTAATATTTTTCAAAATACAAAGTAAAATGTAAGTCTTTTCTATTTTATTATTAAATGCTGGCATTCCTTTCATCGTAATTGAAATACCGAATGTGTCCTCACAATGTCTGCATATTTTCACCCTTTGGACGTTTTTGCTTGGTTGATACTTAAGTAGATTAAAGTCTCTTAGCTAAGTGTATTTTGGTCGATAAAAAACGAAGACAAGCGCGGGTCGGGATTGCCCACCGAGGGTTCCGTATAAAAATTGGAGGTCTCGAGCTTTTTCTGAAATGCCAACATCATTTCATTCATCTGATACATCATTTTAACTAGTGACTTTAATACCATATTTTTTAAATGTTTGGTAGCCAAAAATATATGACAGGTCGCGGATGATAAAAAAATGCTTAACTCACATTTTTTAATGACTACTTATATAAGAAAAAAATGTTAGCCATTTTTATAATAATAAAAATAAATCAATATCATGTGTGAGTGAGAACTGTCGTAAATGCTAAACAAAATACAATGTATTTTAAATGTTTTGTTTTCGTATTACCATGAGCAACGTGACCCTGCTTGCTTCGCTCCCGAAAGAACTCTCTCATTATAAAATTAAATAAGAAATACACGATATTACTATAAATTAAAATATAAAAATATAAACATATTGCACTATTTGTATTGCGATCCTTAACATAGTTATCTAACTAAGACTTAAGGAATGTAGTAGCTCCCACATATTCGTACATACCGTAAGGGCGCTCGACTGAGTAATTAGAAACATTTTTTCACAAATAGATAATGCGCGTTGCATTCTCATGCAAATTAAATCTTGTACCCCTTACGTAATTATAATTCTGATATTATTCCGTAATAGTTCAGTTGCTACGTCAGGGATCTTGTCCAGTGGTTACAGGGTACGAATATTACACTTCAGTCTATTCTTTGATGTAAAAAAATAGCTTTACGCAGAGTTGGATTTAGGAAACCCAGTGTTAAAGCACTCTGTTTCTCACTTTCTGCCTAAGTCAACGATACAAATTGTCAACCAGACCAAGAAAATTTAAATAAATTTATATAATAATTCCTCGGAGATTAAAACCATAACCTTCCCTGCCCCGCTATATAAAACTAAATGTACTGGAGTTTACTCTTTGCCATGCTAGGTCGCTATTCGATCTGATTATTCTTTTAGAGTGATATTTTAGTAATGTCCTTATAACCAAAGCGTAAAATAATTGTATACTAAAGTTCTTCCAAACAAAATTAAGATTTAGGATAATTATTAATTATTTTTATTCAAGAAGATTTCTTATTAATTTCATAGTCGTTGATTTTAATTAACTCAAAAATTTCTTGATTTGGCGCTTATATTTACATTAACATACAACAAATTCATGGAACTGGAGCCAATTTATAAGAATGCCAACAAAAGAAATCGCTTGACCGTTTGTTCCTGTTCCCTGAACCAATTACGTAAGGTGAGATTATTCGAAAAGATTTATTTCTAAAGATCTTGAATTTCTGGGCATTAATATTATAAATTCATATTATTAAGAATTTATGAAAATAATCTACTCTTCATAAACAAATAATATTTGAAATAAAATAAATGTAAAGATGAGGCCAGTCGTGACACGAATGTGTAACTGTAAACGCGATTGCTTGTGGATTCGATCCCCACTCGAGAAAATGAAATATTTATATTCCTATTACTTCGTTCTGGTCTCGAGGTAAAGCGCGGCGTTCAGTTCCGCAACTCAACACGCTATGACTCTGGAATTTGGCGGAAAGTGGGAAACAGAGTGTCTTAACATCTCTCTACTTACCCTGTATACAACGTGAAGCCGATTTATTTATTTTTAGTTATTAGCTATGAAGATACGTATTTAATATGAAGAATATTTTCTTTTTTTACGGAAACGACAAGGTAAATGAGCGTACGGGTACCTGATGGTAAGTAATCACCGCCGTTCAAGATTCGTATTTTCATACTCTTACAAAATAAAGATAGAGCCATTAACATCTTCAAGTAGAGAATATCGTTAAAAACCATCGTGCAGTATAAAAGAAATATGTCTATTGGATGTACTTTGTATTACATACCACAAAGGGAGAATAATTTGTATAATATTTTGATTCATTTTTGATTTTAATAAATTCCATAAAAAATTCCAATATCAATAAGAAAAATGCATATATACAATCACAATATTAAATAAGAAAACAACAAAAAATTGTTTAATTTCTTAATAACTTATTCCAAAAAAATCTTTAAATAGACTGTACCAGAAGATTGACTCTCCAGGGTAAAATACAATCATTTCCCCAAGTGCAGATTGAACTCACACCCGTCATGTTTATAGCCAAACACTGTCCCACTACACAACGACTCGTGTAACTATTCATCAGAGTGGGAGCCGGAATAACAAGCTAATTCATTAGAACGCCTAAGATTAAGCCTTACCATCTATAACTAGAAACAGAGATTTGGTACGATTTACATCAAATGGTAACAGGTTAACCCATACTCAATGTATTGAAAATCAAATCAATACCCCTAACAATCCCTTCAGGCATATTAGTGACAAAGAAGCTCTACGTTCTGGTCGTATCCGCCTAACGACCGTCATAGTTTACGCACAATCGCTATATTAAGCCGATATTTGTATCAGTCGAAAGTTCTAAGATCAATCAGTTTACGTAGAACTTCTATATAGTTAAAAATATAGAGTTATTTTTTATATTTATGTAGATTTTTAAGTTTTTGTGATTTGAGGCCAGTCGTGGCGCATGGGCAGAAAGTGTGATTGTAAATCGACTGGTTGTGGGTTCGATCCCCACTCGAGGAGATGAAATATTTGTTTAAATTTATATTTCCATTTCTTCGCTCTTGTGTCGAGGCAAAGCGCGGCGTTGAGTTCAGCCACTCAACACGTAATTCCTTCAGAATTCGACAGAAAGTGGGAACGGAGTGTCTTAACACTATATACAGCGTGAAGCTTATTAATAGATATTATAACGACTTTTTATATTAAGAAATTTCTTTATATAGTGATACGAAACCACGTTTTAAGTGGGCTTTCCGTCTATATTAAGGTGGTTAATTCTGGAATATATACCGCCTTACGTTATAAAGAATGTTTGTCTTCAAATTTCACTTCAACAATATCTGTAATATGCAAAAAAAATCTGCCAACATGATAAAAACTTTAGAATACATACATACTTTTTTTAGTAAAAATTAAAAGACTGTTTCCCTTTTACATAAGCTTCTATGTTCTATGCCTTAGAAGCAGAGTATTCCCATTATACATAATTGAACGGTTAGGCGTGGAGTCGATGACTTGTAAACACGTATAAAGGAAACTTTTTGTCTGAATTCGCAAAGATTCTCTTTAGTGATATGTCTGTTTGTGTAATAAATTAGTAACTTAAGATCTATTCATGTATTTAGTAAATTTTATAGATATAAATATAATTCTAATTTTCTACTTTATTTGATTTGGTCAAAATTATAGCTGTGTATATTATGTTTTTAGGTTCGATTCCGCATATAGCAGGCTAGAGAGGATCAAGTGTCAGTACACTGTTCTCTATTTTCTGCTCGAATTCAAATCATTGCGTTTTTAAATGATAACAAGGAAATGAAACTAATTAATTGTCCACAAATCATAGCATTTAAAGTGGATCATTGTCCTACTGCGGAATATACATATATATGTAACAAAAATGTTAAAATATTATATATATCTAAAACCCCTTCAAAAGTTTCACCATTTCAGTACAGTGATGACTCAAAAAGTTTCATTGTGTGCACGCTTGAGCTACATTCCATTGTTAAACACTCAACGCGTGATATATGAGGACATAGAAAACGAATAATTCATTTTTAGTTCCATTTTTTATGTATCTATCAAAGCATACGATATCGATAAAATAAATAAATGATAAAAATATGTGATGGGTTCTAGGTTATAATGTTCACTTTACAAAAAATGTATATTTAAAAAACAGGCTGTGTGCGATTCGGATTCATTCATCGAGTCTTCAGTACCAATTTCAGGATTGTAGGTCAACGGGAACTACAATTTATAAAAGCTGACAAGCTTAAGCTTCCGGCCATAGTGTAGGAAATTAATTACAAATATAAGTTTGTAATGTTTTTTTTAATTAAATATTTATAAATTATCGTTTTTCGGATATTTTTCTTTATTACTATTATAAGTTCTTACTCCGTGCAAAATTTCATAGCTGTTGTCTACTTGAACTACCTGTGTGTGAGTAGATTTGATTACACGACGAATTTCATGGGAAGGACAATTTCATGCATGGGAAGGACAATTTCATATGCACAGATTTTATATGAAATGAACTACAAATATAAGTTTCGTAATTATTTTTACCTATAAATCTTCACTCTTCGGATGTTTTCCTTTATTTGTATTGTAAGTTACTAAAGAGATCCTTCCAGTCAATATAAGGAAGGAAGCTTGCTTACATCTCCGATCGGTTATATTTCTTCTACTCGGCAGATGCTGCACAAACGCTCCAAAGTGGTTTATCAGGGCTTCGTCGATCATAATTTTTAATCCTATTGTGTTAATGTTGTTCTTACCAAGTATAGGGAATATTTATCGACGGCTTCTTCAGGAATTCGTTGACTTACGTTTCAATAATAGTTATAACAATGTCCTTGCTCAAATAAAAGTATTTTAGGATCCAAGTTATTTTACCACATCCAAGAACCATATTCGCCCAATGCATCGTATGTACATTCCTCCCATGATGATATGGGTCTTAAGCATTACAGTCTCCAGCATCACTCGGATGCTCTTAATGTTGACTAGAGTTTGGTTATTAGGTGTATTGAATTTGAAGTTGCATTCTTCTCTAATTTCCTGTTCATCCAACTCAATAAAACCAGCTGTAGCATTGTCAGCCACTATGTATCTTATCTATTGTTGGTGTTGCCTTTAATGGCTTTTACGTATTTGAGTTTTACCTACAGGGTCGAATAACCATGCTGATATGCAAGTATTATATATTTGCAAGTTCTAAGCGTCACGTCTTTGGTACTATGATGAATTCGAAAAAAAGCTTTCTTATAGTGGTTTCTATGTGCCATGACATGCTATGTGCTAGGCTTTGACGTAAGCCACAGGGGAGCTTTACAGAGTTACAATTAATTAGTACAAATGTATAAAATCAAATCATCAAATTTTAATGATTCATTACTATAATAAAATCTAAAATTAAACATATTATTTTAATATTGTTAAATGAATAAAACTGAGTCCTACTAATAACGTCCTATGTAATATTTATTTCATCTTTTTACATTAATAATTATAAAATGTAAAAGGAAATTCTTGGAATTTTTGTTTTTTCTCGCATCCTACGCATTAGTAGAGAAAATCTATTGATCCATATTTTATTTTTTATTTTCGAACCATTATGTATTGTAGTGCTCCGTTCCATTCGTTTAAAAGTCTGCTATTTAATTTTTTTATACCTCCTTTAAATAAACTATTCTTCTTTTCTAAGTGTGAAAGAAGCCTTTAAAATGGTAATAAATACTATAAACTTTTTTGACAATATTCATAAGAGTGGAAATTGAAAACAATGTAGAGTTAAGCATTTTCCAACTTCAAACTAGATGTATTTCTTCTAATATAGTCAAAATAAAAATATGTATAGAACCAACAGAAAGGAAAAACCTATGCCTAATATTAGGTAGGCTAAGATTTTGATCTATATAAACAAGACAGCGTGGCGTTGAGTTCCACCACTAAACACGCACGCTCCGAAATTAGATGGAAGATGAAGAACAGACTGCCTTAACAAGTGGTTCTTTCTATTTTCCCTACAATATACGGGATACAAGATGGTATTGAAATATTTTCATTGAAAGTGTGATGTGATAATAATTTGATAATTCTTTTTCATCTAATTCTGGAGGCGTTGCTGAATTTGTATTAAATGACGAAATTCGACACAACCTGTCACTTTTGCACACGCTTATGCCGCTGCGCCACGTGCTATTTGATACATACATATATAATTTTTGTAGTTTATTAAAGAAATCTAAACTTTTTACTCTTTGTCTAAACCTCACCTGCAAAAAATATAATTTAATACCCTTTACCATCTGTTGTGGTTAAAATAAATTTTAAAAGTATTCCTTTCAAAATGACTTCCACATAAAATATGTTCGACACCCGCAAAAGAGAAAGCAATGAACTCATTTGCTTCTTACTGTAGATTTTAAGCGTTAGCGGCAAAATTTAAAATCAAGTTTAAAGTAAATGGAATTGGAATATTATATTTTCTATAGTAGCTCTTAAGTAGTGCTTTGGTTTAGTATTAATTCGGTTTCTTTGTTTTAATTTTCAAGATTTATAAATAAAAAAGTAATATATTTCTTTTAATTAATGGAAATAATACAAAAATAATTGTATAGTAGAAATAAGGATATAGCACATTAAAAAAATGTTTAGTTTAATAATATTTTTGAAAATTGGAGGGTTCGCCGCGTAGCAACATTTAATACTTGGTGCAATAATTGAATTTAATATAATTTACTCAGAGAAATCATGATATTTAAATTGTTTTAATTTCTTCGCTCCGATATAACGAAGCGTCACGTTGATTTCTAACATTCACACACATTTTTTTGCCACGCTATATCCCGCACCTAGCAAGGTAGGCAGAGGGAACCTGAAATCTAGGGTTCAAACACTAATATACTTCCCATTTTCCGCCGACTTCGCGAAATTTCCCTCGTTCCCTCGAGCGCGGCGTTAAGTTATGACAAAGGATTAGAGATGTCAGCATCTGTATTGCCTGCTGTAAGGTACAATGACAAATTGTAACTTAAAAAAATAGCAATCGTTGTAGAAATACCGATGGCGCCAAACGCTGCAATTTATCTTATCACGGCGGGACCGACAGTATTTTTTTTTATTCGTAGCCGTAATGAGGATTAAGCCTGAAACTATTATAGTTTGTCCACTTATATACTGTCCCAATTCGACACATGGAATTTCTGAAATATTTACCTCTAACAAATGTATCAAACGATTCAATTTGTCTTCAGGGACCGGGACCAAATCACAGTGTATATCGAACTAAATCTGTATCCTCAACAATTGAATACAAACATCCCTTAAATGAAAATTGAACCCATAAAAATCTTTTCAATGAAATTTCGAAAATCAGATTAAAGAGACAACTTCAAAAATATGCCTTTGGATGGATTCTTAGAGGTTTTCATAGATTTTCTTGCAAATAGCACGTAAAGTGCGGGCAGTGAGAACAATTGCTTAGATATTTCATATCGGAAAAAAATGTTCTTTTTTTCACAACTATAAATTTTCTCACATTAAGCAGGGCAAGCAAAGGAAACTTATGTAAAACACTCAGTTTCGACCTAAGCTTCGAGATATTATGATGTGTTGAAAGACAAAACAGCAGCAGAAAAAACAGCCTTTTGTCCTCTACAACAGCAAAATGAAAATCATTTAAATGTGAAACAAAAACAAAGTATTTATATAGAAAAAAGTTATGTAAGAAAAATAATAGAATGTAGTAAAATATAGTTTTTTACATTGAAAGGTAAAAACTCCACGGTATCTATTTTATGAGACCCTAAAACTATCCCAAGCACTAAAGGTCCGTGTCAACGCCCAGACGGAAATTAATTAAACTTTTTTCACGTTCACCTGAACGAAATATATCGAAAATAAGAATAAGAAAAACTTTGCAAAAACTTAATTTACTTTAGTAGAAAGTTTTGAAAAGAACTGTATCATTATGTGACAAGAAGCCATCGTGGCTTAATGGAAATGTATGACTGTAAGCGTAAGGCTCGTGGGCTCAGGTCCTACTCGTATGAATGAGTTGTTTTCACGTTTAGGTACGACATGATAAGGTGTGGCGTTGATTTCTGAAATACAAGCAATAGTTCCGTTTCAAACAGATAGTGGAACGCATAATGTTTTAATACGATGCCATTAATAACCTGTTTTTTATTTTTCATATATAGACTGGGCAGATATGCCACGACCAAGCCAGCTTGTAAAAGTATAAATAAAATTGAATAATAAAATGAAGATTATACTGACATTATGTAGGTACCAGCTATAAATGGAAAAAAACATACGCTTTAAAATACATAAATATTCTCTTTATAATTTATTACGCGTATAATAAAATATATCGTAGAATTCGTATTTTGCTTGTTTTATTATTATATAAAATTACCTTACGGGCTTAATTTACAGCAATTCATAATAAAAATATGTGTTATTTATTTACGTAGGTATAGGTTAAATATACAGAGTGTGTTTTTGTCAGTAACACTAAAGTCTATGTTCTAACACTGAGGTGTACATCTTGATTAATTTCTTTAGGCATGGGTTTAAAATATTTTACCCGACATGCTGTTCCCGTAAAAGGAGCGCTGACACTTCTACTTCCTGTATATATAGTTTCATTATTATTTATTATATTTTGTATTCTATAAATACTTTAATAATATATATTTTTTTTCTTAAAATACTGTGGATATTGATAGGAATAATGAATCCTCCAATCCTAGTGATAAAAAAAGATCTGGGTATCCATGCAGTGTTCGTACAAAAAAGGCGATCAAAGTAGTAATAGGGAAGAATTCTAAGAAATCCTGTCCGAAAGTCTTTTACTTTCGGACAGGATTTCTTAGAATTCTTTGAATTTGATTTGAATTTTATCTCGGAAGATGATGATAGCACCTAGAACCATGTCGTATATTTAAAAGATATTTATATTAAGGTTGATTTTAAGGTTATAAGAGATGCACTGGTCATTTCTTAACTGATATTTTTTAAAAAAACAAGGGTAAAGGTAACGTCTCGTCTAGTCAACTATATACTGAAGCGGTATGTGAAGGGAGGTAACAGAAAAAAATATTTACGAATGGGATTTTTTTTTAATTAGGCAATATGTTAACAAACAAAATGTAAGTATTTATGCTGAAAGCTCTAAATAAGCTTTCCAATGAGTCAACAGATCATAACGCGGGCATTATCCGACTTTCATAACCAAGAATAGTCTTTTCAGCAAGACTCGGCACTGAGTCCATACAGACTTCATCGGAGGTGAAGATTGGCCGTCATCTAGTCCTGATCTTAATCCATTAGATAATGATTTATGATCAGTTCCAGAGAGCAAAGCTTTCTCTCAACGCCATGATACTTTGGTAAGAACTTTC
Organism: Heliconius sara; assembly: GCA_917862395.2. NCBI lineage: Eukaryota > Metazoa > Arthropoda > Insecta > Lepidoptera > Nymphalidae > Heliconius > Heliconius sara. The sequence goes on from OU860795.2 coordinate 2,186,545, forward strand.
TCACAGAAAGAATGTATGCTGCTATAACTGGCCTCAACGTTTAAAGGACTGGACCTGTATATATTTTTGAAAATGTTATGTATGTTAAGAAAAAGATTAATAGTTTTACCAAAATTTTTGAAGTTCATAATGTTAACACAAAAATTAGGCATAATCTTGGTTCACCTGTAACTCGGTTGCATCAAATCCGTAATTGTTTTATAGGACAATGTGTACGCTTTTACAATCCCAGAAAACATCAGAGAATTTTCTATATCACGATTTTAATAAAAAATTGAATAATGTTTGTGTGTAAGATAACATGCCTTGAGAATGAAATGCTCTCTTCAGTCTGTTTCAAAGATATCATTGTCACAGATAATTAAATGTGTATTTGTTTAAAATTTATTTTGAAAACATAAGTGCCGCTGAGTTTCTTACGCCTATTCTTTTCAGATCTGAGGCATGAACTTTAGTTAACCAGTTCGTTAATTCGTTGTCGGCCAAAAAATGACTTCTTTTTTTAAATAAAATTATTTTATTTTATCAATGGAGACCACTTCCAATAAGCTTTATATATATATATATATATATATATATATATATATAAAGCATGTATGTATATATATATATATATATATATATAGTTTTATATTAAAGTATTAAGCTAACAAACTGTAATAGTTATAAATTTTACGTACAATAATCTTTCTTTGTAAAAGTATTTATGGCAAGACTAAGAGTAAAAGAAAATAACACTTCTTATTTGCAAAATTTATTTCTTTTTTTAATATATACTGCACATAGCAGGGTAGGCAGAGAATACCTGGGAACATATAATATAAACATTCTTTCTGAAAGAATCTACACGTATTGAGTAGTGGAACTTAACGCCGCACTTTATCTCGTTCCCAGGGCGAGCAAATAAATTTTTCCTTTATTTAAATAGTATAAGTAAATTTAAACATAAATAAAGTTTATGTTAAAATTAATCCTAGTAAGATTTTAATGATTGTATTTAGTATTAGAATTTTCTATCTAAAATTGCTCAAGAGCGATATTGCAAACAATGCAAAATGCAGAACGTCTTTAATCTCTTTCTTGTCGGGAACTTCTAAAATCCAAAGTATTTAACACAGCTAAGAAAAGTAAGAAAACGAAGTAGAAATGGTATATACGTCGTTGTCAAGTAGTTATGAACCGACACGAAATTTTGCTTGTGGCTAGTATGGCACAGGAACGTTTTTTTTATTATGTACACAATGTTTTAGGTAAGGAAATTTTGACAAAGAAAATCGCCTTTCCTATTTTTTCTTGACGTAGTAACTTCTAAATAATCGGTAAGCGCCTGCACGCTTTATATAATGTATCATTGTCACGTTTCGCTTGAACTGAATGTGGAAGCGACAGCGCGGAATAAGCGGTAGAAAGGCACGACTGACCTAAGCGTACAGCTTGTGACGCATTCATTCATTATTACTAATAATTAAATAGCACATTGTTAGTACTTGAAATTAAATTGTATAATTTAAGCAATCGAATATTTAAATTCACTAGTCTATATAAATATTAATTTAATAAAAAAAAAACAATCCAACTAGATTCTAAGCTTCACGCTTTATTCCACACATAGCAGAGTATGCAGAGGATAACAGGGAACCTAGTGATAAGACTACTCTACACTACTACTACACTATTCGACTACTCCGTTCCTGTTACCAGAGCAATGAAATGAAGACATTAAATATTTCGTTTCCTCTATGTAAGTTGAACTCATGTTATGTCATACCTTTGTCATGTAATCTTGTAATTTCTTATTTCTTATAAGATTTTTTTTTATTACACCCTCACGAACACACAATGCTTCAGAGTTCTGCGAAAAGTGGAGAACGTTAATGACAACGGAGTGTGTGAACCTACTCTGTGTGTGTGTGTGTGTGTGGTACAGCGTGAAGCTAAAAAATAAAATAAAATGTCTATATAGAATAATAATATTCAGAAATATATATATTCCTTAATATTTATATAATTGTAAACACACAATAATCATAGGAATTTTATTTATATCGATTTTCGTATAGCCTACGGTAAAGTAATAAATTTATTTCAAATATAAATTTATGCTTGACATATGTACAAACATACATATATGTATTTGTATTTACATATATTGTAATAAATATATTAATATGTATGTATCTATATTAATATTAAAATTTATATGCATAACTTAATATTGTACAATGAACTAAGATAACAGGATACATTTCTTGAATATGGAACTTCAAAATAAAATTAACACGATACTTACTGTCAATAAAGAGGAAACCAGGATAATTATGATTACATAAAAATTAAAATTAAATTAAATTAGCTTCACGCTATATCCCGCACACAGCAGGGTAGGCAGAGGGAACCTAGTGTTAAGACACTCCGTTCCCCACTTTCTGCCGAATTTTGGAGGCATTGCGTGTTGAGTGGCAGAACTCAACGCCGCGCTTTGCCTTGACACCAGAGCGAAGAAATGGAAATATAAATTTAAGTAAATATTTCATCTCCTCGAGTGGGGATCGAACCCACAACCAGTCGGTTTTACAGTCACACTTCGTGCCACTGCGCCACGGCCGGCCTCAATACGATTACATAAATAAATATGATTACATAAATTAAATAAATTTTAAAAATATATATTTCAACTAGTGTCTCATGCGCGGCTTCTCCCGGTTCGTCTTCTTATAGCCAAGTTATACGAAATATTTCAATATTATATGTTTTTCTGGTATATAATTATGTATTACTGTAAATCTTTGTGAGTGAAATAAACATCGATTTTTGTCACAAAATTTCAGATTTTTTTATTACTAGGCTTATAAATGTCAACAACTTTTAAACATAAATGGACACAAATTAAATTTTTATGTAAAGCTTGGTGTTCACTTCATTAGATGTTATTAATCAACAATAAAAGTATATATCCTGATTTATTATTAATAATTAATTATTTTATTTATATTTATTTATAATAAACATATTTAAAAAAAAACATGACTTTTTAACGTTGACGTGGGAAAAAATCCTTATATAGATCAATTTTTCACAGTAAATTCTTTTTGATCAGTCTAACTAATAGTAGGTTTATTTGCTACAATAATATCCCTCTGTAGTATAGTTTTTATAAAATAAAAAAAAAAAATCAGCTTCACGCCGTATCCCGCACACGTCAGGGTAGGCAGAGGGAACCTAGTGTTAAGACACTCCGTTTCCCACTTTCTGCCGAATTCTGGAGGCATTGCGTTTTGGGTGCCACAATTTTGCCTCGATACCAGAGCGAAGAAATGGAAATATAAATTTAAGTAAATATTTCGTCTCCTCGAGTGGGTATCGAACCTACAACCAGTCGGTTTTACAGTCACACTTTGTGCCCCTGCGCCACGACTGGTCTCTATAGTTTTTATATTTTTTATAAAGGGTATTATAATTTAAAACCACATTGTATGCTTCAAAAACCAACTATAAGCTTGTTATATTATATTAAGATCTCAATATCATTTTTATAAGTAATCCATGTTCTGTGTCTATGAATTTATCAACGCTATATGCACGTCATGCTCGAAGCTCGCACAAACAATGGAAATTCTGTTATTAATCAAAATATTTTTACTTTTTACACCTATCTATGTGCATTCATTTTGTATGAAAACTATATAATTTTACATGCAGTTTTATAGGTATGTTTTGAATTCAAACAGAAAATCGTTGGTTCTATTCTTGAATATATTTTTTTAGTTACACGCTTCATCGGGTATTGAAACTCCACGCCGCACATTGTCACGCTAGAGCAGAAAAATAGTAATAATTTAGTACCCCGAGTGAGAATCGAACTTACAAACACTGAACTTACACCCACACTGAGCGACGCAATGTCACTAATAAACCAATCCCTTAGTCTTATTCAAGCTTTCAAGGCAAAAACACCCTAACTTTGAAAAGAGTAAAATACGTTCATGCTAACCTTTTTAAGAGTTTATGCTAACATTTTTTAATTTAACCCCAGGAATTACACTTGGCAGTTAAAGCCGTAATAAATTACAGCATATGCACAAAAGTTAACCCGTTTATTAGAATTTTTATATTAAATGTACTGAACATTAAGATTCGTTGCGTGGCTTATTTTTATAAATATAATTTTGTAATGTCTTCCAAAATTGAAAATAAACTGTTTATATAACATTAAAGAAATATAAATTCAAAAAATCACCTCGTCATTTTAATATCATACATGACAAACCGCTGTTTTGAGTGCCGCCTCTCAACTCAACACGGTACGTCTCGTACCTGAGCAGAAAGTAGAGAACGGACTGTCTATACTATTTATTTCTTTCACGGTGTATCCTGCACATAATATGGTATGCATATGACACCTTGGAACCTAGTATTAAGACACTCTGTTAAAAAATAACCGGACGAGCGACGAGTCGGGTCCTTCAACCGAGGGACGTCGGTTCCGTACAAAAGTTGCAGTTTTCTAGCCTTTTTTGATCAAGCTTAGCCCTTTCATCTCCTTTTAAGGCTTTTTTGAGGATTTAACTACAAATGTATAGTTATTTTCCTGAATTATTACTACCCTTATATTAGATGCTAGCTGCAAAACTTAGAAGCTCTAGGTCAACCGCAAGTATCCTATTAATTTTGATTCCTTTTATACTCTCCGCCTTTATAATGCAGGCGGCAATCCGTTTGTGGTTGCCATCAATATATTAAATTATAACATGAAAAAATTAACATAGAAATAAAATATTCCCAAATTATTCACGTTACTGTAAAACTACAAAACTAATTAATTTAATGGCTGCTCCGGACTGTTTCCTTGCGATTCTTATTAAGGGCACATTTACGTTTCGTGGCGTGTCGCGAAACGCCAGAATCTAATTGATTTCATACATTTAGTATGGTTAGGGACATATTTGTATGTAGTGTCGTGTTGCAACGCGTTCTGTTGTGACACCAACTACTCGCCACCGATTGCGACAGAGCGGTTCTTAGGGTTATGACGCGACACGACAATACAGGTCAGTTTTGGCGCAAAGGCACAAAGTGTGACTGTAAACCCGACTGGTTGTGGGTTCGATCCCCAATCGAGGAGATGAAATATTTACTTAATTTACAGTAGAAAGTGGGGAACGGAGTGTCTTAACACTACTCGTTGGTTCCCTCTGTCTACGCTGCAGTGTGTGGAATGCAGCGTGAAGCAAATGTGTTTCTATACTGGCGCGTGATGTATGCCGGAAACACCTAGCGGATTTTATTTATCATATTCGCTGAAAAATGACTGAATATCTTATTGAACTTGTACGTTATAGTAAAGCTATATATGACTGAAAGTGTAAAGAGTACAAGGATCGTTTGATCTATATATGTATATATATATATATATTTATTTTGCCCTCTAGAAGGTTAATTGCTAAGAGAAATTGAAGGTGTTCATCAAAATCACTATTCGAATGAGAAGAAAATATTATGGTTGTTTGAATGCTGCAAAGATTCGTTAAGTACTGTTCAGAAATAACGCTAGAGCACGTCACGACAGGACACCTTAGCGTGCTCTCTCACCGTGACCACAGTAAGTATCACGACACGCCACGACACGTAAATGTGTTTCCGCCTTAAGTTATAGAGAGTTGAGTACCTATGTTATGGTCACATCTACATCTTCGAGAAAAAAAAAATAGGTATGCACACACACCCACAAACAAAAAAAATCTTCTCACAGTCTCACGCAAACGCATATACCATCTCCATTCCATCGTGGATAAAACGTTACTGATCGCGGCCTGTACATGGACGATATAACAAAAACTGTTCTTGGCGGCATTTATCAATGTAACAGAACTCAAAACAATGATTTTTTAAATTTGTCTCTGTTAGTCTGCTTGTCTATGCGTTATACACTCAAATTGCTAATCTCAGAAACGGCTTAACTGACTTAAAACACATTATTAAATAATGATATAGCTCAAGCAGGCGAAAGCGGCGTGCGGGCTGGTAGTATTTAGTATAAATATTCACCAATATAAAGAACGGAAAATTATATGTATAGAATATTTCCTCCTTTTTATAATTGAAAAGTTAATTAAAATCCGTGCTCTTTAATACTGAATTTCTGTTTAACCAGAAAATACGCAAAGCTTGATTAATATAGTTTTTTAAGTCGTATCTCAATTTTGAACGATATCATAGATAAAAAATCGTTTAATTTCTGTAATAATAGGGGCAAAAATATTTTCGTATTTTGAATGTATTATTAGTAATCAAATCTCTCTTTGCTGTACTGACTATAACTGGCTGGTTTTAATACCATTAAATGTGATATTCTGAAGATGCAATAAATAAAAAAAAACTAGTTCCCGCAAAATTTTATTACAAAAGAGTTAAAAATGCGACGAACGCCGCGAATAAAATTTAACGGGCTACGGACCTAATGCGGTATTAATAAGAGTCGCACAAATATGGTTTAAACGTTTCAAGTCTGGAAATTTTAGTGTGAAAGATAAGGTTCGCTCTGGACGCCTTGTCACAGACGAAATCAGTGTCATCTTTGACAAAGTGGAAAGCAAGATATTAGTAGCTGAAGAACTGGATGTTGATTATAAAACAGTTTTATGTCATCTACGAAAATCTGGGTACAAGAAAACACTTGACATTTGGTAACCTCAAAAGTACGCTGTGAACACTACCTTACAGATTTTTATGAATATAAAATCTCATGGATCATGCCACCCATAACGTGGCAATAAGTCATCGATCAAAAATGCATATATATATATATATATATATATATATAAATAGTGCCTAAAAATATTTTCCTCTATATGAACAATACAAAAATACTCGACCATGAAATTTACTTATATATATACGAGTATGTATGGCATTCAGTGGCGGAACTCAACGCCGTATTGTTTCTTTAATATTTTCTCTCTTCCCCATATTGAAATACTTCACTCTATTCAGTTAAACGGCTAATTGGAACAAACCATAACTACCCAGCTTTTAGCCAGCGTTAAACTATGTTATATAAACTGTTGCACTATGAAAGCATAGTTTTCTTCCATCATAATTAAATTTTCACGAAAACTTTGAAAACCATTATAATTATCACAACGTGCCTAAGTTCTACCCTAGAGAGTATATGAGGCTCTGTAACTGACGTTAAGCAACCCCAGTATGTAACATGTAGGTATATGTAGAAACTTGTTAATTAAAACTTTTCAGCCTAACCGTAATTTTCTTTTCAATTTCGGTTTTCTTGGCTTAGTGACTTTTTTGATGTTGCTTATTATACACACATTGCAAAGTAATACACGTTTATAGTTAATTCTACCATGGTTAAGTGGTAATTTATTTAATGAAACAAAATGGTCGCAGATCCAAATCTTATCCATTATCTTATCAAGCCAGGGTATGTAGGTGGCGGGAACGTTATATTTTTGATGCCGGGAACTTCTTTCATAGAAAAATTCGTTAGAACGCAAAGCCCCGGCCAGTGTCCGTGAAGAAACAGCACCAACCACAAAGCTTTAACTAAAGAAATTAACTAAATCGTTTAGTTTTGACTTCAAATTGCAGGAATGTTGATTTATTATCCTTATATATTTTCATCATGTAAATATATATATATATATATATATATATATATATATATATATATATATATATATATATATAACATAATAAGATCCATTCAGGTAGTCGTGACGCAGGAGCAAAAAGGTGCTACTGTAAACGCGACGGTTGTTGGTATTCCAATTCGGGAGAATGGTATTTTTGATATTGTCATTTCCTCTGTCTGGTAACGAGACAGACTTGACACGCAATTTCTCGAGAATTCGCCAAAAAGTGGGGAACGAACGAACGTGCCTACTCTGCTATGTGCATGATACATCGTGAAGCTTAGAGGCGTTAGAGCATAACCATCGCGGTTATGGTCTAACGTCTCACCGCACCAAACAAAGCCAACAAAAGCAAATGACAAATCTCGGCGTTCAGTCCTGCAACCAAGCAATGTCCTAAAAAAATATGGAAAGTGAAAAGCGGAGTGTCTTAACAGTAGGCTGCCATTGCCTACCCTGTCCGTCGAAAGCAGTATATGGAGTAAAATTTAATATCTACTAGCGAATAGATGAATATATCACTCATAGTATGTCATACGTTATGCTCCAATCATATTACATTGCTAATAGTTCATATATTTTGTTCTATTACGATACATGATAATAAAGTGAATCAATCTTAGGAATAAGTAAATGAATTTAATATATTTTTTGAAGAAATTATGGATATCTCGGCGAAACGACAGGATGTCATAATGTAAATGGGACGGTTGTGGGTTCGGTTCTCAGTCCTGGTAAAATAGAAATGTATTATTTCCTATACTATTTACTAACTCTTATAAAAAGAAACACCGCGTCGAGCCAACAGGTCTTATGTCTCGAACATGTCAAAATTTGAACCACCCAATCACCAGCATGGGAAACTGAGTGTCTTAATACTGGGTTCCCTTTGTTTACCCTTCTACTCATTTTTTTTATATATAAAGTTTAACTATATATTTTTTTCTGTATGGGATAAACCTATAAAAAAATGGTATTCTAATTCAAAAATCACGAAACATTCCGTTTCCGTTCCCCTTTAATTCCGTTACCCTTTAACCAAAATGCACTAGACGCATAATAGCTATTCCACAAGCATTTAGTAATAACACTATCCAATAGAATGGTAAGCACTTATCGACCATTTCGAACCGAACGAAGTACCATTCATAATAATGAGTGCCTCTTAAAACTGACGATTTTGCATCCCATTTGAAAAATATTGCTGGATTTCTAAGCTTCGTTTTATTTGGTACATATATACATGCTTTAAATCGTGATACATTCTTTGTTCATTCTATTTTGGGTATAAACGACTTTTGATAATGGTTTTTGTTTAAAATATATGTTAAATATCTCGCTCTGACAATAATATAAGCACAATGTTGAAGTTTCATTCAACTCGCAATGTCGTAAACAAACGGGAATGTGGGGAACGGAGTGTCTTAACTCTAGGTTCCCGACTAGACGTGGATACAGTGAGAAGCCAAAAATATACATTAAAATTTTTAATTTACTTTAAAGGAAAAATTTATATTAATAGTATTTTGCTGAGTCAGTTTCTTTTAAATAATGTCTTTGTACACACACGTTTCAATTTGTATCAAGCTAAGCTTACGCTAACTTATCAGAAAAAACAAAAAGATGTATCTCATTTCCTAGCTTTTTCTTTGAGCAACAAGTTGATTTCTTCTCAAAGCCCTACATGCTCTTATTTAAGTTTTATTCCATTTTATTACACTTTTTTATAACATGTTAGAATATTTTAATTTATAAATTTGAATTTTTCAAATGCATTTTTTTTTTTTTTTTATGGAAAAGACACGGCAAACGAGCGTGCGGGTCACCTGATGGTAAGTGATTACCGCCGCCCACGGCCCCGTGCAGCACCAGAGGAGCTACAGGTGCGTTGCCGGCCTTTAAGACGGGTTGGGCGCCGGGGCCCGGCATTACCTGATGCGAAACGCAGTGGCATAAAGCCACTACTTCACGCCGGTTTTAAATGCCGGGGGTGGTAATGATCCGGTCGAGTCTGCCCATGCGTGTTGCCATTGCTGGCGACGTGACTCTACCACACGTACTTTAGTCGCCTCTTACGACACCACCAGTACCAGGATAATCCTATTCTAGGCCGGGATCACACGGCAGGAATGCATATATCATACTTCAATACACTTCAATACAATACGAAAAAATTTAATCGGATTTGATTACTTGAAAAAAAACAAAGTGTATTTTTTCTTGTTTTTCAGTTTTTAGAAAAATAAACGCAGGAGTGGAAACCCAATGTTAAGACATTCCGAATCCCACGTCCTTACGAATTTTCGAGGTATTGCGTATGCAGTGGCAGAGCTCAATGCAATTTAAAACGAACATTAAAATAAATCGATTTATAGATAACAAATATAGTTAATTCTGTCTCCACATTATTATTAAATTTAATTTCAAACACCCCGGTCCCCAGCTTCAATCGCCACTTAATGTAGCGGAACTCAACGCAGCGCAAGTATAATAACAATTCTAAATAAATAACAGAAAATTCATATAAAAATAAAATCTTAAGAGCACTTTCATTATAAGAGACACTACGAGATACTTTAATTGACTAAGTATTCTTAACATCTGCTTAGTATTCTAGAAACAATATTACAGTATTTCTGACTTTATTTGTGACTCCCATAACCATTGCTCTCTGTAGCTTTTATGCAAGAATTTCATTTTGAATTTTATATTAACTAGCTAAGACTAAAAGACCACCATGTTGCAGTGGCACAGAGTGTGACTACGGTACGGTAAACGCAATGATTGTGGGTTCCATTTCCGCTCGGGGGAATGAATATTTTAATAAAATCTAAATTCGTTTCCTCGTTTTGGTAACAAAACTAAGCTTGGCGTTGAATTTCGCCACTCAACACAATGTCTTGAAAATTCAGCAGAAAATGGGGAATAGAGTGCTTTTTAGTAACACTAGGTTCTCGTGGAATTTAACGGGATACGCGATGGCCGCGAGTGCAGTCCTGGACACATACATATTATTACATTTTCGCTCTAACGAGAATGAATGTGATGTTTAGCTGAAAACTTTTATATTAAATTCAAACTGCGTTTTGAAATTGTATAAAATGTATTATATTCATAGTAAATCTATACGTGAGTTAATGAAGGCACATATTATAGAAAATATATTTTCGTTTTTTGGCTCTACTAACTAATTAATCATCAAATCAAATATAGAAATAAAAGTTTTAAAATAATACAGTTTTTATTGTTTTCTTCAATTTCATTTATTTATCAGTCCGTAGGTCCGTCCGTCCGTCCGTCAGTTTATTTATCAATTAAATCATTTCAATTAACGAAAATTCACACAGAGTTGATATTTATTTAGTAGAGACCTTAAATGCTCGAGGGCAGTCGTGGCGCAGGAGCACAAAGTGTTACTGTAAAACCGACTGGTTGTGGGTTCGATCCCCACTCGAGGAGATGAAACTTTTATATAAAATTTATATTTCCCATTCTTCGCTCTGGTGTTGAGGACAATCGCTGCGCTGAATACTGTCACTCAAGACGCAATGCGTCCAGAATTCGGCAGAAAGTGGGGAACGGAGCGTCTTAACACTAGGTTCCCTCTGCCTACACTTCTGTGTGCGAGATACAGTGTAAAGTTAAAGCTGACCTTAGATGCTATTACAAATAAAATATTAGAGTTCCCCATAATTCTTAATAACATAAATAAACTGTACAAAGCGTATAAAAATTCGACGTATCTTGATTAGAATGGATAACTAAGTTGTCAGGACGTTTGAACAGTTTCTAATTTTTATAAATAAAAAAAGGAAAATTCAGCTTCACGCTATATCCCACACACAGCAGGATAGGCAGAGGGAACTTGTGTTATGAGATTCCGTTCCCGCCGCCGATTTCAGGCATTGTGTGATAAGCGACGGAAATCCACGCCGCACGTTGCCCGTACACACGTACACATTGCACGTACCCTGCTATATGCGGGATACAGCGTGAAGCTGATTTATAGCATAAAAAATGTACATATCGTCAAACATAAAAGTATTTCTTGTAGTTGTTCCCACGTGAATACGATAAATGTGGTTATAAATTTTGGTTTATATGTTGTTTGCAGAGTAAAAAATTTGTTTAAGGGTTTTTGCTTAAGAATATGATAAAGCTGAAAGATGAAGTTTTTGTTCTTCAAATATATGTCATATCCAAGGATATTATAAGTCCAGATTTCAGTGTTCTACGCCGCATAGTTCTGCTGTGCGTTGTCTATAAATCACTCAGTAACGGAAGAACTATATAGAAAAAAATTAAATATCCATTAAAAAGCACTTGAGCATTTATAGTACGTATTAGCAGAATAAATGTGAAATTCAAATATTCTAGGAAGACGTTTCAAACAAGGATTTTGCCAAACGAAACTTCATATTTTATTAAACTTTGCATCTGTTCTAAACTCATCCGACAAACTTGCATCTTAAGTCAAAAGCAAAAACGATGTTATAGTTATAGTTCTAGAAACTGATTTCCGTTTAGTTGATAACAGTTATTCTGCAATATATTTTTGTGGAATTTCCCGCATTGCAGACAGAGGGTAGTTTAGTGTTGAGACACTCCGTTCCCCGCTTTTTTTTTATCGCATTTATATCAGTATAGTATATTTTTAGGGTTTTATACCTTAAGAGGTCAAAACGGAATCCTTATAGGATCCCCATGTTGACCGTCTGCCAAAGCCTTTTATTTCGAGATCACATGGATTAATTTTATAATCAGAGATTTTGGATGGTGAAATTATGAAATAATCATAAAATAAAACATAATATTGATTGTTCCGCTCGGGTTCCAAGAGGCGCGGGTAAAAGTCCCGCTATGTAAAATTTTTTATACGTTTTCTAAATAAGTAATAATCAATAGTATTTTCAGAAAATATCAGTAATACATTATTTAAAACATTTTTTATTTTGTTAAGTAGAATCTTCTTCAAAATGGTTGCCATCAGTAATTTCCATTTTAATTTCCAATCAAAACTGTGCTCATTTTCTATGCGACTCATTCATTGGTTTATCGTATTCATTTATCTTATTGAGACAGTATAAAATATGATACAGGAGCTTACAAAAACGATATTTGATACGTTATTATATATACGTTAAATGTACGTAGTTTGCGCTGCTAGGATTACATTTTACTGAAATTGGTTCAAACAATTAAATATTTTTTATCTCATTTACTTATAATAATGTCTCTTTGCGACTGGAGAGCTATATATATGACTTATTTAATGTCTTCATACATTTTAGGTCTCAATAATGGAATGAGCATGAGCTGCTTCTTGGAGGTCACTAACAAAAGGTACAATGGCAATAGCAGCATGACTCCAATTGAAAATAAAAAAAATAAAAAAAATCACCACCTATATTTGTTTACTGAAGAAAGGGTACAAATATGTGGTTGTAAACTGCAACAGGTTGTGAGTCCGATTCGCACTAGAGAAAACGAAATATTTAATATTTTCGTTTCTTCACTCGGGTAGTGAGACAAAACTCGGCGTTGAGCTCCGCCACTCAACACACAATGCTTTCAGAATTCAGCTGAAGTTGTGGAATGTGAGCGGAGTGTCATAATACTATGTACTATGTGAAGCTGGAAAAACAGTAGATGAGATATGTTGTTAGATATGTTAGTATACTAGTATAATACTATAAATAAAAACCGTCTATCAACAAAATTATCATAATCTTTAAGTCGGATTATTGCAGTTAAATCAGCTTCACGCTGTATCCCGCACACAGCAGGGTAGGCAGAGGGAACCTAGTGTTTTAGACACTCCGTTCCCACTTTATGCCGAATTCTGGCGGCATTGCGTGTTTAGTAGCAGAACTCAACGCCACGCTTTGCCTCGGCACCAGAGCGAAGAAATGGAAATATAAATTTAAGTAAATATTTCATCTCTTCGAGTGGAGATCGAACCCACAACCAGTCGGTTTTGCAATCACACTTCGTGCTGCTGCGCTACGACTGGTCTCATTATTGCAGTTTGGAGGTTATATTTTGTTATTTAACTTCAGAAGATTCTTCAGAACTTCAGCAGGGTGAAGGCTGATCTTAAAAATAAACATATATGGAATTAATGTCTATTGAATGTAATGCAGGATATCTGTAAGTTTATGTAATACAATTATATATTATGCCAATGACTTTGAAAAGAGCAACTGTTGAGTTTCTTGCCGGCTCTTCTCAGCAGAACTGCCTTCCGAACCGGTGGTAGCTTTTTTTTTGTCTATATTTTCATTTGACGATTCAAAAGTGCTTACAAAAGTTTATTTGAATAAAGAATATTTTGAATTGAATTTGAATTGAATTGAATATTTAGTGGGGGTAGGAATCGGTTAATTATATATCGTCCAAGACAAGTTTTAACTTGATACATATGTATTTTGCTTTATATTGAAGCTAGGCAAACTAGACTTTTTTTGGCTTCCGCAAAAGGATTGGAGTTTTAGCCGCACGTTCGAGTCCCGCTACATTATCGCTATAATAGCTCAATCACATAGTATCTTACTATAAACGCAATGGTTGTCGGTTTGATTATTTCCGAGAAATGATAACTGTTTCCTCGCTCGCTGCTGATAGTATAAAACGCGGCGTTCAATTCCGCCACTCAACACGTAATGTGTCACATTTGGATGGAAAGCGGAGAATAGAGTTATTTAATACTAGATTCTTAAAAAATCTACTGTCAGAACATCTTGAAGAATAAACGTAAGTCTAAAAAAATAAACCAACCATAGAAAAAATAAAACATAACATCATTTCATTGTAAAGAGACATTTTGATGTGCTTTTAAAGGATTAAATTTTTTCTTAGTGCAATTTCTTTTACAGACCAAACAAAGACGGTCTTAAGATGAATACTTTACACTCCAATCTTATTGAAACATGATACATTTTCAACATTGGAAATAAATTATTTTACTAAGATAATAAGGTGCAGCGCCACAGCGTCTGATTATTGACGTGACAGTTGTAGATTCCCATCCCACTCGGTAAATGTATTATATTTATTTTCTACATCTGCCAAAGTCATAAGTCCCATATAGCCTGCTGCAGTCAAAACTGGAACGGCCCACTCGTAAAAAAGTTTCCTCATTAATAAGCAGATCTAGTGTTAATACACTCCGTTCCCAATAAGACACTTCCATTGTCCACTTCGCGCCGAATTCTAACGCCACGTCGCCTCATGATCAGAGCAAAGATATAAAAATATACATAAGACAAAATCGAACCTACAACTTGTCGCGTCAACGCACGTTTCTACCCCTGCTCCACGACTGCTGCCATAATTTTTTTTACGTACAAATTGTATAGAAAGTTTAACATTATTATAATTTCCAATATCGCGTAACATCCTCATCTCAACTTGTCGGCTTGGCGATGAAGTACGTCAACATATTCAACGTATTCTCACATAAAGTTGCAAACGACTTATAAAGCGTATAGAAAATTTTCGTATAAACAAGTAAGTACAATATTATTTTCAACAATATCTTAATGAATATTTCATGATTTGGTCTGAGTTTGGATATGTTTTTTCGTCCCTTACTAATTTCAAGCGTTGGATAAGGAAAACATGATATAAATATTGCCTGCCAATTTTTACGCGATCTGTATAATACTTGGTAAAGTAACTGTGTTAAAAAAATCAAATTGAGGAATTACATATTTGAATTTTTTTTTATATACAGTGTGTTTTTATCATCACCACGTTAAATACAACTGGCCTTCCATAATTGTGCATATAAGTCATAGTATTTTGCTTCTTTATTCTTTTGTAATTTTTTTATCTATACTGTACTAACTTCACGCTTTATCCCTAGCAGGGGTAGTCAGAGAAAACGGAGCGCCAAACGCTACGGTTTCTACATATCTCTTTCGCCTCATCCACTGTCATCAACCTCATCATACATGCCCTCCGGGCAGTCCTTATGCTTTTTTCATGACCTTCCTCCAGTATCTTTGATACTGTGTTTTTGAAGGTCAACCGAGCTCTCCCCCTATCTGTAGGTCTCTATATTTACTTAATTATTAATAAATCTATATTTAAGTAAATAAAAAATTAATTAATTAAAATGTATTTATTACAGACTATCATATTAAAATAAACTTCTTTGTTCATAAATACATTTTAATAATGTTTAATAAGTACAAGCGGCCAAAGCCGCGCGGGGTCTACCAGTTAATAAATAAAGAAGGATTAGCACAATACTGTGCTGGTGTGACGTTTTGTTATCGCTATCAATGCTCTTATTGTTTTTCAAGTAAAAATATTTTTAATAGACTGAAATCTAAGCGAGAACGAATCGTGACTGGTATTGTTGTGGATGGATCCTCTCTAGTTGTCATTGAAACAACATCTAAGCAACATCAAATTGTGTTTTTAGCTTCACGCTGTATCCCGCATACAGTTAGGTAACAAATAGCCCTTAAATGCGTAAATAGACACTGTGCTACGTCGGCTTCACTATTAAAGGTGAAATATACATCTGTAGGTTAGTTTACCTTTTGTTAAAGCACTATTTACATTCATCATAAAGGATTTCTCGAGAAGCAATGATAAATGGGTTCATATTATATTTTCGCCAAGAGACAAGAGTTGGTGCGACTTCCACTCGACAAAATGAAATATTTAATATTTTCATTTTTTTGCTATGGTGACGAGGCAAATCGCGGCGTTGAGCTCCACCATTTAACACGAAATACCTCCAGAATTCGGTAGAAAGTAGAAAGTGGAACAGAACTATCTTAATGAGGACATAGTATCTTATTACTAGATTAACAGGTACCCCTGGCCTACATGCTATTACAGCGTGAAATACAAAAAATAGTAAGTTAAGTTTCTCGCATAGCAGGGTAGAATGGCGGAACCTAATGTTATCCCACGTTACCCACGCACCGCCAACTTTTCGGCAGCAATAGCGCCCACGTGACTTAACCCCGCTTCCCGTTTTGTCAATAAGTATATCATAAAATATTTTCATTTATAATAAAGTAAGTTTAATATTTAAAAAGGCCATATCCACAGTATTCACAAGTATTAAGCGGTGTTAGCTACTAATGTTCCAACAGCTCCATATAGGCCGACTTCTTTAGTTTTCTTATTGAAACATATTCAGTAACACAAAAACAAAAGATATGACTATTAATTAGTGCTTTATACTAAGAACCATTTCTATTGTATTTTTTCACAAGCATAATAATTGGGTCAAGGTATGTGTTTATTACGATTTCGTTCTTAATAAAAATCTTAGAATTATTTTCATTTCTTTCTTGTTCGCTGGTGATGAAACGTTGATACCAGAGGGAACAAATTAAAGCGCGGCATTGACTATCGCTACTCAAGTCAATGTCGTAGTCTAATATGTTAAGTCCCAAAAAATAGGCAAAAAGTGGGAAAAAGAGTGTCTTAAGACTAGGTTCCCTTTGACTACAATGCTATATGCGAAATAAAGTGTGAAGCATTTTTTTTTCAGAATATAAATAGGATGCCTTAGCTGATCATATGGAGGTTTCAGGTTTCTTTTTAGCTTCACGTTGTATCCCGCTCATAGCAGGATAGGCATTCCGTTTTCGTTATAACACTTTCTGTTTTCGCCCTAATAGAAATCGAACCCGCAGCCATCGCGTTAAAAGTGACATGCTGTGTCTCTGCAGCACGATGGTATTAAACAATTAAAAAATAAAATAACATAATTGAATACTTAACTTTACTTTATGCGAGGTAAGAACCTGACTAAAAACTCTTTATTTCGACGATATAACAAACTTATATACATACATACATACAAACGAGTACATTCTAAATGTAATCCCAGTACAAAATCACAATTCTCAAACGCTCATCCGCGTTTATGCCTGTCATTGCTTCCCTACCACGATTTAGAACAACGGAACGTTCAATAAATCTGCCTATCGGAACTAGAAGTAGCTTGAAATGGCAAAGTTATCGTTGCTTTTACGATCAAAGATCTAAGATCAGGAAGAACGTAAAGTCTTTCTCTTGTAGACTGGTTAGTGGTATTAGTAGTGAAATATACAGGGTTCAAATATATAGATATTAAAACATTGTTCTAAAATTGTATATTCGTATTTGTATGTATGTAAGTCTTCGAATGTGTTTTTAGAAAGATCGAATGGTTCGATTAGAATATAATGTTATATTAAGAAATCTCAAAGTGAGTTGAAAACGGAGAAATAAGTAACTATTTATAGATAGACCTACATAAATAAATATAGTTTATCACTTCGTTCTCTTTATCTAGTAAAAGAAAATGTAAATGATCAACAAATTTCAGCTATCAATATCTTAATTGTTATTTATTATTGTAATACATTTAAAAAGAAAAAAAAGCATAATTTTAAATTTAATTGTCAACTGAGAGTATAGATTCAGCATTAAAATAGGTATACAGGTATTACTAATAAAACAAATGCCTATAATAATTTTAAAAAGAGGGCTGTGGGCCTGACTTGCAAACTAGCCCAAACTTTCCAACACTGAACGTTCGGTCCGTATTCTTATTCTATATATATATATATATATATATATATATATATATATATATATATATATATATATTATAATCATTATTTTATTATCGAAAAATTTAAATATTTACACTAAGGCTCAAAAATAAAACCCGCATAGGCATCACTCAGAGTGGATTTTGTTTTCTTTCTTACAAAATAACTTTAAATTAGAGGACGCGCGCCAGTGCAGCGTGCCCAGCCATTTTACAAAGTTAAAAAAACGCAAACCATTTCAAGCTATTTTTGAGGCCAATTATAATAAGTCTATATGCATTTAGTTTAGCATATTTATAAAAAGTGAATTTTATTCCGAGTTAACCCAGAACGCGGTTCCCATATTAATCCCTCATTTTTAGTCGGTTTACATCGAGAACGACTACTATGTTACTTAACATTTAACTGGGCTCTCATTTCACACTTATGTGTATGATGGTATTTACATTTATTAATCTTAAGTAGTTACTTAAAATAACTATTTTAACAAATATAATGATTAATTATACTTAATTTACGTATACAAACATATTTAATCATTATTATAAGCCAAAAATCTTCTCACACATAACCGTTTCGATACTCTAGCCTAGTAGTATATTAGAACCCAGTTGCCAAAACTTTCTGTCATCGATCAAGGGCCTTTGGAATTCCGATCACGTACAGACCCAAGCACGTCAGCTAAGTCGCATATCACGGTTAGCGAGTTAGCGTTTTTCCGAATACGTGATGGTTTGACCTTCAAGCAGGCTAAGAGTACCTACATAAAGCGAAGAGTTATTATAAGGGATCTATTTATGATGGCCAGTCGTGGCGCAGCGGCACAAAGTGTGACTGCAAAATCGACGGTTGTGGGTTCTATCCCCACTCGAGGAGATGAAATATTTATTTAAATTTATATTTTTATTTCTTCGCTCTGGTGTGCCCCACTCAACACGTAATGCCTCCGGAATTCGGCAGAAAGTGAGGAAACGGAGTGTCTTAACACTACGTTCCCTCTGCCTACTCTGCTGTGTGCGGGATACAGCGTGAAGCTTATTTTTATTTCTTTGCTCTAGTAAAAAGGCAAAGCGGGGCGTTGAATTTTGCCACTCAACAACTTGAGAAACCGGCCATTTTACACGCAATACCTCGTTAAGGTACACACATATTTCCTAAAATGATGATGAGCAGAAACTCTAGTGTCTATTACACACAAGATACACATACAGCGTAAAGTGGAATAAGATCAAGAAGAATTCTATTACTTCTTTTTTAACACTATGTATATTCGTTTTACTTTTAGCAATTTACCTGACCCCATTTAACTTTTTAATATGTGAGTGCATAAAATTGCTACATAAATCTGAGTTTAGTGGATGTTCGTATAGTTTTATTGTTGCTGCTAGTGTTGTTCTTTTTAAAATTTTATTCCTAGCTTTATAAACATAAAATTATATAATGGCACGTGACTATGTCGTGGCGTGATGAGACTTGAGATAGACGAAAGTGTTATGGGTTTCGTTCCAACTAGGGGAAAGACAATATTTTGGTTATTATATCTATTTGGCAATACAGAATGTTGAGTTGCCTAAGGCTTATTGAATTGAAACATAAAGTTAAGTGGTTTGGTTCTAAATTTTGTTCATCATCCTGCTAGTATCAGGAGATTATTACACTTAAAAAAATATAATTTTAGGTAATAAGGGATCTAATCTATCATTTTTTGGCAATTGTTTTAAATTTTATTTTTTGTATTCTAGAATACTTAACTTGTTCATATATAATGTATCAAGATATGCAAATGACAGTAGCAGTACAATATAACTCGTACAGTTCTTGTAATGTGAGTAAAAGCATTTCTAGTGTCAACAACAAAATTAATATATTTGTAATTTTGTTGGTAAATAGATGAATAATAATGAATGAATGAATGAATGATGAATAATAATAATAAGTTATAAATAAAGTTTAGTGTAAGTAAGGTTGATAACTTATACTATATAGCAATGGTTTCCGTGGCGCAGGGGAACAAACATGCGACTTTGACAGTCGATTGTAGGTTCGATTCCCCATCGGGGGCATGAAGTATATTATTGTCATTTCCTCGCACTAGTAGTAGCAAAGGCGTTGTTGAGTTCCACCAGTCAACACGTAATTCCAGCAGGATACTGCGTTAAGCGTGAAAAAATAAAGCAATGTGAAATAAATAATGTATTATTAGGAAGCACTATTGTTTTATTATTGTTCTTTTTTTTATATATATTTTTCATGAAAGCGTGAGTTGACGAGCGAAACGAGTAAAGGGAGCCTTCCCTTATGTTATTTATTTATTAAATTTACCATATAATTATTAAAAAATTTCCTTAGAAAAAGATAAAAAATCTGTTGATTCTGTAAAAGTTACCAAAATATCAGAAACTAAAACTATTTTTATCATTTACAGTCCCACTCTACCAAAGTGTACAAGAAGCTAATACAAAGTGAGGCTGTATTGTATTTTTGTAAACTTTCTTTTGCCACGTCTTCTAAAACAAGTTAAGATTTAAAATTACAATCACGTACCAAAGGCAACATTTCCTTACTCGTATATACAACGTTTCTTTATTTTCGTCATTGTGGCGCGTGTTTTTTCTTATTCTGTTCTTAGAAAGACACATTTTATTACTGTTCTTGCTTATAATAAATTCTTCAAGCCCAACTATGATTGAATTTATTGTTTTTGATATTGAAGGAGAATGTCTATTTTTGTATGGAGATACATATCAACTTGCGTCTATCAAAAATATCTCTCAACTATTCTAGTTTGTAACTTTTCTTATACTAACAAGATTTTGACATAATTTACCGCGAATAATATTAGATATTCTCAAAAATACTTTTACTTTCTTAAGTGTGGAATAACACTGTAAAAAAATAAAAAAAACAACAATAAATAGCATTCTCTCTCGCCGAATGATAATTCTAAGCAATTATCTTTAGGTAGCGGAAATTTGTAAAAATCTTCCCACAGAGATGCTAGCAACAAAAAAAGGTT
Organism: Heliconius sara; assembly: GCA_917862395.2. Taxonomy (NCBI): domain Eukaryota; kingdom Metazoa; phylum Arthropoda; class Insecta; order Lepidoptera; family Nymphalidae; genus Heliconius; species Heliconius sara. Next base: position 2,207,781 of record OU860795.2, read on the forward strand.
GTAACAAACATAAGAATTTCGACGTAGCCCGATGACAACGTATGGCTTAGTTAGTTAGAGCGCGGTTTCAAATCCCACTACGTTCAAATTTTTATGTTCTCTAAAAAGTATTTTTCTGTGTAAAACTTAATAATAAAAAAAATATACTTATAGCTAAAAGCTAGTAGCATATAAAATATGAAGCTTTATTGAAGTATGTTTTTTATGTTATCGCTTTGGTAAGAAGACAAAGTGAGCTTGAGTTTCGCCACTGAACAATATCTTGAACATAAGATCCTACTCTGGAATGGGTGGGATATAGTGAGAAGTGTAAATATGAGTGCGTGCCTCCTACAAATATGATGATTCTTAGATCGATTCCCATTTTAGGCCACAGGACACAAGAACGCACAGTAAACAATTCAGGCGGAAAGAGGAGAACGTCGAAACAATAGATTCTCTCCGCCTACATTATTGTTTTATACGACTGGCAAATTTGAAACCTAGACAAAATTGAATCAATTCCTATTATCAATAAATCAATTTCTGTATTTATACTTTAAAGTAACAAGTTCACTTTCATACTATAATATAATTTGATATTAATCCTTATATATGTCTTAACACATCCTTTTTCTTAAAAAACATATTATTTTAAGAATATCATCATAAATATAAATGTACACCTAAAAAGTTCGTCCCCTTTGAAGTGGTTATCGCGAAACTGAGAGACATCGGTTCGTTAAACCCCTTTTGTTTTAGAAAATATTCAATACCAAGCTACTTTATGTTCCGTCTTGTTCAGTTATATTTTATTACTTAACTTTAGGAATTTCAACAATCTGTGACCCTTGCGCATTATAAGTTTTAATAATAGCCCTGGCTATACATTAGTTTGTATTAGAAAATTATTTAGCTAGAATATATTATTAAAATACAATAATAATAATAAACAATATTATTATATTTTTAGCTTCACGCTGTATCCCATACATAGCATAAGATAGGCTGGGGGAGCTAGGAACCTATTATTTTTTAGACTTCTTTCCATCCGAATCATTGGGGACCCAATAATCTGTGAAGGGCTTGATACTTTGGCTTTGCGTAGAGACGTATCCTCGCTGTACGTTCTCGCATTTATCATGGGGAGTGTTCTGAAGAACTGTTTCACCTGTTACCTGCCGTCGAATTTTCTAACCGCACAGTACGTCATAAGCTAAAATATCATCCACTCTACACACTATCACCACCTGGATACGTGGCAATCCACTACTGTGCGGTTTCGTAGGAACTTCCTTCCACGCGCCACGGAAAGCTTTAACATTTCCTCCAGCGGGAACTGAACCCACAACCTGTCGTAATTACACTCGCACGATTGTACCTCTGCGCTGCTACCGTAATTATTTACATTTTTTTACTATAGTAAACTTTTTTACTATAGAGATTTGTTTCTCAATTCACAGCACTTATTTTTATTTTTCCTTCTATTCTTTCCTCACAAATATATCGTCCGGATTACGGTAATGTTATTAGTGTAACTAAATTTTATACCATTACTAACTGTCGTTGGCGTGTTTTTATCGCTTTATATATACTTTATACTTTTACCCAGCATGTAACGTTGTAAGGAAAAAGCTAAACCAATAAGCTGTTATTTTGATGCTCATCTAAAAGACTATATTGTTTTTCTTTATCGTTAAAATTATACATTATGAATATTTTTTTTTTTATGGAAAGGACACGGTAAACGAGCGTGCTGGTCACGTGATGGTAAGTGACTACCGCCGCCCACGGCCCCGTGCAACCCCAGAAGAGCTACAGGAGCGTTGCCGGTCTTTAAGGTGGGCTCCGGAGCCCGGCATTACCTGATGCGAAACGCAGTGGCATTAAGCCACTACTTCACGCCGGTTTAAAATGCCGGGGGTGGTAATGATCCGGTCGAGTCTGCCCATGCGTGTTGCCATTGCTGGCGACGTGACTTTACGTGACCACACGTACTTTAGTCGCCTCTTACGACACCACCAGTACCAAGATGACCCTATTCTAGGCCGGGATCACTACCATTTAGCTATTGCGGTTCCTACTTACTGCCGACTCATCTGCCGCGCTGTGCCTCATTACCAGAGCGAGCACTTGATCTAAATAGGAATTGAATCCTACGTTCCGTTTGCAGCCAAAGCCTTGTGACCCAATAATAATTAATATTAACAGTGACGATTGAGAGCATCAACACAATAAATGATAAAATAATGATAAAAAACTATAAAATTAAAGTAAATAGTTAAAAATCAAGAATTTGTCTAAAATATTGTTCATATAAAACAACAAATTCAGATAAAAATATATAAAATTATTCTAGTAAACAACAACGTATGTGACACTCTCTTACTTACCATTACATGACTTATATTAAACACACGCTAAGCTAGTAAACTCAGTACATAAATAACCCCTTTTTACTTGCTTCTTCGTGCTACTACATGTATTTTATTATTCTTTTCACCGCCACGACCTAAACGATGCAATTTAAAACTTAGATACCTCGGCTCATGTCAACTAAGACTTGTCTGACTTGTTACATTATGCAGAGTTGAGTTTAATAAATTTCTGGAGAGTTTTTTAAATAATAGTATTAAGTTGGAGTTTTTTTAATATTTTTTAATAGTTATTTTTTTATAGAGAGGTAGAGCTAGGTAGAGAGCATGTCTGTGTAAGTTACTTGACTTTTACATATTTATCAATACATTATGTTCATGTTACTCGAAGTTGTCACAAAAAGCATTTCTGTTGAAAATAATAAGTTCACGTTATAGCAGGGTAGGCAAGGGGAACCTAGTGTTAAGACACTCCGATCCCCTTTCCACCAAACTCTGGAAGCATTGCGAAGTAAAGCGGAACTTTGAGTTCCGCCACTCAACACGCAACGCCTCCAGAATTCAGCGGAAAATGATGATGATCGTAGCACTAGGTTCTGCCTGTGGCTTATCACTGGGAAATGCGTTTACGCAGATCGCTTACATAGCTTATTTTATTGAACTAGAGCGCCATATTTTACCTCGGGTAGACAGAGTAAATCAATCCTATCTTTAGACCATTCGGTACTGATTTTTAACAAGAATTCAAAGCATTGCGTGTCGAGTAGCGTAACCAAACACCGCACCCAATAGTTCATTTCCACGCTTACGAATCTAAAACCTAAAATGTATAAATAAATACACATTTATCATTTACATAATCAAAAGTCAAACGCCGCCGTATCGTATTCAATCAGTCAAACAACTTCACAAACTAAGTTTGTATTTGAAAACTTCTCTAAATGCTAATAAATACGATAGCGCCACGACGCTGGTGGTACCTACATCCCAATGAATATTTCATGATTTGTATTGACTTCCTGTTATTGTCGACTCTCATCCCGTTCTGATTTACTTTAATAGAATGAGATGTTATGCGCAGTGGTGGATTTTTTACAGAGTTTGTTTTAGTTTCACGCTCTATCACGCATATAGCAGGGTAATCAGAGGGAACCTTCGAACCTAGTATCTTAACAATCCGTTCTCGTTAACATACTTCCGTTCCCAATTTTCCAAGGATTTCTGGAGGTATTGTGAACTTTGCCTTAAGATCAGAGAAAAGAAATGAAAATATTAAATATTAATTCATTTTATTTCCCCGGGTAGTAATCGAACCTGCCGTTCACAATTACACAGCCTCAAATATTTTTGGTATGGTTCCTTAATTAATATTAAAACTGATTAAGTTAGTTTTTAACAAACGTAGCGGGATTATATTGTAATTCTTTTGACCGTCCAAAAGCTCTAACCGCTAAGCTATGCGCCCTCATCATGTTACATCGAAACAAACACGCTTCTTAAAATTTATTCAAAGTATATTTTTCTTTCCTAAATGTGTTTCCACTTTAGAAATCAAAACAAATAAATTATATTTTTCTGATAAGATGAATTTGTTCCCTATTTAATAATAAAATAAAAACAAACAAAAAACGTGTCGAAAATTGTTTTGACGACAACAAGAGGAATTAAATAGTAAAGAATTTTAAGCTGTGTATTTTAAACATAAAAATAATTCACGCTGAATCCCGTAAACAGTAGGGTAGGCAGATTGTATTTAGTCTTAGAACACTCCGTTCTCCATGCACGGCACAATTTTCGTAATATTATAAAAAAAAAATCAGCTTCACGCTGTATCCCGCACACTGCAGGGTAGGCAGAGGGAACGTAGTGAAAGACACTCCGTTCCACACTTTCTGCCGAATTCCGGAGGCATTATATATATATACACACATATACATATATATATATATATATATATATATATATATATATATATATATATATATATATATATATATATATATATATATATATATATATATATATATGTATATATATATACATATATAGAATAGGCATCCATTCCCAAACAACGGTTTCGCGAAAACCTAAATTCAAATTGTGTTCTAAATCTAATCTAATATTTCAACATAATATTTTTATTTATAGTTTTTTTTATTTATAGTTTTGAACTAGGAGGCTATAAAGTGGAAAATCGATCCTGGTTTCACCCTAATATTAATGAAACGCTACACTTAGTAAAACGTTGTTTTAATAATTTGGAAATATATTTGTTCTCACAGATCATTTCAGTGGAAGTTTTATAAAAATCGCTTAAGCTGTTCCAGAGATTAGACCAGATAAATAGAAAGACAGACCAAATTTTTAAGTTATACTTGAATGACTATATCCACAGTTAATTTTTATTTATATGTATAGATAAAAACTATTACATATCAGTTCAAGAGGCCAGTCGTGGCGCAGTGGCACGAAGTGTGACTGTAAAATCGACTGGTTGTGGGTTCGATCCCCAGTAGAGGAAATGAAATATTTACTTAAATTTCTATTTCCATTTCTTCGCTCTGGTGTCGAGGCTAAGCGCGGCGTTGGGTTCTGCCACTCAACACGCAATGCCTCCAGAATTCGGCAGAAAATGAGGAACGGAGTGTCTTAACACTACGTTCCCTCTGCCAACCCTGCTGTGTGCGGGATACAGCGTGAAGCTGATTTTTTTTTTTTCAATTCAGTTTCATACAGATACATTCTGTTGACCTACAATCATGAAATTGTTACGAAAAGACATACATACTTAATAGTTAAGTTTAATTAACCATTATTGTATTTGGGGTAATATTTGGTGTAATAAAATAATTATATACATCGAAACCAAAATATACAGAAAAATTAGAAAATATTAAGAGGAAAGACATAGCCGTTGAATTATAAAAATATAATTAAAAAATACCTTAACGCCTTTTTCCGCATCGCAAGGCGAAAGAGTACCGCTTTTCACCTGATTTCAGAATCGCCTTACTTTGTCTACCTGAGCTTTATAAAATTAGAACGCAGAAGGACTGGAAACCGTGCTTCCAGTCCTTCTGCGTTGGAGAAAACTGGATCCGCATCCCAATTAATTTTCAGTTTTCCATTCGTAAAGAATGTTAAAAATAAAACTCGACCTGTTCTGCCTGGTGAGATGTTTTTTTATAATACCTACATGATATATTTATATACATAACTCCCCAGGCTGCTTAAATAAAACGTAGCTATGAATTCTATCTCTTCTTCTGTAAATAAAAAAAATATTGTCAAAGGACGAAATTGCATCCAGGCACTGTACAGAAACCTACCTGCAATACCTACTATTAACTACCAGTGTAGTATAAAATTGAATAAATTTATATATAAAACTTTCAGCCAACTTCGATCATTATATCGGAAAATAGGCTGTTAAGCATATTTGCATGCTCTACATACTTCCTGTACTTTGAAAAGCATTTTATTTAGACGTTGGTAAGGTTATGAATATATTTTTGTATTAAATATTAATTAAGTATATTTAATTCATATTTAATAGAAACATGTATTAGATCTGTAAGGAATGTAAACACGAAGGTGGTGGTTCGATTTCCACTCGGGGGAATGTAAATATTTAATATTTTCATTTCCTCGTTATATTAAATATGACAAGGCAAAGTCCGGCGTTGAGTTCCTCCACTCAACACGCAATAACTTCAGAATTCAGCAGAAAGTGGGAAATGGTCATGGAACGGATTGTCTTAACAAGGTTCCCTCTACCCACCTTGCTAAGTGCGGAATATAGCGTGAAGTAAATTTAAGTAATAAGTGAAATTAATTTACAAAACTATAATATTTAAATATAATATTTTTATAAATTTAATTATAATATTTTTTATTAATATTAATGTGGTAAATACTAATAAAATACTTTGTTTTACCTTTATTCATTGAGATATTTCTTTTGTAAATATAATGTAGAGGCCGCTTGAATAACACTAATTTTTAAAGAAAAGTTGATGATATGAGTGGTTCTATGGTTTACTTAGAATAAGTTATAATAAAATAAACGATATTTTTTATGATGTTGTTTTCTTAATTTTATGACTTTTAACCGTTGACTCTGTTTTTATGTAAAAGAGGTCACTTGACGAGTTAGAAATAATTAAAAAATAAATCTCTGCCTGGAATCCATGAGCTGTGTATTATTTCTTAAATTTAAGGTATGTTAGACTTCAAACATGTTTGAAGAATTCATAAAATATTAAAAATGTCCATCAACAAAGTTTTTAAAACATTTGGTACATTTCATCGGAGTATTGTGAATCCGAGGTAAGCTCTGGACTATAGCTATAATATAAGATATATGTATTAACATCATAATCTATATAAAAACGCTTATATCTGGATTATATAATCGGTCTGGATTATATAAATCATCTACCTGAGATTTCTTGGAATCTTTTGCAATCTAGCATTCAATCAATGCCACCTTTTCTTTCCAAGAAGTTTAAATGACTATTGTCTTTTGAAAAAACATATTTTATTGTATAGATAAACCACGTTCACCTCATTTCGTTCATTTTGTTCGTAGCTTAAATAAATAAGGAACCTTTAAAATATCTTATCAAAATAGTACTTGTCGTTATTACTATTACACTTATTTGTATTAGCAACACCCAAACCATCTACTGATAAGTATAGTCTCACCAACCCCAAAAACAGCTTGAAAGCTGAGTCTGAAGCTTTGCCTATATCGTTGGAAATTACACTTAATTTTTATTATATTATTGAGGGTTCACATTATTACACATGATTTTCCGTAATAATATTGGGATAGCGGCTGCCACAATAAGATACGCATTCAAATAATAAGATACTAATATTTTCAATACCAAATATGGGCAGTGATCGCTAAGTGGATATAGAGCTAAGAGAAACATTGCCTTGAGTTTGCAGCAAGCAGAATTCGCCCACAAAATTCTTTGAATCCTATAAATAAAAATATTTTTGACATCAAAATACTACAAATTATATGAAAAAAAAACAGCTTCACGCTTTATTCCGCACACAGCAGGGTAGGCAGAGGGAACCTAGTGTCATAAGGCACTCCGTTCCCCACTTTCTGCCGAATTACGTGTTGAGTGGCAGAACTCAACGCCGAACACTCAACACCAGAGCGAAGAAATGGAAATATAAATTAAGTAAATATTTCATCTCCTCGAGTGGGGACCGAACCCACAACCAGTCCACTGCGCCACGACTGGCTTATATGAGCTATAGAATAAACATTCATTCATTCAATCTGTCAACTAATGAAAAATAATATCCCTTTCAATCAAATTTGTTTCCAAAATACCATTCGACAGAATATCAATTTCAAAAAAACACATAAAGCAAACGAAATCTTGCAAAGGTCCAAAAATAATAGCCGGCACGAAATTGTTTTGGTATTCCAATAACAGTATAATAAAGCACTTTAGGAAAACTAAAAGTGGAATGAAAACCGGAAAACCGGTAAAGCAAACAACTCGAACAATTTTCTTCGTTACTAAATATAGGATTGATGGATTTAAGTCAATTACACAATCCGAGTAAAATATACCAAAAAAGTTCACAATTTACATCTAAATTTGTAAAAATAAATTAATCAGCTTTCACGTTGTATCCCGCACGCAGTAGGGTAGGTAAGAAGGAGGGAACCTAGTGTTAAGACACTCCGTCACCTACTTTCTACCGAAAAAGCCTCCAGCTTTGCGTGGCAGAACTCAACGCCGCGCTTTGCCTCGAGATCAGTGCGAAGAAATGGAAATATAAATTTAAGTAAATATTTCATCTCCTCCAATGGGAATCTATCCCAAAACCAGTCGATTTTACAGTCACACTTTGTGCCTCTGTGCCACGACTGGCCCCAATCTAAATTTGTATATAATATTAACAATGACGCTACCCACCGATATGCGTTTATATTTTCTTCTAAAGTACGCAATGGATTTATAATACGACTTTCACTCAAAAGTAGACCTATCCGAGAAGTTATTTATAATAAGTATACAAGGAATATGTAATTTAAAATATCGTGCTACAGCAGCGCAGTGTGTACCTGTTAATGCGACAGTTTTGGGTTTGGTTCCTACTTGGTTGATTGAGTTATCTTTAATGCCTCGCTCTAGTAGATAAATTTCTAATTCCATCACTCAACTCACAGTTATTGAAGTCTCGAAAATTGAAAATAAAGTTGAATAAAAGCTGCGAGAAATACGGTTTAATAAAATATCGAATCGGAAAATTTTAAAAATATTTTTTTATAATGAACAGAAATAAAAAATAATCTAAATATAATTAGAATAGTAGTAATTTATATGTTCTCAAATTACTTGATGAAATACGATCAAAAACTTTCCATTCGACTTTTAGCCACATATGTGACCTTTTGCGACTTTTTTTCTGATCTGTATTACCGCCGTAATATCGTACCACTTATTAGCAATGCGATTTGTATATTTATTAGTATCTTTTGTAAATTTATAGCAATACAACCTAACTATCTAATCTTGAAAAATCTAACTTGATAAAAAGTAAAAAACTATAAAACTAAGTTAAAAAAAACCGACTTTAATAACCAAAAAGCACAAGAGTTTGACTGTAAGCACGACGGTTGTGGGTTCGATCCCCACACTTAACCCTAGGTTTCAAGGTTCCCAGCCTACCCTGCTAACTGCAGGATACTGCGCAACGCTAAAACAAACTATTTGCCAGAAAAAGAAAACTTACAGTCTAATTAGATAAATAAGGTAACCAACTCCATTGAGTACTCAACTACTGTCTACAAAAGAAAGAGAAGCGCACTAAGTTCATTTTATCCACTTGCGGACAGAAAATACCGACAAAACAAAAAAAGCTTAAAAAAACAGAATTCCGCCAAAACGAGGTAAAATTATAAATGAAATCCACACCTTATAGGACCACGGGGCGCGTTTTAAAAACTCTGCCTTGTTTCAACATTAATTAAACGTAACAGCCTAATTCAGCCTTGCCACCTTTTCACGTTAATAGAAATAAATGTTAAATTTTAATGCTGCAATGCGTGTTTGTATACGAATCCTTCACTGATTACTTTCATTCAAAAAATCGTCAGAATAATATTTTAAGCAAATTTGTTTTTTTTTTCAAGGATTATTTTTATGGTGTTTTTAATTGTTGTTTTGTATGGTTGAATTTAGAGGGATTTAACGCTGTGATGCAGTTATCGTACTTTAGTGATATTAACAATTTACTTTATTATTAGTAACGGCATACTCCGTTCACAATATCACTACTCAATTCAAGAAGTATTATGCATTGAGTGGCGGATCGCTGTGCCTTGATTATATATGACAGTTTTTAAATGTATAATGTCTATAAATATATATCATAGTTAAATAAAATAAATCAGCTTCACGCTGTGGGATACAGCGTGATGCGTGAGCACTCAGCAGGGTAGGCAGAGAAAACCTAGTTTTAGACACTCCGTTCCCCATTTTTTGCCGAATTCTGGCAGAACTCAACGCCGCGCTTTTCCTCGACGCCAGAGCCAAGAAATTGAAATATAAATTTAAATAAATATTTCCTCTCCTCGAGGGGGGATGGAACCCACAACCAGTCGGTTTTATAGTCACACTTTGTGCCACTACGCCATGACTGGCTTCAATATATCATAGTTAAATAGGTTTAGTATTATCCTTTAGCCTCCACTCTCTTTCAAATCCTACGACATTTTTACCTACAAAAGTAAAACACATAACACAAAATGAACCAATGAAAGTTGAAATGAAATATTTATCCACGAAACCGCGACATGAAACTGAAAAATTTTATCTCATACTATACATATTTACGTGTGACGCTTCTCGTATATTATTCCATCTCTATAACTTTATTTACATTATATATCCATATTTGAACAATTTTATCGATGTTTTCTTCTGAGTAACCTTGTTTTTACTTGTTGCGAGTTTCAAATATGTGGATAGATATGAATATATAGTATAGAATACTCGTATAAGAAATATCGAAAGATTCGATAAAATGTATAACCAATTTAACATTATTAGATACTGAAGTGAGTTTGTATGTATATGTTCCGTTATACTTATAGGATATTGGTATTTCAATATATATCTTTAATCTTATAAAAAAAACAGTTAAGTGCGAGTCGGACTCAAGTACTGAGGCTGCAATACCAATTTCAGGATTGTAGATCAATCGGAAAAAGGAAATACAACTTAAGTTGATAAGCTATGTGGGCTTATGCACTTATTATTGTAGTATTATAGTAATGAGTATTTGTAAATAATATCTATATTTTTTTATATTTTCGACATTTTTCCTTTATCTGTACTATAGGACAATGCTTTGTACCAAATTTCAAGATGCCTAAAAGTATGTAGTTCCCTGTAGGTATTTATTCCTTTGCAGTTTCAAAAATTTTTGGCTTAAAAGTTAGATTTTTTCACAGCTCCAAAAACTTCCTGGGAAAAAGGATCTAGACGAAAGTTCCGTTTCTGAATTTCGAGGTCGAGAACCCTAAAAAATAAGTCGTATTACCAAATTAATCTGATTTTCATGAAGTGGTTAAGACTGGTCATCTAGAGAATCCATTACACTCATCTTTATATAATTTCTAATGTTTAATATCTACTTTAATTAGACAATGGGGAATAGAGTGTCTTAACACTAAGTTCCCTCTACCTATCCCTGTTATACGAGAAAAGTCATGAAGCCATACACCAAACTGTTACTTATACCCAAATAACTCATAGCTAAGTATATCACTTTGCCTAATATAGACCCTAAAAAAACTAGTAAAAATCGATAGGTAATACCAAAATATATCAAACTAGATGATTTCTAACGTAAAAGTTCTGAACCTTCGATCACGATTACGTCCGATATTGCCTTCCTAACGATTTAAAACTTGAGCGAGTGTTGCAATAAATCCTCCTATCGGGTTAGCAGAACTAAATAGATACTTTACAGGAATGTATTTTTGTTAAGGTACAAGACCTTTAGAATACAGTATAGTTACGTACTTAATCTTGACCCTATTCAAAAGTTGTTTTTGTTTTCCCTCAGATGGAGAGAGAATAAAATTATTTGTTAATTTTATTATATTTCATTTTTCTTTCCAAAAAATACATTTTAAGCAAAACTGCCTACAGGATATAATTATCTTAGAAAAAAATTTTTTTTACATTAACGTTTATAAAATTAACTAGTAAATTACATTAACATTTATAAAATATAAATGTATTATTTACATTTTATTTTGAGTTCTGCCACTTAACACGCAATGCCTCCAGAATTCGGCAGAAAGTGGGGAACGGAGTGTCTTTCACTAAGTTCCCTCTGCCTACCCTGCTGTGTGCGGGATACAGCGTGAAGCTGATTTTTTTTTATTATTTACATTTATATTTAAATTTCTTCGCTTTGGTGTCTCAAAACTCAATGCCTTCAGAATTCACACACCACTAGGCAGAACGAGGGAGCACTAGGCAGAGAGAGGGAACTCTGAGCGTGAAGATGATTTATTTCTTGATTTTACAGTATAGTACACATATAGACAGATTATATATTTAAAAATATGTATTTCTTTAGAGGTTAAAAAAAAGAATAACATTTAAAAATATTAGAAAATCCATCATACGACATACTAACCATATTATAATATTACTACCCATACTTATACTTTATTTCAAACTATACTAGCATACTCGCTTCGCCCGCATACCACCTATAACACTTTTATTATGCTACATTTGTCAATAGATTAAAAATTTATAAAAATATATGAACATTAAAAATATATTTTCATAATTCTGAGAATATCCAAGCACTACGTGGCTATACAAATATGAGAGGACGTCATCGGCTGCAAAGAGCAAATCCCAAAGAGACTAGACTAGACTAGGCTTACGGCCGTAAACAGGGCGTTGAATCATTTAAATTTTTCATTTTCTCGAAAATTATACTGCAAATGACATGCTATAAAAGCCGAAGATTATCTTCATTAAATTTCCTGATCATGATGAAATAACATTCGCTTCTATGTTTTAATATACATGACAAATAACAATTAATTAAATATCATTTTATAATTTTCAATATTCTTAAATTGGACCAGTCAATCCAGAGATATTAGCGTTTAAACAAGCAAACAAACAAACTCTTCCATTTTATTATATTAGTATAGATAATTCAAAACAAAACAGAATTAATCCAATTGATTATCTCAAATTTTAAGTTAGATGTATAATAATAATAATAATAATAATTTATTTCTCCACACATTGTAAAGTATACAAAACAAGTAGTGTATATTTAGGTACATAAACTGTTATTTACAATCATGTGAGACTGACGCTTGTACTAAGCTCTGAGCTTGTGTTACTAGTCGCCAGGTCCCCACTCGCGGAAAGGGTAAAATTACAAGTATGTACCGAATTATATTTAAAGTTGGTGATACACAAAAGATAGAGAGATACATGTACAATATAAAAAAACCACAAAAATAGATACATTAACTGACATTATTTACATTCATATTATAATTATAGGTTGCCATTGCAGAATAATGACTAAGTTGGATGTTGTACGTGGGTGTGTGTGTGTGTATGTGTGTGTTTACGTTAGATGTATATATTATGATATAATAAATGATTGTTTTACTTGGATCAAAAAGTCTTAAGATGGCCTTCTGTCTAAATAATAAAACACAAGATAAACGATCCGGCCGCTTAAGAGACTATTGTTTCGAATTGTGATCCCCAAGCCATCGCTTTCGAGGCCTAACTAACTAAATTGATATAAAGGTCAATAGCTCTAAAGAAGAGTTATATTATCAAGTTAAATAATGTATACATACGAAAGAACAATGTCATTTGAATTCGTATATTACGTACAAGGACGAGAAACATTTGAATAACGAAACGACAATATTAGGATTTATTCAGTATAAAATATCAGATTTTATGAATTTGGTTACGTTTTATTTTTGATTTTCTGGCAAAGTTGTAATATATGGTTCAGTGTAACTTACGAGTAGACACAAGCATTACCACTAAGCAACGATTGCGAGTTCTATTCACAGTAGAGAGAATGAATTATTTTTAATTCTTTGCCCTGATAATAAGGCAAAATGCGACGTTTAGTTCCGCTTCAACACGCTATCTCATATATTGTGCAGAAAGTACAAATAAAGGGTCTTATTATAAACACTAGGTTTTTTTACGTACTCTTTTATATGGCGGACAGAGCGTGAATCTAAAAAGATATTCAGGAGAGTAAACAGAGACGAATTCGAAACAAACGAATTTCGAAACATTGCGCATAATATGGACTTTATTGTCACGCATCGCTATTTAGACACAAAAATAATCTTATTCATACCATTTTCTCCAAATCCACAAAGGAGACTTACAATTTGACATACTTAACTATACCATAGCGGCAACATTATTTTTTAGCTCTACGCTGTATCCCGCACTTAGAGGAGAACCTGGGAAACTAGTGTTAAGATGCTACGTCCCCATGAAAACACTTAATACTTTCCGCCGAATTCTGGACGAAATATGTTTTGAGTTGCAGGACTCAACGCCGCGCTTTGCCTCGTTACCAGAGCGAAGAAATGAAAATATTTAATATTTCCTTTTCTCGAGTGAGAATCGAACCGGTCGCGTTTTCCTGTGTCATGACTGGCCTGGCTCCCAATATTCTTCAACCACATTGATTTTTTTTATCATAATCATCACTGCAGTCTGATGATTTAAAAATTAACTGCACCTACAATAGGCCCTCTATCAGATTTGCTATGTACTTTTAAATCCAACTCTTGACCCAGATTACTTAAGTACACTCAGTTTCATCCGAGCTTTTAAATTAGAAGTGCATTATTTACGAGGATTCGAATTAACCCGAGAAATGCGATTTAGTGTTTGATGAACATAACTATTGAAAGTTTATTATTGTCTATTATTTTCTTCAAATTTTAGATAGAGTCCAAATATTATTTTCTTCAAATTTTAGATAGAGTCCAAATATTAATCATTTTTTTTTTTTTAAAATTGCTGATTTAACTCGAAACCCAATACTTGAGACATTGCGTATTGAGTTACGGAGCTCAACGCTGCATATTGTCTACCAAAGCGAAAAAATGAAAATAATCTATATATATAAAAGGACATGTACCTGAATGACTGAGGTAAGACGCACGCACAGCCGTAACCGCTGATGAGAGAAACGCGAAGTGTGGACAGATGTTAAAATTCATAATCTGGACATCCACTAAGAAGGAATTTTGAAAAATTTTAACCCTAAAGGGATGAAATAGGGGTTAAAAGTTTATATGGTTTTTTTTATAAAGTTTGAAATCCAGACTCTTAAGAAATTATTGAAACTTTCCAAAATATATTTTAAGGATACCGTGAACCCCTAAGGGTGAAAAAAGGGGGCGAAGCGCGCGCGCGCCCTCTAGTAATCAATATAACCATTTACTTGACTGGGATCGAACTCAAAATCGTCGCATTTACAATCTGACTCTTACCCACTACCCACGACTGTACTAAGCGATCAAAAAATTCGAAATATTCACTAAATTTCACTACTCCGAAATCATGTAAGGTCGTATTATTAAATTTTATACGACGTCTATTAATTACCATCAATTGAATATTAATATTAGTCTTTGAATTGAGACTTAACCAAAAAACTAGCAGCTGGGATAGTTTCGTAATCACTTTGATGTATTTATAGATAGATTTTTTTAATTAACGCATGTTTAAATTTTACTAGATTTAGATATTGTGACTTAATAGTTGGAAAGAAGAATGGAAAACCATTATATGATTTGGTTTTAATTTCCACAATTTTAGGTAGACGAAAGCGCGGACAATTGAGTTCTACTACACTTACTGTAACGTTTCGAAAAATGGAAAACAGATTATGTTAACACTAGGTGCTTTGTCACCATAGCGAAGAATGAAATAATATGATTATAAAGACATGAGCCGTTGAGGTAGTCGAGCACCAGTCGCGCGAGGTGTATTATACAATAGTATTTAAATTTATTCGACTCAAAGAGATTGAAAAATTTTAACCTAAAGGGATGAAATAGGGCTTGAAAGTTTATATGTTTTTTTTTAAATCGGCACCGATTTTATTGAACGTGTTCCATAAAATATTCTTAAGAGAACCGTGAAATTTTGTGTTTTTAGAATACTCCTAATGGGTTTGAAAAAAGGGGCGAAGCGCGCGTCCCTTAGTAATCATATAACATTTACTTGACCTGTGATCGAACTCAATTCGTTTAACACTAATCTGACTTCTACCACTACACCACGACGTGTAAAGCGATCTAATTAAATTCGAATGTTCACTAAATTTCACTAACTCCAAATCATGTAAGGTCGTATTATTAAATTTAATATACGACTCGTTGTAATTGACCATTCGAATTGGAATCCGATTAATATTAGCTTTGAATTGAGACATAACCTATAAAAACTAGCAGCTGGGCTATTTCGTAACACTTTGCATGTATTTATAGATATATTTTTTACTATGATTTAACTGTGTGTTTTATTTTACTATGATTTAGATATTGTGACTCTAATTTAGTTGGAAAGCGAAGAATGGAACCATTAATATGATTTTGGGTTTAATTTCCACAATATTCGGTAGACGAAGCGCGGCATTGAGTTCTACTACACATTACTGAACGTTTCGAAAAATGGAAAACAGATTATTTTAACACTAGGTTCCTTCTGCTCACCATGCTATGTGGTAATAAATATGATGATAATGAATGAGGCCGTTGGTGTGAGTTCGATCTCCAGTCGCGGGAGTTATTATAATATAGTTATTTTCATTTCTTCGCTCTAGAAAGGTACGCAAAGTTGAGCTGCGCCACTGATACAATGTCTCGAATTTGGACAGAAAGTGGAAAACGGCCTGCTACATTAAGTACTTCCTTCTATCCTCCTCTATCCGGAAAAACCCTTGTACCGTAGAAATTTAATGTAACATTTATTTATGTAGAAATTCCGTAGTCTTCCGTAATCTTTACGTCGTTTTAATTCACCGTTTTTCAATCTAATAGAATCTAATCAAATTTTAAGTAATAATTAACTTTCTCCATATCTAACTCGTATTTTTATTTCAAATAATCTAATTGATGTGGTCTCTGAGGTACAATTACTCTATACACTTGAGTGAATAACCCGGTTGACATGTTATACGTAAAGTTTAACTTCATTTTATAACATAACAACTTTAATGAAAAACTTGTGATTTGTAATTTACAAATTATTAACAAATAATTGTAGTAATTAGTCTTAATAATGTTTTCATTAATTGTCAGTAACTAAATAATTCGAAAACGAAAATTAATTTAATTATAATCATTTGTTACATTTAAAATATTTACAAATAACGAATTGATTAAAAATTGTTTTTGTAAAATTCATAGCGGGGGTAATGATATAAATACTAGCGAATATTCCTTCACGAACAAATTTCGCTTGACAGCCTTGACAGAAAGTAGCGGTTCGAGTTTGTTACCGCCGTCGGCATACAAATAAAAATCAATATGTGCATTATATACATAAAACAGAGGGTTAGTAATAAAAAGTATATAAAACAATGGTGTTAGCTTACAATTAAATATTTTTATATATATTTACATAAAAATGTACATTGAGAACTAAACACAAATATTAAGAAACAAGGAACATTAAGGAGACGGAGAACTTTATAAGGAGGGGCATCATATAAGGGACGGATTATCTTAGGGCAAGTGAAAACGATGTGCGGAGGGGAATTGTCAACGGATAGGAAAAGGCGGATCTACACACTCCACCTGCAGTGGGGTGGTGGGGGAAGACCTCATTGCCTCTATGATAATTCGTAGGCATTTATATTGGGTCTATTAAGTTTCATCAGTAGCGACTTTGTTAAAGGGGTCCAAGTCAAATAATACATAGTCAATGTGACCATTTATATAATTTTATTAGCAAAAATGATTTCAAAATTAGTAGTTACAAAAAAATCTACGATATTAATTATTGTGAATAAAATCATGTTATTAAAAAAATTCTGCATCTGGTAACTCGTCATATATAATTAAAATTAATTGCTATAAATATATTTGTGTAGAACTGTGTATTAATTTCACAAATAAAAAACAGATACGCGTAGGCTATGACAGTGCTACCATCAGACCTGTTTTGTACGTAATTTAGGATTATCACCAAAAAATTCTCCATGAATATTGAAAAAAAATATACTTACGAACGTTTTCACAAATATGTAATTGAATTTCAATTCAATGGAGTTTTATTAATACTTGTGCTTTTTGTGACCTAAAATTGTTTAAATATGTTACGATTTGACACTTTTTTTTCTATTTTCTAGAGCAAGAAAAATAAAATCATTCATTCATCAATAATCGAGTGAGAAAACAACCTACAACCATCGTGTTTACAGTCATACTTCGCCATGACAGCGTTACTAATGTTTTTCTAATTATATATTTTCATTAAGTGTAAAATAATTAATAAAAAAAATCCTCCGATAACGATTCAGTTATAACTTACCACTACTTATTTCCTATAGTCACAAAATTACGGTAATCTCTAAAAAGCCAAGTTGATATTCACTTTAAAATAACACAAGAACGTAATGCAACAGCTTGTACAAAGCCAAGGCATATGAATGAACGCTACCAACCAAGATTTTAAAGTAAAAACCGGAAAATTCAACCTATCCACTAACAAAAAGTGAGCACTAGTTTTCAAAAGTCGGACTTCTAAGTATAAGCAAAGCCTGCATTGCACCAATCTACATTTCTAGTTTATGTGCCTAGTGTTAAAACACTTAACTTTCCGCTTTCTAGGCATTGCGTTCTAAGTGGCGGAACTTAACGCCGAGCTTTTGCCTTGATATCAGTGCGAAGAAGTGAAAATACAAATAAACAGTAATTCATTGCCTCGAGTGGAGATCGAACCCACAACTGCAGTGTTACAGCCACACCCTTGTGCCCCTCCGCCACGATCGGCCTCATAATTGAATGATCATTGTATATTTGTAATTTTTTTATCGATGTGGCAAAAAAAATGTATTGACGAAATATTCTGTCCGACCATTTTTCCTTAATATTACTAAATTGATTTTTATTGTAAAAAATGTTATATATTTTGCATATAGCAGAGTGGGCAAAGGACCCCTAGTGTTAGAACACTCCGTTCTCCTGTTTCCAAGCAATTTACTAGACATTATGTGTTGAGTGACGGAACACAACGCCGCGCTTTGTCTTATTATTAGAGCAAGAAAATGAACTTAATTCATTCTGAATTCCATCATCAAAAAAACATGATTAAATTAAATTAAATTAAATTAGAAACATTATACGTATGGGTTATTTTTTTTTAATCTTTCTAATAACAATATAAACTCTTAATGTATGTTAAATTATAATCTAGTGTAATTTCATTTAGTGATAAGCTCAAGTTTGTAGCCAAACTAATTAAAACTGAAGATTAATCACATTGCAACACGTACGTAGGAAGTGGATGGCCAAGTATGAGCTTGATGTTTTAAGAACAGTTGCACATACAATATATCGAGAAATTTTATATTTTTTTATTATATTTAATAATAATTATCTTAGATTTTCACGATTTCAATACATTTAAAATTATTTTATGAGATTATTCGCGTATATTTTAATTTGAATACCTTATAACAGTCCGTGGTCACTGATAGACTGAGGTGACTTTGGTGTGTCAGTTAATGGCAAGATTTCTTAATTCATTTTCCACAAATGGAAATTAATAATGAAATCTTTGACCGCAGGATAGGAGTAGAAAGTATAATGCTAGAACATTCTATTCTCTACATTCCGAGTTTTGCCTTCGAGACTTGTTTGTGTGTTAAGGGATGGTTCACTAACCCAAGAAAAAAGACACTTTCTCATGAAAAATATTGTAACAAAAATATTGTACTAAAAGGATTTATTTTTCCATTTTCTTATCTATATGCAGAATGTTTTTCTTACATACAGGATTCAATATCACTTTGATTCGATTCGATTTTGAAATTGACTGTATATAATATGTTAACTATAACATAAATATAAGATTCTATTCATAAATAGTAAAATAACACAATCATATGTAAATAGCAACATCATAATCTAAATAAAAACTGAATATAAAAGAAATATTTCGAATATAAGGCAATTATTCTTTAAATATTTTTATATTAAAGTAGCAATTTTGCAGCGAATGCAAATAAGAGGTTGAAATTCCTTTGAAATTGTTAATGAAGACAACGTTAATACTTAAGGGCGCTTGAGTTATATCAGCTTTAAATTAGTTCCTAGAATAAAAATATAATATTCATTATTAAAATTATACAATGAAGTGTCTTGGCACATTGTTCTATTTGCTTATTATACTTTATGTAGAAAAAAATTGTATATATAATGAGTAATCAGTAACATACAAACAAACACATACTGAGAAATTGATAGTGTACCATTTTGAAGTTGGTTAAGAAACGAAAATTATAATTAGAGCAGAAATATATTGCTTAAAAATTTTTTTACATGGTATATTGCTTTAAATTTTTTTATAACTTTTATCGTTTAATATTTATCAACTAGCATTTACTTGCGGCTTCGCCTGCTTGGTAAAATGGAGCTGATCTCACCGAAAACAAGTAACCTATTAGCCTAGCCTAACCTCCGTCGATAAATGACCTAAACGAAATAAAAAATATATTTTTTAATTCAAGTATTCGAAAATAATTCCTGAGATAAACCATTTTACATATTGGCATGTATGCTAAAAATGGTTCTGAAGATGAAAACGATGAAAACAAAAAAATAATCCACAAAATAAAATCACATACAAAATCATCGAAAGTGTGTAAATTTCTACGCTAAAGAACGGTGGAACAAATGTTTATTGTGTAAGGGTAATCGCATAAAGCTACGTTAGGTTGAGAGAATCTTCAACCACACAAGTCTCGTTTTGATCTTATTCGATGCATACAATATAATTTACGTACAATGTTGTTTCATTTTTCAATATTCAGTTTTAATTTTAGTTTATAAATATTATGTTTGCTTACCGAATAAAATTATTTACTGTTTGACTATACATTAAATGAAACAGTTTAATTGTGTCTCAGTTTTTTAACAATTTTAAAGTGTTATTCCACACTAAGAAAGGAAAAATTATTTTTAGAAAACATATAAATATTTCAACGTAGCGAGAACGTAACGTATGGCTTAGCGGTCTTGAACGGTTTCCAAGAGGCGTGGGCTTAAATCCCTTGCCTATGACAGCGTTCCTCGGATATTCTCCTAAAGCATTCGGAGTCTCGATGACTTGCAGAAGGAGTACCACGACCCTCCCTCACTAGCTTATCTAGGTTAGAGGGAGTTGAAGTGCGCATGCTGCCTACTCCTACCTCCTGGCCTACGTTTGCTGAGCGGGTCTTTGTTAGCGCTAGACTCTCGCACCCGAACAGTGAGAGGAACTGGTCTTCAACAGTCTCCGTCAGTGCAATAACTGAGTCGCAGAATTAGACCATTGCAGACCAGTTGCTCTCACTGTTAAGCAAGTCCGCCACCACATTGGACAGTGCGAGGTCTCTACCCACTACAGCCATCAAGGCGTTGCGTTGAATGAAATTAATAAATTTGTTAGAATATAATTCCAACATCGCCTTTTTATTTATGCTTGTTTGACCTTAATTTACTTTTTAATATTTATAATATACATACAGCAACTAGGGCGTCGTCGTGTATTTTACTTAAATTATGTATTTTTAACGTATTTAAAGTGTTATTTCATACGAAAAAATAAAAATACTTAACGAAAAAATAAAACGTAGCTGGGCTTGAACCCGCACCCCTAGGAAGCCGTCCAAATGCTCTGACCACTAATTAACTACCTACCTACTAACTATTCTTATAAATTTTCTAAAAAAAGAATTTCTTTCCTAGCGTGTGAGTAGAAATCAAATCCCCGACCTGCCGCCCTGCGCCGCGACCGGCCCTATAATAATATTTACTTTATTTATGTTGTGTTGTTCTTTCTCAACAAAAAAACAACATAATATTTCTGACATCTTTTGAAGTGAGCGAGTAAAGTATCCTCATACTGGATGCTCTCAGTCTGACCCACTATAAATGGGATGCGTAAATATGTAAAGAATGCCTTGAATGAATGGTGGTGATCGTGACGTCATTTTATTGAATTAAATAAATTATATTTATAAATATATATTTATAAATAGTATAAGGAAATATGGAGCTTGTGTGGTAGTTACTTTGGCAGTTATTAGGTAATAATAAATTTTGTTACATTATAAAGCTCAATTCTTTTTTATTATCTTATTTATTAAATTTTTATTTAATAAAGAATTGAAACATTTGAAATGATTTTGCCAAACTGCCTGTGCCTGGCAGACGAGGTGTCTGATCCTAATATTATTTATTCGCAAGCACTGTCGAATAAAAAAAAAAGCAAAGGTACAAAAAAATCAATTTATTAATTATTTTTAATAGACTAGTGTTAAGACACTCCGTTCCCCACTTTCTGCCGATTTTTTGGAGGCACTGCATGTTGAGTGGCAGAACTCAACACCGCGCTTAGCCTCGACACCAGTGCGAAGAAAATGCAAAATATAAATTTAAGTAAATATTTCATCTCCTCGAGTGGGGATGGAACCCACAACCAGTCGATTTTACAGTCACACTTTATATCTCTGCGCCACGACTGACCTATAATTTATATCCATAGTAAATAACAGATTTTTGTACATATTTCTTATTATTTTATAAGCAAAGTATATATTATAAATAATTTTATAGTAATCTATTACCCGCATACATAAGTTTATAAATCATGAAATTTATTATCTCTACTACTATTATAACTCTGGGGAGACTAGAGCTCACATTTTTTAAATATCTCAATATATGAAAGTAACAATAAGAAGTTTTAGTGTGAAAGATGAGGTTCGCCCTGTCACAAATAAAATCAGTGCCGTATTTGAGAAAGTGGAGCAAGATTGACATATTAGTAACAAAGACATTGAACAACTGGATGATGATTATAAAACAGTTTTACGCCATTTATGGAAGTCAGCGTACAAGAAAAAACTTGGTATTTGGGTGTGCTGAACCTAATGAAAAAAACTTAATGCAACGTTTTTCCATTTGCGATTCTTTGTTAAAACGTAACAATTCCGAACCATTTCTTAAACAGTTGATTACGAGTGATGAAAAATGGGTGACTTACGATAAGAATGTGCGAAAAAAATCAAGTTCAAAGTATGGACAAGCCCCACAGACTCCGGTATGGACAAGCCCCACAGATGCCCGGTTTGACTCGGGAGAAAGTGATGCTTTGTGTATGGTGGTATTAAAAAGGAACTGTCCACTATGAGTTTTTGCCACCAGGTAAAACTATCGATTTTGAACTGATGAAGTTAAACAAAGCTATTGAGAAAAACTGGCTGGAGCTGGTGAATAAGAAGGGCCTGGTGTTCCATCATGCCAACGCCAGACCGCACTCTTCAAAACGCAGCAAAAATTGAAAGAGCTTTGCTGGGATGTGTTGATGCATCCTCCGTATAGCCCTGACCTTGCTAAATCAGATTTCCACCTGTTTCGCACATTGCAGAACTCTTTAGGATGCATACTGTCAGATTTTTTAAATCAAAAACTTAAAAATTTCTGCAAGATAAGGATCATGGCACAATCATAAGATTGCAAGAAATCATCGATCAAAACGGTACATACATATTATAAATAAATAAAAAATTATACCTTAAAAAATTTTTCCTTTGTATGAACAATAAACAATACGAAGATACTTTTGCCCCCACCTACGAGAACTTAATAATCCCTAAGCGAACTATTGTGTAAAGGCTCAGGATTAAAGGCGAATCATGAAAAAAAATGGGATTGATCAAATTTACATTTTTCTTTCTTTTTCTTAATCTATACTTAAGAAAGAAAAAAAACAGTTTTTAATATAAGACTCCTTCCGCCTATCCATATACAAAGGCCGCATGTACAATCCGTTTCGATTGAATTTTACAGGCATTGCGTGTTGAGTGCGAATTTCACCGCCGCGCTTTGCCTCAACAACAAAGCGAAGAAATCCAAATATTAAATATTTCATCTTCTAGAGAGGGAATGGAATCCACAACCTGTCGCGTTTACAGTCACACGTTTATGTCCTGCGCAAAGACCCTAGTTTTTTATATTTATTTTTTTGGTATTTAAATTCGTATCTACCAAGCGTTAAAGCATCGGAAGCGTGCTCTAGCAAACGTTAAGTGACACGAGTACTAGTCCTCGAGTCTTTATCGCCTTACCTTTTCAATTATTAAACAAATCTTCCTCTTGCATTTTGAATAATACAATTTTAATGACCTCGCTTTTAGTCAGCCTCACTTTTTTAGAAGTAATTTTTGTTATTTTTATTTTATATACAGACATAAATTTGAAGGAAGGAAGCAGTAATATTGTTATTAAATAATTCACATTTTGTTCCGTATATAGGTATAGGTTGTAAGGAAGGAAACCAGGCTGAAATATTTTTATTAAATATTTAATTTACAGTATTTCATAATCACTCATACAAGAATCACTATTACTTAATGCAATTACGCAGAAATTGTGAATTCTAAAAACATTATATTAATTATGCGTTCTCTTTTTAGGGTTCCGTACCTTTTATGGAAAAAAGGAACCCTTATAAGAACACTTTGTTCTTCTTTTGTCTGACTGACTTAAATCCTAAAAAAACAGCTTTAAAAGGAGGGCAAATTTGGCTAAGCTAAGCTTGAATTTCATTAAACCCTCAGTGAACGAGCCTGACTCGCGCTTGTCCGATTTTTATTCGAGAAAAATAAAAATGCACCTGGGAGGCGTACTGTTTTAAAGATCAATTTATTTGCAAATAAAACGTTACGTTGAAACGTAATTAAATATGAGGGTTATGTTACAAAAATATTGAATATTAATTTTCATTTTCTCGCTCTAGCTAGGAGATAAAAAGGCAAAGCGCGGCGCTCCGCCACTCAACACACGATGCCTTGAGTGTATAATGAAAAATAGAAAATTACAATTTATTATAACGGGAGCCGCTAGTTTAATATAGAAGAACACATATAATTAAGATACTCTTAATTATTCAGACATAAAATAGAATTAGATTAGATCTTTCTTCTTCTTTTTGTTTTTTTACTTGGTAATATCCTAGATATATAGACACTCTATGGTCATTAACTATATAATTCTACGGTCATTGAATACATACCCGGCACGCAATGTCTCAAAAATTAGGTGAGAGTTACACTACATAAATAAATAATTTGTCATGTAAATTCTATATTACTGTACATACAATACTGTGTACCAGTCGTGGCGCAGGAGCACAAAGTGTGACTGTAAAATTGACTGTGGGTTCGATCCCTACTCTAGGAGATGAAATATTTACTTAAATTTATATTTCCATTTCTTCGCTCTGGTGTCGAGGCAAAGCGCGGCGGTGAGTTCTGCCGCTCAACACGCAATGCCTTCAGAATCCGGCAGAAAGTGGGGAGTGGAGTGTCTTAACACTAGGTTCGATCTGGCTACATAGCGATGTGCGGGATACAGCGTGATGATACAATACTGTATTGTGTTATTTTATAATTTATAGTATACTTTACTGTTTGCTTGTCTACTTAAATAGCATTTACCACGCCTCTGTAAACCAGTGTGTTATGTTATTCACAATTGGCTTATAATTTGTAGTGAAAAAGTAACGAAATGAGTACTTTTCACACTCACAGTGTCCGGCAGGCAGGTGTAATTTTTCACTATGAATAAAGCCAGGACAGTATTTATTTAAATTAATTGGTTCTGGATGTTTCTAGTTACCCACCCACCCACCAAATATTGTATACCGATTTAACAGTTTACTCTTGTTTATGCTGGAAGCTGCAGGAGAATATAGAAAAGAAGAGGTCAGTCGACAAGCAATAAACAAATTTGCGGCAAGGATTTTTTTCTTTTAATTGGCTTTTTTTTTAAATTGGTTAGTTCGTTTAATAATTTCTTTGCTATTTTTATTTGTTGTCGATGTAGAAAGAAAATAAATCAACTTTAACATGCTCCGTTTCCCATATACCTCCGAATCCTGGAGGTATTGCGTGATGAGTGACAGAACTCAACATCGCGCTATGCCAGAGCGATGAAATATAAATATAAGTTTAAGTAAACAGTTTGTTCCCTCGAGTGAGTATCGAAATAACAAGCGATAGTATTTACACGGATGGTCTCACTATATAATTTGGCTAATTTTGCTTAAAATATAAATATTCTTTTACCAAACTTGTTTTAAGGGAATATTTATAATTCAAGCATTATATACAAATCACGTTTATTTTACAATATTTATAGCTGAATTCTAAAGGCTACAAGGCTCTGAAATACAAATTCTTATATAAATGCTCGATACGTAACAGAATTATGAGCATTGTACGAGTATACATACATAAGACGTGTCGCAAAATGGTTGAATTTTCTGATCTCCTACAAGAATATAATAAATCATATTTGATATGTTTTAAGTTAATACAGTTCAATGATTTTAATTTTTTTGATGATCACGTTCCGGTTTTCAAAAAGTATTCGCGTTTTTTTTTAAGAATGTTTTTTACGAGTATTCAATTTCTTTCTATGACTATTTATTTGTTAAGATTGATTCAAGGGGATTTTAAAATTCCTGATCTATCCTACGTGATTTCGTCCTATGTTGTTATACTTCAAGGTAGTTTTTCATCGAAATTAAAATTTATTTTACTTTCTTTATATTTAAATAAAGTGTACACTATAATGTAACCTTAGCGGAATATAGCTATGTACTTTTTAAATCTTATTTAAATCTAATATTAAAGGAGACAAACCTAAATTGTGCATATAAATGTTAGTGATAATTTTATAAGAGCACTTTTATTTACTAGGGTCCTAAGCGCTACTCCTTTCCTAGCATCGGCATGAGCGTCTTAATTGGCTAATATATTTTTTATTTCAGGATTCGTAAAACTTTGTATTGTTTTATATCACAAAGCAAACATTCAAAAGTTGATTGTAAACCTCGGTGTCATGTGGAGAAAAGATAATTTAACTGACATTCAAATTGAAAACAAAAATCATCTTCTAAAAACTCTTAGCGTGGGTCAAATAGGTAAGCATAAGATAGTATTAGTTTTATTTTATTCATTCTAGTTCTACAATAAATATTTTTGTAAATTTTAAGTCTGAATCGTAAGCATATTAAAGAGAGAGTTGTTACGTAGATTCCAATAAAAAACGTGGTAATTAACTTCAAATGGCAGTGACGAATGTTGTCAGAGAAAGTATTTGCTACAGATAGCTACAGAGATATGAAATGCTGTTTAGCTACAGCGTCGTTTTATCACTTGAACCATATTAATTTTCCATAATACAGTATGAACCGTTGTCGATTTGGTTAAATCTAAATCTCAGTGCCGATCGAAGCCTATATATTATGTATGAACACAAGCTCCATTCTATACTATTTTCTCTTTCAATTTTAACCTCTGCATTGCATCCTATTATCATTATTCTATCCATCCATCTACCTATGGCAATAATCATATGGCATAATTTCCCATTCTTCTGTCTAAGAATAATAAACGTATTAAACATTTGCTTCCATATAATTTAAAAAAGGCAAACTAGTAAGTCTTTTCGTTTTCTGTTGATTTTAATCTGATTTTATACTAGGAAAATATTCTCTCACACCCTTTGACTTCTGCACATATTATATATCTCCAAATTCCTAAGAGAATATGATGACTATTTTGTCTTTTTTCTCTAATCAAAGACATACGGCCCGTAAAGGGATTTCTACTGCTCTCAATTTTGTACTGCAGCCCAACTCAATGAAAGCTGGCGCCTTTTTGAACTATAACCTTCAGGTAGTACGATGGTGGTCAGGTTTTCTCTTACCTAACTTACAGGAGGGATTTTGGAGGGTCGCGTCGTCAATGTGACGACGCGACCCTCCGAAATCCCTCCTGATGTCCTGCACTGGCACTTTTTTCTAGTTTCAACAAATAAAAAATATTGCCAAACATGGCACGGGGCAGACAAAGAGTGACTTTAATTGCGACTGGTTGTGGGTTCGATCCCCACTAGAGGAAATGAAATATTTGTTTGAACTTATATTTTTGTTTCTCCGCGCTGGTATTGGTAAAGCGCGGCGTTAAGTTCGGCCACTTTGACTTTTGACTTAACACTAGATTTCCTCTGCCTACTCTACTGTGTCCGTGATACAGCGTGAAGGTGATTTTATTTTTTAATTCTGATTATGTTATTTTAAGTATGCTACTGGGTCATTCTCTTCGCTATATGTCTAAATTTGACAATATCATTTATTATCACATTAGTACGAAGGGTTATTTTTCGTCAAAATACGGAACTATTGCTGAGTTTTGGATCTGTGTATATTTTTTTTGATACTTCAGACGACTGGTTTCAGTACATTATAGCATATTTGTTCCAAATATATACAGGTAAGATTCTAAAATACATTTTTCTTTTTGCTTCTATTTTTCTTTTTGCATGTAGTTTCACCGCTAAATAATTAAAAAATATAATAGTAAATAATAAATCACAGATGCACAAATTACGTGTTTTATGTTGTGATTGTTAAATTCATATATCCTGTGGCAAAATTATATATTTTGACCCTTAATCACGTTACATGATCATGTTCAGTCACATAATCTCATTATTCTATGTTTGTAAAACTACATAGTATTTATTTGATGATGGTATAGTTGACTGAATATTCAATAAGTAGATATAGTAGATATAAATAAAAAAGAAATAAAATTCTTTGTTGTTAAGCAAATTTCTTCATTAATTTGCTTTACATATACAGATATGTACATTTTTATATTTATACCTTAATTGGATCAGTGTGCAGTAATAAGTCAAAAAAAATATTGCTTACCGATCTAGACCGAAGTTCAGACTAAGATATCCTCAGACGAACTTACGAAATAAGAAACATTATTAAAGAGTGAAGAATTTTGTTTATTTTGTACTATAATATCATAATATTCCATGTCATTGCACGGTTTGTTTTCGTTATTTGATAGGACTTGTATTAACTTAAAACCTGTCTTGTTAGGCGTTTGGCAAGAGACCGACTTGAGACCGTGGTGGTTGGTGGTTTGTTTTTTCTGGCTAGAGACAAAACGAGGAATACAAACAATAAAAAATAAGAACTGATAGATGCGTGTGCATAAATAAAGCTAATTACTTAATATTATTTAATATTTAAATTTTTAAATTATATTTCAGCTTCGGGTTTGGCGTGCATGTATTTTGGATTAGATTTTTTGGCCATCACCTTATGCGCTCACCTCTGCACTGCATTCTCTTTACTTCAAGATGATTTAAAAAGATTAACGCCAACGAATAATCGAGTAGATTTGAATGAAGGTCTTCAAAATGCCACACAATACACTTGAAATTATTATACAACGACATCAAAAACTTATAGAGTAAATATTAATATACTTATTACTTGTTTATGCTATTATTATGAAGCATTTATGATGTATTCTATATACATCAGAGTAGGCAGAGTGCACCTTATGTTGAGAATTGAGACGCATCTTTCCTACTCTTTCTGCTTAATTTCCGAAACGTGATGGAACTAAACCTGGCGCTCTTTCTTGTAAATCGTACAACCACGATCGTACAACCAAACGCAGAAAGGCTGTGAAACGATTAGTAAAAAATTTCTAAACAATTAAAACACGATTAAGGGCTTAGTATACACTATTAAATAAACGGTTATTTTATTTTATTAATTTACTCTATAAATGAATTAAAATAATTCTATATTTCTTTTAGATTAACAAAATTGATGAACAGTATCTTCACCGTAATATTCTTCGCGAATTTGTCGTTTTCTACACTTGAAATATGTTTCTATGCTTTTGCATGTATTGTAAGTACTACAATGTGATATAATATGCATATGTAAATGCACTAGTTTTTAGCAAGTATATAGACAAGAGGAGGGCGAAATCTTGATTAAATGCGATGGTTGTGGGTACTATACCCACTCGTGGCAACTATGACAATGAAAAAAGGTTGACTAAAAAAGATCACCTGTGGTAATAAGGCTGCCTTACACTAACATTTCATTTTTCTATTATTATATTTATAAGGACTTGTTGGTATAATAAAGAATTAAATAAATAACACACTAAAGTACCTACATATAATATTGTCCAGCTTTTATATAATTTGACTAATTTATTCTTTTTAGGTATCGTATACTCCAATGGATTTTGCGAAAAATTCATTAGGTGTACTGACGATTTTAATATCAATTTTCTTTTTGTGTTATTATAGTGAAAGACTAAAAGAGGAGGTAAGTTGATATTAAATAGATAATATATATTTGCAATTAAAAAAAAAACATTTTCATTACTCCCTTTTCGATACCATAAAGCTCCACATTGAGTTCCGTGTACCACCATTTGACATAGTGTCTTGAATTTGGGCAAAAAGTGTATAACGCTGTGTTTTTGACATTAGATATTCTTTCTCTACCCTGCTGTGTGGGATAACATAATACACCACATAATATATTTGAATGATATATCATTCAAATACATAATTTTTTTTATTTCACGTTGTAAGTGGACGGAACACAGCAGGGTAGCCAAAGGGTGACTAGTATTTAGACACTCCGTTCCCGATTTTGAATTCTGCAGAGTGATTGTATTTAGACACTCCGTTCCCGATTTTGAATTCTGCAGATATTGTGGAACTCAACGCCATGTTTTTGCTTTGACTCCAGAGGATTGAAATGAAAATGCTCAATATTTAATTTCCATGAGTCCTCGGATGTCCGATCCACAACCTGTCCTGTATACAGTCACACGCTTGCGTCCCCTGCACCACGACTAGCCTCGAATAATAATGATATGGTAAAAGGGTAGGTACGGACCATAAGTTTGTAAAGTTATCAGATTTTAATTATTTTATTAATAGGCACACGTTTTTATGTTATTTCAGTAACTTTTGATATAACATTTTGTATGTTATTTTAATTTGTTTAGAGTGGGGGAATAGCAGAAGCTGCATATGAAAATTTATGGTATCGAGGTGATGTTAATTATTGCAGGAGTATATGTTTCATTATAATGAGGTAACAATTTAAATATAATATTTATAATAAATATTTATTTTTGCTGAGGCCTGCAGCCTGGGTATTATATTCAATTCGTTAAAAAACTATCCTGTCTGTTTATCAATATATGGTTACTTAATTGCACTATCTATTTGAGCTCAAGACAATGTTTGCTTAAGAGCAAAACCCAATGTTGCACCTTATCTTACCAGAGTGGAAAGTGAAAAGAGTTCTTTTCATAAGCGCTGTGCGCTGTAATTCTTCATAGATTATTAGCTACTTGGCTTATAATCTTATGTCCACAAGTTCGGGACGTTCAAGAGGACGTTCACAGACTCATTATTTTACACGATCGTAACTTTCGTGTTTAATTTCGCTCCACGTTATACCAATCCACTTTGCCTCGTTTAAAATTGAGCAATAACAGATTTACTTGAAACAGCCATAATTGACTATGACGATGACGAATTGACGATTGACGATGACGAGAGCGATCAATAGTACTTGATGAAGAATATTCAAAACTTTCCGGGGCCAATCCGACAGAAATGCCGGTTACCGAAAACTTGGAGCTGGTTTGACACAGCCTTCCATATTTCACACGATAATAGTAACAGTACAGACTGAATTTACCACTACGGGCCAATTCATAACTGCCAGATAGTCCGTAGCTCCGCGGACGGTGATTGAGCTTCTGCGATTGGGCTTGCGAACTTATGTAAATTTGAAGACTTATTCTGCAGTATTTCCCATATTGGGATTATTTATCTGGTAATTAGGAACTGTGTTGAATCTTATCTTCTAAACCTTCAACTTTATGAGTATTAACTTTCAACTCTATTTTAAACGCCTCCGAGATATTGCTTATTTTCCATTCTATTCCGCGCCGCCTTTTTTACATTCACTATTCATAATACCGTCCAAAATTAAAAAAAAATGTAGAGGTGAGCGGATGCAGGCTTTTCAGACACTATAGTTTTGCTGTACATATCGTACAGCTTCCTTATGAAATACAAATCATATTTCATACAAATTAAGTAAATTAAATAACATGATAGAGCTTACGTTTTATTATAAAATTTACTTCATAAATACCACAGAACTTTAAAAAAAATGCGATAACTTACATTAGGAAATTAATATGTACTACAACTAACAAATGTACGTACTAAAATAGTAAAAAAATATTAATCATTTTTTTTGCGTTCTTCAAATTTTAAATTCACACTTAAAAATTATTTTTATTTTTTTTCTTTAGAGCGCAACGTCCTTGCTCTTTGATGTCTCTGAACTACATTCCTATAACTTTGAATACCTTCACTAAGGTAAAGTATGCTTTTTCTATTTTAGCTTCACACTATGCCATACTACATGCTACTACACATTTTAAGGTATTCCTGGGAACCTGATATTAAGACACTCACACACTTCCCATTAAGATACTTCCATTCCTCACTTTCTGCCGAATTCTGGAGACCATTGCACGTTTAGTGGTGAAACGCCACACTTTGCCTCTTTGCCAGAGCGAGAAAATGAATATAATCAATCTTATAATACATATATCTAGTATTCATTTATTTAAAAGAAGAGTAAGTTCACTCAACTTAACCCTCCTGAAGACAGACTGGACTACATATAAGCTAAGCGTGCCAGTCAAAGAGCTGTAGCCAGAACCCGCAGTGAGGTTTTATCACCATTATATGATAAACTTTAAACTGTGGAGGGGTAGAATCTCATTTACAAAATATTTGCGTCCCAGAGATCCCCAGGGTATGCTGCTCTGTGTTATTCCTCTGTAAAGGAGAGCTGGAGAAATTACTTCCAGGAGTTGCTGGATACTCACAATCTTCATTACAACCCACCGCCTAATCTTGGACTTATTGCCTCAATAACATTAGATGAAAAGCAGTTCGACCTGACGATATTCTGATCGAAGCGTGGAAATCGTTCGGCTCACTTAGTGCTCATACTTACTGACCTTACCTACCTAAAAATAAATTATATATATGTATATTTCAATGTTTTCAGGTCGTGAGTACAACATATTCCTATTTATCTGTAGCTATGACCATGTACTCGAAAAACTAATGGCCTACCTGTTTAATAACAAGTATTGTTATATAAAAAAGTAAACAAAAATTAGAAGGGAAATATAAAATTGTAGAGAGGAATATAAATTAGATTCTTGAAATGTAAGCCTTTAACTTATTATTAAAATAAATGCAATAATACATAATATTATATTCTGTTTTATTTGAATAATTATGGCAAAGCTGTAGAAACTTTCTGATCTATTTTATAGTCTTTAACCAAAATACACATCTAACCTAGGTTAGGTTATTAAAATTATCTTTGAATTGATCAAAAATAACTAAATGATTGATCATAATAGAATATTAAACAAAAAAGATTAAATAACTATAATAAACTTCGCCTGGTTATCTGGTAAACATAAGATTTATGTTATTAAAATCAGATCGTTGTAAGATTCTTACTTTCGATTTAGATGAATAGATTAACAGACAAATTGTTAGATATTTATCGAAGCTTTTTAAATATAAAAAGCATATTCGCTTTTTAAATATAAAAATCATATTCGTATTTTCTTGCATAGCCTATACTATGCAAGAAAGTATGAAAATATGCTGTATAAGGTAGAGAGAACTAAGTGTTAGAACACTCCGCTACTTATCTATTTCCAAAACGAGATAAAATTATAAAAAATGTGTTAAAAATAAAATATAAATATATTTTAGGGTCCTTGTACACTTAAGTTACTGTCCAGCACAGTATGTGAGTACCCTTATCCACAGTCACGTAACTCCCGTTAATTTAGTTAATCTCGAGGGGGCGATAACGCTGAATTTTCTTTTTCTTACAATTACGTCACCGGTTCAAATGAATAAAATAAAACAAGGACAAGGTCGGAACGGACGTGAGAAAAATAATTAATAATATATATATTTTTTTATTTTGTATACTGCATTTTGCAACGGCTATCATTTATATGTGTCATCAAAATATATTTATGTGTTAAAGATAAGAAATTATTAAAACAAAATAGTCCTCCGATTTAAATATTTAGAGGTGGTAATTTTTAGAACGTTGAAAAATGGTACGGATGTTAGATGACAGGTGTTGATTTTCTTTTAATATTAGTTTTTTTTTTATATCTGATAGATCATATTTTCTGACTTAAAGGAACACTTTGCACTGAAAGTTGAGAGAATGAGAGAAATACTTAGAAATATTTCTTATGTTTATGGTATAATTTCAATTTCAATAGTACATTTACGTGTTCTTGTTCGTCACAGAATTATTTTTTTACAAAACACAGATCTGCTGTCAAATGTCAATGCCAATTTAACTAAAGTTGTCAAATTATATTATTAAGATCAACACACAAGTGACCAAATCTTATAGAAAATTTATATTTTGTAATTATGCATTAAACATTTTCGATAACGTATTAGAATTGTAACATTTGTATATTATATATTAGAACACAAAAGCAATTAAGATTAGTAAATAAGTAATCACGGATGAAAAGGAAGCCCTCGGCTGACCTTTGAAAACATATTATCGATAATACAGAAAGACAATACCCATAAAAATTACGAATGCGTTTTTTCGAAGGACATACATATATGAACAGCTTGAGTGAACGAGGTGAGGTTCGGCGACTCCTCTGGGCGTCTCTGGTAACTCCACTAGGAATATATAGTATATAGGATAGTATATAGCAAGCGTAAAGTTACATATTATATTAATTGTGTTATACCATATAACATTTATAAGTACGCCATATAAGCGCCCTAAATTTATTCGCTACAAACGCAATTGTGAAATTATTATCCGCTATCGTTTTGTAGCGTATATATAACCAAATTAAATATACAACAAATGAGTTGAATATAAGGTCTCGTCTCATTAGCATCGTTGCGCAGCCATATTCCACATTGGGTTTTCAAACGATATTCATGAATGTACAATACACATGTGTATTCTTATATGAGCTACTAAGGATGTAAAAAATTATAACCACCAAAATAGTTAATAAAAAGGAAACCAAACTACAGTAATTCACGCAGGCGGAACCGCGAGCATTACTAGTATGTTATAAGTTAGAAGCTATATGATTGCATCGCATATACAATTTTTGTATTAGCTTAGTATGCATGTAGATTTAAAAGGAACTTTGTTCCCCATAGTCTCATAAAAGTATGCATTTTTCCTTGCCCCCATTTATATTTTGGTCCCGCGAGAGTGATGTGACTTCAAGTATTTAATTAATTTCAGCCTTTGTTGAAATTTTCTGTAGTGGAAAAATGAAGCTACCGTTTGTTAATATTTAAGCTTGGTAGTAGGATCACCGGTGTGGTCTGCGACCACAGAATACCGAGCAAGCTCAAAGGGTTGATATACAAGAGGATCATCCGATTGGTTCTTTTTATGACAGCGAATGTTGGCCAGCACTTTCTGGGCACACTCAGAAACTTTACGTCACAGAATTGAAGATATTGAAGTGGATTTGGCCTTCAAAACCCAGTTAAGAGAAAAACCAAGGGGAGAAAAATAAGGAGGTAAAATAATAGAGAATAAGGTAAAATAAAAGAAAGGAGGTAGCTAACTCGCGTACCCGTATGCACACAGACAAATATCGAACAGATATTAATCAGGACACCCTCTGAGCGCCATAGTCCACAAATAATACACATTATTCGATTTCAAAACACAAATTGACTATCCCACTTACATACATACATTTAACACATGATAACCATTCAAACTAACAATACAAACAAACCAATATCAAACCAGAACCCAAAATGTTAGCAGCAAAGCGTTAATATTAAATTTTAATTTCAAAACTGTACGTACTTACTGTTACGTACTCGTATACGTAAACAAATTTCGCTTTCCGCCGCACATGGTGCCTTTGTTACATGGCGTCATTTCGCTCGAGCAATTATTCGCTGTCGCATAATTTCGCGAATTTTCTACACACTGCTAGCTATCTTGATTAAATTTTTTAATGGTAACATATTCCAGAGGCCAGTCGTGGCGCAGAGGAACAAAGTGTGACTTTAAAATCGACTGGTTGTGGGTTCGATCCCCACTCGAGACAGTGAAATGCTTATTTACATTTATATTTTCATTTCTTCGCCCTGGTGTCGAGGCAAAGCGCGGCGGCGAGTTCCCTCTGCCTACCGTGTTGTGTGCATACTAATATATGATTGAATAAAATTTTTGATTGTAACATATTCGGACATAAATATGTGTTATCATTTTTATATTGGAACTCCCTGTTATGGCAGTAGGTCGGTGTTTGGATATATACATAGTTTTGGTTCAAATTATGTTTTCAAAAATCTAGATATTCCACTATTTTCTTTCCTTTAAAAGAAAATGGCATCTAATGCAGAATTTTATGGTTACTCGATCGGCTCAAGAATTTTAGTTTTATACCTATACCCCAAGAACAATAATGTAAATAATAAAAAAGGATTCAAGACATGTTTTCCATCGTGTATCAGTAATAGAATTAAGAACGAGAGGTATAACGTTAAAATCCCTCTATAATCTACTAAAAGAACTCTACTAAAAGACTAGTTCATTTCTAGAACGTATTTTAAAAGCGGTATTAGTTAAATTGTTTCTAATTTAGTTGCGTCCAGAGAGAAACTTGAGCAGTAGTTTCACTTTAAGCCTTCAGCCAAGCAATTTCAGCTTGCACCTCCTCTCCCTACTACGGAGGACCCGGTACCCTTACGATAAATCCAAAAAACATTGTATAATACAACCTATTCAGTTATGATAACATTCGATTTTAAAAAAGAAAAAAAATTGAAAACAAAAATATAATATTTTCCATATAATTATTATTCCGAATAGGAAACGAACCCACAACTTTCGCCTTTCCCTCTGAGGCTACTTCACTGTGGGACAAAAGCCTCAACATATTATGTACGTATGTATGTATGTACGTTTCATGCAATTTCGGTAAATCAATTATTCAGATATGTCTCGTATATTCACAAAGGCGTGTAAAGTGTACTGGAACAGATCAACGAGGAACCGAAGCTTTCTTACACTTTAATTACCCCTTTGCTGTCTGACGACTTTGCGCTTTACCTGTTTGATAGGGTTGCGATAGTTTTCTATGATATCTATTAAAATAAAATAAAATAAATTAGCTTCACGCTGTATCCCGCACACTGCAGGGTAGGCAGAGGGAACGTAGTGAAAGACATTCCGTTCCCCACTTTCTGCCGAATTCCGGAGGCATTGCGTGTTAAGTGGCAGAACTCAACCGCCGCACTTAGCCTCGACACCAGAGCGAAGAAAATGGAAATATAAATTTAAGTAAATATTTCATCTCTTCGAGTGGGGATCGAACCCACAACCAGTCGGTTTACAGTCACACTTTGTGCCGCTGCGCCACGACCGGTCTCTATTATTCGCAATATATATTAATTGTGAGGAAAGGAAGGGTCTTAATGGGAACAGAGGGTCTTAACACCAAGTTGACAGGTTCCCTTTTCCTATCCTACTACGTGCTGGAACAGTACAGCGTGAAGCTAATATATATATAAAATATATTTTACGTACATACACATATTTTATTATACTCATAAAGTTTGATAACAATATTATTAATATAATTTTAAAGGCGAGTCATATAAGGCGCAGAGACACAAACATGTGACTGTAAATACGACAGGGTGTGTAAGAAATGAAATATTTAATATTTTCATTTCTTCGCATTAACTTAACGCCGCGTTTTGTGTCGACACACAAAACGCGGCGTTTAGTTCCGCTACTCAACACGCAATGCCTCCATTCAGCGGAAAATGGAGAACAGTGTGTTTTAGCCCTATGTTTCCTCTGCCTACCCTGCTGTGTGCGGAATACAGCGTAAAACTAAAGAAATACTTATACAAGCATAAACAACTACATAACTTTAGTTGAAATATTGAACGTGCTAAGTGACAAACATAAAAAAATCCATTTGAATAAATCGAACACGTTATCATGAGCCTACCAAATCATATCTAAAAATCCAAACCAAAGAGACACAATCACCATTTCAATATCAGCTATATAAAATTAACACATGTTAACTGTAACTAATAAATCAATTTGTAGCAACGTAGAAAGCAAACTGTCATATTTCTCATCATCAGACACCGAATATATCTGAGTATTGTTGACAGGCATTTATTAATAAATTATAATATTTGATTTGCTCTATACATGGACTTTGGCTGTAGTATATAATGATTTATGAAATTTAGACAATAGTTATAATTAATTATTATCGCACTAGGTAATGTCGATTGTCGATGTGTTTTAGTAACGTTATAATATATTTCTATAAACGATACGATGATAATAAAACGCTAATTGACATCTTTGAGTAGATTAATATTTTATTACTTAATATTATACGTATATGTATGGCATAAAAAAAAATATATTCGAAATGAAAAAAAAATTTTTGGAAAAGACCTGCAAAATAATAAAAATATATTTTTATATAATCATTAAACGATCGCCTATCTTACAATGAAAAATTTCCGAATTATTCGGTGATTATATATTATACTTTAAACAAAAATATAATAAGAATTTCAAAATAATTAAATATTAATTAGTTCAGTGGCACCCCTAATCGTATAAAATAGACCTGACTTTGCATTAAGCACCTTACAACTTTCTCAAACTGTCATAAAGTTCGTAAACGCAAATATCAGAATATACTGATAATGCAAATTGATATAAAAAAAAATAAAATGTGGATAAGAAGACTATTTTCTTATACATATATATAAAATTGAAGGGTCTGTCTATGGTTTCAAAATAATCATGTCATTTAAAGTGGATATAGTTATTTATACAATACTGAAACGTAATTAAATAATTCAAAAAAAATAAACAGCAGAACCGATTTTGATGCGATTTTTTCTAAATGTTAAGGGGAGCTATGGAGCAAGATATTTATATCGGGATCGGGATTTTCGTAAAAAACCGCGTTTATCGTGCACGCGTACCTACTGCGTACCTAGATTCTCTAATCGATCTAATACGACATTTTATGATTAAAGAATAAAAAAATCAAATCGTCTTCATGCTGTATCCGGCTCTAAGAAGGAACCTAGTGTTAAGAAACTCCGTTCCCCACTGTCGGTCGAGTTCTGCAGGCATTGCGTTTTGAGTGGCGGAACTCAGCGCCGCGGTTTACCTCGACACCAGAGCGAAGAAATGAAAATATAAATTTTAATAATTATTAAATAATATTTCACTTCCTCGAGTGGAACTTCGAACCCACAACCAGTCGATTTTACAGTCACACTTTGTGCCTCTGCGCTACGAATGGCTTCTATTGATTATAGAGTTTATTAGAAGAAAATTATAAGATTCCTTTAATTTAGTTATAAAACTATTAAAAAAATTTTGATGTTTTATTTTATAGTGAGACAATATATTGTAAATTTGTGCCCGTTCATTATTAATAGATTTTTCGCCATAAATGGTTCCTTTTTTTTGGTAAGTATTAATTATTTGGTCTATTTCATTTTTGTTCATTTGTAAGTTGTTTTGTAAAATGGTACGAATAAGAGTACATGTGTTATATTGATATAAAAAATCCAGCTTCACGCTGTATACCGCACACAGCAGGGTAGGCAGAGGGAACCTAATGTAAAACCCTCCGTTTTCCACTTTCTGCCGAATTCTGGTGGCATTGCGTGTTAAGTGGCAGAACTTAGCGCCGCGCTTTTGCCTCGACACCAGAGCAAAGAGTGGAAATATAAATTTAAGTAAATATTTCATCTCCTTAAGTGGGGATTGAACCCACAACCAGTCGGTTTTACGTTAGACTGAACTAATGAGCAAAATAGGTAGGTATAGCACACACTAAGAGGAAGACGACGAAAGATAAAATAATATATATATGTATATATATTATTTTCGTAATCCTTAAATTATTCCCTTCAAATTAAAAAAAAAATTGCGACGCTCGATAACGTCGAGATAACGTTTTTTTTATACAAAAACAACTTTGTAACCGTCCTCCTTCTTTCTTTACGTCACTCTCAAATTGTCAGATTAGTGGAATATACATGATTTAACATATAACTAGCTCATTATCTTAATATGACGCGCTCGCCAATTTCATGATCATTTTTTTACAAATCTCATATTTGGTTCTCAACCGAATACAAGGAATCCACTATTATATTAATCTGTCGCGCTTTATTATGGGAATCACAGACAGATCCTATAAGGGTTTTTTAAGGTGGTTCTCACCTTAAAAAAAAACAAAAACTGTTCCGTTTTTGTTCCAAAAACCTACAAACAAGAAAAAACAGTTCTTGTTACACTTTCTAAGTAAAGGGCACAAAAATGACTTATTAATTTTCTAAAGGTTAATCTCCTACGGTCGAGACCTTTGAAATAAGATGAGATGCACGACGAAAGTATTACACGAAAAATTACCTTTTAACTTGCCCTACTCTAGGGACTTTTAATTATTATTTGAGTAGCTACAGGTACAATTTCTTTTTGGGCGGATCCGTCGTGGACGTTTCGTTCGCGAGCCCGGCCCTAGCGCAGCGTGTTCGGGGTTGGCGAGTGCTGGATGATGTGGAGACTCTCTCGGATCACCTTTACATCTTGTACGAGATCTCCACACATACAGCGGCGCAACCAACCCCCTGTCCAACCTCGCGAGAGCACGGACCGCGGTGGCAACTGAGTCGCCTCGACAGGCAATTGTTGGAGGAGGCCGCGATAGTGGAGTCCTGGCTGCCCCAGAGCTTGGCGTCTGCAGAAGACGCCGCATCCTGGGCGCAGAGGGCGTTGACGCGTATCTGTGACGCGTCAATGCCCCGTTCCAGGCGCCGCCCTCAGCGGCGGCAAGTGTACTGGTGGTCGTGGGAGGTCGCGCAACTGCGTTCCATCTGCGTTGACGCGAGACGCCAGTACAGCCACTATCGCAGACGGTACAGAAGGTGCAGGAGGAGGAAGACCGTCTGTACCAGGTCTATGTCGAGGCGAGAACGCGCTTGCAGGAGGAAATCGGTCGTGTGAAAGGCGAGTCGCACGACCGGTTCATCGCGGGGATAGACCAAGACCCGTTTGGCACGCCCTACCGTATGGTACTGGGCAAGCTACGGGCTTGGGCACCACCTCTGACGCAGACATTCCAACCGGATGTCCTCCGAGGGTTTCTGTCGTCGCTATTCCCGCAGCGGGCCAACTTTACACCACCCAGTATGGCCCGCCCTGCAGCGCGTGAGGAGGAGGAGGAAGACAGTGTCACACCACCTGTGGAGGAGGAGGAGCTCGAAGAGGCTGTACGCCGATCTCGGCTCAAGAGCACCGCCCCGGGCCTGGATGGCATCCCCGGCCGGGCGCTAACTCTGGCCCTGAACACCCTGGGGCCCAGAGTGCGAGGACTATTCACTGCCTGTCTGGCTCAAGCCATAATTCCACAGCGGTGGAAGACAGGCAGGTTAGTCCTCATCAAGAAGGAGGGTCGCCCGGCGGATTCTGCCTCCGCCTACAGGCCCATCGTGCTCTTGAGCGAGATCGCCAAGCTCTTCGAGCGTGTTGTAGCGAGGAGGCTACAACACCATTTGGAGCGCACAGGTCCGGACCTCTCGGACCACCAGTATGGCTTCCGCAGTGGCCGTTCGACTGTGGATGCCATACTCGAGGTAAAGTCCTATGCGCAGGATGCGGTGGCCCGGGGCGATGGAGTCTTGGCGGTGTCTTTAGACATCGCCAACGCTTTCAACTCCCTGCCCTGGCCCTGCATTAAGGAGGCACTTATTTACCATCGTGTGCCTCCATACCTGCGCCGCGTCATCGGGGCTTACCTGTCCGAGAGGTCTGTGACGTTTCCGGCTCCTGGAGGAGGTTGGGAGGCGTTTGAAGTGTCGGCCGGTGTTCCACAAGGATCGGTGCTGGGTCCGATCCTCTGGAACATCGGCTACGACTGGGTGCTGCGAGGCGGCACCCTGAGGGGGATAAAGGTCCTCTGTTACGCCGATGATACGCTGGTCTTGGCGCAGCAGAGGACCTACCGGGAGGCGGCGGTCCTGGCGACGGCGGGAGTGGCCGAAGTCGTGGGCCGCATCAGGCGGCTCGGTCTGGAGGTCGCCCTAAGCAAGTCCGAGGCATTATACTTTCATGCTCCTCGAAAGGGCCCACCATCTGGGGCCCACATTACCATCGGTGGCGTCGAAATCGGCGTCACCAGGAGCATGAAGTACCTCGGACTTGTTCTGGACGGACGGTGGAGTTTCCGGGGCCACTTTACATCCTTGGCCCCGAAACTGTTGAAGACGGCGGCGGCATTGGCGCGCCTTTTGCCCAATGTCGCTGGACCGAGCGCCTCGAGCCGTCGGCTGTACACCGGAGTGGTCCGATCGATGGCCCTCTACGGCGCTCCCGTATGGGCGGATGCCCTAGATCGGCAAAACATCGCCCTGCTGCGACGTGCGCAGAGGGTGATGGCCATCCGGGCGATACGGGGGTATCGGACCATCTCCGGTGAAGCAGCGTGCGTGCTGGCGGGAGTCGTGCCGTGGGACCTGGACGCGACGTCTCTGGCGTCGGTCTATTGCCGGCGTCGGGGCCTTGCGTCCGGGGATCTGGCAAGCCCAGCGCGCACCGAGGAGGAGCGGGAAGCCGCATTAGAAGTGTGGGAATCCCGGCTGGCGACACCATCTGCCGGCCGGTTGACGATCGAGGCTGTTCGTCCAGTCCTCCGCCAGTGGTTAGCGCGGCGTCACGGCGTCCTAACCTTCCGCACCACACAGGTACTCACGGGGCATGGCTGCTTCGGGGGTTACCTGTGTCGGATCGCTGGGAGGGAGCCCGACGCTCGCTGCCACCACTGCGACGACTGCCTCGATGAGACGGCCCAGCACACGTTGGAGGTGTGCACAGCCTGGGCGTCATAGGGGACGACCTCTCCCTGCCGGCCGTGGTCAAGGCCATGGCCGGTAGCGAGACGTCGTGGGATGCGGTCTCCTCCTTCTGCGAGGCAGTGGTGCTCGAGAAGGAGTCGGCGGAACGGGCGAGGGAGGCTATTGCCGAACTCGCCATCCGCCGTAAGAGACCGGGTCGCCGGAGGGCGGCTCACGATCGCCGCCTTCCGCCCTAATGTGCCAGAGGGCGGTCAGCTTGGGGAAGCTGGCCGCCTACTAACCTGGCCCGAGTAGTCGCGCGCAGGTCGCTCCCGCGCGCTACTCCGAGCAGGCCGTCGAGGGTGCCCACACACCCTTGATCCACGCTCCCGTATGGGCGGATGCCCTAGATCGGCAAAACATCGCCCTGCTGCGACGTGCGCAGAGGGTGATGGCCATCCGGGCGATACGGGGGTATCGGACCATCTCCGGTGAAGCAGCGTGCGTGCTGGCGGGAGTCGTGCCGTGGGACCTGGACGCGACGTCTCTGGCGTCGGTCTATTGCCGGCGTCGGGGCCTTGCGTCCGGGGATCCGGCAAGCCCAGCGCGCACCGAGGAGGAGCGGGAAGCCGCATTAGAAGTGTGGGAATCCCGGCTGGCGACACCATCTGCCGGCCGGTTGACGATCGAGGCTGTTCGTCCAGTCCTCCGCCAGTGGTTAGCGCGGCGTCACGGCGTCCTAACCTTCCGCACCACACAGGTACTCACGGGGCATGGCTGCTTCGGGGGTTACCTGTGTCGGATCGCTGGGAGGGAGCCCGACGCTCGCTGCCACCACTGCGACGACTGCCTCGATGAGACGGCCCAGCACACGTTGGAGGTGTGCACAGCCTGGGCGTCATAGGGGACGACCTCTCCCTGCCGGCCGTGGTCAAGGCCATGGCCGGTAGCGAGACGTCGTGGGATGCGGTCTCCTCCTTCTGCGAGGCAGTGGTGCTCGAGAAGGAGTCGGCGGAACGGGCGAGGGAGGCTATTGCCGAACTCGCCATCCGCCGTAAGAGACCGGGTCGCCGGAGGGCGGCTCACGATCGCCGCCTTCCGCCCTAATGTGCCAGAGGGCGGTCAGCTTGGGGAAGCTGGCCGCCTACTAACCTGGCCCGAGTAGTCGCGCGCAGGTCGCTCCCGCGCGCTACTCCGAGCAGGCCGTCGAGGGTGCCCACACACCCTTGACTCCGCGACGTGCCTTTGCTGGCTCCCGCCGCCGCGTTTCGCGGAAGACTATTGTCCCCGCGTCCGCGGCCAGTGGCGGTCGAGGAGGAGCACCGTGAGGTTTTAGTGGGTATTCGGACGGCCTACATCTGCCAGTCCGCGAGCCCCACATAACCCGCTCGAGTCCCCACTCGGGCCGGTATCCGTAACAGGATTT
Organism: Heliconius sara; assembly: GCA_917862395.2. NCBI lineage: Eukaryota > Metazoa > Arthropoda > Insecta > Lepidoptera > Nymphalidae > Heliconius > Heliconius sara. Next base: position 2,251,771 of record OU860795.2, read on the forward strand.
CCTCACGTTAAAAAAAAAAAAAAAAAAAAAAAGGTACAATTTCTTTGATAAATATTATATTTTGATTTTTATTTGACGTAACTATAGTGAACTCTCACGTTTTTTCCTGTGGATCCCGCGGATTAGGACACTCCATCCTCCACTCTTTTGTCTTCCAGAGCAGATAAATGAAAATAATTTAAACTACCCCAACTATCCGTTATCGTCGATGGCCTCAAAGTTATATTATATTACGATAAGCTATTTTTTTTTATCTATATATTAAGTGTTTTTTTTTTGTAAGGTAAGTAGGTAGCTCGATATTCTCTATTTGCTAATATAAGGACCGGACTATGCTTGGCAAAATGGGATTGTCGACAATATTTACAGAACCCAAGAACCAAAGTATATATCGGTACATACCATATAACTATATCATAACAATACAACAATTTTAAAGTTCATATTAAAATCAGCCTTACACTGAATCCCGCATACAGCAGAGTAGGCAGAAGGAAGCTTGTGTTAAGACACTCCCGTTTCTCTCTTTCCACCGAATTCTGGAGATATTGCGCGTTAAGTAGTGGAACTCAATGCTGCGCTTTGTTTCGTTACCAGAGAAAATGAAAGCGTTGCAGATCACCATCCCATCTCTTATTTACGATCTCTATGACCAAACTGTCACTCTTATGTACCATTTTTGTGCTTGCTTCGAAACATGTAAGTACTATCTCCTTTTGAATTTAACAATTACACGAATAATATCATCATCAATTCATAAATAAATAATAATAATTATTCTGTATTGCACATGAAAGAAAAAACAATTTACATAAAATAAGGGACATGGAGGTACTTATGTAGGTCATATGTAGGTACTAAAATTAAAATGTGCAATGGCGGCCCTATCACTACAAGTGATCTCTTACAGGCAACCATTAAGAGTGCAGGACTTTATATAAGAGGATACAGTCAGGCGCAAAAAGTATTATTTAACATAGTAAATACAAAATAATAATAATATATAATAAATTATATATATTCACAGGAGGGCTGTTAATAAAGAAGAGTTGAGAACAGAGTAGTGCTTGTTTTAATGTTCTTTCTTAATACTTTGTGAAATATAATAAGCAATTAAAAAAAAATAGATGTCATCACAAATTAAAATTTCTAATAAATTTATACTTACTTAAATATAATAAATTGAATAAGTTTGAGGTAAATCATCTAACAAGTATTAATCGAAGATGGCGGACATACTGCGAAGTCGCCACAACCATACCCTTAGGGGATTCACCGTAAAGTTGGCCATATTTACTTAAGTGGCCTTCGTAATATGGCAAGGGACAGTTCTGTTAAGTCCATAGAATATTATTTTATTTTTAAGATAAATTAAAACAAATCAAATGGCCGGATGGATGACTAAATATTTGACTGTCCATTTTCTACCTGTTAACAAATACTATACTAATAACAGACTGTAAAAAAAATAATGCATTTAGCATTGAATTTGGCTACATTTAACATAATCATTTTGAATAAATTTTATTTTTTAATTTCAATTAAGTAAGCAATTAAGTATTTAAGATATATTAATTAGAAACTACAATGACCAAAATTCACACAAGAAGCCTATGCGGCTTCAGAAAAAAAATATACACATTATCCTCTCTAAGCCTTTTAAACTTGAAACTTTCATATAAATATTAAAATTTCCTTCCATACTCTATGTAATACGTACGTGGTAGAGCTAAGATCAAATAAACTGTTCGGAAACTACTCAGTATTTAACTAACGTACAGTGATATACAATGTCGCGAACTTTCCAATATACTGAATATGTTAGAGGTCCCGTGCCAAGTTGTGAAAGAACGCTCTCATAAAATACGGAAAAACTATTTAACTTTTGATAACTTTAAGTTTAAACAAAATTTATTCTTATGTAAATATGTTTGTTGAAATTCTTGTGGATTATGGTTTTACAATAATCGTCTTTGTTTTGTTAAATCTTTTTAATTAGATAGCAAAAAATTATATATGCAAGATTGACTCGAATTTGAATCTGAAACTACTCGACAATGTTCCTTTGATATACATATGCTTATTTTTATAGTTTCACGTTGTTTCCCGCATGAAGCAAGGGTAGCAGTGATAATCTGGGCATTGCGAATTGAGTTACGGACGTCAACGCCGCACTTTGCTTTGTCACTGAAACGAACAAAAGAAAATATAAAATATGAATCGAAGTCATTCACGTTTTTATTCACACGCTTATGCCACTGCGCCGCGACGGCCTTTACGTGTATTTATACTTTATTTATTTGGTTCGTAACAATAAGTTAGGATTAAATTAATCACTTATTTTCAAAATTATTTAACACAAAATATTTCCAATTATAATTTAAATTTAACATATAATACAAATGTATTTTCGACAATAAGCTTCCGATTTCATTATATACGCTAATAATCTAAACAATACGCCACATATGTAGTTAATGCAATAGTTTCATTTGGTATTAATACGTAACAAGCTTGGGTTTCGAGTGAACTAAATTACTGTTTAAATCAAGTTATTCTAGCACAAATTTATGATAATATTGTATAATTACTTTTTAAAGACTTTGTTTTTAGTGTTCTGTACCTTTTAAGGAAAAAAGTAACCAATATATTATACGATCACTTTGTTGTCCGTTTGTCTGTCTGTCTGTCTGTCGTGAGCCTTAATCTCAGGAACGCTTGGAGATATGGAGTTGAAATTCAAACCATATATCTAAATACACGGCCCCATGATTTCCTGAAAAAAAATGTATTTCTACATTTACTTAAAGAAGCCGTTTTATATAGTGAAAAACGCGTATTCGATACAATAAAGGGAATCAAAGTTAACAGAGTATTTCCAACCGGAAGGTCAACTGACCTAGAAATATAACATTGGGCAGCTAGGATCTACAGGTAATCTACAGTCGACGAAAAAATCTAAAAACTATACATTTGTATTTAAATACTATAATTTAATAGCCTTTAAAGTGGGGCAAAATTTGGTTTTAAACCCGCTAGTTCAAGTAAGCTCTGGCTAAGTTAAGCCCGAAATGCAGAAAAAGGTCGCGGTCTTCTTTTATTCCTTTCTAAAATTTATATTAAATTTGTAGAAGAAAGAGGTATTTTGAGTTCTATTTATTTTATTTTTTTTAATAAATAAGTATAGGAAGTAACAATTATATTTGGCTCAAAGGAATTTATGTCAGATTGCCTAAATATCTAATAGAAACTAATAATAAACGAAATTGAAACTTTGTAATTGGGGAGTTTCCCACTTCACACTCAATTGTGTGGTTTCAGTCCCAACACAAGTATTTATTCATAATTTACAATTATTAGTAGTCCAGAAAAAATAGAGAAAATTAAAACAACAAAAAATATCTTACTACTCGAGAATACCTAGAGAAGACCTATCAAAAAACGATTCAAAGTAACAACCACCTATCACTCGCATCAACTAATTATTGAAATGAAACGGTGTCAAAGAGCGAGAATAATAGCATCTGATTCAACTGCAGTTCCACTCGACCGATCAAAAGGGAACAGCGGTCTTGTTTTGCGAAACGTTTGATATTCCATATACCCACCTATATCGATTTTAGGTGCTTCTGTAATTTTCAAGTGTTATTAGTCTTCTATATTTGGTTTATGAATCATATTGATGTTTTCATTATTATACGTGGTATATATTTTTTTACTATTAGTTGCGATTATTGAATAATATTTGCATAGTGATACATCACTCCGTTTTCTTTTTCATTCCTTTCCTTGGTACATAATCTTCACAATAATGGATAAATTCACTCCTGATCTTAATATGGATCCCTTCTGCCTAAAATGCTACGAAATCAATTAAAACTGTGTTAAAAAATATTCTTGCAAAGAATTCGAAAGGTTCATGAAATTGAGAAGATTAAGTAAAACCCAGAAGTCTCTTAAACTCTAATTACCATTTCGCTTTCTCGAGCATTTCGATTTCTGCGTAATATAACTGGAGTCGGGTTGGCAAATTCATTTAGGAGAAAAAACTGCTTATTTAATTTTCTTTTATATATAGCTAAACTTTAATTGAACTTTGTCTACATTTTAATATTAAAAGTTTAAAATTGTCTTATACTTATAAATACTAAAATGTAGACAATTGAAAATGGTTGATTTATCATATCAGTTCGTCCGTTCTCGTTGTGAGATCGAACCCCGGTTGTGAAAATGAGTTAGTTACATTTCCTAAAAATCAGCTTCATTGATAGATAGAGGGAAGCTAGTGTTATGACACTCAGTTCCCCACTTGCCGCCGATTTCTGGAGGCATTGCATATTGAGTGGCGGAACTTTGCCTCGACACCACAGCGAAGAAATGAAAATATAAATATTTCATATCCTCAAATGGGGATTGAACTCACAACCAGTCGATTTTACACAGTTACATTTTATCCTACTGCGCCACGACTGGCCTCAATGTTCCTCAAATTTCCTCGCTGTAATAAATGACAACATAAAGCGTGGCGTTTAGTTCTGAGGCCTGGCTGAAGTTCTCAAGGTCTTGAAAATTATATAGAACGGAGTGTTCTAATACTAGGCCCCTTAAGCCTACACTGCCATATCCCTCATATAATCCTGCAGCGTGAAGCTACAAAAAAATCCTTAAAGAGATGTTTTAGTTTATTGATTTATCCAATGTTCAAATAAATGTAATCTATCTCTAATTATAATGTTTTGTATTGATAAAATCGACACGAGTACATACATACGTAATAACAGTGGATCATTAGTTTTAGCTATATTATATCGAAATTATTCAATAGCACTACACGATATTTAGACGAATTGAAATCGATATCTATTATCATTTACAAGCTTTGATAAAATTTAAAGTTTTCAAATTTAGGGTAAGTATAGGAAATATTTATCTAAATATGTGCGTGGTAAAGATCTCTCCTCTGGCAAGACAGAGTACGGCGTTGTGCTCCTCCAGCCAATACTTATGTCTGGATTTTGGATTGAAAGCGATGAAAGGCGTATCTTGATACTAGAACATGTCCATCTACCATGCCATTTGCAAGACATAGTGCAAAACTAAAACAAAAAACAAAATTTAATATGACAAAGCTTTGTAATAGAACTTATCGAAATATTCTTTCTTAGCTAATATGATTGTTCATATATTTTGTATAACATATAAGGCAGGTTACCAACCACCTATCTTAAGCGAAGGCTTCTACCCACATCTTAAAACACATCTGCTATTTTAAATAAAATCAGCTTCAGGCTGTTTCCCGCACACAGCAGGATAGGCAGAGGGAAGCTAATGTTAAGACGCTCCGTTCCCCACTTTCTGTCCAATTCTGGAGGCAGCGTGTTGAGTGGCAGAACTCAACGCCACGCTTTGCCTCGATACCAGAGCAAAGAAATGGAAATATATACTGCTATTCAGCTCTATGAAAATATTTGGGTGGATGTTTTATATTAGGTTTACAATGTATCTCGCATAAAGCACTGGGAACCTAGTGTTAAGACACTCAGCTTTCCATGTACCGCCCACTTTTCGAGACATTACGTGTTGAGTGGCGAAAATCCCCAACGCCGCGCTTTCTGTTGTTAATAGAGCGACTAAATAAAAGTAATTCATTCCCCCGAGTAGTAATCGAACTCGTTGCGCTTACAGTAACATCAGTACTCATTTGATACGTAATAATGATCAACTCTCAAAAACCCTAACAGATCCAATAATATTCCAAACATGTTATATCAAAAGTAAATCCTAATATTAAAAGCAATTTAACTATATAAATATATTTTAGCAAACATAAATATTTGGCAACCCTAATAATCCCAGGTGAACAGAAAACTCAGCGTTCTGAAAGTTCTATAACAGTTTCAAAGTGGCGGTGCGCGGCTATCGCGATCTAACTTGAATGAAAACGTGTTTCCAAACTTTTTACTTACTAAACGAGCCTTCCTTGTGGGACCTTTTATAAATATAATCGTTTTTTATGTATTGTTTTAGTTTATTTTTGTTTGATTATTTTATCTTTGGTTTGTATTTGTTTTTCTATTGTATTTGTGAATTTGAACTTGGCTATTTGATTAACTGTGTTTGCTGGCTTTGAATAGAGGGCATAAATATGAGAGAGTAGTTTAAGTAAATACTAGACAAGCGAACTTGTTAACGTCCTTTGTCCTTTATATTTAGTACACTGTGTATCCATATAAAAAGAAAAAACTCTTATAATTTTAATTTGTTCCTTATATTGGTGCGCATACATAGCTTTTAAAAGCTTTTATTTATTTTCCCTGTCCTGTTATCCTGTTGTCAAATCTTGCAAATTAAACTTGATCCATCGGAAACCGGGGAGTGGTTTCTGATTTAGTTAAAATTTTGCATGCATGTATAAATTTGATGACAATGCGATATTTTTATGACATAGAGCTGATGTGATGATGAAGCTGGAAGGTGGAACTCCGTAATTAAACGACGCAACCCCATCGAGTCTGAGCTCATTTGATTCGTCTTGATGAGTACTTTGATACTATATGTTTACCAGGGTGTGATGATGGAGCTGGAAGGTGGCCATAATTAAGAACATTCAACATTTTCTTTTCCTCTCGCTATTAAAAGTAAAACGCTTTTATTATATATTAAGTGGTATATTTTTTATTAGAGTTACTTTAATTTTAACTTTATATTTAATTTTAGTAACAAATAATAACAACTTGTTCTTAAAAAAGCTTTTTTTTCTTTAAGTTAATTTATATTTCACATTCACGTTTTTCTACTCAAAGCGGAATCAATTTGGCAGGATAGGCAAAGTTAACTTAGTGTCAAGACACTCTGGTTTTTACTTTCCTTCTAGATTTGAATTGCAGAACACACCGCCATTCCAAGCTTTCCCTATCGAAAGGGTAAAAATCGTTCATTCATCCAAATCCGCATTTGGATTCAAGCCACGAACATCACGTATACAAACAGAAAGTATCCTACTGTTCTAAGTATTGTCATCCTAAATAACAAATCGTATCAAAATTGACTTAGTTTATACACTTAGAAATAAAAAATAGTAATTTCATTATAAAACAAATAAAAAGTAGCTCTTTTTATTTGTTTAAGAAAAAACAACAATAAACAACACAACTAAGATCAACCGAACAAAGTACGGACAAAAACGAAACGCCCCAAACATTTTCATGTACATACATAAATTTGTCAGTCAAACGGGCGAGATAATAACGTTGTTGCAAATTAAGTAATCGGATAAATTGTGCTTTTAATGCAACATTTTGGATGATTCGGGATAAAATAAACCATTCCACATGTACTGTGGACAGTTGAAAAACATGCATAAACATGCAGAGCGGATGCTTAAAATTCGTTGGCATTGCTGTAGCTACAGCTAGGTTTACATGGTGTTGGTGATGTTACGTGAATTGTATGAATGTAGATTAATTTATTTTTAAAATTGAAAGATGAAAGTCTGTTAAAATTACAAGGTTTTGTTTAGTGTCTTAGTGTTAATACAGTCGTTCAGTAATTAATGAGCGTTATATATCTTCTTTTTGTGGGTTCGATCCCCACTCGAGGAGATGAAATATTTACTTAAATTTATATTTCCATTACTTCGCTCTGGTGTCGAGGCTAAGCGCGGCGTTGAGTTCTGCTCAACACGCAATGTCTCCAAAATTCGGCAGAAAGTGGGGAACGGAGTGTCTTAACACTAGGTTAGCTCTGCCTACTCTGCTATGTACGGGATATAGCGTGTAGCTAATTTTTTTTTTCTAGCTTCATATGGTGATATTATGTCAGAAATGCCAAAATATTTTTAACCTTCAAACGTCGCACAAATTTACACATTATGTCACTTTAAAATTTAGGTTCTTTTCCTTTAGGGTTTTTTTCCTATCATTACTTATTTTATTCTTACCATTTAGCTCTTATCTTTATATATCTACATATAGTAGTGTATCTATATTTATTGGTATGTATGTATTTTTATATGAATATATTTATGTATGTATGTTGTGTATATGTTTGTATACTGATATTTTTATGTGTATAATATATTATATTGGAACAATTCTTTTTGTATTGAGTGTTATGTATGGTAATTACATTTTTATGTATTTTATACCCTAAAATATATTATTTACACCATACCCCTATCTTTATTTGCTATTTCCTCTGCCTTAAAACTTTAAAACTTAAAGCAATAAGACCGTCTTTTGTAAATTTATATATTCTTATTGCATTTCTGTCTTTTCTTAGGTGTACAATAAAAATGTATTATTATAATTATTATTATTTCGCATCGTGTACGACCACACTCACAACCTGTCGCGTTTACACGCTTGTTCCCTTTGCGCCACAACTGGCCTCTAAAATAAAGAGTCTATATACATATATAGGCGTAATTGCCTAGTTATCGACAGTTAGTAAAAAGCACCAATATATGTATAATATATAGATATACAATTTAGCATATGAGATGAAATGGATCGGCTATATTGACGAATCATTAATTCATTGACCACATCATTTGAAATAATTTACATTTAGAGCTTGGTTCATATATAATTATCGATTTGAATATTCAGATTGAAGAATAGTTAGTTGGTTAGATGCGATCGCGGTATAGTTAACTATGTGTAGTTAATTATATATCTGGTACAAACAAACTGAAAGAACCTAAAAAAAGGGTTAACCTGTTAAAAAAAACTCAATTTAACTTATCTTACTCTTAGTGTCATTGATAGACTTTTGCCAATTCTTGTTCAAGGGAATGAATAACTTTCATTTACTCGCTCTGGTTAGAAGACAAAGCGCGATGTTAAGCTCCAGCACTAAATACGTAATGTTTTAAAAAATTGAGTGAGGAACAGAGTGTTTTAATATTAGGTTCCCTTTTCCTACCCCTGTTATTTGAGGGATACTAAGTGAAGCGACAAATTAAAACGAATAATAACATATATCCTTTATAAAAAAATTACAAATTGCAACTATCCATGTGTTTAAATCAGTATTTTATAACGTAAAACGTCATTTTGCTTTCGACTCGTTATTGAAGCCGCAACTCGTGTTATTTCCGACAGCTGAGTTCCAACTAAAGTGGAAAACGTATTGCTTTTTGTATGAGAAAAGCGAAACATTTGGAGCCAATTCTCCTTAAACTATTAATTAACAACATTTTTTAAGCAAATTATTTTAGGCCAGTCGCGGCGCAGCGATAGTCACGATAGAGCGTGGGTTCGCTTGCTATTCAAGGAAATGAGATATTTAATATTTCCTTGCTCTAGCTGACAAAGCAAAGCGTGGCGTTGAATTCCGCCTGGCAAGGCTTCCCGCATTCGACGGAAAATGGAGAACGGAAGTATCTTAACACTAGGTTCCCTCTGCCTACCCTGCTTTCTATGGAATACAGGCAAAAAATACGACGCAAAAAAATATAAAAAATCTAAGTTTGCCATTTAAACACAATCCACAATCCATATACAAAACAAAACTAAAATGAAAAGGACCGTCGTTTATATACGAAACAGATAATCTCGTGTATCGACCGATAAAACGTCAAAATGACGTAAACAACAAAATAAATGCATTCACGGGCAATTTAACACTGACTGACATACGATGCTTTCCAACAGAGTGGACTGTGTCGCTAAAACTGTGTCAGTCGACAAAGCGATGCATTCGTTAAGTGATAGAAATTGTATGAAAGTTGCAATATTCCTATTCAAATTGATTGAGTTTGATTGAATATTTGTTAATTGATTTTTGGGGTTTTTTTTATCAGCTTCACGCAGTGTCACGCACACAGCAGGGTAGGCAGAGGGAACCTAGTGTAAAACCCTTCGTTTTCACCTTTCTGCTGAATTCTGTAGGCATTGCATGTTGAGTGGCAGAACTCAACGCCGCGCTTTGCCTCAACACCAGAGCAAAGATATGGAAATATAAATTTAAATAAAAATTTCATCTCCTCGAGTGGGGAGCGAGCCCACAACCAGTCGATTTTCCAGCCACACTTCGTGCCCCTGTGCTACGACTGGTCTGGATATAGTTTTTATATAAAAAAATATTAAGAGATAACATGACGACTCTTGTTTATAATATGAAAAATGGTTGGTTGACGCATTTTAATAGATTACCTTGTGTAATGATTTTATATTAATAGTTTAGTCGACCTCTTTGTTAAATTAAAAGATATTTTTGAATATAAGTTTATAGAACTACCACCAGAGGACACTAATAATATGACGCTTGATGTGGTCGGAAACTTCTAGATGCACTTTTAGACTTGGAGCGGAAGAAGAAAGAGGTCCTCTAGAATAACATTTTGTATTAGAACTTAAGATGGATATAGTACAAACTTAGCAGTATTTTATTCTGGAAGAAGTATAAGTTCTGTAAAAGCTTAGAAGTGTTTAATATCGTTACACATTACCACAGCAAAAGAATGGAATCCATAACTGTTACGTTTACAGTCAAACTATTTACCACCGGACGACAGTGGCCTCTTTTACCTTCTTGCATTTGCCAAATACAGTGAGAAGGGCAGAAAATAATTTTACGTATTGTAAAGACACCATATGTTAGATGGGAAAACTTAACGTCGTGCTTTACCTAAACAGAAAAATAACTTTTTTTTAACTTATAAATAATATGTATATACATCCAACAAAAAATTAAGTTTAAATTTTATTATTATTAAGTCGATTTAAAATTTAATTTACATAAATTAATACCTTTACAATTTAAGTAAATTAATACCTTACAATTTAATTAATTATTATTGAATTAATAAATGACAGTAAAATTGTATCTTTAATCAAGTAATGAGTCATTAAAAACTCATTCTGTGAACATTAATGACAGGGAAGGAAAATAGTTGCGAATACGTGAGGCAATAATCATTATTTTATCTTATGATTAATGATAGTAATTTTTAAGTTTTTATACGTTTTCTATAAAAGAAGGTTGTGAGTTTGACACGTTTATATGCGTCAAATGTACCCTTTCTTGAAGATACGTGTATATTGTTCGAATCAGATTATACTTAATTTAATAAGCTATGTGTATGTGTTTATGCTTATTTTCATTAATGTTTGTATGTTAATTTTTTTTTTAACCAACATTCATATTAAGATCCTTTTTTATTTAAATGTTGTATATTCAAACTGAAGGAACAGTGCAAGTTTCATCAAAATAAAATCACTTGTGTTTAATATATCTATTATATTTCAAAAAAAATTTAACTATACAGATACAAAAATAGCAAACTACACAGATAAATAATTGGCAGGTATTTAAAGTCGGTCTAATCTGTTTCACCTATTGTATAAAAGAAGAGTAAAATCTCAACAACTATTTCAACATAATGTAGTTTATGTGATATTAATTACTTTAAATGACTTGAGGCACAAAATGTAAAATCGACTGGTTGTGGGTTCGATCCCCACTCGAAGCGTGGCGTTTAGTTCCGCCACTTGACACGCAGTGCCTCCAGAACTTACGGAAAGTGGAGAACTTAACACTAGGTTCCTTCTGCCTACCCTACTTTGTGCGGGATACAGCGTGAAGCTGATTCAATTTTGATTTATTGTAATTATAAAGTAATAACAAAATATCGTTTTTATTCGAATAATTTTCAAAAAAAAAATATTCTAATAATACCCTACTCTGTTCTATGCGTAAGAAACTAACGTTAAGTATTTCCTCAATCATTACGACGCTAGCATCTCCTGTCAGGGTCACTATATATTCCGAATAACCTTATCCCCTCGCACATCATCAGTAGTGGAACAAGAAAATACATCATAATACTCGATGTATTATAATTCGTGCGTAAAATAGGGTCTAACGAAAATATAGAGGATATTGTATATACATACATACATCTCGAACATTATATTTAGAAAGAAAACTTTTCCCATTATTCAAATATTCAGAACAAAACAACGGCTTGACAGATAGCATTCGGGTAGTCGATGAGGAAACCGAGTCAAATACGACTTAGTTTAACGAATGTTGTTGTCGTTTTGTTTTTTTGTTAATGTTGTTTTATAAACAGCTGGTAAGTATTGTGGTTGGGGTGATAGAATGGCCTAACTCGAAAATAATATTACATTATTGAAATAAAATTTCGTGAAATTTACGAAGAATTAAATGTTATATAGGATTCATATTATAGAGGTATATATTTGTTCCACCGACCAGGTCGGTTTCCAGGAGGCGCGGGTTCGTTCAAATTTTTGAACGTTTTCTAAATAAGCATTTTCTTTCCTGAGAGGATAAATGTATATAGGAATTATTATGAAGATTCCTATGAGCTTTAACTATTAACCACAGCGGACGTTTAGATTAAAAATCTGATTTTGCTTTATGATGTAAGTTTTATTTTCTTTTAGCTTCATGTTGTATACAGCAACAGAGAGAACCTATGGCATAACGCTCATCATTTTCTCATACACCGCCCAATTTCCGAAACATTGCGTGTAGAATAGTAAGACTCAAGGCGAAGATTTATTTTGTTATCTGAACGAGAAAATGAAAATAATTTATACCCCAAGTGGGAATCGTATCCACAACCGTCACGTTTACAGTCAGATGCTGTACCATTACAACAGCTTCATCGTTTATATATTCAAATATAAAAAAATATAGACGTAGCCCTACGAACCTAGAGCCCTACGGCTCTACCACAGAATTTACAACATATTTATTCGATAAAAAAGTGGAAAACGGAGTGTTTTGGACTCAGTTTTCCTTTCCTACTTCGCTATGTGCAGAAGATTAGTGAAATGAATACAAATTTCCGTAAACTCTGAGATAGACCACAAGTTTACTAACTCATTTATTTGAGCGATTCATTTAAACTTTTTTGTAAGGGCTTCATATTTATTGTTGTTTATACCGTTTAACGTTCACTTTTGGTAAACAAAAAAAAAATATGTTTTGTTATTTTTGTATTCAGAATATATTCTTTATATACAGAAGGTATTTTAGAGACAATGTAAAAACACTCTCTTTACGACATAATGCTAATAATTTTAGCGAATTTAAATTTTACATTGAACATTTTATAAGAGATTTTAGAATTAAAACCCAACACTACCTTGGTTGTCAACAATATTTAATAAACACAAATAACTTAATAACTCATATTTATAGAAATGCCATGTTAATTCCGATGTCAGCGTCTGCAATGCTAAGCGGGATAGGGCGTAAAACTAAAAAAAACCATAAGTAGGAAGAACCTAATGTTGGATCATTTTCCAGTTGCAGCTCACTTTATACATTGTGTACCATGAACAAAATATGCGGAGTTGAGCTCCGCCACTCAATATGCAAAGTCTTAACACTAGGTTCTCCCTGCCTACCTTTCTATGTAGATAAAAACGATTCACGTTTCTATATCAGGGCTCAACGCCACAATCTGTCGAATCTTATTCAAAGAATATTTTCTATATTGTAGATTTAAAAATGTCATTGAGTTGAAATCGAATCAACAACTACTTACCCGATGATACTACTGGGCTTATCAGTGATATTGTCTTAAGTAATATTACTATAATTAATCAATCCACGATCATTAAGTAAACAGCAATATATAGATCAGATACTGTAATTTGTTTGGATAATAATTAAGTGAAATACTGTCTACAAATATTTATGTACAATATAATACAGCTTCACGCTGTATCCCGTATATAACGGGATAACGGGCTAGGCACAGGGAACGTAGTGTTAAGACACTTCGCTTCCTACGTTCCGCAGAATTCAGGAGGCATTGTGTGTTGAGTGGCGGAGCTCAATGCTGCGCTTTGCCTCTACACCAGAGCGAAAAAATTAATATGTGTCATTTCCGCCAGTGGGAATCGAACCTATAGCTTGTCGCGTGTACAGTTACAAAAATTAGTAATATTTAACTGCTCATATATAATATTTTGTATGCGGTTAGTTTAAAGTTTATCTGTCAGGCAATGGGTAGGCTTGAACTTCTTTTTGATAAATACTCGTAAGATTGAAAAGTCCATTTCTGCTATCAGAACCAGGATTGATCAAATAATAAAATAATTTTACATCTCAAAGTTACTACAATTTTCTCAGAGTATTTAGAATTACAAACAATGTTTCAAAAAATTTCTATTTTTTAAGTAGTTATATTTAAGGGCACAAAGTGTGGCTGTAAAATCGACTGGTTGTGGGTTCGATCCCCACTCGAGGACATGAAATAAATAAAATTAATAAATCAGCTTCATGCTGTATCCCGCTCAGAGCAGGGTAGGTCGAGGGAAACTAGTATTAAAAAAATTAAAAACTTAAAAACAAAAATTTTAAAACTGTTCGTTTTTTGACAAGCAAAGTCATTAATCACATTTTCAAAATCAATAGTATCGACTAGTACATGTTCGATTGATATGTATATCCAGAACTCGGAGGAAAGTGGGGAACGAAGTGTCTTAACACTAGGTTCCCTCTGTGTACCCTGGTGTGTGCGGGATACAGCGTGAAGCTGATTAGATTAAATTAGATAGAACTCGATGCATAATATGCAAATTAGAACACACAATCAATCTATTAAGAGTAAACAACATTGTTACTATTGCAAGACACGTCGCCGTGTGTTTGTAGAGTACTTAAGTGTCGCGCGTGTATTAAATCAAGGTTGAGAGGCGATCATTTATACGGTACGATTTAATGTGTGAAGAATTAAAGGTGTGGGTATCTTCTTCTTCTTCTTCTTCTTCTTCTTTAGTTTCACACAGTATCCAGCACATAGCAAGGTAGAGGGAACCTGAGAACTTAGTGTTAAGACATTCCACTGCCAATATGACACTTCCGTTCCCCATTTTCCGTCAAATTCTAGAGGCATTGCGTATTGAGTGGAACTCAACAAGGTGCTTTTACCTCGTTACCAAAGCAAAGAAATCAAAATTTTAAATATTTCATTTCCTGGAGTAGGAATCGAACCCACAACCTATCGTATTAACAGTTGCACGCTTATCCCCCGCACCACGCAACCTAATTTAAGTATAAACTGAACTAAACATTAATAGACAGCTTTTATAGAGGCCTATAAGCATTGATTTTCAATAATTTTAAATAGAAAATATAATATACTAGCGACCCGCTCGCGGCTTCGCCCGCTTTAACCACAGAATTATTTATTTAAAACACTAAAATAATATTCATGTTTCAATATACCTATAATGTATATTTGCAACGCACTTAAGATTTCTAATGTGAAAATTATTAAAACCTTAGGTCGCATTTTCGTACCTCCCATAAGAGAGATGCAACTGTCAATATATTAATTTCTTTAAACTTTTGCCTTAAGGAGTCCTTAGGGCCTAAGTAATGGTTATAGCTATATAGTTATATGGAAGATATATTAGAAAAATTGTTATTACGGACATTAAAAAATGTAATAGAACTTGGTCAGTTTGTTTGTTTATCTGTGCGTTCACGATAATCTCAGAAAGGGCTTAACCGATTTAAGTGCAGTTTTGTAATTTGCCTAACTTCCTTTAAATATTTAGTATTCGTTTT
Organism: Heliconius sara; assembly: GCA_917862395.2. Classification (NCBI taxonomy): domain Eukaryota; kingdom Metazoa; phylum Arthropoda; class Insecta; order Lepidoptera; family Nymphalidae; genus Heliconius; species Heliconius sara. The sequence goes on from OU860795.2 coordinate 2,267,332, forward strand.
ATTTTAATCGGCTCACACAAAATTAAAACCAGATTCACGCTGTATCCAGCCTATAGAAGAGTAGGTAGAGAGAACTTAAGATACTGCGTATGATATATGACTGACATGCGAAATGAAAATAGGATTAAATTACAATTCAATCCTCCAATTGGGAATCGAACCCATAACGTCACGTTACATGCACAATTTTGTGCCCCTACGCCACGACGGCCTTCTTATATTTATACAGAATGGAAGCGTCAGCGCTTCTTTTACGGGGACAGTATAAAGGATAAAATATTTTAAGCTCATACCTAAAGAAATTAATCAAGATACCTCAACAGTTTAGACGTAGGATTTTTACGCATAGATACCAATAACGTTAACACATACTACTACAAAATATTACTAAAGGCTAAGCAACTTTGAACTTTGCTGCCAATACCTACGACTCGTATGCGGCGGTTTCCCTTTGATAGGCCTATGTCTGTTTGCGTCTTTAATGACAAATAGCGTTTTATTTTAATATCAACGATAATATATAATTTATTTTGTACAAAAAAATAACTTTCATTTTTGGGATTTTTTAAATTGTATTAGGCTTTTATAGAGTAGTTAAAACTATGGCTTCATTTAAAGTGGTGCTGACAAAAATACTATATAATTGAGCATATTTAATATCTATGGTGATTTTTTAGTGAATATAACCAATAGTTATTACAACACTTGCATAGAAAACATATTTCAGGCATTTTTTTAATTCTTATACCTTTTGAGAAACTACCAACATTCTCATCGTTAATAAATTATCAGCTTCACGCTGTATCCCGCACACTGCAGGGTAGGCAGAGGGAACGTAGTGAAAGACACTCTGTTCCCCACTTTCTGCCGAATTCCGGAGGCATTGCGTGTTAAGTGGCAGAACTCAACGCCGCGCTTTGCCTCGACACCAGAGCGAAGAAATGGAAATATAAATTTAAGTAAATATTTCATCTCCTCGAGTGGGGATCGAACCCACAACCAGTCGGTTTACAGTCACACCTTGTGCCGCTGCGCCACGACCGGCCTCTAAATAAATTGTTTTTTCAAAATAAAACTTTTTTGAATATTTTGAATATTTTCACGCCATTATTACGAAAAAATTAGACAAAATAGTCTAAATTTTTCGTTCAATTCAAAATGTTCAAAATTAAAAGTTAAATGTTGATCGAAAATAATTATACTGTAGGAGGATACCTTTATATATCCTGTTTAAACTTGTTTTTTTATGATATTATGTAGAATAATATATTCTATAGAGGAATCACACATTCCTCTTCACACTATGTACTCTTTAACTATAATACGTAAATATATTTTTTAGAGGTTACTCTGTACTAAGAGGGCAGCTCTGTTCTCGCATTTACGTCCCTGATATATCGATATAAATAGTAGAAATATAAATCATTGGAAAGAAAAGGAGAAACGCAATTATATTGCATTTTTTCTTTTTTTCATACTTGAAATGTAACAAATTTACATATTATCCATTTGTTTTGAATATAACATTAAGGTTGATTCATAAAATATATTTGGTACTTCCTTAACATTATTATTTCATGTATTTTTTTATATACAAAGTTTTGATTAAGTTCTCTTGAGAAATATATCTATTGTAAATGAATGTAACGTACCTACGTGCCAATCATTAAAATGTATTGACATGACCACGTGATCCATCTAAACACAATATAAACTTTTATAAACTATAGCAACCAGCTCGCAGCTTCACCCGCTTAAATTTGTAATTTTTTTGTTTGTTTCGGTACAGGGAATTACGATCTTGTTTTAATAAATAATGTATGCTTGCAGCGCACTTATGATTTCTAATGGGAAAATTATTAAAACCATGGTGGCATTTTAGAATTTCATTAGAAAAATTATTATTGGGGGCAATTAACAAAGTAATAGAACCAGAAACAATAATATTAATAGTAAATTTTGTTTGTTTGTTCGTTTTTCTGTTAGTCGACGCTTATCTCAGAAACGATTTAAGCGATTTAAAGAGCTAAGACGTGAGCGCGGTGCGGGAGCGGTAAAATCGGTTTAATTGTTTTTATTGTAACATTCGTCATGTATGAATGGTGTAATGATTAAAAAACTTACCTTTTTAACTATTTATTTATATCCTCATTGAGAAATTATAGCTTTTTTGGGCACTGTTAATTTTTTAAGAAATTTGATCAAAATACACTTATTTATCTATTTATCTATATATATAATAGGACATGCACCTGACTGACTGAGGTAAGACACAGGCAGAGCCGTAACCGCTGATGAGAGAAACGTGAAGTTTGGACAGATGTTTATTTTAATAATTTGGACATCCACTAATAAGGGATTTTGAAAATTTTTTACCCTAAACGGATGAAATAGGAGTTGAGAGTTTGTATGGATTTTTTTTAAAACAGCACCGATTTTCATAAAATTTGAAAGTCAGCAGACTCCTTAAAATATTTCATTGAACATGTGTTTCATGGTTTTTAGAATTCACCCCTAAGAGTGCTAATAAGCAGGCGAAGTTGCGCGCGCCCGCTAGTTTTAAGATAAAAATTAAAATAATATATAATATTTTATATATACTGTAATAACATATAATATATTTATCAAAATGAGAATGTATTGTTTTGTTTAATAGCTCTTAATAGTTATTACAACACATGCAAGGAAAGATCATTTTAGAAAGTTGTTTAATTATATTAGAATTATAAAAACTACTAACATTTTTGTGGTGAATAAAATATTGTCTGTGTTTTCCACCTGAAAAACACCAAGGGGAGAAAAAAATATATATAAAAATATAGATACCACATTAGTATCGATACTGTTGTTCTGGTAATAATAAATGAAAAAAATGATATACTACGTACGGGATACCTTTGTATGCAAAGCTTAAAGCTATTCATTATGACAGAATATAAAATATATATATTTTAGATGTCCCTCTGTACTACGATGGCGGCTCTGTTCTAGTTTGCACTTTTTCCTTTGAAAATTAGTTATTGTAACATAACTCAAACAGTTTCACTTGGTATCGTATACTTTTTTGTAGATATTGATGTCTTCTATGAAATTGTGATATATCACTTTGCTCTATTGTCAATAATTTCCACAGCGTAAGGTTTTTTTTGGTATTGTTTTACACCTTAATCGTCTAATTGTTACAGAATTTTCCCAATTGGTCTCGTAGTTTCGGGGCCTATTCAAATCAAATAAGGAAACAAAAAATCTAATCGATTGTCTTAATAATTTTAGTGATATGCACCTCCCCCTCATCCCCGCAGAGTTACTCGCCACGGTGCGCGAGGTCACACGACACACACTCCGCATTTTTTATTATAACATGATTTTCTTTAGATTGATATTTTTAAATTCGTTATATCTTTTGAATGGGATATCCGATTTTATTAATTTAAAAAGTATTTTACAGGTATTGAAATTATCTTTAATAAAATATCATTTAATAGGATAAGAATTAATGCAGAGGTATGAATAATATGGTTTGATTATTGTCGGCACTTTTGTTAACTTATAAAATATAAAAAAATGGTTATATTGTCATAACTACAGTAGTTGGACATATGCTATCGCGGACTTTTATATAGATATTGATGCACTCTATAATACTGTAGAACATTGTTTTGTTCTATCATCAATAGTTTTCGCAGCGCACGCGATGATAGAATTGTTAAGATCAATTTCTTCTCACCTTGGGTTACATTATTGCATTTTTATTAGGGATCTCTATTTTTTTTGGAAATGTAATGTAACCTATGCTGGTCAGTGAAGATGCAGCTTTCTAATAGTGAAAAAAATATTGAAATCGGTCCAGTAGTTTTTGTGTGAAAACTCTACAAACATACACACATACATACATACAAAAATACAAATCTTACCTCTTTATAATATTAGTATAGACAAATATATTGATTAACTCTTCATGTATCTAACATAACAAAGACCACGGAAATTAATAATTAAATTGTTATTTGGAAATCCTAATGTTTATTCATTTAAACTGTTGCCTAATTTGCTATATAGTATATTAACTTTATAGTGCTGTGATATAATGTTATATCTCACCATCTGTAACATATTAAGTGTAATTTAGTTTTAAATTTAGATCAAACTGAAATATTTTTTACACTCTGGTCTACACTTTTTTTCGAGGCATTGCGTGCTAAGTGTGGGAACTTTTGACTTGTTGTCATGACGAATAAGTGAATATATTAATAAATAATCCTCCCAGGGGGGACGGGGTAATAAGAACAAAATACATTTATAATAAGATAAACAAATTTAATAATATATATTTTTGGTGCAATATAGAATAATATATTTTGTTCACATTATTTTTATTCTTTCGCAATATTTCATAATTATATTACTTACAGGTTATTCTGTACTAACATGGCGGCTCAGTTCTCGCCTTCGGGTCAATGATAATCTAATAATATGTGCCATAAAAATTAATCCGTAGATGATGATATATCGATATAAATGATAGTAATACAAAACATGAGAAAGGAAAGGAAAAACGCAGTTATAATGGATTTTTTATTTTTTTTGTGATTGAAACGTAAAAAATTGCATACAATAAATTTGTTGTGGAATTTGAGAAAATAAATTAATTAAGTCATAAAATATATTTGATACTTCCGTATTATGATTATTTATTGTATTTTTTTATATACAGTCTTGAGAAAGTTAATCTATCTACTGTAGTTCAGTGTAACGTTTACTCGTGAACAATCGGAATTTATTTACCAAACAAATGTAGTTCTTTTATATACATATCGCCATTTGAGCTAGTCTTGACAAATATAAGCAGACTTTTTATTTTTTCTAATATCACTAATTAATGCTTAAAATAATTTTTATAGTACACTAAAAAACTATTGATTGTCCTTTTTTTAAAGTAATATGGGAAAATAAGTGATTTATTCGCTTTTATAATTTTAATTAAATTTATAGAATTTTCCTACGTAAAATTCTTATTATTCCATGAAGAAAACTATTTTATATGTTGCTATAGGCTTTGAGCTATTAACATGCCAAAATTCATTCACTTCCATCCAGTAGTTATCATTAGTTTAAGTTATTTATTTTTTCACTTTTTTTTTAAGGAGACTTTACTGAAAACAGGGATAAAATAAAAAAATGTACCTCCAAAGGTTATCACCCTGGAAAAATTTCATCGATTTCGTTCTTGTCGTTTTTGCATGATTGGAGAACAAACAAACAAATAGACAGAGATACAGACAGACAATAATTCTACTAATTAGTTGTTTAGCTTTTATTGGTTAACCGATTTATTAACCGACCTTATTTTTATTTTTTTATATCTTTCACGTAGAGAATTGACTTTTCTATCCTTTTATTACATACTAGCGACCCGCTCGCGGCTTCGCCCGCTTTAACCACAGAATTATTTACACACTAAAATTATATTCATGTTTCAATATACCTATAATGTATATTTGCAACGCACTTAAGATTCTTAATGTAAAAAATTTTAAAACCTTAGGTCGCATTTTCGTACTTCCCATATTAATTTCTTTAAACTTTTGCCTTAGTCCTTAGGAGTCCTTAGAGCCTAAGTTATTTTTTTAATTCTTATACCTTTTGAGAAACTACCAACATTCTTATCGTTAATAAATTATTTTTTTCAAAATAATTTTTTTTTGAATATTTTGAATATTTTTACGCCATTATGACGAAAAAATTAGACAAAATAGTCTAAATTTTTCGTTCAATTCAAAATGTTCAAAATTAAAAGTTAAAAAATGTTGATCGAAAATAATTATACTGTAGGAGGATACCTTTATATGTCCTGATGAAACTTGTTTTTTTATTATATTATGTAGAATAATATATTCTATAGAGGAATCACACATTCCTCTTCACACTTTTTACTCTTTAACTATAATACGTAAATATATTTTTTAGAGGTTACTCTGTACTAAGGTGGTAGCTCTGTACCCGCATTTACGTCCTTGATATATCGATATAAATAGTAGAAATATAAATCATTGGAAAGAAAAGGAGAAACGCAATTATATTGAATTTTTGTTTTTTTCATACTTGTAATGTATTAACAAATTTACATACATTTCATTTGTTTTGAATATAACATTAAGGTTGATTCATAAAATATATTTGATACTTCCTTAATATGATTATTTCATGTATTTTTTTTATATACAAAGGTTTGATTAAGGTCTCTTGAGAAATATATGTACTGTAAATAAATATAACGTACCTATGTGCCAATGATAAAAATGTATTGATATCCCCACGTGATCCATCTAAACCCAATATAAACTTTTATAAACTATAGCAACCAGCTCGCAGCTTCACCCGCTTAAATTTGTAAATTTTTCGTTTGTTTCGGTACAGGGAATTACGTTCCTGTTTTAATAAATAATGTAAGCTTGCGGCGCACTTATGATTTCTAATGTGAAAATTATTAAAACCATGGTGGCATTTTAGAATTTCATTAGAAAAATTATTATTGGGGGCAATTAACAAAGTAATAGAACCAGAAACAATAATATTTGTAAATTTTGTTTGTTTGTTGGTTTTTCTGTTAGTCGACGCTTATCTCAGAAACGATTTAAGCGATTTAAAGAGCTAAGACGTGAGCGCGGTGCGGGAGCGGTACAATCGGCTTAATTGTTTTTATTGTAACATTCGTCATGTATGAATGGTGTAATGATTAAATAACTGACCTTTATAACTATTTATTTATATCCTTATAGAGAAATGATAGCTTTCTTGGGCACTGTTAATTTTTTAAGAAAATAAATTTGATCAAAATACACTTATCAATCTATTTATCTATATATATAAAAAGACATGTACCTGACTGACTAAGGTAAGACACACGCACAGCCGCTCTGCTGATGGGAGAAACGTGAAGTTTGGACAGATGTTTATTTTAATAATTTGGACATCCACTAATAAGGGATTTTGAAAATTTTTTACCCTAAACGGATGAAATAGGGGTTGAAAGTTTGTATGATTTTTTTTTTAAAACAGCACCGATTTTCATAAAATTTGAAAGTCAGCAGACTCTTTAAAATATTTCATTGAACACGTGTTTCATGGTTTTTATAATTTATGCTCTTAGGGATGAATTCTAAAAACAATGGACGTGGTTAAAAGTTTATATGAAAAAATCTTTAAATCGCCACCGATTTTTATAAAACATTAAATTCAGACTGTTAAAAATATTTTATTGAACACGCTTTTCGTGGTTTTTTTAGAATTCACCTCTAAGGGTGCTAATAAGCAGACGAAGTTGCGCGCGCCCGCTAGTTTTAAGATAAAAATTTAAAGAATATATAATATCTTATATATTATATTGTTATACTGTAATAAAATATAATATATTTATCAAAATGAGAATGTATTTTTCTGTTTAATAGCTCCTGATAGTTATTACAACACATGCAAGGAAAGATCATTTTAGAAAGTTGTTTAATTATATTAGAATTATAAAAACTACTAACATTTTTATGGTGAATAAAATATTGTCTGTGTTTTCCACCTGAAAAACACTAAGGGCGAAAAAATATTAAATATATATAAAAATATAGATACCACATTAGTATCGATACTGTTGTACTGGTAATAGTAAATGTAAAAAATTATATACTACGTACGGGATACCTTTGTATGCAAAGTTTAAAGCTATTCATTATGACAGAATATAAAATATATATATTTTAGATGTCCCTCTGTACTACGATGGCGGCACTGTTTTAGTTTGCACTTTTTCCTTTGGATATTAGTTATTGTAACATACCTCTAACAGTTACACATGGCATCGTCAACTTTATGTAGATATTGATGTCTTCTATGAAATTATAGGACATCACTTTACTCTATTGTCAATAATTTCCACAGCCTACGCGATATAAGGTTTTTTTTTTGGTATTGTTTTACACTTTAATCGTCTAATTGTAAATGAATTTTCCAAATTGGTCTCGTAGTTTCGGGGCCTATTCAAATCAAATAAGGAAACAAAAAATCTAATCGATTGTCTTAATAATTTTAGTGATATCGATGCACCTCCCCCTCACCCCCGCAGAGTTACTTGCCATGGTACGCGAGGCCACACGACACACACTCCGCATTTTTTATTATTACATGATTTTCTTTAATTTGATATTTTTAAATTCGTTATATCTTTTGAATGGGATATCCGATTTTATTAATTTAAAAAGTATTTTGCAGGTATTGAAATTATCTTTAATAAAATATCATTTAATAAGATAAGGATTAATGCAGAGGTATGAATAATATGGTTTGATTATTGTCGGCACTTTTGTTAACTTATATAATATAAAAAAATGGTTATATTGTCATAACTACAGTAGTTGGACATATGCTATCGCGGACTTTTATATAGATATTGATGCACTCTATAATACTGTAGAACATTGTTTTGTTCTATCATCAATAGTTTTCGCAGCGCACGCGATGATAGAATTGTTAAGATCAATTTCTTCTCACCTTGGGTTACATTATTGCATTTTTATTAGGGATCTCTATTTTTTTTGAAAATGTAATATAGCCTATGCTGATCAGTGAAGATGCAGCTTTCTAATAGTGAAAAAAATATTGAAATCGGTCCAGTAGTTTTTGCGTGAAAACTTTACAAACATACACACATACATACATACATACATACATACAAAAATACAAATCTTACTTCTTTATAATATTAGTATAGATATAGATAGATATTATGTGAACTCCTTAAAAAATTTTGCAGGCAAAATCACTATTTTGCGAGATGTATTTAAAGATGCAGGTATTATTACAGTTGCTTCACAATTTATATATTATAATATTCTCTGTGTCCGTCAAAATGTACAGTGTCATAATAAAAATAGTGATATACATACGATAGGAATGAGAAATAAAGATAAACTTGTTACGCCAAGTTTTCGCCTCCAAAAAATAAATCTTTTATCGGTCTGAGTACACGTATGTATAATAAGCTTCCACAGTGTGTTCTAAGTTTGCCACTACCGTAATTTAAAGTAGCTTTAAAAAAATACTAACAAGTAAAGGTTATTACATTGTTCAAGAATATTTAGATGTATGGAAGAAGATAAACATATATGGACTTAATGTCTATTGAATGTGATGCAGGATAGCTGCCAGTTAATGTTATAAAACTATATATTATTCCATTGATTTTGAAAAGAGCAACTGTTGAGTTTCTTGGCGGCTCTTTTCAGCAGAACTGCCTTCCGAATTGGTGGTATCTTTTTTTTTATTCATTCGACGATTCAAAAGTGCTTATAAGGGTTTATTTGATTAAAGAATATTTTGAATTTGAATTTCGTGGAAATAGTAGGATAAGTGAATGATTTCGAGTGTTGTATGATAAAATCTATAGAATTAAGTCTTTGTAGACTGAGGAAACACTAAAATTTAAGTTTAAATTGATCTAATCCTATCCAACTACAAGAACCTGTGGGACACTGAGATAATATATCACCGAATAGAGGATATTTTCAAACTATTGGACTAGAAAGGATACATCATCAACATCAATTGCCTAACACATCTCCGTTTTATCGATGATGTAGTACTACTGGCTCAGACCATGGAACACAATGCTCGAAGATCTTAATAATGTTTCTCGAAAAATATGGCTTAAAATAAACATAGACAAAACAAAAATCACGCAATGATTATTTTTTTAACCTGTTCCGGTTAGTATTGGGATTACTACACTGGAAATAGTTGGTCATTACAGGGACAGGGACAAAGACTCTAACTAGGTATATCCAACAAGTCGAATTCAGATCGGCAGCTATCGGGAACTAATAAAAATTGGTTTAGATAAAAAGAAACTCCTACATATTTTCACTTTTACTATCTCTCCTTAAAATAATTGTAGCAAATTCTGTAAGAAATATTTCTTTCAAAATAAATTAAAATAACGGTTAAGGTTAACCGTAATCGCATCGTGTAAAACCTTACGTCTAAGTATGGACCAACTTCCAATCAGGGTCCTAGTCACATTGTAAGAAAGGTCATTTTATATAGAACCCATTTTGATTTGGAATTATAAAGTTTTAATCGATTTAAAGTGCGTATAAAAATTTGTATCAGCATTTTATTTTAGAAGTCAATACTTGTTTGCATATTGAGGTAATCGTTGCGACAAGACAGACCAGAGACCAGAGCGTCTTTAAATGCGATCATTGTGAGTTCGATTCCCACACGGAGGAATGAATTATTTTCTTTTCCTTGGTCTAGTAACACAAGATGCGGTGTTGAGCACCGCTAATTAACGAATTGTTTTAATTCTACTCCTTCTGCTATAATAATGAAATGAATGAGATAAAGTATAAAACTGAATGAATGAGATGAATGAGATAAAGTATGAAATGAATGAGATAAAGTATAAAACAAAAATATATTGAATGCTAATTTCACTCCAAGAAGTTTTAATTTTAAATACATATATTTAAATATTATAATTTTATATTTACATATTTTTTTATAGCTTCATGCTGTGTTCAGCAATTAGTAGGATAGGCATGGCGTAAATAGTGTCAAGACTCACCTTTCCGAGACATTGAGTGTTGAGTGGCGGAACTAAACGCCGCACTTTGTCTTATTACCAAAATAGTGTTTACAGTCGAACGCTGGGACCCTGCGCGACGACAGATGACTGTAAATAAATGTCTAGTAACTTAAACCACTTCCTTACTTAAAACGGCCCCAGCCATTTTACTACCGACTAATGTAATATTGACGTTGATATAAATTAAATATTAGGCTAAGGAAGGCTTTTTAATAAATTTTCATTACGAAACATTTATTGGCCTGTTTCGTAAGTGAAAGCTTCTGAATAATTTCTTAGAAGACTTTTCGTTCTACAACTCCTTAACGTCTGTATAGGGTATTATATAATTAATTTTACATAATTAAACACTGGAGCTCTTAAGTTTATAATAATGAAATCTTCTATTTGTATATTACACGACAGTCATTTTAATTTTGTAAAGTCCTTTTTTGATGTTGTAATATTGTAGTGTAATATAACAATTTGAGTAGATTTTCTGTAATGTTTCTGAAGTTATTAAGATATTATACGCGTACTTAGCTTCTGTTTATAATTAAAATAAATATTGCAAATTGCGTTAAAATCTTTTAGGTTCACATTATATTCCGCATATGGCAGGGTAGGGTTAAGACAAATTTTTGAACCACGCACATCTCAATTTTTGACAAATTGCGTGTTTGGTGGCGGGACCCAATTCTGGTTTTTGTCTTATTATCAAAGCAAGGAAATGAAAATAACTTGAGTCTCGATATCCCGAGTCTGCCTTAAATTTATAATTTGAATTGTACGGAATTGCTTATAATAGTTTCATATAGATATTTTCGCTATTACTACCTTTATAATAAGAGAGACTGCGACACGATAGTTGTAGGTTCAATTCTTAGTTGCGGGAATTAATTAATATTTTCATTTTACCGCGGATAGTAGAGTACGAAGTGACTTGGCACTAAGTTCTTTGTGCCTTCTGTACTACGAAGATTCATTACACTAAAAACTCAATTCTTTCTTTTAATATTTTTTTTTATGAATCTCTGCCTACAAATATATCAATATTCTGTTTGTACAAAAACATTCATATTGCGACAGAAATTAAGCTTAAGCTTTTTACGCTGCGCCGTTGGCATCCAGTTGTCACTTTCGACCTTGTCAATACTTGTTATTTTTAGTATTGTACGAGTAGGTACTTGTTTGAAATATTAGTATTGACATTTAACATATTGAAATAACCTATAAAAATTTGGAAGTTTGTAGAATTTGCCGTGTGATCCCGGCCTAGAATAGGATCATCCTGGTACTGGTGGTGTCGTAAGAGGCGACTAAAGTACGTGTGGTAGAGTCACGTCGCCAGCAATGGCAACACGCATGGGCAGACTCAACCGGATCATTACCACCCCCGGCATTTAAAACCGGCGTGAAGTAGTGGCTTTATGCCACTGCGTTTCGCATCAGGTAATGCCGGGCCCCGGCGCCAAACCCATCTTAAAGGCCGGCGACGCACCTGTAGCTCCTCTGGAGTTGCACGGGGCCGTGGGCGGCGGTAATCACTTACCATCAGGTGACCCGCACGCTCGTTTGCCGTGTCTTTTCCATAAAAAAAAAAAAAAAAAAAGAATTCCATATCCATGAAACCTTTAAAAAACTTAGTTTGTTCCGTATTTTTTGTCTCCAAACGATTGAGTTTTATTGGCGTAATATATTTTGATGAATTTAATGTCCTAAATTATTTGATGTCATATATATATATATATATATATATATATATATATATATATATATATATATATATATATATATATATATATATATATATATATATATATATATTATATTAAAATATATATATATATATATATATATATATATATAGAATTTTCTTTTTCAGCTTTAAGCTTTATTTAACAGAAAGAACTTAGAGTTAAGACACTTCATTCTCCACTTTCTGTCAGATTTTGAGGCTATTGTGGCGGATGTCAACTCCGCAACTTTATATATAATTATAATACGTAAATATTAAAGGAAATTACCTGTTCATTCCTATATATTTATGTACATTTGAATATGAACTGTCATATGCAAAGCACATATACAGGAAATTTATATTGCATAATATCCGGTATAAAACTAATACTATCGTTGTTTCGTTAAGGAGCGTCTGACTTTATACACTATGGTCGTTGTGATAAATATTTTTAATAAAAATATTATGTCTTGACGAAATGCAATGTTTTGTCTTGACGAATTGCGAAATGCAGTCTCGTCAGAGGCTCTTGTATGAAGATCAAATTTGAAGCCAATCTATCACCAAAAGACAACTCTTACTACAACTACTTTCCATCGATGTACGCTTTCATGTTTCAAATTAATGAACGTTTTTTATTTCGTATTTATTAATAAACATAAAGATTTAAGGAGATTTATCCTGCACATAGGAGGGTAAGCAGAGCGAACCCGGTAACTCATTGCTGAGACACTCCGTTCCCTTTAAAAGACTTGCTTTCGCCGCTTACCGCCGAATTCTGGTGGCATTGCATATTGAATAGCAGAACTCAAAGCCGCGCTTTGGTCTCGTTACCAGAACGAGGAAATGAAAATATTAAATATCTAATTTCCTCGAATGGGAATCGAACCCGTAACCTCCTCAGTCGCACACTTGTGCCACTGCGCCATGACTAGCTTCAATGTGTACATATAATAAAAATAATTAAATGCAAATTATATTATATATAATTATGTTTATAATAGAAGTTTCTATTTTTTTTATGTGATGTCCAAATTCTTTTTTTCATTTACCCTTCAAAAAGGGAGAAAAGCCTTATTAAAATTAAATATATATTATGCATTCACATACAAAATAGTCACATTTAACAAAAACTCCACAACAATTCTATAATTTCGAAATTAAAATTTAAAAACAAAAATGTTTATACAGCAATCTTAATCTCGAAGTCGGTAGGTATTCTCTTGTTTAGATGTTGAGAAATTCGCGAACATTTCGCTACTTAAGCCTTGCAAATTCGCTTATCCCTTGCTTGGGGCTTAAGATAAGGCAGTGTGCCAAATTTTATGATTATACACCCTATTTGAAAGATAAGTTGATGAATAGCCCAATTAATTACTGACCCTCTTACGGGTTTTGCCTACATTAGTCCAATTCAGCCCGATTTTGGGCATCATAAAACAAAAGGGCCAATATAAATTTCGCCTCTGCAAATTAGTTATATTACTCAATATGAGCGAACATTAAGAGAAGTGTGAAAATAAATCCTCAGAACTGTATATAAAGATGATTTTAACTTCACGCTGTATCAAAACTGTCACGAAACAGAGGGAACCTGGTAACCCAGTGTTAAGTACCACTTTCATTTTTTGTTTATCTTATAAAATACTTAAAGGAATAATAACATATTCAAATTCAATTCTTGCGATTAGGCGACTAAAGTACGTGTGGTAGAGTCACGTCGCCAGCAATGGCAACACGCATGGGCAGACTCGACCGGATCATTACCACCCCCGGCATTTAAAACCGGCGTGAAGTAGTGGCTTTATGCCACTGCGTTTCGCATCAGATAATGCCGGGCTCCAGTGCCCAACCCACGACCGGCCGGCAACGCACGGCAACGCACCTGCAGCTCCTCTGGTGTTGTACGGAGCCGTGGGCGGCGGTAATCACTTACCATTAGCTCGTTTGCCGTGTCTCGTCCATAAAAAAAAACCAATTTAATCTTATTATAGAAATCAAATCAAATTTTATCCCAATTAATAGAGCTTAATAACTTTTTAAATGTCAATATAGTATTATATTTAATTCTTGTACTATTTTTTAATAACCGGTAGATATTTATTACCTTTAATTAATGCCTAACAAGTGACATTCAGAACTGAATAATAAAAACACTCAGAATAAAAAAGTGGCAACTCCGAACAAAAACTAAATTGCTAATAAAAAATTATAAGGTTTTGTTAAAAACTAAGTAAATAGTAGAGTTCCGTCACAAAAGCCTAAATGCATCAAATATGGAGAATTAAGTAATATTGAGTGAGGTTAGTAGTGGCGCAAGCGTGCGACTGTAAGCACGATAGGTTGTGGGTTCGATTCTCACTCGAGGAAATAATATCTAAAAATAAATGGTTTCCGCAAACGCGCCCTTAATCACACACAATACGTATGAGGATCTTGAAGATTGAAGACCAATCAACAATAGGGGAACTCAACGTGGTAGCAGAGCTGGATGAAAATAACCACCCATAAGCGTCACGTCGTATACTGTCCAACTTCGGTTCGATTGTCCCAAATATTATAATATCGGTTTTCGTAAGTTATTTGTATTATTACTGGATTTTATAGTTTTACGGTGTATCCACGGTAAGGAGAGGAACGCCAGGGTTAAAACACTCCGTCCCCTACTTTCCACCTAATTTTCATGGCATTGCGATTTAAGTAGCAGAACTCAACGTACTGTCTATCTTATCGCCAAATCAAGGAAATGAAAATAATTCATTCTCTCGAATAAGATTCGAACCCAAAATAGTCGTGTATGCAACCACACTCAGCAAGGTAGGCAGAAGGAACCAGAAGTGTTAATACACTCCGTTCACCGGTTTCCACCGAGTTCTGGAGGCATTGCGTGTTGACGGAACTGAACGCCGCACTTTGCCTCAACACCAGAGCAAAAAAGTGAAAATATAAATATAAACAAATATTTAATTTCCTCGAGTGGGGATCGAACCCACAACCAGTCGATTTTACCGTCACACTTTTTACCCCTTCGCCGCGACTGGCCTCATTATCACTAGATATAATATTTTATTTTAATTAGCTTCTAAATCACCTTCACACTGTATTCCGCATACAGCAGGATAGGCAAAGGAAACCTAGTGTGAAGACGCTCCGTTTGCTACTTTTTGCCGAATTTTTCAATACATTGACTGTTGAATGGCCGAACTCATCACCGGCTTTTTGCCTTGGTGCAGATGAAAATATTCAGAAATAGTTCTTCATTAATTCTCGTGTGTGGATCGAACCCGCAACCGTCGCGTTACGGTCACATCCTTATGCCATTGCGCCACGACGGCCTCTTTTAATGACTACATATTGTCATTTTGGTTTAGCTAAGTGAAAATAGATTTTCATAATCTGTTACATAAATGTTGTTAAAGTGGCAAGTTTCTAGATCGTCTCCCTTCATGTCTAACGAGGCATTCTACGTGAACTATGCAAAATGAAGTTTAATAATTTACTCAATAGTTTGATGTATATAGGTTAGCCACATTATGATGAGTTAGTTAGTGAGTTAAATAGTTTTGTTTTGTAGTATATCTATTTATGTACATATATGTAAATAATATATTTATATTTTATTTTTCTTCGCTCTGGTGTCGAGGCAAAGCGCGGCGTTGAGTTCTGCCACTTAGCACGCAATGCCTCCAGATTCCGGGGGATAGTGGGGAACGGTGTCTTAACGCTAGGTTCACTCTGCCTACCCTGCTGTGTGCGGGATACAGCGTGAAGCTGATTTTTATGTAAATAAAAAATATGAAAAATGCTTAATATATAACATGCTTAAGGTTGGCTGGTAGAGAATGCTTTTTAGCGTTAAGCCCGCCTTTTGTGCATTATTTTTTTTATTTTCTAAAAATGTTTGCAATAAAGAATAAATAAATAAATAAATAAACATGGGTTATGGGATAAATTGGGTTGTTAAGCTACATACAGGCTATTTATCCCGGAAATTCCGTGGGATCTTGATTTACTTTTACGCAGGAAAAACTGCGTTGGTCATGCGCGCTTACGGCAGGTACTCTGACGGTACGGTCTACCTAGATAAGTATTAAATAAGTAAGCATTATTGTAATATAACATTTTTTGCAAATAAAATTAAATAAAAGTTCCAAAAGATTTAAGTAACGTTTTGTTAATTGTATAATAGTATAGACAATCATGTTAAAATAATTATAAATTGTTCTCTAAATACATTCAAATACATATTAAATAATTATTTGTTAAGTACAAGCGGACAAAGATGAAAGGCGCCACTAGTTGTCAATAACCATGGGAATAATTTTAACGTTTTTTAAAGTGTTATGCCACACTTAGGGAAAAAAACATTAAACAATTAAATTAGCTTCACGTGGTATCCCGCACATAGCAGCGTAGGCAGAGGAAACATAATGTTAAGACACTCCGCTCCCCACTTTCTGCCGAATTTTGGAGGCATTGCATGTTAAGTGGCAGAACTATACGCAGCGCTTTTGCCTCGACAACAAAGTGAAGAAATGGAAATATAAAATTTTAGTAAATATTTCATCTCCTCGAGTGGGGATCGAACCCACAACCGGTCGGTTTTACAGTCACACTTTGTGCCACTGCGCCACGACTGACTTCAACCGTCGCCTCATTGGCAATCGTCCAAGGGCTCTGACTAACTAAGCCTTACGTTCTCATCGAGCTACGTCCAAATTCTTAGACGCTTGTTACAACTTATTTATGTTGTTCGCATCTCTGTAGGGATGGGGTCAATTATACCTAAAACAGAAAAAAACGGAAACACTTTCACACGCCGATAAAAATTAAAATTATCCTGAAAAAAAACGGCTCCACCTCTCACCTCCCCAAAAAAATTGAAGCCACCTAAAAAAACGAAAACCACCCTACAATGTCTCATTTTGAGCCGATCGAACAATGATCAGATTAAGTATATATGTATAATATCTACATACCATAAACATTCAAATATACAAACTTTCTAAATTCCAAAGTCCTTAAAATACATTCACTTGGCTATAAAAAGATAATATAACCTTACATCGCTAACAGTCATAAAATCACATTAACAATAGAAAAATACGTTTAAGATCATAAAAATACTCTACCAAGTACTTAACATAAATACTTATTTAGAAACGTATAAAACGTACTTAACATAATTTATTCAACGACATCTGTTTACTGAAAAAAGGGGATGTGGAGGCAAAATAACCAAATTAAAGGTAAACTGTATATTGGATGCTATTCATATCATTTTTAACACATAAATATTGAAACGGTCGAAAAACTCAGTGATTGATGGAATACTATTGATTGAAAATAAGCTGGTTTCACGCTGTAGCCCGCATGTAGCAGTGTAAGCAGGGGAAGTCTAGTATTAAGACACACCGTTCCCCACTTTCCGCCGAATTGTGGAGGCATAGCATGTTGAGTGACGTAACTCAACACCGCGCCTTGCTATTGATTCTCCTCGCATATAAATATATTACATGCAATCATAATCGTTTAAAATATTGACTGTGGTGCTAAGGTTCGTTTCCCATTCGTGGGTATTTTCATTTTCCTCGCTCTGGTTACAAGTATTATATATCTAAAGTATGTCGAAATTGAACAGAAAGTAGAGTACTAAATGAGTAAGCACTAGATTGTATCTCGAAAGAATCTCGAAACTGAACTGAAAGTACAGTACAAGGTTCCTATTTTTAGTCGTGCAATATGCATAACAATTTCTAATCAGAAATAATGGTGAAAACAATCACACCTAAGGAATATAAAATATTCATATCGTTCAAACTCGTAAGTTAGATGCCAACTAATAAAGTTTATTGTTACAGCCCACACTATCTTTAATCATGGATGTCACAATGTTGCAATCCTTTTATATAATTTAGGTACCATTTTGTAAGATTCCAAGTAGTTTTCCTCAGTTTTCCACTTTTATTCTATTTGTAGTCATTCGAAATTTGGGTGGAATGCGGGAAAAATGTGAAACTGCGTGCGTGCATTTAACTAAAGCGTGGTCAGTATTGTGGACTATAAAACCAGTTCGGGGAACCAAAATATTTTCTCCCAGCGATATTCTAAGTTATATGATTTGCATTCTGACAAACATTTCGACATTTGACTATAAGGCGTTAAAGAGATATAGATATATCTTTTTTACATGGGAACCTAATATTAAGATACATCATTCTGTTTTAGATACTTCCGTTCTCCACTTTCCGCCGAATACTGGAGGCGCTGCGTGTTGGGTGGCAGTATTCAACTCCGCGCTCCATGCAGTCTTCGTATACAAGGAACGAAGAAAGAGCGAAGAAATAAAAATATAAATGTAAGTAAATATTTTATCTCCTCGATTGGTGATCGAATTCTCAACCAGTCGCTTCAATAGTAACACTTTGTGCCCCTACTCCATGACTGGCTTATATTGTAGGATACGCGAACAAAATTTGTAAATAGTATTTATGCAAAAAAAATGAAATTACACCATCGTTGCATCAAGTATACATTGAAGTCGATTACGAAAAATAAAATCGACACTAGTATCCAAACAGCTTAATGCAACAGTAATAGAATAACCCCAGCCACTGTTCCAGGTACGTGATCCGGCTTTGGGCTAATGGCACGGGTCCTTTGAGACGTGCTTAATGATTGTAATCGACATATTGCACGTAGTGTGATCTGAATGCTTGCGATAGGTTCCAATTGTTTCCCTTTGTGTGTATGATTTTGAGTGAAATGCTGTGTTTCGTCCGTTTTGGTAAGCGAAGTCATAGTTTGTCGAATTTCAGCATATTTGTTGATTATAAACCCTATATTAATTGTATTTAGATTTCAATTGCATGTATGAAGAGGTTGATGTAAGTGGATGAGGCGAAAGAGGTATGTGGAGACCGTAGCGTTTGGCGCTCCGTTCTCTCTGGCAACCCCGCCAGGGATAAAGCGTGAAACTAGTTTATTTTAGTTTTGTTTTTTAATTTTCAAATTTTTCTAAATTAAGAATTTTGCCACCCATAAAGAAGTTCATATTTTATCCCCCATATAGCAAGGTAGATCGAGGGACCCTAATGGATACCCGTCAAAATGTTAACACATACGCTCCCCACCGCCCAATTTTCAAGAATGGTTCTACCATTCTAAAAATTCAGTCTTTCTAAGTGGAAATCGAACCCACAATCATCGCGTTTTCAGTCACACATTGTGGCAAGACGACCTCAAACTTATAAATATTAAGAATTCTCGATTCCTTCTTTAATCAAATTACTTTGAGTCTTAAAATACAGTCATTTTAAACTCCACGACATAAAAATAAATGAATTATATGGATTTTGCATGCAGCACTGCGGACGACAAAGTTGTTTACTATCGATTGAATGGAATTGTAATAACGGCATTGATATAGTAAAAGCTAAATTAATTTTACGTTACACTTTTATAGAAAATAGCGTTTCCTATATACCGAATATAGCAAGGGACAAAGGAAACCTACTGTTAAGACAACGGAACTGAACGCTGCGTTTTCTCTTTTTACTAAGTCGTGGAAATGAAAATAATTCATGGTGGGAATCTAACCGACAACGGGAAACACAGTCCCTCTGCGTTACAATAATTATTATTTGTATTATTATAACGACTGAACATTTCTATTTTTTTTATTCATAGGGATAAATAGCTTTTGTGTTTCACTCTACATCCACTTTGAAAGTTGTAATTTATTTAAGAAGACTTAAGAAATAAATATTATATCTTCTTTAACCACTGTATTATTTTCTCAGCTTCACGCTGTATCCCGCGTGTAGCAGGATAGGCAGAGGGAGCCTAGTGTTACGACACTCCAATTCCCACTTCCCACTCGAGTAGGAATCGAACTCACCACATATCGCGTTCACAGTAACACGCTCGTGCCTCTACACCACGACCGTCCTCACTATATTTCGTCACGAAGACCAAAGTATGTAAATATAGGAATTAAAGTTAAAAGTTAATTCCTCAAAATAAGACCAAATAAAAATATGTTAACTCCAACGAAATTTTCCTCAAACATCGTCTTAAACCATCGAAGCACTATTGTTTATCGAAGCGCGAACTACTCAATAATTCCTATCACGTGTTCAATTAACTCGAATGCATCTGTCCCCAGCATGCTTCTGCTTCTGCTTCGTTTTAATGAAGGTACCATTGAATTTGTCATTCACAATACATACTTCGCGTTAACGTTATCTGCAATACTAAATGCTTATACTATGTAGTAGTACTATATATTTTGAACTAATTTGTTTTAACTTAACTTAACTTAACTTAACGCTTTATCCCTAGCGGGGTAGTCAGAGAGAACGGAGCGCCAAACGCTACGGTCTCTACATACCTCTTTCGCCTCGTCCACTGTCATCAACCTCTTCATACATGCCCTCCTCATGCTTTTTACGTGACCTTCCTCCAGTATCTTTGATACTGTGTTTTCGAAGGTCAACCGAGGTCTCCCCCTACCTCTCTTACCACTCACTTTTTACTAATTTGTTTTATAATGCAATATCATGTTCTGGCGTAAATAAACTAAAATTCTTTAATTTAGGTTGAAAAATTCCAAGAGGTGTAGGTTCAAATTACGTAAAAAAAATATCAAACGATATATGCCTGATAGTTCTGATTTTGATGTAACTTTTGGTTTTTGTAATGCTTAATATTTTTGTCCTTTGATTTGTGAATTTAAATAAATGTTTCATTTTTTTAAGTGAGGATCGAATGCACAACCATCCGCGTTTACAGTCACGCTTTTGCCCCTGCGTCGCAACGGGCTTCACTTCATTTTTTTTTTTATAGCTCATTCAAAGACTATATCGCTTATCATATATCGTTACTTTTAATAAGGTGCCATCCATTGTTCACGTGATGTTTTTACTAGCTTTATTTAATTCCTCCCCACCGCCCTTCGTGTTAGCGTCTTAAACCTCACCACATACCGCCTAGGCATGTGGTGGGGCTTAAGACATCCCCACCATTCTAGAGCCTCACGTGATCAATGAACGGCCTTTTACTTTCATTTGACAACGCGGGCAAAGCCGCAGCTAAAAACTAGTATAAGATGAAGATAAACATAATACCACTAAAAGTGGTACGACACGTAGGTATTAAACGTCCGCGGAACGAGTTAAGGTTACCTTACATAACGTTACGCCACTTCCGTATGACATTGTAACTTTCACTTTGTCTCGTATTATAAAAAAATAAATAAATTTGTATCGAATGATCGAACCAATTAAGAATATTATAATAAAGAGAATTTCTGTTTTTATTGTCAATTCAATTTAATTTTTTTTTTGTACGCCAATTAATATGTGTAGTTCGAAATTAAAATAATGAATTGATATATTATCTTTTTTTATTTATTTAGCTTCCCGTTTTATCCCGTACGTAGCAGACTAGGCAGAAAGAACCAGGGAACCTATTGTGAAGACACTCCGTGCCCATTAGGCCATTAACCGTTACACACTTTCCATCGAATTCTGGAGGCATTCGTGTTGAGTGGTGAAACTCAACGCCGTGCCTTGACTCGTTACAAAAGCTTAACGCTGCGCATTGACTCATTGCTAGAGCGGGGAATTAAAATAAATATTTAATTTTGTCGAGGGGGAATCGAACCCCTTAAACTATCGCATTTAAAGTCGCACGCCTATGTCCCGGCGCCACGACTGGCCTCACGTGTAGAGTTCGAAACAAGGAAAACCATTTGATCTATTATCTGATAAGCGAATCCTGAAAAAATGAGTTCAGTAGTTAAGTCATGGATTCGATTTCTTAAATTTCATTTTGACTCTATTTTTTTTTATTATAAAGTCAAAATGTTAAGGAAAACAGTATCTTACAATATACATTTTGTTCCCTTAAGCCGTTCTGGCTTAAGAATTACTAATGAAATAAAATAAATATTTATTTCTTATTTGATAATCTCCAGAGAAAATAAATAGATATGAATGTAGATTTTTTTATATATACACACTTTACACAGAAAGAATCTACTATCACGACACACAGTTGCGTGGCGTAACTCGACGCCGTAATTTGTCTACTAAACCCGCTTTAGTTCTCAAAAATTATTAATTTCTCAAAGTGATAATTGAATCCAAAACCATCATTTTCTAGGCCACCATGACCTCAATTTATAATTTATTATAACTGTATTTGGTTAACTTGAGACAAAATAGCTAAGAACAAAACTATAATTTGGATACGCATTTATCTTGTTAATATTTGGTTATCGTGGCGCAGTGGCGGTGTGAACGTGACGGTTGTTAGTACGATTCCCATACGGGGAAGTGAAATATTTAATACTTTCATTTCCACACTCTGGTTCACACACACGGTGTTGAGCTACACCACTCAAACCGCAATTTCTCGTCAATTCCACACGGAAAGTGGGGAATGGAGAATTAACATTAGGTTCCCAGGTTCCCTTTCCCCTGTTACGTGCGGAATACAGAAAGCTAAAATTTTTTGTTACCATCATTAATAAACAACATTAATAATTCAACTATAATATAAGAATATTCAAAGTAATAGTAGTAACGTAACGACTGCGATTTAGTAATCGCAGTTACCTCACCAGTGTCGCGAGTGGTCTCACTTGGTTCAGTGGTGCATATTTATACGGTAGGTTATTTTAGCTTTTTTTTAGTGTTAGTGATAAATTTTAGTGATTTTAGTGACAAAATTAGTGGATATTGCAAAAGGGAATAGTAGAGTTTGATTTATGTGTTTTATTTTCAATGGTTATGGTTTATTTTATTTGATTCGTGTAAGATATTTCTGATGCTTAATTATTTTGTGATAATAATTGATTTTTTTTATTTTAAATAGGTGAATTTTAAAACATTATATATTTTATACATATTTTCCTAAAACATAAGAATATTTTATTGAAATATTTTTGATATACAAATAAGATTTTTTTACATATTAGCATATAAGTAACCAGGTCAAGTACAAATAAAAGCCTTATTTGAGGAGTATGTTTAAATTTTATAAAAAATATATTAGCCTCATTAAATTATAAATATATTTTTTTTAAGAATTTCATCGTATGTTCTTGAGTAAAAAATATAAAGTTATTAATATAATTTATATATAATATGATAAACATTATTGTACCATTTTAAGGATACAATAATGTTAATCATATTATAATAAGTTTTACTTTTTTCATATTTTTAATACCAATAGATAGAAATGCAAAAAATTTTAGATGGTTAGCAAAAGCCAATGCACGAAAATTATTTTAAATATACTATATACTCTTGATCTAATGGGTATCGAACCCACAACCTAAGCATTCATAGGCATGCATAGGCAGACACTTCTTAATATTCAAAAAGATATATTTTTTACACCGTGGCGCAACATCACAAGCGTTCAAATGTAAACGAAACAATTTTGGGCCCGATTCCCATTCAGGGGAATGAAATATTTAAAATGTTCGTTTCCTCACTCTAGTTCTAAGGCAAACCGCGTTGAGTTCCGATATTCAACACGCATTTAAATGCCTTGAGATGTTGTCGGAAAACGGGGAAATGAATGTCTAAGTATTAGGTTCCCAGGTTCCCTATACCTACCATGTTGTATGCGGGATAAAGCGTGAAGGTACCTACTTTATATTTCTTTATAACATTTAAAACTACTTTGTTTCAATATTACAACAATTCTGACGAAAGCCTCAATTAATGATTGAAGTATTATAAGAACCGTGAAAATTACGGTAAAGAAAAGTTTTTTTATGACCTTTTAAATCAATTGTTATGAAATTAAAGGCGTCTAATAAAATAAGAAATAAAAAAGACTTTAAATTACTCACAAAGATACAGACTAATTACATTCTTTTCATACATTTTCTATAACTCCTTTGCAAATATTTAAACTTCCTATTATGATAAAACACGGCGTTATGTTCTGCTACTCAACACGCAATATCTCGAACATTTGACGATGGAAAAACATTCCTTTTCACCTTTAGGTTCCCTCAGATTACCCTGCTATGTGCAAGATATAACCTTAAGTATTTTCTTTATAAAAAAAAAATATAAAAATAAATAATTTAATTTTAATAAAATATTTAATATTATAAGCATTTGAACGGCCGGGATATGAACTCAGAACCGTCATATAATATGAGAAACTTCGTATCCTATTTCGCCATATACTGCTACCGAAATCATATACCTACGTTGAATTCATAATATGTAAAAGGAAAGTGACTGACTAAATCATTATAGCATTCCTTAAATCGTGAATGGATCGAAATATAATTTGGCTGATAGGTATTTATTATGACGCATTTTCGATATTATGTATTTTTATAATTCTTTGTATTTTTTTATTAAAATAATTTTCTAACACTGACGTGAAGCGGCACACTGTCCTTATGTAAACGCCGCGGTTCTGTTTTCAATGCTCACTCTTGTAATATAAAACGCAGTGTTGAACTCCGCTACTTAACACGCAATGGGGAACGGAGTGTCATAAAACTAGGTTCCCTCAACCGATCCAATTTTTTTAGCTACACGTTGGAATATGCGAGTCATCACCGACTCATCACAAAATAAAAAAAAAACTGTTTTTCTTTACGATATCATCAAGATTTTTTTTCTGAGAGAATTTTTATTATCTTACGGTATACTTATTTTTTATTTGTATGTATAACAACACAATCTACAAAATCAGTAGCGACAAATAACATTTTCACACTTACTATGACAATATGCTATAACACTTTACGGCATAAAATTGCTGAGTGCGTTGCACTCTATATGCAGGTGAAAGTGAAGATAGTCATCGCGAACGACATTAAGGCAAAACTTAATTGCAATAAATTATTAACTGAATACTCTGTTACAACAATTAGCGTATCATTATAATATCGATAATAGATACAAAGGAAAATTTAATGAGTCTATGTAATTACTGAAGATAATTATGTGATATGATCCTTTTCTTATATATAATTTCTAAATTAATACAGTCTAATATATCATTTCTAAATTAGTACAGAGGCCGGTCGTGACGCAGAGGCACAAAGTGTGACTGCAAAATCAACTAGTTGTGGGTTCGAGCCCCACTCGAAGAGATGAAATATTTATTTACATTTATATTTGTTTCTTCGCTCTGGTGTCGAGGCAAAGTGCGGCGTTGAGTTCCGTACTTAACACGTAATGCATCCAGAACTTGGCGTAAAGTGGGGAACGAAGTGTCTTAACACTAGGTTCCCTCTGCCTACCCTACTGTGTGCGGGATACAGCGTGAAGCTTTTAATACAGTCATATTGACGCAGCGCCATGGCGTTTGTCTGTCTACGTGATGGTCATAAGTTCAATCTTCACTTTCTTTCCCTGCCTGATAAAACGTATCACGGCGGTATATACCTCTCAAGCCACGATGTCTAGAAATCCTACGGAAAGTGAAGAACGGAGAGTCTTGATACCTTCTCTTTGCATCATTGAATTAAAGAAAAAAGTTAACTATATGTAAATATTTTTAAGCATCAGTAGTTTGTTTCGCTCTGGTTAAGCCGATCTAAGACATTGGTTAGATCCGCTAGGCTGGAAAGGTCAAAGAATATATTATGTGAATATATTACATGTAAATATTAACATAAAAACCTATTAAATCTTTAAAAAAATAAATTAAAATAGCTTCACGCTATATCCCGCAAATAGCAGGATAGGCAGAGGGAACCTTTAACTAATAAAATTAATAATAAAATTAATGAAAATAATTTCATTATCGTCTAATTGTTTTATTACCATCGAGATTCAGGTTCAGTCCCCACTCGAGGAAATGAAATAGTTATTTAAATTTACATTTTTGTTTCTTCGCTCTGGTGTCAAGGCTAAACACAGCGTTGAGTTCCGCCACTCAACACGCAATGCCTCCAGAATTCGGCGGAAAATGAGGAACGGAGCGTAAAGACACTAATTTCCCTCTGCCTACCCTGCTGTGTTGCTGATTTATTCGTAGATAGAATTTGGTAAAATCGAGCTGGTCTGATGACGGAGTCTGAAGGAGAGAGTAAAGAAAGTTGTAGTTTGCGTGTTAGATTACAGAATTAAACGCCACAATTTGTTTAACTGAGACAAGAAAAAATATATTCAATTTTATTGTGAGGGTACGCGTATAAATTTCAAAAGAATTTTATACAGTCCGATATTTTTTTTGTCAAAAATATATACGACTATCGTTGAAAATCATCAAAGTGTTAACGCGATGGGTGCGGCTTAGATTTTTACTCCAGCTCGAAGCAATAGCACAGAAAAAAGCAAAAACTGGCTTAACATTGTGTTTCGCCACTCAACACACAATGTCTCGAATTTAGATGGGAATTGAAAGTAGAAAGAGAGTATTGACACTATCCGTACTCTCTGTTATGTGATTTTACGCAAATAAATAGTAAAAAAAAACATGTTTAGAAATTCAACTTATCATGGGTTTTCGTTTAAATTTGTCAAAAGAGTAAATAACGTTCTATGAAAATAAATCTTTTAGTATAAACAACTTCATTCAAAGTCACAAAGTACATTTATTTGTTAACCTTTTTGTCATCTAGTTTATTAGAAGATTTTGTAATTTAGAGGATTTGCGGTCGTCGAATGGTTTTACGTATTTATCTGGCAAAGATTTAAATGCAAATTTTGTGTTTGTATGAAGATGTATAAAAATATACAATTTATATTAAAATTATATATTATGTATAAAGAGATCGTGACAAAGCAATTCGTTAAATAACTCTTTATTTATTTTTTAAGGTTCCGTACTTTAAAAAATAAACAGAGTCGCTTATAGGATTACTTTGTTGACCGTCTTACTTACTTACATACTTCCCGTAGATTGCAATCGTGAAATTTGTACCGAATCCTTAGTAGATGAGGATGACTCGCCCTTAACTGATTTTATATTTATGATTTCTTTTTGTACCTTCTACGGGTACATCCAACCCTACGCTTTATTTAACTTAGCGACTTCAAGAAACGGTCACTACTAAAATTCGATATGTATGAATGTGATATTGTTAGAATTAAATAATATTTAAGTATAATTAATTTAGTTTTTGATGCCCGTATGTTGTTTATTTATTCACAAATTTCATAAAAATATAGTAATACAGAGATGATTTCTTGATTTTCATAAGATATATTCCTATTTTAAAGACCTAAGTTTTATCAAATCAGTTCAGTAGTTTTTGAAACATATAGGTAAAAAAATGAAGTAGATCAGCTTCACGCTTGCATATAATAGAGTAGGTAGAGGAAACCTAGTGTTAAGACATTTCCACATTCCGGCGAGTTTTTCGAGACTTTGTCCAGGCCGCCGAACTTTTGTCTAAGTGCCTGAACCACGAAATGAAAATATAAATCAAGAATAATTCATGCACCCGAGTGGGGATCGCACCCACAATGGCTCTCTGCGCCACGATGGCCTCAAGATATGAATAATTGACAGATATTTAAACTCGATTTTTCGTTATACAAAATACTTTTCTAAAACGAAATCTATAGCCCATTTCCATTATACCTACGAAAACTTTTAAATACATTGTAATAGCTAAATTATTTTCTTAATTCCCTATTCAAATATGCAAATTAACCGTTCGGCCAATCCAAGTTATTTCAATAACAAAGACTTTGGCCCTCCCTGTTTAATTATGCGTTTTTATAGCAAATTAAAATTATATAAAAAAAAATTATATAAAAGAATAGAAAAATCGATGCTGTACATGAAAAATATCAAAAAAATAAAATTAGGTCGTTTAACATATTGACTATAGAAGCTATATAGCTAATAAACATATTATTATATTTTATAGATTTTTTTAAAATCTTTTGGTAATTTAATGTATGTAATATTTTAATATGTTCATATGTTCAAGGCAATAACGAATTTAAAAGGTTACCTTTTTTTAACATTTGTAAAAGCAAGGTTTAACAATATGCATAGATAACAATTATTATCTTATCTTATATACATATACCTAACGCCAAGCTTTGCCTTGTTCTTTAGCCTCACTCGCACATATGAGGGTAGGCAGAGGGAACCTAACTCACAAAAAATATGTTTTTTAATTCGAACCAGCAGTTCCTGAGATTACGCACGTTCAATCGAACAAATGCTTCATTTTTATAATATTAAGTAAAGATAGTAAAGATATAAACCTATATTTCTAAATATTCAGAAAACCACCCGCGGCTATGACACAATGCGGCCTACTTTACTTTTCTGGGATACACGCGTGGTAAATGGATTTAGATTTTATCAGTGTAAGTGGATAACAAATGTAATCATCATTTTGTTTGATTCAACTACATATATTTTTCTTTTTTTTAAATTCACGATTCATCCTGCACCAGGTAGCAGAATGGGCAGGAGGAACCTAGTATTAAGCCGCTCTGTTACTCATTAAGACACTTCCGTTCCCCAAATTCCGTTGCGTCTTGAGTGACAGGCCTTAACGCCGCGTTTTAAGAATATTTTTTTTTTTTTTATGGAGAAGACACGGCAAACGAGCGTGCGGGTCACCTGATGGTAAGTGATTACCGCCGCCCACGACCCCGTGCAACCCCAGAGGAGCTACAGGTGCGTTGCCGGCCTTTAAGACGTGTTGGGCGC
The DNA here is from genome assembly GCA_917862395.2 of Heliconius sara. Lineage (NCBI taxonomy): Eukaryota > Metazoa > Arthropoda > Insecta > Lepidoptera > Nymphalidae > Heliconius > Heliconius sara. The sequence goes on from OU860795.2 coordinate 2,296,359, forward strand.
CGGGGCCCGGCACTACCTGATGCGAAACGCAGTGGCGTAAAGCCACTACTTCACGCCGGTTTCAAATGCCGGGGGTGGTAATGATCCGGTCGAGTCTGCCCATGCGTGTTGCCATTGCTGGCGACGTGACTCTACCACACGTACTTTAGTCGCCTCTTACGACACCACCAGTACCAGGATGATCCTATTCTAGGCCGGGATCACACGGCGGCATAAATATATAAAACAAGTCATTCTTCCAAGTTGGAAAAGAAACAGCAACAGTCGCGTTTATAGTGTAGTATACAGTAGTGCCTCTGTGCCACGATGACCTCTATTTTTTGTTTATTGAGGTAGTTTACTGTAGGTTTGCATAAATCTCTTTTTTTCGCTCATGTTAGAGAAAATTGTATGTTGTGTATTATTATTGTGTTCTTTTATTATTAAATTTTGTATTTTTTTTTCTCTTTAAAAAAATTTGGCAAAAAGTGCAGACCGCAAATAGTAAAGTAAGCAGAAGGCTCCACTTAACTCCTGCCAATATCCAATTGTGACCTCTATAATCTAAAAATATCTATACCAATGAACTAAGCGGAAGAGTTTGTTTGTTTGTATGTTTAAACGCTAAGATATCTGGATCTATCGATTACTTTCTTTTACTTGTTCTTATTTACTTTATTTTTATTTTGTATGAAATCTTGATTCTTCAGAAGTGCTATAGACTATATAACATTACGGTGTTAGCCTTAAATAACGAAATACAAATAATAAGGAACGCCATCGAATTTCTTCAAAGTCCTTTATATGTGTTTCAGTAAATTGACAAAAATATAATCATCATATATTTATCTCTTATAAATAAGTGACAATAAAGCAATGTGTGACAAAAAATAATTGAAAAGTGTAAGGTGATAGATACTCCATCAATTTTTATTTCACATATATATTGAAACTTATGAGGCAAAATTATTTAATCGTCAAGGAAATTTTATGATTTTTTTTTTCTGATGGACTGAATGCTGTTGACCTGGTATGGTCTTAACAGCGTCACCGGACTGGGAGAAATTTTATGAAGATGTTCTTCGCTTTTATAGGCTCGAGTCCCCCGCGGGGGACGCCCTTACCGGCGATGACGTCCTATCATACACCCTCGTAGTGTTCATAATTCAATGTATCAATCTGTTAGCAAATGAGCATAATAAAAATATTATAATATGTGGTACGCGGGCAAAGCCTCTAGTGCGCCACTAGTTTATTCATAAAAATAAAAAGTATATTGTGTAAAATATTGTCATACATACATAACTGTTAGAGAAAAATATTCAACGCAATCGAGTGTCAGACATTTCACAAGCTCAATGACTCAATTGATGGTTTCCAAATTTTCAACGACCAATCTACCTATTAACAACTTTATTTGGTAATACCCACATTATTAAGGAACGAATAGACTACGATATTATATACGTTACAGTGCACTCGAGTGTATCTATATGAAGACGAGTGTCTCTGACTGCAAAAAAATATTGTGACACGATATTTTATGTCACACTAGCCGTTGTGTGAACACGTTATGAAAAATTGGCAAGTGTTGAGTGTGATTGAAAAGTTTTCGAACATAATTGAATTTTCGATATACTCTTATTGCAAATAGACACTACTCAGAAACAAACTCAACACTCTCGCTCAAAACCGAGCTTTGACTCGTTACCAGAGCGAAGAAAATGAAAATTTTAAATATTTCATTACCTTCAGTGCAAATCGAGCCCACAACCCGTCGCGTTAACGTTTTTGCCTTTGCGTCACGACTGGCCTCCTTTGGTAATGATATGGTATAATAATTACATTACATACATTTTAAGTGCTGGAAGCAGCTCTGTCCTCAGGTAAAGAGTTACATGTAAACATGTTATAAAACCTATAAGCTCCATCAACAAATTTGAATTAAATATTCAAATATGAATATTTAATTCCAATTTGAAACAGTAATTCCTAAGATTAATACGTTGAAACAGGAATTTTTCACAAATTATTATTGGAATAAAATAGTAGATACAATAGCTAATAAAATTAACTAAGACCTAAGATTTGTCATTAATTAGTATCGACTTTAAATATTAAAATAATATTTTTCACGTAAAGTAGCTTTCCTTACTTAAATTATTATAATAACTATAATTCTTAAATATTATGAAATGAGGCCACCCGTGATCCAGGGGAATAAGCGTGGGACTGTAAGCGCGATAAGTTGTGGGTTCGATACCCGTTCTGCCTCCAGAATCAAGAAAACGTGTACGGAACTTAACACTAGGTTCCCTCTGCCTATATATATATATATATATATATATATATATATACATATATATAAATTAACAATTTATACAATTTCAACTACCAATATTTAAAATATGAAAATATCATAAATTAATTCATACTTGTATAAATAAACCTTCGAAATGTTCATTTAAAATTAATATAAGAAAAAAAAGTAGTTCGGATATTCAGAAGCAGATAGGTAGGTAGTGTTCACGTTTATCGATATATTGCAAAAGCGGTCAAGAGAGCCAATCAACGCTCGCCGTCCACTTCATAATATGTAAAAATATTTTATGTGGCCCTCTCATTAGTTTATTTTGCTATGTTTTTAATGTTTTTTTATATATGATAGTATAAAATTTTTGTACTGTAATATTTCCACAAGTCCGTTGAGGCCGCCGTGGCGCAGGGGCTCTAGTGTGCGACTGTAAACGTGATATTTGTGGGTTCAGTTTCCCACTTTCACTCTGAGGAATTAAATATTTAATATTTTCAATTCATCGCTCTAACAGGCAACAGGCTAAGCGCGACGTTACGTTTTTCCACTCAACACACAATTCCTCAAGAATTCCGCAGTAAGTAGAAAAAAAGCATTAGGTTCCCGGGTTCCCTCTGACTACTCTGCCATGTGCAGGATACAGTGTGAAGCTAATTCCATGGTAGCGCAATGGAACAGCGTCTGACTTTGATTGTGGTTAGATCCACATTTGAAGTAAAGATTTTTTGAGTTCTCTCCGCTGATAGAAAAAAAAATTCCGCCACCCAACTGTGTTGTCAGAAGTTGGGAGGAAAATAAAACAGAATGTTAACACTAGATCTCTATATACGGGAAAAATTGTAAAAGTACACAATATTTATCTTACAGCATACAAATCTCCTTCACAATGTAATATTTTTACCATTAATTCCACTCACAACTTTTTAACATTCCTTAATCACCTGAGAATGTTATTCTTAATTTTCACTACAAAATTTTCGTTTACATTCAATTTGAAACTATTGGTCTCTCTCAATACATATTATATAGATACTTCATACTCCACCGGCATAATTTTTGTACTTTTTTTTTTGGGTTTCTTACCTTTTAAGGAAAAAAAGAACCCTTATAAGATCACTTTGTTGTCTGTCTGTCTGTCAAGAGCCTTTCTCTCAGGAACGCTTAGAGACATCGAGTTGAAATTCACACCATATACTCAGATGAACGGCCTCAGAATTTCCTGAAAAAAAAAAACAAATTAAAATTTACTTTAAAAAAAACTATACCTTAAAAAACGCATATTTTGACACTATCAAAGAATCAAAATTTATTGGGTGTAGCTTATAGGTATGGAAGGGTTTTGGCTAAGTTACGCCTAAATTTCAGAAAAAGACCCCTATTTTTTTAGGGAACCCTTGCTGGGCGAGCCCGTCTCGTACTTGTCCAGTTTTTATTATATAGTAATATAGATAGATAGATAAAAGATATGCACAAACGAAGTCGCGGTCACCGCTAGTACATATATACATATATTGGTGATTGATTTGGTCCATAATTGATATTAACAGTGCCAAGACCCATCAATCTCATATGAAGTAATTACGATTATGCAATAAATGTTCATATACACTATTACTATTATACAAATCAAATCAGCTTCACGCTGTATCCCACAGTAGGATAGCAAGAAGAAACCGAGTGTTAAGACTCCCTGTTCTCCACTTTCCGCCGAACTCTGGAGTCATCGCGTGTTAAGTGACGGAATAAATATTTCATTTTCTCGAGCGGATCGAACTCACTCACTGTCGATTTCAGAGAGTCACACTTTTTGCCACTGCGCCACGACTGGCCTCACGAATTAATTATAATCTTGTCTCGAGAGCACGTCATATCATCATCCATTGATGTCTAGATATGAATTTAACACAAGAAATTCTTATTAAAACGGCAATGGTATGTCTCATTAAGAAGTACCGAACAGGTTGTTGACTGACTTTCACTTTCAGTTTGTTTACATCACTGTCGCTGGTCTAAGTTTTTATATGTATTAAGCGTTGCGTCGGTTTCTAGTGTTGTTTTATGTGCTGTTATTAATTTTATTAAAGGAATATAAAATATTGAAATATCAACGTAGATTATAACCCACATTTATAGAAAAAGGAGCGCGGGTTCTAATCCCACTACGTTTCAGTTTCCACACGGTTTTTGTAAATATTCTTCTATACCTAATATGGAGTAAAACTTTAAGAATGTAAAAAGTATAAATAAAAAACAATCGAGTTTCATTGTAAGCAAAATCTAAATATTTTAAAGATATTATTTTATTATTTTAGTTGATAAAAATCAAAATTGATTTTTAGTACAAAACTAGTAAAAAATTGCGGTACTTAAAACATCAAAAGAAGCTATATTAATAATAAACATATGACTTCGAGATAGAATCAATTCGTTAGTTACATTTGACTTCGTCTCCCGTAACGATCGGGAACGAAGAGTTACGACACTGTATCCCCCAGTTTCCTCTAAAATTAAAAGATTTTGCATTGAGCAAGACTACGGCGTGATCGTGAAACTCAACGCCACGCCTTGTTTGAAGAATAATACATTCCAGTCAGAATCGAACCCACAAACGTCACGTTTTGTATTAGAGCCTGTACCGCTGCGCCTCGACGACCTGAATACTTTCATAATATTACAAAAATAAAAGCATTACATTGCAATTTCAATTAAAAAAATCTACCATTTCATAGTGAATTTTCAAAATATCGCCCGAAAAAAGAAAAATAAAAGAAAATCTCACGTTACGTATATTATTAATGCACGTTTAAACAATACCCTTTGTATTAAGCGATTCAACAGTATATTTATATACCTGCTAGTGCTTTACAAGTTTTTATATTCTATTGTTTAAATATAGTACCTTTCTAAGACTTTATTTAACACGCGTATATTATGAACTTAAATAAATTTAGTGTCCAGACACTACGTTTTTAACTTTCGCTCCGAATTCGAGTTATTGCGTATTCACTGTTCAGTGGCGAAATTTAACGGCATTTGTCTTGTCTAAACAGAGAGAAATGAAAAAAGGAAAATAACTATTTCTCCAAGTAGGGATCGTACCCACGACCATCGCTTTTACATCAAGAAGACAGCTCGTCGCCACCATGACCTCAAATATGTTTTAAATTGCTTTAGTTTTTCGCTTACTCCTTAGAGAGTTGTCATCCTGAAATATGATACGACTAAAATATATTGGATATTTCATTTCCAAAGGAGTTACTAAGTTTTTATGTAAAAGAATTATCTCGATTCTAGATTGATTCTGCTTTAATAAAAAAATAATAGGTTAAGTAAGATAGATCGAAAATACGCTATTTGACCTGTTAATTGACTTTTCTTACTAAATATAAATCGTAGTGTAGTAAGATACAGAGTATAATATATTAAAATAGCAACTGTTGAATTTCTTGCTAGCTCATCTCAACACAAATGCAGACCGGTCAGACTCATAGCTCATTGTAGAACTGACATTACTGACATTCTCATGTCAGTTGGAGGGAGATTCAAAAATGTTTATAATTACCTAATTGAATAAAATATATCATTTTGATATATTTTGATCAGTCAATAAAGATAAAAAAAATAATCTTATCTTAAGGAATAAGAACGTTTATTTAAAAAGTGGAACTTTCAATATTATATGAAAATAAGGAAATGCCCAGGTATTTATAAAAACCAGCCGGACGCGTTTGTACTTTATTTTCGCCGAGTAAGTCGACAAAATACGTATATTTGGCAAACATCCAGCCAAAAGTAATGTCTTTTATTTAGCTTGTAGTGTTTTGTTCCTTTGACCGAGTTAACATACTTATTTTGTATATATATATATATATATATACATACAAAAAATAAGTAGATTAACTCGATAAGAAACCGGAAGCGGTTAATATTAAAAAACAAGAAGATAAAAACACATACCGCCAATATGTTTCTAAATTATTCAGAACGAGATTCTACATAATTGCAATAAGTGATATGTATCACTCATTAACAATAATTCACACGAGTTGCTTTCCAATAAGGACCGTTGCCTACAAGCAACTACTATCTACATTTTATTCAAAAAATATAACATATTTTAATTTTTTTATGATTATTTCTGTTGTATTCAGCAAAACAGATAATTACTAGACCATTATTTGAAATTATGCAGTTTTTTGATAATATATCATGTCAGTGTCCTTGCTGTTACTGCGACACCCGACTGCTTAAGAAACCCTTCAAAGCATCGACGAGGTCATATGCACCCCGTCAACGTTCGATTTAAGTGAATGTTGCTAGACCCTACCAATCTCTGCCATAATTATAAAAAAATGCACTTTTAACAATGCAGCATACTCATTTATAATATAAAAAATATATATTATAATATCATTAAGATTTTAAATATCTTCTGTTGTACAATGGAAAGATCTGTTACAAAAAATATTTACAATTACTGGCAGAGAAAACCTGGGAATCTAGTGTTAAGACACTCCGTTCCAATTGAGACACTTTCGTTTCTCACTTTCCACTGAATCCTAAAGGCATTGCGTGTTGAATGCCGGAACTACACGCCGCGCTCTGCCCCGCTACCAGAGCAAAAATTACAAAATTTAAAAATAATGATAATGTTATAAAAATATAATAAAAAACACATGTAAAACTTATATGGACATATGAGTGATACCAGCATGCCTGTACTTGACATACTCTTGTTTGAGAAACGAGCAAGTAAATATATCATGGTTGTACTTATTGAACTAAACAAATTTTATTTTCGAATATTAATCAAGAAGGAAAATTGTTGATAAGTTCGTTCTCTTTTTATCGCTATTTGCCCTTGCCTATCTCCTAAAAATTATAATTTTTTAAATATAAACAATTCTTCAAATAAAAAAACCTTTAAATGTATACGAACCCACAATTTTTATATGTAAGTCAAAAATATCCCACTGAGTCATCATGGTTTCTAAAAAATCCTTACACACAAACATTTTCATGTAAACAACCCGTATCTTTGAGTAAACAAAATGTATTACGCATTAAGGAAGCTTTTACTCTTGAAATAGGTAAAGCAACCCTTCAACGGAGTTCTTGCTAAGCGGAACTTTTGCTAAGAGAGTAAAAATAAATTATTGTATTGTTTAAGAGTATCATAAATTATAAGAGATTTTGTTCATCGACTTTGTACTTATATAGATTTTATACATGTTATATGTAACGGCGTTTTTATTTTTTTTCTAGCAATTTAAATTTTATTAAATCGTATTGCTAACAATAATAGTTGGTTTCTCTCCTTCGCATGCTCGGCTCCGGCTTTTTCGACACAACTTAAGACTCGCCTGTCATAAAAAGTGTTATGTATGAGAAACCAATCAAATATAACATATACTCAAATTGCATTAAATATTTTATCAAATAAAATGTTAATAAAGCCAAGTTCACTTAAAGTATAAATATTTTAAACTCTTTTCGATAAAAGAATATTGTAAAAAAATTAAAACTAAACTCGACAAATTTTTATAAAAATATAAAGAATATCTATCTCTATCCTTGTTCCACTTCAACATACAAAATGTATAAAATTGTTGGCAATCAAATATCTTATAACATCTGTAGGTATGTCAAAGACCATTAGAGACGTGAGAAAAGCCTCGTTGCATCACTGCGCGTTGAATACCAATTAGCTACTATGGATCTATAGAAAGTGAATACGTGAGCGTTGCTTGACCCTAGCATATAGCATCGTACCTGAAATATTATTGAATAATACTGAAAGTGCCACGACGGGCTTTAAACCGATATTTCTACGATCTCGATATTTAAACTTGTGATCACAACAATAATGTTATATCATAGCATAAAAACCCAGAATTTAATCCCATGAAGAACATTCAATACAATATACATTATTATCTCACAACGTATAAGTAAATTAGTTATATATATTTAAGATGCTTTTTTACTACTATGATAATAAGAAACATTTGCCAATAGGCTGTCGTGGCGCAGAGGCACAAGGGTGTAACTGTAACGCGACGGTTGTGGATTGGATCCCCACTCAAGGAAATGAAATAATTTTTTAAGTTTATATTTCTATTTCTTCGCTCTAGTGTCGAGGCAAAGAGCGGCGTTAAGTTCCGCCACTCAACACGCAATGTCTATAAAATTTGACGGAAAGAGCGGAACGGAGTGTCTTAACACTAGGTTTCCTTTGCCTACTCTACTGTATGCGGGATACAGCGTGAATGTATGTAACTGATTTGCAAATAGAATTATAGGAATATTTAACATTGGATGCTACCGCTTATTTTTATTGTCAGTCAAAGTTGAAGGCAATTTTTCATAGTTTTTACCTGACAAGAGTAGTCATTATATAATTAGTCAGTTGCGAAAGACTACATGACACACATACTAAAGGCTAAATGCATCATTAAACACTTCAACTGCGCGTAACCTAGTCAAAGAATTAAAAATAAATAATTATTTAATCAACTACACTAACATGGATACACACTTAAAATGTTTTTGAACATAAACTATATTTATGAATTTATTTTTTTAATTGAGAAAATGCTTATTATAATTTTGCCTCTCTAATAATCTGCAAAATATTTAAATTAATTTTGTCTCGCAAAAGAGATTAGGAATCAAGCCTCCATTCTCTCACGCTTACAGTCCCACGCCTGTGCCCCGGCGCCAAGATCAATTATTAATTTAATTTTATTATATTACAGGCCATGAAGCTGTTTTGGTGCTGCTTGGCAGTAGCATTACTGACGATTACTCAAGCTGCTGTAGATGTTGAGAAAACAGTACAACAAGTTCAGAGTATTTTGAAAACCAATGCACTTCTACCTAGACTAACCAGGGAAGAAATTATACAATTATTAAATGACATAAGAGCAGAGGATGCAAAAAGTACCTTACCCAATAATAAAATCAACAATATAAGAACAACTACAAAGGGTCCAACTAACAATGTTTCAAAGAAAGTAACTGAATCCTTAAAATACAATAACTTACAAGATAATGAAATTGCGACTCAACTTTCACATGTAGAAGTAAGTAGCGACAGCCTTGTTAAAGATAACGATGATACAGTATCAGCTTCTTCAAGCCCGATAGAATCTACATCAAAGTCAAGTCCAATGTTAACTGTGGTTTTGCCTTATACGCCTAGAGACGGATCGTCCTTGCAAGAACTGTACACAAAGCCTCCACGTCTTCAGATTGTTACTGACCAAGTCACTCCGAAACCAATCAAGCAAACGAAATTAAGAAATGACATTAAGCAAGTTCCTAAAATAAAAAATACAAAGAAGCCAGAACTAGATCTTCCAGCTGAATTACAGGCATTTTTAGAAGCACATGGCTTAAGAGATAAACCAGGAAAGGACAACTTCTTGTTACCATTGGAAGGTTTCAAGCCATTACCACCACCAAGGATAGTTGATGGCACGATACAGTTACCAGAAAATTTATTACTTACTTATGATCTCATTTCACCATCAGATTTGTCTACATCTAGTAAAAAAGACCAAAACTTTGCTCAAACTAATTTCCTGTATGAACCTTTAAAGCCACAATTTCCGTTTGAGTTAGATACGTCCTCATCAGAAACAAAACATAGCGTTTTACCTTTAGATTTACCAAAGCCTAGAAAACCAAAAGCAGTTTCAAGTACTCCAAAATCAAATTATGAGCCCATTGATTACGAAGCAGTGAAAGTTATACCTCTAAATAAAGGCCCAAGCCCATCAGAAGACGAAGTAGTTGTTGGTATTGATCAAAGTAAACGTCAAGCAAATACATCAGAAAGTTTAGTTGCAGATAATTCTACAAAACCCGTAACTAGCTCTCAGAATGAAGTCAAGAATGCTGAAATACCTGACACTGTGGCTTCTGATTCTGACAGTGGAGCGTCTATAGCAGATCTCGAAGATTCTTTCGGCGGTGCGGCTCCGGTCATACCAGGGGACTCAGAATTACCACCGCCAAAGAAAAATGGTTTTTACTGGATGGTAGATTGGAATAGCTTTTTAGAGGTTGGTGAAGGAGATACGAAAGTAAATATTCGATTTGAACCCAAATTAGGAGATCCTCAAATGTTTTTGCCAGTAAATGTTCCATAATGTGTGTAGTACTGACGAGTAGTGTTCTAGTCTAGAGACAATAAACTGAGGTAGTTGAACGATTTTTTTAATGTGTGGTGTAGGAAAATGAATATTAAGTTAAAAATACTGTTTTGTAAAGTATGACTTAAAATTTCTTATATTGATAATTTTTGGTGACTTTATTAATATTATATTGTAGATTGAAATAAGAAAGCTTTTATTTATTATATTTACATTAATAATGTATATTTGTACAATAACAAAAAATGTAGAAATGGTTAGTTTAATAGACACATACATCAATAATGAGTTTTATATTATCTAATAATAGCATACATACATAATGTATATAGACATTAATGTCATCGGTGAAATGGAATAAAATTAACATGGTCGTGCTTGTTGAAGCAAGTGATGAAATGAAAGCAAAAGGAAATTCTTTGCATGGAATGTAAAGATTGAGTTACAAAAAAGGAATTTTTAGGCATATTTTTATATCCATAAAATTTTAAAATATATATTTATTTACTATAATTAAAAAAATATAAATATTAAATTCAGTAAGTAAAAGATGTTATTTAGGAAAAACTATTGAAATTTCGTGGATATTTGATTATATTGACCATATTAAAATGTATGTACAGAATTGTATAAAATTTATAAAACGCACTATATTCAATAATACTGTAAACTATTTAAAATCACAATTCTTGTAAACAGTAAGGATATTGTAAAATTATATTTCATATTTTTGCCAGCAGAACGGCATTTATCATATACGAAAACTTCGTTGTAACTCATGCTTTATAGTCTTTGTGTATTGCCATTAAGCGCATGCTTGTAAATAGTGTAATTGCATTTTTTTAATAAATACTTAATTTTTTACAAATGTTTTTCATATTGTTTATAAGTTTTTCTCTTTATAAGTTTTTCAGACAGCGTTTATCACGGTATACAATTCAAAGACCATTTGTGGAAAAGAAAATAATTTTGAATAATAGGTTAAAAATTACCAAAGTATTCAAGCATTGAATACATTTATAAATATGCAATTCTAAGACTACTTTCTTTATTATGTTTCCTGAGGAATATTAAATAAAAATTAAATATCTATTTATGATGTTATCTTGAAACTGAATCGAGAAATTACTTACTTCAATACAATCAAAAGTAATTTAAACTTTGTAGTTAAAGCAATGCTTTAGATCATCTCTATTATTTGAATCATTCTGTCCAGTGGGAACGTCTGCAGAATTTGGTATGCAGATAGTTGTTGTAGGCATCCATTAAATAATATATTTTATTTACCCATTATTACAAAGTAATCAGAATAATTGTTTAACTTTTTATTTACATTATTTTTTAGAATTAGATAAGGAAAATGTAGGATGATATAAAAAAAATCAATTGAATCTTAAATAATAACCAATTAATAAAAAACGCATTAATTCAACATTAAAAGTTCATTAGATGAACGCCAATTTTCAAATACGATAACGCTAATCTTTGAAAAATTACAAGTTGAACGCTATTTTTTGAAAAATTAAGTGTATAGCTTAGACACGCCCAACCAGGTATTTTTTCAGCCTTACGCAACATACAAAAATATACTATTAACCCACACGGCTTCGCCCGCTTGTACTGATCATTATATATTGCAGATAAATTCTTCTTAACATTAAAATTATAATTAAATTCTTTACACAAATTGTAGCCTATGTATATTACTGTAAATCTAAATGCGTTTAGTAGTTTTTGTGCGAAAGTGAAGCAGACATCCATCAAACTTGTACATATACATTATACGTTCTTGGTTTTCTGCCCGAATTCGAGACACTGCATTGTAAGTGGCGACGCTTTTATTGACAATATCTACAAAACACCTAATGTCACCTAATAAGTGTATGTATCTCTACTACATAAATGTATTCGCAGTCAATACTTAGAGTGAGATACGAAAGCAGCTCGATCTTCGTTACGTTATAAAATTTGAAAGTTCCTATAAAAATTGTACATAATATTTTCTTAAAGAATTTTTACCCTCCGCCAGACAACTACCGTTTATTAATTATTGAATAATTGTATATCAACATAATTGTCCGACACGAGCTGGAAAATAAAGTCTGTACGTAGAAAATTGTCGGGTGAAATATGAAGCTGAAATTTTATCAATGAACACAGAACTCGGCATTCATATAAACCTCGCATTCTTTTATCACGTTACTTAACATTTAACTTGGCTCTCATTGATAATTTATTTTTAATAATAGATAATTCTCATTGATAATTTAATATTTTTGAGGACATCGATAGAAATCGTTTTAATTTCTATGAGGTATCGAAAGAGTATAGATATTAACTGACAACGACGGTATAGGCTACTCAGCCGATTGTCACGGTTGTCTCAAATTTACCATCGTATAAAATGCTTTTGCTTCTGAAATAATTTAGATTTAGGTTCTTTTTAGCGAAGTAGTCATTTTTTTACTGAATTTTCTTATAGACATTTTAAAATCTTTCGTTTAAGTTTTCAAGTATCTTCCGACTTGGCTTACGCACAGCCGTGGCAAAAAAATTCTAAAAGTAAAATGATTTCAAAAATTGTTTGTATGGCTAAACAAAGGAAATTTCGTTTGGGAAGAATTGAAAGGCAATATGAAGTGTATAATTCATAGCGAGATTGTCATTTATCTCTTTAGCGGCTTTTTTTCGCCGACGATTTATGAGCTGATTTTGTGGTTGAGCATGTATAGAACGTATTTCATGAAAATTATGTAGTAATATAGAATATATTTCAATATATTTATGGGAAATCGTTACATACTAACTCGAAAAGTTAGACATTAATAAATGGTTATTACTCTATATATATATATATATATATATATATATATATATATATATATATATATATATATATATATACTAACTCGTCGCTGTCTGTACATGGAAGACGTAAGAGAAAATCTATTTGTTCCACGTTTATTTCAAAAACGGTTTAAATGCAAGTTTCACTATTGTATTTTGGCTTAACTTTTTCCTTTTCCTTTACTTTGCTGAAAATATTGTAAGCACATATTGGATATTCCCAATTTGGATATAAAAACAATGAGATAGCAAATGCTAGAAGGCCGAAGAGCTTTCTTTCTAATTCACCTCTGGTTTGGTCTGGTTTTTCTTGAAACAAACGATGGTTAGTAAATTGGCTTTTAAAATATTGAACCTGCTGAAGCCGTTTATTTTTTAATATCCGTTCATGATTAAGCGCTTTCGCATCTTAGTAGCAGCGTTATGTTAAAATGCTAGACAAATTACGTTCAAAATAACTTATTTCTAGAATAAATACAAAAACTTAGCTAGAAAAAATTAAGTGAATTTTCTTTACTTGATCGTTTTCGCAAATATAAATAGAAATAAAGAATGGTATAGCAAATGGACTCAAAAAAGTGAATATATAAAAAATAAAACTTGAAATAGTTAAAAAAGTTATTTATATTAAAACCTATTTCGCGAGAAAATTAAAATAAATATAAACCAGTGGCGGTTGTAAAAAATTAAAAGGCTAACTTATAAATATACAGTATTCAATATCAGATCGATAGTTCAATCAGCACTCCATTTCATGCTTCAAAACCTTGCTATAACATTCGATGAAACAGTAAAATAATAGACCACAACTCGTACATGATTTGTGAATTAGAGTGTAAGTAACGTTCATATATTTTATACTTATGTTCTTATATTTAAGAGGATGGCACAGGAAATTTAATAAGAAAGAAGATATTCTCTGCTCTTTGTTCAAGTAGAGATTAAGAGCCGTAAACATTGTGTTGTGGGTCCGAATCCCAATGATGAGAATGAATTATTTTCATTTCTCCACTCGTTTAAAAGTACAAGACGCGACTTCCAGTTGCGCCGCTCACCACAGAATATATCCAAAATTACGCGGAAATGAGAAACGGCGTGTCTTAACTCTAGTTTCTTATATAGGAGCGTAGGCCCGTCCAACATGTGCCACACCATACAGCGTAATTGAAAGAAATTGCGTTTATCTAAAAACTAGATATATAATATTATATTTTTTTTTAAAACCCCCTTTTTCCATTTGTCACATAGGAAGATGACTTTTTATTTATATTGGAATGAACTTATCGTAAATTCACAACATGACTATTAAAAACCATCGTGGCGAAACGTGACAGTTGTGTGTTCGATTCCCACTCGATAAAATGAAATCTCCGGTGCCGAGGAAAGTTGCGGTGTTGAATTCTGCCACTCAACACGCAATGCTTATATATAGCAATTCATTACAATTATTTTAAAAAAATTGCTTCACGCTTCATCCCGCTCACAGCAGGGCACTCCGTTTCCCACTTTCCACAGAGTTCTAGAGTGCGTGCATTGCGTGTTGGGCGGTCGGACTCAACGCCGCGCTTTGCCTCGACACCAGAGCAAATAAATTAAAATATAAATATAAATAAACATTTCATTTTCTCGAATGGGAATCGAACCCACAACCAATCGATTACAGTCACACTTTGTGCCACGACTGGCCTCTGATTATTATTATTAAGTTCATTCAATTCTTAATATGTAGAAATAACCGATGTCTCTTAGGATTTAGGTTCAGACCGTCAACTTGTAATCTAAGTTTTGCATATCTGACCTCTAAACAACATGCAAATTGTGGTACAACAATGTAAACTTCAGGTAACAAGAAAGCAATTTCATTTAAATTAAACTACAAATTCAGTTAAATGGCTGTTTTGAGGTTAGATAGTTCATGTATTGTACTATTTTATATAGTACATTATCGAAGTGCTGCGTTGAGTTCCACCACTCAACACGCAATGCCTCTAGAACTCGGTGGAAAGTGGGAAACGGAGTGTCTTAACACTCTGCCTACCCTGCTGTGTGCGGGATACAGCGTGAAGCTGATAAAAAAAATATTACCATTAAAATTACTTTCTATGTATGGAAATGGAAACAGCTGAACAGTTTTTAACTGACTTCGAAAAAAGAAGTTATCAGTTTCACACGTGTGTATTTCTTTTTAACTTCAAATTCAGGCAGACTTGTAAGCATAGTATGAAGCACTCCACTCTACACTTTCCGCTGAGTTCTAGAGATATTTCTTAGAAACTAACAACAGCCACATCTAAGTACTTTGTTTATTTAAATCAGTGTAATAGCCAGTCTCATCAAAATTTATTTACAAGTTTCTGATTTCGCCTTCTCTTTTTTTATAATTTCTAGATGTAGCTACCTAGTTAGGTAGCTATTTGAAGTCGGTTTAAATTATAAGTTATTTTTTACAATAACTCCTTGTTTAAGTAAATATTTTTGAAACATAAGCTTAAGTCAGATATATCCTACGGAATACTAATTTTGTCCGTAGGTACATTTAGAGATACGGTGCTTTGTGGCAAAGGCCAAAATTATGTTTGCTCTAACATAATTGAGAATACTCTGTATAATATACGGAACCCAGTCGTGGCGCATGGGTGCCGAGTGTGATTGTAATCGCGACAGGTTGTGGGGTGGATTCCCATTCGAGGAAATGAAATATTTAATATTTCTATTTTCTCCGCTGTGGTGTTGACACAAGGTTCTGCCACTCAATCCGCAACGCAGAATCGAGAAAACGGGAACCTGCTCTGTTATGGAAACAGTGTGACGCTAAAAAAATATAGAAAATATTGTTCATGGAAATTAAAGCCACAATTGAAAACTACTATACACTTATTATCCGACCGAAATGTATTATAACGTTAAACTATAATATGATAATCTATATAAATAAAATTCAAATTTTATACCAACATAAATAAACTTTTGAAAACTCTTGTATAATTAAATATATTTTCAGATTAAAACAAACCACTTTTAATATTCACATATGTTTCTGATTTTTAGATTTTCGAAGCCAACACTCAAGTGGTTTTCATCAGTTGGTAGAAATTAACAACTTCCGCTACTCCACAGTTATTTGGTACACGAGTTACTTATGAATATAACGTAACAATTTCAGTTATGAATATGTAAATAAATATGAAGGCGAACTAATAATTATTTAAAATAAAGAATAGAATACGTTTGCAAGTTAAAAAATTACTATAAAACTGATGAAAAAATATTTGTGTGACGAAGAGTTAATTTGTCGGTTAACATTTTAGGCTATACGCAACTCTCTATACCAGCAGCCACAATAACCTAAGACACCTAGAATTAAGAAACTTCAAAAATATGATTTTTAATAAACAAAACTTTAGTAATATTCCAATCAAATCATAAGATTTATAAAAATTGCTCAAAAGAATAATCTATCTCCAAAAGTATACAAAAGAACAGGAGGTTGACGATGCTAAAACAAATTCGTTCCAATTTAAAGATTCATCAGTTAATCCTGAAGTAAAATAAAACATTAATCAATTTAAAAATAAAGTACATACTTCGAAACGGTTGAAATTCTCTCCTATACAAAATACTTGAAAGGCTGGTAATAAAATAAAAGGGAAATACGGATGGAAACAAGCATCCATTTCTGAGATATTTTCTTACACGTATTTACAATGTATTGGAATACTTGATTTTGTTTCCAGATTTGTTTGTTTGTTTTTATTTGTAATATGTTGCAATTTTTAATATAAGAGCAGAAGATAAATAAATCAAGAAATGTGTGACCCAACTCATGAATATTAATAATTGTTTTTATTTAAGTTGTCAACATCATACCTCGAAATTAAATATAAAAAGATCTGAAAGAAAAGAAAATTAACAAGTTTAATAAATCATATTTAAGTTTTTTTATATGGAAAAGACAAGGCAAACGAGCGTTCGAGATGGTAAGTGATTACCGCCTCCCACGGCCCCGTGCAACACCAGAGGAGCTACAGGTGCGTTGCCGGCCTTTGAAGTGGATTGGGCTCCGGAGCCCGGCATTACCTGATGCGAAACGTAGTGGCATAAAGCCACTAATGATCCGGTCGAGTCTGCCCATGGGTGTTGCCATTGCTGGCAACGTGACTCTACCACACGTACTTTAGTCGCCTCTTACGACACCACCAGTACCAGGATGATCCTATTCTAGGCCGGGATCACACGACAAAAAAATTAAATTTATTTTAAAATATAAGTTAAATTTGTTTTAAATTTTTAATATTCAATTTCGTTTGTAATAATTTGATATACATAATAATAAGTTTGATCACAAGTAGAAGGACATTAATATTATATAATTTTCCGGAATATAAAAAAAATTGCATAAACTTAATTTCTTACCACAATCAAAGCATTTTTTCCCAAATACCCCATCTACTTTACGGAAAGGTACCAGGCACACCTACCCGACGCATTCCGACTTTTGGTTTTATAATGTTTCTTAAAAACTAAGAAACATATCGATTTTCTTTTTTAATTTTGCTTTATAGAATAGTAAATATTAATGTTCAAATAACATTTTTATCCATTATATATCCATATATAATGGATAAAAATGTATATATATCCATTGTTCTATTGCACACGATCTTAAATGTAAAAGAACACATACTTGATCCGAACGACTCTATCAAAATGTAATGAGAGAAGTTTACTAAAAAACATATACTATAGAAAAACATAAAAACATATACTCTAGAAGAGGCCAGTCGTGGCACAGTGCATAGTGTGACTGTAAAATCGACTGGTTGTGGGTTTATTCCCCATTCGAGGAGATGAAATATTTACTTGAATTTATATTTCCATTTCTTCGCTCTTACCTCATAGTTCTGCCACTTAACACGCAATGCCTCCAGAATTTCAGCAGAAAGTGGGGAACGGATTGTCTTACACTAGGTTCCCTCTGCCTATCCTGCTGAGTGCGGGATACAGCGTGAAGCTGATTAGATTTTTTATACACTATAGAAGTAATAAAAAAATATTTCTTAGTTATTAAAGGTGTTCTTAATGATCATAATAATTGTATCCGTCTTCATCACTAACCTTATTTAATCACGTTCTATGTTATTAGTTGCCAATTTATCTCAGCTGAACTGTCATCCGAGCCAGCACTAGCTTCATTTGGCGATTCAAAAATGCTTGCAAAAGTATATTTGATTAAAGAATATTTTGAATTTAAATTAGAATTTAACTTCAACACGTTTCCTGCATAACAGGATAAAGGAGACCTTATTGTTAATAGACTTCGTTCCCTACTTAATGTACTTAATGTACATAATGCACAATTTTCTGTAAGAAAATATTAAGAGAAAGACTAAAACATGCTATAAATTCTTAAAATTATTTTCTCCACAGCACTTAAAACTATGTCAGTAATAACTTCACACGTAACGCCGGCTCTATTAAAATTTTTCTCATAAAAGTCTATGAGTTGAAGGAAAATTTATTTCTTGAATAGTAGAAAGACGGCGTTTATTTTCAGTTATTGAATAATGATTTTTGCTTAACATTATTGCCAAAAAAAAAAAATATTGCGCGTTAATTGCCAGCTTAGGCTATACAAAATCACGTTATTTCGTTTGAGGCGGCACAAAGTGTGACTGTAAAAGTCACTGATTGTGGGTTCGCTCCCCATTCGGGGAGATGAAATATTTACTTAAATTTATATTTCCATTTCTTCGCTCTGGTGTCGAGGCAAAGCGCGGCGTTGAGTTCTGCCATACAACACAAAATGACTCCAGAATTCAGCAGAAAGTGGGGAACGGAGTGTCTCAACACTAGGTTCCCTCTGCCTACCCTGCTGTGTGCGGGATACAGCATAAAGCTGATGTGATTAGATTTTTTATTATTTCGATTTCGAAGAAGTAATCAATTTTTTGTGTAAAAAAAGTTACCTTGATCGCTTAAAATGGGATATGTGGAATGTACAACTTATAACTAACAATTTTTATTCCCAAAAAAACTACTAAAACGGAATAAAAAAAAAGTAAAACGGGGGAAAATTGAACCTTTATATTTAACTTAAAGCAACTACTCCACCAAAGCGGTTATTTTATATATTTTTAGCTTCTAATTTTATCCCTAGAAGGGTAGCCAGGTAGAACGGAGTACCACTACTTGCAGTTATCTTAATACACCGAAATTATAAAGTTAGCTATATACAAGGCCTGGCTCAATGAATTATTATTAGGGAATAGTGAAGCATTATCACTATTCCCTAATGAGAAATAACTATGCGGTTATAACATTTACAAACTAAATTGTTTACTATAGCAGAATTTCCTTCTAAATTAATATTCAGCAACAATATACATTTATATTTACTTTATTCATGTTTTATCATCTTCATAGGTTCAATATTTTCTTTATTTACAATGAGCATGCCATAGATTGAACCCACAACCGTCAAGAGGGAATCTGGTGTTAAGACCACTTTCCGCCAAGTTCTGGAGGTATTGCGTGTTGAGTGGCGGAACTCAACGCCGCGCTTTGCCTAGAGCGAAGAAATGAAAATATAAACGTAAATTTTGCCGTGTGTATCCTCTGGCCTAGAGTAGAATCATCCTGGTACTGGTGGTGTCTTAAGAGGCGACGTAAGTACGTGTGGTACGACGTAAGCCACGTCGCCAGCAATGGCAACACGCATGGGCAGACTTGACCGGATCATTACCACCCCCGGCATTTCAAACCGGCGTGAAGTAGTGGCTTTATGCCACTGCGTTTCGCATCAGGTAATGCCGGGCCCCGGCGCCCTCTTTGTGTCCCAGCGTCGCGACTGGCCATGTACATTAATATGATTTCGTAAAGAAAGGTTTATTACTAAAATATTTGTTGATTAAAAATATATATTATAATTTTAGTTGTCATTCTTAAATACGTACATTAAAATTTTGTGTAGCATTCTTAATTCTACAAAGGGTATATGCTCACCGCCAACATTACATGCTTTTCATGCTTGCAACGGAGAGAGAAGCGGAGAAGATGAAAGAGAAAAACCTACCTTTACGTAACGAAATTCCTACCATAGGTAGTTATCAAAAAAGAAATAATAGTTTGTATAAAATATGGTATAAATATTACAAATATTGTAGTTTTAAAAAATAATACGTGTAATTAGAAAGTTTGATTTTAAGAGATTTTAATAAATTTTTTTTTAATTAATTCGTACCAGGAGCAAAATGTATCCTAGACAAGAATCGAGAAAGAAGCAGACCTGCGAGCAGAAAGATAATGTTAAATATAAGCAAAACTCAAATATAAATCCCTAATACATTATGAAATACATTATGTAAATGAAATGGAAACTTCATCACCTCTAATATTAGCATAAACTTTATTCATATTTTCTTAACTAAATTCAAGTTATTCGATCCAACATGTCGCGCGGCAGTCGCGACTTGTTTTGTATTGGATCTGTTGAATTATGAGCATTCAGCGTTCAGTTGTCAACAGCTGTTATAGAACTATTACAGTTGTAACTTTAAACAGCTTTTGAAGATATATCACGTGTATTTGAATGAGAAAGTATAATTTAGTCTACTGTGACACAGTGGGACTGGAACTGACTGTGAATGCGATAATTACGGCGTCATTTTCTACTCACAAGAATTGAAACATTTAAATTATTTTCATTTTTCTGGTGCACACAGTGCGGAGTTATGTTCTGTCACTCAACATATAATGTCTCGATTGCAGATCAGACGATGTGTTGAGATACTAAGTTCCCTTGACGCGATAACAAACACCGTTTTTAATTTTTTTTTAACATTATTTTACATCTATGATAATCTATGTAATATGCGAGACATTAAAAAAGGGTTAGTACATAAAGAATATTCAAAAAATGGAATCCCAACACTTGGCTGACAATATTCTGAATTGCCGATGAAAGGAGATGATAAAGTTTTGTGTATAATACCGAATAAGATACACACACACATCACAAAAGGAAGCCGTCAAATATTTTCTGCTATTATAATATATATATATATATATATATATATATATATATATATATATATATATATATATATATATATATATATATATATATATTATGAGCCCAGCTTCTAAAAATAGGCTTAACTTCTCTTAAAAAAAATTATAAAGTTTAAAATAAACTTAACTATCACTAACTATATATAACTATAACTCATATTAAAATTTTTAATTATTTTTGTAATAAATCAACATAGCAAATATTGCTTACTATTTCCGAAACATAATATAAAACCCACAACTTTTGTAGCATTATACATGTAACATTGGGACTAAGGTTCTAATCTAATAACAAAATATAATTACATTTACTTGCTGAACTAAACTTCACATGGAATCGACTCTATTGCGCAGTTATTAAGTAACACACTTACATACATACAGTCTATATAAAATATATAAGTAATGATAACTAAGATGGTCAAACTGAAACAAAAACTCGTGCGTACTTGTTACAGCAAAACTATGGAAAAGAAAAAGTTCCTTGAGAAAGAAGATATAACAAAAAAGACAATTAACGAGAAAAGCGCTAAACTATAAGTATATTATAATAGCCCTATACACATCGAATTGATAGTTAGAAACTAGTAGACTGGATACTATTAGACACTTGCGAAAAATAATATGAGGCTAACGCGGCGCACAGGCATAAGCAGCGCTACTGTAAACACGACAGGTTATGGGTTCGATTATCACTAGAGGAAATAATATATTAAATATTTTAATTTTCTTACTCTGGTAACGAGACAAAGCCCGCTAAGCCTAGAGAATGCGGGTAACAGAGTGTATTAACACTAGGTTCCCTCTGTCCACCCCGATATATGCAGGATACAGCAAGATACTAAAAAATGCACCTATTTTTAAACCATTAACCGTAAAGTTTTAATCAATTTATCCAATTTTTTTCACTGACAATGACATGAATCTTACTCATCATCAATTGAGACAAAACAAAAAACAAACAAACCTTTAAAAATCACACATTAAAATACAATTTCTTGAACCAAAAAAACAATGTTTCAAACAAAATTCTTACACAAAAATCAAAACAGATTAATAATTCATACATACATACACACACAAAGAAATTTTCAAACCCAATATCATAAACATTATGAACACAAACACATAACTGATAACTGTTACCATCAATAACTTAAATTGTTAAAGTTATAAACATTTATTTACAACCGTAAAAGTTTCTCACGTAGCCGTTTCAGCGAATGTGCGTATGTTAAACTTATGGCAATATAGCGATCGCCCGCGGCTTCGAGCGTTATTGGTCCCTTTGTAAGGACTTAGGAGATTTCAATTGTCTTACAAGAACTTATATTGCATAAATGTATTGTATTGTTGAATGTACTGCCTTTAGTCCATATCTAATATATGTGGCAAGAGCCCAACGTGACACAGCGATTGCAAATATAAAATAAATCTGGGTTTGATTTCTACTTGAGGATTATTCCTTGAAATGTTTATACATTTCTCGCTCTTATAACAAGCTAAAATCGCGGTGCTGAATCCGCCAATCAACATACAACGGATTCGAATTTAAAACTTAAGTAACTTGTATACATTCTAACAGCACCTCAAGACATAAGCCAACAACCTCACATATAGCAAGATGAGCAGAGAAAATTTATCACGCACACAGCATGGTAGGCAGAGAAACGTAGTGTTAAGACACTCCGTTCCCCACTTTTAGTCGAATTTTAGGCATTGCGTGTTGAGTGGACGCTAGGCTTTTGTCTTGAGTCCAGAGCGAAGAAATGAAAATATTAATAAATAATAAATCATTCTCAAGAACAGGGATCGAACCCACAACCTTGTGCCCCTGGGACACGACCCTCCATTCAACCTACTAATCTAATCTAAATTATTATTTATTTACATAATTTTATACAAAATCACAAGTAAATTACTAACCATCACTTACTACTTAATAACAAAAGCTACATCAACTTTATACCCATAGAAGGATTGAATGAAAATTCAGAATATGAATCGGATAATGTACGCAGAGATCGTCATTTATCTCTTTAGCGGCTTTTTTCGATAAGCCGACAATTTATGAGCAGTTTTCACGCGTGGATATGAGCAGAGCCTCCCTGAATTATGGAGTCGGAATACTGATTATTTGGATTAGATTACCTTTTTGTCATAAAATTTTATATTATACATTATTTATGTTTGTTTTATTACTTTGATATACGTAATATTATGAAACAGATAAAAAATTTGAAACCAGTTGTGGCGCAAGGGCACGAGTACGATTGTACGCTCAGTAGGTTGGGGGTTCGATTTTAAATCGAGGAATTGAAATGTGCCACACTCAGGTAACGAGGCAAAGTGAGGCGTTGAGTTCAGCCAATCAACACAGAATGCTTCCAGTATTCGGCGAAAAGTGGAGAACGAGAGTGGTTTAATAAAAACGGAGAATCTTAACACTAAGTAAGTGCCCAGATTCTGGATACACTGCTATCTAGTGTGAAGAAAAAATCACATTAATTATACACATTTAATACAATTGAATCAACATACGACTATTTAAATATATTCCCATAAACCAACAACTGCCGTCCATCAACAAACGAAGTACTCTAACAAGGTAATTAGACAAACTGACGTCTCACGAGAGTTAGATCTATCTGTACGTCGATTCGTAATCAAAGTTTTGCTTATCTGACCTCAAGATGCAAATTGCTGTTAGAAGAGACTGAATGTACAAGCAAGCGGTAGATTGCTTGCTCTACGTTGTATTATTCTAAGGAATAATATGTAAACTGAAGACATTGTTTATATATATATATATATATATATATATATATATATATATATATATATATATATAAAATTGTTTGTATATATATATATGAGAACAGTCGTCCTGAATGGGCACGAAGTGTGACTGTAAAACCGACTTGTTGTGGGTTCGATTTCCACTCGAGGAAATGAAATATTTATTTAAATTAATATTTTAATTTCAATAAATATTTCATTTCCTCGAGTATTGTATGTAATTGTTTTGATTTAAGTGTATTTTTTACTAATTTTATAACTACAAGTTTTATAATTTGTTGAATGAAATAAAATCAATAAATAACGAATACCATCTTTTTACCAAAATATTTCTCTAGCTTCACACTGTATCCTGTATTTACATATACTAATGTCAAGACACTCCGTTCCCACTTTACGCTTAGTTTTAGGAATAATCCGTGTTGAGTGGCTGAGTTCAGCATCATGCTTCGAACCGAATCGAACCCACAACGCGACGCTTACTCTCAGACACCATTCTATTGCGCCACGACGATCTCGGTATATATTTTAATTGGAAATCATAATTATTGAAGCAATCATTACATTTCTCCAAAGCATTATATCAGCCCAACCCAGTGTATAGATGTACGTATAAAACAAGCAAAAGACCAGTCGTTCAGAATTCAAATGCCTGAAATTGAAAACGATCGAACACCAGTTGCAGAGGCGAATAAATGAGCGACAGTTGATTTGAACTTTGTCTGACTTTTGATTTTGAAAGTTATTTTGTGTAATAAAAAAGTTTAAATTAAATTTATTGAAATAACTATATATAAATACAATGTATGAATATTTATATCGATTTATGTATGAATATATTTATGTTGAGGCCATAGTAGGCTAGTTGGGTTAGCTTTTGGCTGGAAGCGCGATTGTTGTAAGTTCTATCCCCACTCGGAAGGATTAATTTTAATTTTCTCACTCTAGTAAATGATAACGCTGCGCTGAGCTCAAGTACTCAACTGCCAATGAGTCAAATTCGGAAGTAAAGAACGGAGAGAGACATCCATTTAGATAAATTATAGCAATTTTTTTTATTCACTTGGAAATATCGCATAAAAGTATACCTACATATAATATAGCTTAAAATATTTTTTTTCTTTTCTTAAATAATCGTAGGATAGGAACCCACGTACCGTAATTAAACTATGAATGCTATTCGTGCTAGTTCATCTGTATATTCTGTATTATCTATATACCATTACAAAGGCATGGTCTTCTACGAACTGCCAATATTAAGATCACACAATAACTCCGTTTCTGCGAACGACGATTTCGTAGTAGTAGCAAAAATGTAAAACAAAAACTTTTCATAAAATCTGTAAAATCTGAATTTCACGTACAAAATTACAAATAGATATATGCATTTCAGAATTTCAGTTCGTATTCAAATCCCACACGGCTTCGTAATTGTCCATTAAATAGAGCCTCACATTCATTATTTAGGACCCAAAAGCTCGTGATGCCTTCATTATGAAATATTATAAATACTTAAATATTTCAATTACTATAAAATTGTTAGACGTTCCACGCAATGAAAATTAAACGTCACGTAGGACTCTAGATTTTTTTGTCTATCTGCAGAATACGGCGTGAACTGGCTGGAACGAGGCAAAGCGCTGTGTTTAATTTCGCCACTCAACACGCAATACTTGAGGTATGCGACGTAAAGTGAGGAACAGAACGTAGTGCCTTATTGGGAACATAGTGACTTAACGCTAAGTTCCCAGGTACTCTCAGCCTACCCTGCTATGTGCGGGTAACAGCGTACATCTACATATTAATATGTGAAGGAAACAATTTTATATATATTTTTTCATGAAATTGTGCGGGCGGTAGAGTAATGGTTTTTGGCACCTATTTTATAAGGTTTTTTTTATCATTAATGATATAAAAATAGCACACAGACTCTACCACAATTATGTTTAACAATATATACTTTTATATAAAGTGACATACATATTGGTTATGTGGTAGGCTTAAATATGCATGTCAATATTAATTTAATAATAATTATCGTCTGTGTGTGCCGTTATGGCACTCTAATTGAAATATTGAGACGAGACTAAAAGGCGGGCTTCTCTCGCTTAGAAGCACCTTCAAAAAGTATCCAAAAGTACCGCGATTTATTTTTATTTTAGAGAACATTGTTCAAAATATCATAAAGATTTTAAAAATCAATGCAAATTTCAATACAATAAAAAGAGGAAATCTACATATTGGAATATATCAAAATTAACATTTAATTCTATACTCAAGTAATAATGTAGAAAAGAAACATACATAATTATATGAATATCTAAAGTCAATCTATGTAAAATTCATCTATATATGAAAGTCTACTGACACGTTTACTCTCGGCGGCTCTCGCATTACCAACTTGACTGTAATGTTAAAAAGTATGTCTTTGTCTGTTAAGGTTAGTTCCCATTATTCTATACTTTAGTGTAGTAGTGAGTGATTTAGTAACTAAATGTTTTAAACATGTAAAATTTTATATAGTAGCTTAGTACATCAGTCGAGTCGATCCATTTTATTTTATTTTTTGGGCGAATACCCCCTGGTGTCAAGGCTAAGCGCGGCGTTGAATCCTGCCACTCAACACGCAATGCCTCCAGAATTCGGCAAAAAGTGGGGAACGGAGTGCCGTAACACTGGGTTCCCTCTGCCTACCCTGCTGTGTGCGGGATACAAAGTGAAACTGTTTTTTTTTATTACATTGTGGATTCTTCACCTTAAGCCTAGGCACAGCCCATTTGTATACTGTACTCGAGCAGATGTATAGTGTCGTTTGTATAGCGTCGTACTGTACTGCGAATGATTTGTATGGCATGACTGTAAAATGAAATGAAATGTATGAAGGATTAGTTTGTAACTACAATATAGACATAATTGTAACGAAAGTAACTAAAATTCCTATTACAGAATTTCTTTTACAGATTTTATCACGTATTTTCTTTTCATAGTTCGGATTTGTCCCTTACTAGGGATTGCGCGGAATAGGTCACTTGTTAAGTGATAAAGCCGCCCCTTGCACGCTCTGTTTAGCATTAAGTTATTCCTGTATATTTATGTCGGTACTTGACTTCAAGTTAAATACAAAATTGTTATTTACTTACTTAGTTTTTATGTAGTTTCACCCTGTTTCCTGTATATTACAGTGTAGATAGAGAAATACTAGTGTCAAGACACACTGTTCTCAACATTCCGCCCCAATTCTGGTCGGTTTCCAGCAGGCGGGGTTTCGAGTCCCGCTACGTTCAATTTTATATACGTTTTATAAATAAGTATAATTCGGTTAATTAACGAAAATCAATTCCACAATCATCATACTCTGGTACGATGGCGACTTCATTACTAATACTTCTCTTATCAACTACACGCTGAATGATGTGAAGAAATCTGCAGCTTATATAATGTATTTTGATGAATTGATATTTAAAAATTTATAATATACAAATACTGTTGAATTTGAGGCAGTGACTGGGACTTGTGACTGCTCCAGTCCAATATAGCAAATTATCGTAAATTCATAATTTACCTTCCTTTATATTTCAACTTGGCTGGCTAGCAAAAAACAATGTTGCCATAGCACACTTGCTATCGCATATTAGAGATGATTATTATTATCATCGGTAAATATAGCAAGTTAACACTAGTGTTAAAATACTTCGATCCCAACTTTTCGCCGCGTGTTGGGTAGCGGTACTCAACGCCGCGCTTTGCCTTGACACCAGAACGAAGAAAAAAAAATTAAATAAATATTTAATTTCCTAGAGTGGGAATCGAAACCACAACCAGTTGCGTTTACAGCCAGAGCTTGTGCCCCTGCGCCACGATTGCTCTCAACTGTTTTAAACCAAAATACTAAAATAACTCTCTATTACACAAAATACTAAAATAACTCTAAAATCCCGCACTTATTCTCAAATAGAGACCTAATACACAAAAAAAGCTAGTACGTCGAAATACACCCCTGTGGGAATCCGAACAGAGCTTAGTTTCATTTCATACCAAAAATGTAAATAACAATGTATAAATCAAAAAAATATATACATTTCCTTTTTATTTCTTAAGTTTTGAATATGATATTTTCAATTTCTATTTTTTATTTTGACTTAATTCTGTGTTTAACATGTTGTTTCATTTTATATACATACATCTTTTGCACGAACCAATGAGTCTTTGTAACGAAATGTAATATCTATGGGTATTAGGAGTATTATGTATAACTAGTGACTGTAAACGCGACGGTTGTGGGTTCGATTTTAGCTTGGGGGAAAGAAATATTAAATATTTTCATTTCCTCATCCAGGTTTTTCCACTCAACGCATAATGCCTCCAGAATTTCGTGGAAAATGTGAAACGGAAATCTTAATAGGAACAGAGTGCCTTAAAAACGTTTAAAAAACAGAGTGCTTTATCACTACTCTACCATGTGCGAGATACAGCCTGAATAAGCTAAGTGCTAAGTATTGATGCTAAGTATTGAGCATCAGATTTTTTCTTGCTGGGGCGGTGAAATGAAAATAATTACGATTATTATACATTTTAAATTAAACTATTCAACCAAATTAATCGCGTATATTTAATAATATACATTTTTTGTATAAAAATCAGCTTCACGCTGTATCCCGCACACAGCAGGGTAGGCAGAGGGAACCTAGTGTTAAGACACTCGGTCCCCGCTTTCCGCCGAATTCTGGAAGCATTGCGTGTTGAGTGGCAGAACTCAACGCCGCGCTTAGCCTCGACACCAGGGCGAAGAAATGGAAATATAAATTTTTCATCTCCCCGAGTGGGGATCGAACCTACAACCAGTCGTTTTTTCAGTCGCTTCAATTCGAGCCGCTGCGCCACGACTGTATAACATACGAGTATAGGTACATATATAATGTATTTCTAAATTTTCATCAGGGATCAGAAAGAATTCAGCCATTTTCCTCCAAACTGTTGAATGGACGAAACTCGAAGTCAATCGCTAACTCAATGCAGAATCCTATCAATCGACGGCCATAAATTCTGACAGACGGACAATTATATCCGCTCAATTTGTCACAACTGTGTCGGAGCGCGTATTTTTTTTCTGTAATGTGAAAATTTATACTTTTTCTTATGTTCTTGTTATTTAAATCGAATTAGTACTTTTGAATCAAACGCAGGGCTGTAGTGGCGCAGGGACACAAACGTCTGACTGTTAACGCAACAGGTTGTGGCTTCAATTTCCAGTTGAGGAAATTAAATTTTTCATATATGATGCGGAACATCTTCAAAAGAACTGTTGGTTATTGAAATTCTTAGTTAATATTCTATTGAATTTTGTTAAAATAGTGTCTTAACCAAATTTTAACAAGACTTGATTTTAGGGATTCTTAGTTATTATAAATTAAATTATTTTCATAATAGAAGAAGACTATTTATTATTTGAATTAAAAAATTTATATAATTTGAATTTCCTAAAAATAATCAACTGGATGATTATTTTTAGGATAGTAAAAAAAAATGATGTTGCTTGTTACTGTCTTGTTATACAAAAGTAATATTTTTTAAAATTTACATTTAAGAAAAAAATAATATCTTTCATGCCACCTCTCCCTTACCCAAGTTGAAACTGAACCCACAACCGTAACGTTTACATTCAAACCGACACCACGATGTCCTTAAATAAAGGGCTTAGAAAAGAAAAGAAAAACCATTTTGATCGATTATTATGTATTTTTTCCTAAAACACGTAACTTAGACATAAAATATGTATTTTAATCAGCATTATAGCTGACTCTGTACGTAACATCCTCACTTGTTCTAGCTATAACAATTTTTTTGTCACTTCCTAAACGTGGAATAGGAATAAAGCCGCGGTTTTACGGCGCACTTTACGTTCTACTTTGCGACAGGATACGCCATTTTGTGCCTGGATAATACAATGTTTGAACTGCAAATTACAAATTTTGATGATGGAGAAATTGTATTAATATTATTATTTATCTGTTATACATATATCTAATACATATGTATGGGGCCGTCATGGCACAATGGCACAGCGTGCGACTGGAAACGTGGAGTTTGTGGGTTCGATTCTCACTCACGGGTATGATCTTTAAATATTTTCTCTTCCTTGTTACCAGAGTTAAGAAGAGAAACCCATAGAATGTAACAAGGGACGTCGCTCATCACACAATGTCTCGAAAATACCGTGGAAATTGAAGAACAAGTTTTCTTAACACTAGATTCGCACTACCTAGTATACTATATGGGTGTATAAAAATATATTACATAGGTAGACATTGAATTATTTTAGAAAATGTATAAAAATTAGGACTTAGTGAGACTCGAACCCACGCCTCTAGGTAGCCGACCATGCGCATTGACTACTGAGCCAATAGTTCTTATCAAGCTACCGCTATACGAAATATGTATTGTACATATATTAGCTTATCTGTAACGAAAATTAAAGAAATTAACTTTTTTAATTTTATGCCAAATAAAGACACCTATGAAAGTCGTACAATTATTTTAAGTAGAGGGAAGCCGTTGGTAAAAGTAAGCGTAAATTTTATTCACCATGAACTCGTGGGCTTTACTCTAGGTCAAATCAAACAAGATATAGAGAGCTTTCATGTCAAGAATTGTAAGAAAGGAATTTGGCATGTTGGTTTTACGATTTTGTATAAAACATCTAGAAATCTTGCTTGCATAACACTTGCTGAAGACTAATATTATGTAAATGTTTTTAATATATTGTAAGGTAACTGTTGCATAGTGCGTGGATGGTTGTGGGTTCGTTCCTCATTAGCGGAATATATCGCTAGATAAAGCGCGGCATAATATTGCGCCACTTAAAACGCAATGTCTCATATTCGATAGGAACTCAAATTCGTTAGGAATGTCATGAACTCACCACTTACAGATATACAACGTTAACTTAAAAAATCTGTCAAAATATTTTACTTATTTAGAAGTTGTAAGAGTTCCTAAGTGTGGAATAACCCTTTAAAAATTTAAATGTTTTATTTGAACATCTTTTTTGCAGTGCTGTCACTACACTGTGTTTGTCACTTTAAAATACGTGTTACCTAAATGTTAGGTAACTCGCTTTATATTCACTTCTTAGTTCTGGTGGCGAGGTCAAGCGCGGCGTAGAGTTCCACCTCTCAACACGCAATGCCTCCAAAATTCGGCAGTAAGTGGAGAACGGAGTGTCTTAACACTGAGTTTCCTGTGCGGGATACAACGTGAAGCTAATTTACGTACAATTCTAAAAGCACAGTAAAGGATCCAATCATTTTATCACCAATCAAAAAACAGAATAAACATTCGGTTCTAACAACCTTCTTCCACAATTATACGAAATGCTTAAAGAGAGCTAAATACTAGGTTGTGGTATGCTAGGTTTTTATTAATAAGAAAAAAACCGGACAAGCGCGAATCAGGCTCGCCTACCGAGGGTTCCATACAAAAATTGAATTGAACCACAAATATATAGTTTCAGATTCTTTCCTTAACTAGTACTACCTGTAAATGCTAGCTGCCAAAATTAATAATTCTAGGTTAACCGAAAGTATACTATGAATTTTGATAACCTTTATATATTAATGTATAATTATTTAAATCAATGTAGAAACACATTTCTTTTCATAAAATTATGTGGTAGATCTAGGTATACAGTTTCAATTTCAACTCGATATTTCCAAGCGTTCCTGAGATAAAGGCTCTTGACAGACAGACGGACGGACAACAAAGTGATCTTATATAGGAACCCTTATTCCTGTTTTCCTTAAAAGGTACGGAACCCTAAAAATTGTACTAACAGGCCATTCATCATCCTTACAATTCAAATAAAAATTAATTGGTGTATGGAAACCAATCATGGGATGCTCTTTTAGTTCCTACACCAATATAGTCGCCGTGGTGCTCGCAAGTCGTGTGTTAAACATATTTGCACACTTCGTCGAGTTTAACATAGGCTATTCAATACAGAACCAGCTTTATAATCATTTTATTGTCAAAAATTTTATAAAATTCAAATAGTTTCTCTAGAGGAATGCTAATGTTTTCAGCCCCAATAGCCACTTTTCGCCCAATTTTCGAAAGAAAAATCGAACCTACATCCTGCCTATACATTCATATATTGTGCTGCTGCGTTATGACAGATTTAAATTGATAAGAATAAAAATTAATATCTTATTGAGATAAAATAATAACGTAATGAATTTGAAAATGAAAGCAATAAAAGCAATTATTGCACTAAATATACAAAAATAATTACAATAATCACAAAACATAAGGCAAAAAACTGGGTCAAACTGAACCAAACTCTACTAAAAACAAATGGTAATTATTCCGCATCGAACAAAGGAATAATCAGGTGAATCGGTTCAGAAATCTCTAAATAATTGGTGCACATACATAGAATAAAATATAACAACCGAATTGATACTTCTTTCTTTTTGAAATCGGTTAAATAGTTTTATTTTATTTTATTTTTTTATTTTTATTTTATTAAGTTTTAATATTTACTTACATACTCCTGTTAAAAATCTGCTTCACGCTGTATCTCGCACACAGCAGAGTAGGCAGCGGGAACCTAGTGTTAAGACACTTCTTTCTCCTCTTTCCGCCGAAATCTGGAGGCATTGCGTGATGAGTGGCGAAACTCTACGCCTCGCTTTGCCTTGACACCAGAGCGAAGAAATGGAAATATAATCGAACCCACAACCAGTCGTGTTTACAATCAAACATATGTGCCCCTGGACCACGACCGGCCTCAGCCTTGCTGACTAATTGGTTAATTAAATTTTATCTTTTTATTGATGCACAAGCAAATAAGTGATATATAACATCATAAATCCTCTTTTTTCTTTTCTCATACACGTAATATATACAAAAAATGGTAGAGACTGACATAAAAATCCTAAGGTATTTCCCTGTTCACGCCTTGACCTCTCAGCCCCATTTTGCTTATATGCTAAGCCCCTACATGTCTTCAACCTTATCATAAGAAATAACAATATTTCGCGTTTTTTAGAACAAAGACCGATATTTTTGTATTATATGGTAGGGACGGGAAGAAATGTTGATATCAAAATAAAAACTGAACCTTTTATATGAAGTATTCCTAAACTAGCAAATACTTATGATGGAACAATGTAATATGAAAATGTAAATTTTATTGATTTTTTATTTGCTTTAATCAATTTAAAACCAGTTTATTTGGTCGACTAAATAGAATCTAATTATATTTAAGACATTGAATTTAACCTTTATATAATATTTTGTTCTTTTGGTTAAGATTGACTCTGATTGATTTCTGGTAAAGCACTTGTTCTTATATTATTTGTTTACCGCTTTATACCGCTAAATACTCATTTTTAATAATTTTATAAATATCTTTCAATATAATCGTGAAACAGGCAACTAACTCACGTAATCTAAATCACATTTATGTTTATTATATTTTTTTACTTAAGGTGTAGCCATGGAACTCTTACGTCCATCGTATTTTTATATACACTTCTATTTACATTTGAATGAAAAGGATCACCTTCTCGCTTAAGAAAATTATAAATAAAAAAATAATCGTCATTCGACAATTCAAAAGCGCTTACAATAGTCTATTTGAATAAAGGATATTTTGAATTTGAACCTGAAATATTAATATACAATAAAAATTATATATTAAATCTTTCTCTGTAAGTTTGTACTCTATACGTAAACTTCACTCAATTGTAAGTCGGTTCAGTTCAGTTGGAAACATCTTGAGATCGTGATCATATTTTGATTGAGAATAGTTGAATGATCCAATCACCATTAATTGGAATTGAAATATCAACATATGGAATTTTTTGGTAAATAATAATTATTATTGAGGCCGTAGTTAACGCAACAGTTGTGGATTCGATCCAAAGTATCGAGGCAAAGCGTGGCGTTGAGTTCCGCCACTTAACAAGCAATGCTTTGAAAATGAGGAGGAAAATGGAAATCGAGAGTCTCTTAACAATCAGATTTACTCTGCTTACTCTTCTTTGTGCGGGATACGGCGTGAGCTTAAAAAAGTTATCAAAATTTATATCTTAAAACAAAAAATAAATCTAGGCTGACAAGCGACATATTATACACGTGGCAGAACTCAACTCCGCGCTTAGCCTCGATACCAGAGCGAAGAAATTTAAATATAAATTTAGTAAATATTTCGTCTCCTCGAGTGGGGATCGAACCCACAGACAGTTGGTTTTACAGTCACACTTCGTACTGCTGCGCCACGACATTACATAATTTAAAATGTATTAAAAACCTAATAAACTACATACACATCCATACATGTAAACAAATATTCACATACAATAATTACTCACCCATAGTACTGGTATAAGGACTTCAACAAATGTAGCGCAATTCGAATCGCATTAAGGACGCTCAAACACTTAGGATCTAAGGTTTAGGACTATACTACTCTATACCTAGGAATGGACTGAGTTGGCTTAACCCAATAGCAATGCTATTTGTAATTCGTGTTTATTCCATACTGTATATGCCAGTACTCAGTAATTGTACATTCAAATGATCGTTTTTTTTTAGGTTCACGCTCTATCTCGTATAATGCAGGATCAACAGAAGGCATCTAGAAACCTAGAGTTAAGTCACAGACAGTTCCCTTTAAGGCACTCCGTTTCTCAACTTTCTACCGAATTCTGGAGGCATTGCGTGTTGCGTGGCAGAACTCAACGCCGCGCTTGCCTCGACACCACAGCGAAGAAATAGAAATATAAATTTAAATAAATAGTTCATCTCCTCTAGTGGGGATCGAACCCACAACCGGTGGGTTTTACAGTCACACTTTGTGCCCCTGCGGGACGACTGGCCTCTATATATATATATATATATATATATATATATATATATATATATATATATATATATATATATATATATATATATGAGTGAATTTCATTTTCCTCAAGTGGAAGTTGAACTTACAATCTGTCACATTTACAGTTGCATGCTTGTTCACCTGCGCCACGACTGGCCTGTTTTGTTTTATTTGCTGTACCGTGTCTCGTGTACAACAGATTGAAAAAGAGGTGTCCTAGTGATCCGTATCCCACACTGCCCCACAGAAAAATAATGAAAAAACGGTCACAATCTAGGGAATGGGGTGGTTTTGTTGTGTTTGTTGGACGCTAAAAAACCGGTTCAGTGCGAGTCTTTGCATTAACGTTTACTGTATGCACTATTTTTTAACCGACTTCTGTAAGAAAATGAGGTGATAACCTCAATTGTATTTTTTTATATGACATGAGTTACAAATGTAAATTTGTAATGACTTTTTTGTACGAAATATCGATATAATTTAACTTTTCCAATTTTTTCCTTTATTTTTATTGTAAGTGCTCATTTCGTGCTAAATTTCATAACTGTTAATCCACGGGAAGTACCCTATAGGTTTTAATTACGCGGTGAATTTCATACAAAATGCAGTACAATCTAATATCTTTTGATTGCGGTGACTTAAAAACTTGGTTTTTTCTTTGCCATAAACCTCAATATTTGATATCAATTCCAGCTTGATGCCTCCACGCGATCTTGAGTTAAATGGTCTTGACAGACGGAGAGATAAGAAAGTGATCCTATATGGTTTCCGCTTTTACTTTTTGAGGTACGGAACCCTAAAAACATATATTTTACGATTTTGCCAAACTTTAAGGTTACCTAGCTTACCTAACAGTATTTAAAATTCACTTGGGGCTTAATGGAACGGTCATACTTCGAACAGACGGCTGATTAAATTAATTAAACTAAACCAAAAAGTCCATATTGATACAAACATTTTCGAATTGAATTAGAATAGACAACTACAGAAGCTATCGTGGCATATTAGCACAGCCTTTGACTGTAAACGCGACGATTGTGGTTTCAATTCTCACTAGAGGGAATAAAATATCTTCATTTCCCGGCTCTTGCACTAGACGAAGCGCGGCGTTCAGTCCCACCTTCTAACACGCAATGTTTCGAAAGTTGGACGGAAATTGAGGAAGCAGTGTCTTTACTCTACTCTTGCAGTCCTACCTTGCCATATGCGTGATATAGCGTATAAGCTAAAAAACACATTACCTTATACAATTAAATTACACATATTTCCACTACTACAAGGGACTATTTCCAACTCGAAACGGAATCGGGTCCGGAGTATATTGATAAGGTCTATTAAGCCCCATGTACCTGTAATCCCTATCGAACTCCCTAAAACTTTGAATGTGTGTTTTTGAAAGGAGCACTTTCCAACATTGTTACGAATATATTGTGTGATATAATGTGGGTATATTTTAGGTTTTGTATTGAAATGTACTCGATGTATTGTATAATAATTTTTGTGGCGAGGTAAAATTTATGAGTTCGATTCCCAATCGGGGGAATGATTTGTTTTAATTAGTAGCAAGATAAATTGCGGCGTTAAGTTGCGTCTCTTAACACAAAAACAGGTTAGGTCCCATCTGCCTTTCTACAATGTGCAGGATAAAATCCCTATCCCAAATAGTAATCTAATTGTGACCATGTTATTTATAATTGAGTTGAATTGAACCTCAGTGTCACAAGATAAAAGCCGGCGTTGAACCCCAACAACTCAACAAGTAATGTTTCAAATTCAAATGGCGGAAGCGGAATATTGAGTGTTTTCACACTAAATTATCTCTACTAGTGATGCGCCGAAAATTCGTTTGGTATTCGGTATATATATATATATATATATATATATATATATCATCGTTTTCTGCGGGTGGATATGCGTGTCCAGTTCGGCACCGCTCCGCTCAAACGAAGGAGATAGACATAGCATTAGGTGAGACTCATTTAATTTATAATAATAATTAAATAAAAATAATCGAACCGAATGTATTCGGCACTATAATCAAATAACTCGGCCGATTTCAATATTAACCGAATACAGCACGACGATAATGAAAAAGATGACATACATATACCGAATAAAAACCGAATATTCGGCGCATCTCTAATCTCTACCCATCAAAAAGCGTTTAACTAAAAAAAACCAAACCTTATATTAACATGAGAATCAAAAACAACTTGCAAAAATAAAATACCCAAATCAAACATAGATTTTATAAGAAACGCCAAATAGTAAGATCTTAGTATCAGATGTTTTTTATCGTATACGATAAAGAAATGAAGGTGGAACAGGAAAACATGGTAAAATACTTATAGGTGACTGTACGAACAACGAATTGATACGTCGATCCGTTCCCATTACGTTTGGGCTACACCTTACCGGAACCTTCGGTATCCTATAAGCTTATTTCGCACGGTAAGCCTTTCCTATCACATTGACGATGTATCATTTATTTTGTCGATTGTTATGTTGCTTAATATAGAGATATTTAGTTTATTTTTGGTATTATTAGGAATTTATAGAACGGCTTGTAGTTTAATTTAGGTTATAATAATTAAATAATATTAGCGCAAGCGTGTGACTGTAAGCGCAAATGGTTGTGGGTTCGATACCCACTCGAGGAAATAACATATTTACTATTTTCATTTGTTGGATCTGGTATCGAGGTAAGGCGCGACGTTGAGTTCCGCCATTTAACACGCAAGCCTGCTGAATCCAGCGGAAAGTAGGGGATGGAGTGTCTTAACACTAGCTTCAAGAGGTAAGATTAATAACACATTAGGCAAAAACCTACGCCACTCTCACGGGATACAGCGTGACGCTGAAAAAAAAATTGTAAGTGATTTGATCCACGCTGGAGTAAGTGCCTTTTTATGTTAGATCCCCTGGACGCCCAAGGAAGCGATAGACTACAGAAAGGTGAATAGCCACTGAGGACGCTAAAGATCGTGCAACGGGATTTAGATTGAGCCGAAAGGTAGACGACCCTGGCAACGAACCCCGTAAGTAAACCCTTAAATAAGACAGAAAAGAAATAAAAAGTGGGCTTATTTTTTTGCGTAAATTATAGTTATATATATAGTTTAAAGTACTTATCTGCTTTTTTTTCCTTTCTCTACTACCTCGGAACTCTACGCCGCTCTTTGTTTTGCTAGAACGTAGAAATATTGATGATTTTAATTATAATCATTCCCTAGAACTCAAAATCGAAAAACAGAATGAACAGAAAATCGCTGACAACAACCATAGATAGCAATTATAGTTTAACACCGTCACTGCGCCACAATGGTTTTAAATTGATGTCTCAAATCACTTATTAGTATAGAATATAAACAAAAAAAAATTTTCACTAAAAAATTTTACAGTATTAAACACACTGTCACTTTATAGGTCACGTTTACTTCAAACGGTCCACAATCTTTGTAAATATGTAAATTTAATAATTCTATTTTATTTGGCATTCCCCCATTGATGCTATAGCGTTTATCTCGAATACCCGTCGTTCTGGCACACAGTGCTTGTTCTTATTGAGTTCATTTATTTTATTGCTATTTATGGAATTTGTAACAATTTTAAATTCCATTTAGGTTCACACTGTATCCCACATATAGGAGTATTAACATTAGGTCCCCTCTGTGGTATACAGTAGTAGTGTTAATAAACTCCGTGCTTTTGCCTTACATTCAGCCGAATATTCAAGACAATGTTTACTGAGTGGCGCAACTTAACACTGCGGTTTGTTTTGTTACCAGGGCGAGGAAATTTAATAATTGAAGCCCCGTGTAGTAATCGAACCCACAACCGTCGCGATTACAGTCAGAGAATACCGCTGCAATGCGATGATTTAATTTTTGTGTGACTCAATTAATTTTTGAACTCGCAGTGAAAGAATGAATCCTTGGAGACAATAGGTTGATTTCTATTATACATTACGAAATTATAAACGTTTTTTTGTCAATTTGCTTAAATTAAAACTTGCGTTGAAATCCACTAATCTCTAAAGTACCTAAAGATGGACGATAAAAAGATACCTAAGGGACATTTACATTATATGTTGCGTTAGTACAAAAAAAAATGTGAAATTGAGAAAAAAAATTGTTAATGTTAACTGTTAAAATTTAGACCAAAATTGGAACAGTTTATAACGTGGATTAAACAACAGAATACTTTTTATCCTGATAAATGTCATGGCTTTACTGGATTGTTATTTGATATACTAGAGTGATTGTTCTATACACTTCATGTTCTATACATAAACTTTGTTTGAGTGAGTCTGAGAAGTAAAATGGAAAATTTCGTTTTTACCGTTACCGTAGTTATTCCGAGATGCTCCTTTACACTCTCTAACCTATCTACATACCAAGTTTTAACTTTCAACTTTTCGATCACTCAGTATCGGATCAGTTTTATATATAAATAGACATTATAGAGGCCGTCGTGGCACAGGAACAAGAGTGTCACTGTAAATGCGTTGGTTGTGGGTTTGACTCCCACTCGAGGGAAAGAAATGTTTAGTATTTTAACTTTCTCCCTCTGGTAATGAAACAAAGCGCAGTATTGAGATCCTCTCTCATCTGAACACGCAATGATTCCATGGCAATGCAATGCATGGTGCATCTTAACAGTAGGTTCCCAGGTTCCCTCTGCCTACCCTGTTGTGTGCGGGATACTGCATGAAGCTAAAAAATTATTCATCATTTCAAACATTTTAAAATTAGACCAATTCAGTTAGGATTACATTTTTAACTGGAAGTTCTCAATTTTACGTTTAATTATTTTTTTTATGTTAAAACTCGATTTTTTGATAAAAAAGAATTCGATATTTTTTTTACAGAAATTTAAACAAAAGTGAATAGACAATTTGACAGAAAAAAAAACCAGTTATCAACTCGTAGCCTCGTACAATCAAAATTAACGTGAATTGTGAGTACTTTTAATTGCCAATGTAAATTTGGACGATTGTTGCATAATATGGATGCGTCTGGTTAGCCAACGTTAACTATGTTTATTATTTCTCAGTCGTCGCGTGCAAGCGCAGCGAATCGGTCGATGTTGCATCATGTCTGTCAAAATGTCTGTGAATATTATTAAATGTGCGAGTTGTAATGTAGTTATTTCGGAGGTGTTAGCGTTTATTCGCAATAAACATGATGTTATGGACAATGAGAGCTTAATACGAATCTGTGAGTCTGCTTTTTCTGAAGAGGACCTTGATAAGGCGAAGAAGTTATTGTTTACGTCCGTTAAGACGAAACAAAAGTGTGTGTCTAGACGTAAACAAAAGAAGCAAAAGGATCTTGAAGATATTATTGCCGTATTTAAAACAGTGGATCCTGAACAGATACCTGTGTTTGTGGCTTATGATCTACATAAATTGCCGCCTATTTGTTTCGATCACGTAGATGTAACTAAGATATTGAAAGATTTGTTAATTTTACAAGCTGAAGTAAAGCAAATTAAAAATAATTATGTTACTACAGATCTTCTGGAAGAAATGAGACAAAATTTTCAAACAATCAGGTCACCGTTATCGTTTTGCAACGATGATAATATTAATACTCGAAGAGGA
Source organism: Heliconius sara (assembly GCA_917862395.2). NCBI lineage: Eukaryota > Metazoa > Arthropoda > Insecta > Lepidoptera > Nymphalidae > Heliconius > Heliconius sara. The sequence continues at coordinate 2,337,020 of OU860795.2, forward strand.
GGGTATTCGGGAGACAGCGGACCGATTGGACTACGATACGTGACATCTGAGTTAACAGCTGACATAGACGCCACAGCGCCGGCCAAAGGTAGTAAAGCGATCGAAGTAGTTACGAGTGCGGCGGCCACAGCCGAACCCGGCCGAAGTGACAGCAATCACAACAATGATGTGTCGAACAGACTGACGTATCGTTCTCGCTCTCGCTCTCGAGAAAATAAGAACATTCAAAATAATGCTGTTCCGGTTACACTTGCGAGTTCGCCTTTATTAGGATGCACCACCATGAATAACGGTAATGATTTAACTAGCAAAAGTCAGCCAAAGGATTGTGTCGGGAAATCCATGTTGAAGAAAGATTTATATAGTGCGAATAGACACAGTGACGGTTGGACTTTGGTCCAACGACGTAAGCCGCTGAATCGTTTTACGGGTAAAACTGGGAAGGCAGTTTCGTCTCCTTTGGGAAAATTTAAAGCGGCGGAAACGAAAATTCCGTTGTTAATATCAAATGTAAATAAACAAACCACTGAACACGATATCTGTGAATATATTAAAAGCAAAACGCAGGAACTTGTGCACTTAGAAAAAATTATTATGAAAAAAGAAAAGCCTTACAATGCTTTTAAGTTATTTGTGTCTAAAAGCAAGTTGCAAGTCTTTCTTAATGATAACTTATGGCCAGAAGGTATAACGTTTCGACGTTTTATCTTCTTTAAGCAGCAGGCAAGAGATAACCCTCTGATTATGCATGATACTTCTAAATAATAATGGATAAAATGGACAAAAAGAAAGTTATAATATCAACTTTTAATTGTAAATCCATTATAAGATCTACAGAGTGTGTAAGACAATTATGCGAAACATCTGACGTTATTGCCCTTCAGGAGACCTGGCTTTGGCCACATGAATTATCATATCTGGGAAGCCTGGATGACAACTTCGCTTACACGGGAAAGTCATCAATGGATACAACGATGGGAGTCGTTAAGGGAAGACCTTACGGTGGAGTAGCATTGCTGTGGAGAAAAGGTGCTTTCCAGTCTGTGTCTTTAGTGTCGTGTAATAGTGATCGCTTAGTAGCAATTAAAATTGTGCATGATAACCGTACAATATTGTTGTTTTCTGTGTACATGCCATACGACAACAACAAGAGTGATAGCTTAATAGAATTCAGTGAATGTCTAAGTGAAATATCCGCAATAATTGACTGTGAGAATGTAGAATCAGTTATCATGGTTGGCGATTTCAACGCACATCCTGGTGAAAGGTTTTCAAGGGAGCTACAGAGTACATGTGCCGAGCAATCATGGTATTGTATGGACTTTGAACTATTACCTAGTGATACACATACTTTCGTTTGTCAGGCTAGTGGGTCTCAGCGGTGGTTAGACCACTGTGTAGTAACGAGTGCATCGAAAAGTCTGTTTATGAAAGCGTTTGTAATGTACGGAATTTATGCATCTGATCACTATCCTATTTCTTTTGAATGTGACATTAATATTGTTAAGCCTAAACAAGTTACAACTAATGTTATTTATGATAGGGTGAAATGGGGTGAAAGAGACAACATTCAAATTAAAAAGTATCAAGAATTTTGTTGTTCAAAATTAAAATTAATTGACTTACCAAATGAATGTAAAGAATGCTCTGTTAAAATTTGTAAAAACTCTAGTCATCATAAATTGATAAATGATATGTATAGAAATATAGTGTGTATACTAAGAGAGGGGGCATATTGTACGTATATAGGACGTAAAAAAGTAGGAAAACATAAACGAGTGGTAGGCTGGAACAGACACGTGCGGGCAGCTCACCAAGAAGCTCGATTATGTTATCATGAGTGGCTACTATATGGTAAACCCATAAATGGCAATATTTATAATAAAATGTGTAATTCTAGAAAAATTTTTAAAGCTAAATTAAAATATTGTGTAAACAACGAAAATCAAATAAAAATGGATATGCTGGCACATAATCATGCATCTAAACAATTTAGTAAATTCTGGAAATGTACCAGTAGACTTGGTGTAAATTCGAGCGTACCTGTGAGTGTAGGCGGTTTTACTGAGCCGAGAGACATTGCCAACGTATTTCAGCGGCATTTTAATATTGTATCACCTTTATCAAGCGCGCGGCGGATGCTCGGCGCTGAGTCTAGTGCTGCGAAGATCACGAACATATTCACGACTGAGAATGTTGCATTTGCTATCAAAGGTATGGTGAGAGGTAAGTCTCCAGGGCATGATGGTCTCAGCGTCGAGCATCTTAAGTACGCAGGCCCGCATTTGCCACGAGTCCTCGCCTTATTTTTTAACCTGTGTCTTGGTCATGGATACCTACCGCAGGATTTGATGCACACAGTAGTTATACCTATAATTAAAAACAAGACGGGTGATGCTACTGCTATGTCTAATTACAGGCCAATATCGTTGGCTACTGTTGTAGCTAAGGTACTGGATAGTTTGCTTGACAAACAGCTGGCCGAACACTTCGAACCCTTTGACGCTCAGTTTGGGTTTAGGCCCGGACTGTCTACTGAGAGTGCCATACTGTGTCTCAAGCAAACTGTTCATTACTATACAACTAGAAAAACGCCAGTTTTTGCATGTTTTTTGGATTTGTCAAAGGCATTTGACCTTGTATCTTACGATGTACTATGGGATAAATTGTCTAAGGAAACTACATTGCCACCTGAAACAATGGCTATTTTTTCATACTGGTATCGCAACCAAACTAACTGTGTTAGATGGGCGGGAGCTTACTCGGACGTGTACAGGTTGGAGTGCGGGGTGCGACAGGGGGGGTTGAGTTCGCCTCGGCTCTTCAATCTCTACATGAACCGGCTGATCGGTGAGCTCAGTAGCACCAAAGTCGGATGTCATGTTGATGGAGTTTGTATGAACAATATCAGCTATGCAGATGATATGGTGTTGCTGAGCCCATCCATTGGAGCTCTTCGTAAATTATTGGCAACATGTGAATTGTATGCGGCGGCTCACGGGCTCAGGTACAATGCTATAAAAAGTGAGCTTATGGTATTTAAATCTGGTACCAAAACTTACTCGGAGATACCGGTGGTTTCGCTCTGTGGCACACCGCTGTGTCGGGTAAATAAATTTAGGTACCTGGGCCACTGGGTCACTGAAAATCTTAAGGATGATTCTGACATTGAGAGGGAGCGTAGGTCGTTGTCTGTCCGGTGCAACATGTTGGCTCGGAGATTTGCAAGGTGCACGGATCAAGTTAAAATAACTCTTTTTAAAGCATACTGTCAGTCATTTTACACTTGTAGCCTTTGGGTTGACTACACGCGCCGAGCATACGGCGACCTACGGGTCCAGTATAACAACGCGTTCAGGGTTCTGATGGGGTTGCCGCGACAGTGCAGTGCCTCGAGCATGTTTGCGCAGGCGCATACGGATGACTTTTATGCTATTATGAGAAAACGGTGCGCCTCCGCATTAGCTCGCCTCCGCGGTTCCTCCTGTGGAATGCTGAATGTGTTTGTTGACCGGTGGGACTCGCCTTTAATGGGTCGGTGGGTAAAGTTACACACGACCTGATTGGTATTTTTAGGATTTACGTACTAACAATAGTTCTTAAGCTTATAATGTTACTAACAACTTATATGGATGTAAATCTGAAATAAATTATTATTATTATTATTATTATTATTATTATTCTGGAAACAATATTTAGAGAGAGGTCAGCCGTGGCCCTAACGTGCGTTTGTAAACGTGACAGGGTGTGGGTTCGATTTACGCTTGAAGAAATAAAATATTCAATATTTTAATTTCCTCGCGGTAACGATGCAGAGTGCGGCCTTGAGTTTCGCCGCTCAACACGCCTTGTCTCCAGAAATCAGTAACGTTTGGAATAGAAATGTCTCAATGGAAATGTAATGCCTAAGCACTAGGTCTCTAGGATCCCTCTGCCCACTATTCTATGTGATGCTGTTTATTATTCAGAAAGGCTATTTACAATCTTTAAATCAGCTTCACGCTGTATCCCGCACACAGCATGGTAGGCAAACAGAACCTAGTGTTAAGACACTCCGTTTCCAATTTTCCGCCGAATTCTAGAGTTATTGCATATTGAGTGGCGGAATTCAACGCCACGCTTTGCCTCGATACCAGAGCGAAGAGTTGAAAATATTAATGTTAATAAATATATAATTTCCTTGAGTGGGAACGAACCCACAACCAGTCGATTTTCCAGCCACTCTTTGTCCCTCTGCGCCACGACAGGCCTCATCACAATCTTAATTGTTTTTTAAATGTATTTGATACGAATATACTAAAAGAATAATATAATTGCGTTATTTTTTTATGTAAATCATGCTTTTTATTCATAGTGAACAAAAATATGACCGTTTATTTTTCTATAAGGTTGAGAAGAATAAATTTTCTAGATATGTATTTAAAAAAAATACATTTTAAAAAGTTAGTTGATATCTAAAATAGAATAATTAAAATTTAATTAAGAATTACACAGAAATTAATTATTTTTTTTCTATGGAAAAGACACGGCAAACGAGCGTGCGGGTCACCTGATGGTAAGTGATTAACGCCGCCCACGACCCCGTACAACCCCAGAGGAGCTACAGGTGCATTGCTGGCCTTTAAAATGGGTTGGGCGCCGGGGCCCGGCATTACCTGATGCGAAACGCAGTGGCATAAAGCCGCTACTTCACGCCGGTTTTAAATGCCGGGAGTGGTAATGATCCGGTCGAGTCTGCCCATGCGTGTTGCCATTGCTGGCGACGTGACTCTACCACACGTACTTTAGTCGCCACTTACGACACCACCAGCACCAGGATGATCCTATTCTAGTCCGGGATCACAGGGCACTAGGTTTTGATTCAAGTTCTAAGTCAACTGTGGCAAATAGACATTATTATAAAATTTTGAAATAAAGAATAGAGTTTACATAAATAATTCATATTTAAAAATTATGATAATGTAACCTCAAGATTTTGATAATTTTTAAATTAGAAATCACAATATATTAAATAAACAATCGTGTAGTTCAAGCGGGCGAAGCCGCGAGTGGGCCTCTAGCATACAATATTCTATTGTATATTAGGAAGCACTGTCTAAAATACACACACTCTAAAAATAAAAATCATTTACACAAACATTTTTGCGAGTTGTGGGTTCAAATCCCGCTCCACTAAATTGAACATTTAATATTTTCATTTCTTCACTCTGGTGTCGAGGCAAAAGCGCGGTATTGAGTTCCACTACTCAACGCACGAAAGTGGGGAGCAGAAATTTTTAACACTAGGCGGCTCCCTCCGCCTAACCTACACCAAACGAGATACAGCAGAAAACAGATTTTTTTTATATAAAAGAAATATATATTTTTATAAACAAGTATGGACAAATGGTCAACCGTTGAAAGGGGAACTTATTCACCGCTTACAAATGAGTTAGAAATTTCCGCTCCATGGTTTAGTTTACTTAAGTCGAACTCAGAGTATCCTTTCAGTGGCATAGTGCTAAGAAATTTATACCTTCCATTACATCTAATGACTTTGTAAACGTTTCGTCTTACCTTAGCTGAATTCAGCTTTTTAAGGAAGCCACTCACTTATTTATTTATTTATAAACACGTGTTTTTTTTGTAAAGGAACAATGTAAATATTTAGTTTAAAAACCAAATTGAATTGATATTGAGTAGTAGTGAGTGGACGTGACAGCTGTGGGTTCGATTTGCATTCGGGCTAAGTATATAGTAAGCACAGCGTTGAGTTTCGCCAGTCGACAGCTGGTTTCTTAGCACTAACTTCCTTCTATCTACTTTCTAAATTATAAACGGGATACAACGTGAATCTGAATAATAAAATAATTGATATTAAGTAATTATTTAAAAAATCGATGCGTTTAAGGTGTAAGTGTTAAGTTGTTCCATTTAACCCGTCATTTGTGACGTTAATTTGACTTACATCTTTGGTGTCGCCGGTTTTAATCTTACATATACTATAAATGATAAGAAAACATAAGTACTTAGGACACAAAAAATCAACAGGGTTTTTTTTTCATTATTTCTTATATATTTTTCTAATTTAATAACAATTTTAAGTTGAATGTATTAAATCGGTATTTATTATTCTTATTGCATTAGGAGCTCGTGAAAAATAAACAAAAATATATATCTTGCTTACACAAAAAAAATCACATACCCCTTATAAACTCTTGTACTATCAATCAATTACTGCAACAAGACACTACGTGCTCTAGCCACAAATATTTATTTCTACTGTGACAAGAATCCGCGTCCGCGTCCTCGGTACTCACTTTTTCGTTAAGCATCGACAGTCCCAGCCCCACTCTCATCTTCGATCATCAAAATTTCTGAAAGTCATAGTCTCAACACTCTAAGCAAGTTCAACTGTGTCTGTCGTTTTCTTTTATGTTTTACTAACTGTACCTGTTTTATAATATTGTGGTTTCTAGTACGGCTGATTAATCGATGGAGTTCTTTGATACATTTGGCAGAATTTTCCCTTTCCAAATAAAAAGAGGACTTATTGTCACCTGTACATTCACGGTCACTCAACGCCTTTTCTCCATTTTGACCTAGTTTTGATCTGGCTACGAGATATTACGGTTCTACTTTGCTTTTACATTAGCCATTCGACGATGGTTGTGATAAATTTGCATAAAACAGTATGGCATCTCGTGCAACTACGCTTTCCATTTGTGTAAGACATTCTAAATCACTGGACTCCAGAATACTATAGTAAAATAACAATAAAAGGTATTAGTGAGGCAGGCACTCGAAATCGCAACACGCATCGACGTCGGTTCAAAAAGTTAAACGTTTTTTTTCGATATCTCCCAATCTCACAGACATACACGTCACCACTGACGGGTTAATAAAATATTGTATATCTAATAAAATTTCTTATAAATGGAATAATATATTACTAAATCAAGAAATTAAAATAGCACATCATAATCTTACACATCGAATATTTCTTTTTCTTAGTAACTTTCTTTACAGATATTCGGCGTATCCTAGATATGCAAAATGTTTAAACCATGCCCCGATAACCCTCAATACATTTACTAAGGCGGAGTGCACTCGAGCCACTGTGATGCATTCAGAATTGTCAGTTAAAATACTGTATTGTTATTTTTGTATGAATCTCGGAATATTTTTTTAATAAAATGGTAGATTCTTTTCGTTTTTGCGGTTTTGTAGACTTTTGTTCTTTTTTTTTGTTTTTTTTTTTATATTTTATACGCACTGCTGCAGAGGAAAAATTCAGCTGGATGCCTCAATATTGTATGGCATGTTGCTTTTGTTAATCTTTTCAGGTTAACATAATGATCCAGGCTACAGAAAAGTTAATTAATAAACAGAACAAAAAGTCAAGACACTCCGATCTTACCTTTTCGCCTGAAAGTGAAACATATCTTGTTAAGTAGAGAAACCTAACGCTACTTTTATATCACCAGAATGGAGAAATGAGAATAATTCTATCTCAGAATGAGAATCGAATCCACAACCGTTCTTTTCACAATCATACGCAGTCACTCATAAAAACATAAAAAAAAATGCTTTACTCAATAATTACAAGAACGGCCCAATATCTATGTATAAAAAATATTAATTATTATTTTAGGCTGTTTCGTATTGTTACTAAGTATTAGTATTTATAAAACCAATTTCAACAGCGACATCAATAGTTATTCAAAATTCCTTTTGAGCAGACACCACAAATCAAATCAAATCGTCATATATTTGACGAGTAAGGTAAATGTTTGCTAGTGTTCATTCCACGCCGTCTCAACACAGCCAGATGTTGTCTAGAGTTAAATGTTTTATTAGGTACTTGCTCAAATTATAATTTTTGAGTACTCAAAATATCAATTTAGTTCTTCATTTGTGTTTTGAATGTGCCAGTTGAGCTGTATTTAAAGAAAATTAAATTAAATCAGCTTCCCCCTGCATTCTCCACACAACAGGGTAGGCAGAAGGAACCTAGTGTGAAGGCACTGCGTTCCCCATTTTACGCCGAATTCGGAAGTGGCGAGTGATTTGCGCATTGAGTGGCGGGACTCAACGCCGCGATTTGCTTAAATAAAATTAATGATTAATAATTTTATAATTTTGCGAAAGAAAAATGGATTTATGTAAGTAAATATAAAATTATTATCTTTTCGTATTAAAATAATATAATCCATTGAACGTTGAATAGACGTTGAATAGAAACAGGAAAAAATATCTTATCAAAGTAGGTTATCCGTGACTATTCCACCATGAATAGTTTTAAGTTAAAAATAAAAAAAATATATAAATCGAGTGAATAAATAATTCAAACCTATTCGACATGAAGTACGGCGTCATGTTTTTATTTTCCGTTATTTTAATCTGTTATCAGAGTTTTAATTAGTTCCTGAATTCGGAACATTTCGTATTGAGTGGCGGAACTCAACACCGCGCTTTCTTTTGATATTAGAGCAGGAAAAAGTACATTCTTCCGAATATTATACACTTGTGGTTAAATCCTAAAAAATAAATTTGGTATTAAAGCGGCTAGTTCAAATGAGGTATCAATTGAAAGTGTTGTCTTAGCTAAGCCTGAATTTCAGAAAAAGCTCAAGACCCCCATTTTTTTACGAAATCCTCGGTGGGTGAGCCCGACTCGCTCTTGTCCGGTTTTTTTTTATTTGTATTTTAATGGGAGCGGAGTGTCTTAATACTAGATTCTCAAGATCCCCTCTGCGTACTCTACTAAGTGCAAGATGCAGTGTGAAGCTAAAAAGAAAAAAAAATATTCAAACAAACAATTATTTAATAAAAGATAGCGATATTTGAAAAGAATTGATTTCCCAATTTCAAAGGCTTCGTTTGCATTTCGGTAAGCGCTCAGTTTACCGGAAGTCTTTCCTTTCTTTATATAAATATTATACTTTACGACACGTTTGATGTTTTCGACAATGTGATTTCACTTATCATAATATTATTTGAACGAGAAGCTTTTGTTCTTTCAATACTTCTTTGTGATATGATAAGTAAATATTACAATAATGGAAACATATAGGTTTTCTTATCCTGTATAGAATTATATTAATTGTTACTAATTTATTTGAAACTAGAGGTCGTCGTGGCACGGCGGCACAGCGTCTGATTGTAAGCGAAGTTGAATCGATTCCCACTCGAATGAATTTATTATTTAATATTTTCATTTCATTGCACAATGTATCGAAAAACTGGTGGCCACTCTGCTATATGCGGATCACGGGATTGATCAAGTCTTTCATTTATATGTTAAGTGTGAATGCGAAATCCATTTTATAGGTATGCGACAGGAAACTAGTGAATCTTTCTATATATTTCACACAGCTACTAACCTAATAATTATTAATTATTAATCATCATAAAATCCGTAAATAAAAATATTTATTTTTATATTTCAGTCACGTGACATAATGCGGAACGAAACGTGCTTGTCAAATTGCTAATGTTTTATTGTGTACATTAGAGACGTTTATTGATTAAAAAATATATATAGTTCTGTTTGTAGTTTGCTGTTTGTTATTTACTGTTCTTTCTAGAGAGATCTATGTATATGTTTGTGCGGACAGTAGAAACTTGCTGATAAAAAACACAATGTATTATTCCCCATTCCCGCCGAACCCTGCGCTTTGCTCTCGGCACCAGAGCGAAAAAATGAACACATTAAATATTACATGTTTTCTAAAAATGAAAACATTAATTACATTTCAGTGAAAATCGAATCCACAACCTGTTGCGTATATAGCCACACGCTTGTGCCGATAGGCTTCATTAAATAACATTCTACTAAATTAAAAATTAAGTTTCATCGTAAGATAATCAAATAATGCAATTTCACATCATATATAAATTTAGACTATACACTTAGAGATTATTTTGAAATAGTATAAAGCAAGTGTTTACAAAGTGTTAAAAATAATGGCGAGACAGGCCTCTGTCAAATGTCAAAAATTTATCCAAAGCACAAAATGAGAGTCAGTTCATATATTGTTATTATGGTGATCAATGAAAATATGGGGAACAATAAAAGTTGCCGTTGCTTGGATTGTGCAGCTTCATCTCGTGGTTCAAAGGCCAGATACCTTTCATCTGATACCTCACTTGAACTAGCAGCTTTAATACGAAATTTAGTTTTCCTTTTAAGGCTTTATTATTTAGTAATTTAATGACAAATGTATAGTTTTCAGATTTTTTCATGAACTAGTAGCATTTGTAGATGCTAGCTGATAAGTACTCTATTAATTTAGTTTCATTTTATAGTGTCGAAATACGCGTTTTTTGCAATATAAACAGTCATGTAAATTTTTTTCAGGAAATCAAGGGACCGTCAATATGGTTTGACTTTCAACCCAAAATCCCCAAGCGTTCCTGAGATAAAGGCTCTTGACAGACAGACAGACAGAAGGATAACAAAGTGATTTTATAAGGGTTCCCTTTTTTCTTAAAAGGTACGGAACTCTAAACAGATATTATGATCCCCAATAATATCATTTTGCACGCAAAAATACAGCGCATTTTTTTTTCGAATATTCCAAACGTGATTAAGAAAAAGCTAAATAAAAATTGTTCGTTTCTCTGTATTAAGGGAACGTACAAAAGGAAAATTTTGTAAATTCATCCGGAAAATTCATAACTCCTACAATTTTTCGATGTGCCGTGTGCTGCATGTATGGCATGCCGGTGAAAACAATGCCTTTTCCTTTTCTTTAAACTATGTTTTACAGAAACTGTGGAGTATATATTGGAATATAAAATTATATTTTATATTATAAAATGTTGAGGCCAGTAGTGGTGCAGTGGCACAAAGTGTGACTTTACAGTCACATCGAAGGTTGTGGGTTCAATCCCCACTCGGGGAAATGAGATATTTATTTACATTTATATTTTCATTTCTTCGCTCTGGTGTCGACGCAAAGCGCGGCATTGAGTCCCGCCAACAATGCCTTGTAAAATCGGCGGAAAGTGGGGAACGAAGTGAAAACCTCAAATTTTTGTTTAGAGATTTTAATAAAAATAGGTTGATTTATATTTTCATCAACAGTCATATAACCGAGAAGTTTCAAATGCTATTCTTTAGCCAAGAATCTTATAAACATTTGCAGGCAAACTAATGCCTTGAGTTCATTCAAAGGACGATATTTTTTTTTAATAAACCGATTTTGATTTGACTATCCATTTCAGTCAAAATTACTAAATGTACAGACAACATATTTTTACTGTCTTATTATATATAGAGATTATAGACTTACATAAACTAGATTTTATTTTTTGTAATTAATTCTAAATTAATGAATATAAAAAAGCGTTCACTTTCGCCACTTAACAAACAATTGTTGCCAAAATTAACAGTCAAATGTTAGGGTCACCTAATGGTAATTGATTACCGCCGCCCACGGCCCCGTGCAGCCCCAGAGGAGCTACACGTGCGTTGCCTGCCTGTTAGGTGGGTTGGGCGCCGGGGCCCGGCATTACCTGATGCGAAACGCAGTGGCATAAAGCCACTACTTCACGCCGGTTTTAAATGCCGTGGGTGGTAATGATCCGGTCGAGTCTGCCCATGCGTGTTGCCATTGCTGGCGACGTGACTCTACCACACGCAACTTTTTATATTAATGCCTTCATTGCCTATATTTTTTTAGCTTCACTCTCTTAATGGAGAACGGAAGTATTTTAATGGGAATGGAGTGTCTTTACACAAGGTTCCCAAGTATCCATATCCTGCAATGTGCAGTATATAGCATGAATCTAAAAAAAAAAAGAAAATGTCTGTATTGACATGACAAAGACATTAATTACATTTTTTTTAATATTAGATGTACACAAATTTATATCATAAATAAATATATCATAAACATTCTTTCTATATTTTTGCAGTAAAATGATAAGACAGTACTAACAGAATCTAGGTTTTGAGATAACATAAATGGTGGAGTGACAGTAAATAAACAGGTCTCAATAGAGAGCATTATATCAAAGGCCTTACAAAAACAGAATATCTATTTCATAGCGACTAAAATTTTCTATCAAAACAAATCACATTGTCAAAACAAAAATGTTAACTGACAAGTCCTAGTCCTATAATTTTTTATGTAGTTACAAAATGATACGTACAAAGAAAAATTCAGATTTTTACTCTAACATTTGAATAATAAATTTAGAGCAGCAATCTCTAAATAATACATGCGAGGCCATTTTGGTTCAACGATATACCGTCTAATAATATATATAAACACTACGGTCGTGGATTCGTATTCGTGTCGTACACTCGAAAAAATTTAATATATTTTTTTATTTTTTTTAGCTTCAAGCTACCGCACACAACAGAGTAGGCAGAGGGAACCTAGTGTTAAAATACTCCGTTCCCCACTTTCTGCCGAATTCTAGAGGCATTGCGTGTTGAGTGCCAGAACTCAACGCCGCGCTTAGCCTCGACACCAGAGCCACAACCAGTCGGTTTTTTAAGTCACACTTCATGCCACTGCGCCACGACTGGCCTCAATATTTTATATTTTAATTTATTCGCTCTGGTGTCGAGGCGAAGCGCGACGTTGAGTTCCGCCACTCAACACGGAATGCTCCAGAATGTTCTAGAATTCCGCTGAAAATAAAAATTGAAAATGTATACTAAGCCCCCAACTTACCCTGAAGGCCGCGGGATACAGCGTGAAACTGATTTTTATTTAAAAAAAAAACATTATTCCGACAAATTGACAATTTCTAAAATAATACTATGCATCATAGCAGTTACGAATACATGTTTTTATAGCCCTGGTATACGCTTGAAACACAAAATATTCTACCATCTTTAATCGATGAATAAATTTGCAGAATGAATTTGCATAAAACAAAGATGTTAAATTAGCAATAATATAATTGAAAGGTTCATTCGTAAAGCCAGTCAAAACAATCAATTTTTTAAACAATCAATTTACATGCATTAAAAATAAAAACAAATCAGTTTCACGCTACACAAGTAGGCAGAGGGAAACTTGTGTCAAAACACTCATTTTCCGCTTTTCTTTTCTTGTTAATTTCTTTGTTTTGGTTTTGAGGCAAAGCGGCGTTGACTTCGCGTGGAAAACGAGGAACAAAGGTTACGCTAGGTTCCCTCTGCCTACCCTGTTGTTTTTTTAGCTTCACGCTATGTAAAACGTAACAAACTTGTATTAGAAAGATACTCCGCTTTCCCAATTCCATTGTATTACCTATAGATGTAGTGATAATATGAAGTTAAATATAATTCTACAAACTTTTAATGTAGAATTTGAATTGAGGCCAGTAGTGGTACAGGGGCACAAAGTGTGACTGTAAAATCGACTGGTTGTGGGTTCAATCCCCACTCGACGAACTGAAATATTTTTTTTCAAATTTTTAATTTTATTTCTTCGCTCTGATATCGAGGCATAGCGCGGCGCTGAGTTCCGCCACTCAACACGCAATGCCTCCAGAATTCGGCGGAAAGTGGGGAACGGAGTATCTTAGTAGTAGGTTTCCTCTGCCTACCCTGCTGTGTGCGGGATACAGCGTGAAGCTGGTTTAATTTAGATTTTAGTAATAGTTATACAATCACACAACTTCCAATTTTGGAAGTAGCCCAGGTCACAGGTACAATTGGTTACATTGAAACAATTAACGTCTTATAAGCCTCTCTCCTGTAACCTCTAGTCTAGTCCTCCTCTAGCCTCTAGTCCTCCTCACGAAAAATAGACTATCCAACAAGCAAGACGAGAAGAAGAAGAACGACTTTAAAAAGCAGCAAAAGGTTCCTCATGTACTATTAAGCGCGTTGTACCAAATGAATTCTTTGGCTTTATAATAATTATATAGAGGGAACCTGCGAAACCTAATGCTAAAATACATCGTTCCCGTTAAGACCCTCCGTCCTTTATAATCTCCGAATTTTCGGTACATTGCGCTTTGAATGAAATCAACGCCGCGCTTTGCTTCGTAACCAGAGTGAGGACATTAAAATATTAAATACTTCATTCGCCCAAGTGAGAATTAAACCCATAATCATCGAATTTCAACGCTCATGCCACTGTGACACGACGGCCTTAATTGTTTTTTAACTAATAATTATCGCGTGCAAAGTGACTGAACACTACATTATCTCCGCCTGTGTATGTTGCATTGCAAAAAGAAATGTTTGAAACGCTGACATAAAACTCGTTCGACCTTTTTACTTCAATGTATTTTTTATTAAAATTTATATTCGGTACATTTTAATAAAATAAATACATTGAAAAAGAATTTTCAATAACATAGCTTTTCATAAATGAAACCAAATATAATCTCTTTAAAATATTATTTTATTTGAAATATATCGTAAAAAAAATAATGACTTTAACCACAACAATAACAAAAGCTGCCTAACCATATCGTAACGTAACAAAATATACATATATATATTTTTTTATATATATTCGATATTTCAATAGATACTAAGTCGATTACTCAGGCACAGACCACTTAAATAAAAATGTGTTTCCACTCCAATGGTACGCATCGATCTCGTGAATTGATATAGGTTCACATAGATTAATATGTATACAGATAGCTTGTGTTATTTTTATGTATTTTTTATTCAATTTGATTAATCTGTAATCGATATATCATAGTTTTAAGGAACATTTGAAACTATTATATATCGATACGTGGTCGATAACTGAGAAGAAAGTGAGGGAACGCAATGTCTTAACACTGGGTTCCCTCTGCCTACCGTGATACAGCATGACGCTGAAGAAACGGCAGGAGAAATTCTCACCTATATGAGCTTTTCAAACGATAACTTCTCATGGGAGAGTAAACCGTTTTGTTACGTAACGCGTAAAGACGCACGGTTATCTAACTAGCCTTTTCTTTTACGCATATAGCAGAAGGCAGTTTCCTTCTCTCTCACTCTCTAACTCTCAACGCTAAGCGTATCTTACAGACGCTTCTCTCTTTTCTCTTCGCATAACTCACGTTCAGTGTGGGATAGACATATACAATTGACAGAGAGCCTATAACAAAAAAATCCAATTATTATTTTTATGGAATTTACTGTTAACTAATAACATAAAATTCAAGAATTGCAAACAAATAAAATATATTTTATAATCACTAAAAGATTTTATTTATAAATCACCTTTCCTTACATTTTAATGTTAATATACACAAAATTTTATTAATAAACATTTTTTCCTCAAGTTAAACAATTTCAATATATTTACTGTATTAGTATTTATACTTTAACTTAGATTAGTTTTAGTTATCACTTCTGTCAGGCCCTACGTTACTTTTTTTTATCTTATTTCATAATATATATTTTTTAAGTTTTTATGAAAGTTAAGTTAAATTGTATATTACGTTCGTTGACCATAGCTAGTCTATACTTCCCATATTACTCAAACATCAAGAGCAATAAACAGATGCCATTTGCATGAAGCGTTAACGAAATCGAATGACGCGGAATGATGAATGGCCTGTTACCTTTCGATGCGGGTAGCGCAGTAGTTAAGTTCTGTTTATATTTATATTATTATTTTGCAAATCCATAAGTTTCGCATTTTCGCCGTAAAGCTAAAATCGTTACTTTTTTACTGTTCCGTATTTTACCAAAAGGTATAAAGGGAAGTATAAATCGAAAAGGATCACTTTTTTCATTTATCTGGAGATCGCGTGGAGATATTAAGCTTAAATTAATATCAAGTCTATGGTCCCACAGCACAGAAAAAGTCTAGCTTTTAATTTCAACGCAATCAAAAGATTCAAGAAAACGAGCATTTATGCATCGATTTTGCAATATTTCGAATGAAATTCGCCGCATAATCAAATCCTATATGGTACTCCTCTAGGGTACTGTGAACTTACAAACATACTAATAAAGCAAAAAATCCGAAAATTGTTAATTTACAGGTTTTTCAAAGAACTAATCGCATTACAAATTTATAATTGTAGTTAATTTCAAACAGAATGGGTGCATATCTACTTAAATTTGTAAATTTTTTCATTGATAGTTTTTTTTTCTGAGACTCAAAACTACGTTCTCTCTACCACAAAGTAGAACGCCACGATTATGCCTGTGTTATGAAAAAGTTAAATATACATATATAAACACGCGTTTTAATAACATCTTATATTTATGTTATACAAATATACATTTCAAACCATGTTTATAATTCTACTACGAGAAAGCCACTCGGCACTAATGGCTCTAAAAGCCGGTCGATGCCGGCGCCGACGAAACTTATGGCATGTTTTAGGCATTCTACATTCTGTTGCTTCTGGAATCCACAAAGTAGTTTATCAAGTTGTTTTTTTAGCTTCACGCTGTATCCTGCACGTGGCTTGACAGACAGAGGGCACCTGGGAACATAGTGTAAGACACTCTGTTTCTATTAAGATATTTCCTTTCCCTACTTTCTGCTGAATTCTCCTAAGGCATAGCGTGTTGAGTAGCGGAAATCAACGCCACGTTTTGCCACCTTATGGCAAAGTTCTTTTGTGTTCGAATACTACTATAAATTATTTTAAAATGAGTAGATAAACATATTTCTTCTTGAGGCGGCTGTACCGCAACCGTTTGCCTCCAAGTCTCTATGTCTGTGAGTTAAAATTATGTCCTTGCTCTGACAGAAAAAACACGGCGTTGAGTTCCACCATCACACACATGAAATGTTTCGAAAATTGGAAAAAAACATAGTTTTGAAAAATAGAGAACAAAGGAGCTTTATACTACGGTTTTTCTGCCTACATATACTTTTATAGAATTGCACGATTAAGTACTTCAGTCAGGTATCTACAATATTTAATAAAACATTCGTGTTAAATAACAACATTGGTAGTAAACTTACTAGCCATGTTCAACTGAAAGGTCACTATTAGAGCAGAATAATACATGACGTATTCGAGTATTTAGTTTGTTACAAGATCGATGCTGTAAAGTTATATTTGCCATTATCAGGTAAAAGATACGACGTTGGCGAAGGAATAGTGGAGCCGAGTGGGTCGTGCCCAACCCAGAATGAATCTCTTGTGATCAATCCAGAAATTTTTCAAACAAAATCTTGGCTCTGAAAAACAAAAAAAGGCTTACTACCCCGCAAAAACGTTCAATGTTAAAATGTTACTATTAAAAATAATAATGGCGAAAATGATTATTGCACAGCGCCTGACAGTAGCGAGATGATTTTGTGTTCGATTCCTACTCAGTGAAATAAATAATTTTCATTTCCTCGCTTGGTTATCGAGACAAATCGGCTCTGAGTTGAGCCACTCGACACGCAATTTCTCGGAATATTGGGCGGAAAGTGAGCAACGGAGTGTCTGAACACTAAGCTATTTTTAATTATTTGCGAGTACAGAGTGAAGCTCTTTATATTTATTTCATTAAAGCCCAAAAAATATATTTATTTTATTGCCAATTCACATAACATCATACAATAAAAGCAAGGCCTCATACAATAATCATTAAAACTTACAAAAACACTTTGGTGTACGAAGAAAAGGAAAGCTTTTACTTTCACAAACAAAATCACTGTAATAGTCGCGTTTACTAATGGACGTACGAGTGAGAGCATTATATGCTAATGCGTTCATATCTCCACCCTTAAGGGATTAACGGTGCATTGTATATTTGCTTTGCAATGCTATCATGTTCTACTATTTACACATATATGTACTAAATTTGATCACACGTTCCGTTTTGAACGAGACAGTCCCGTTGTCGTTTCAAGTGTTGACGTAAAAATGTCTTAGTTTTAGAGGAATTAGTGTAATTTTATCAGTCGAATTACGTTTCGCCGTCAACTACTTATAATTATGTATAACGGTAGGTAAAGTGTTGTATAAAAAGATTATTGAGTGAAATCCACAAAAAAACCTTTGCGAAAGGACCTAAAAAAACAAAAGTAAATTGTCGTGTTCTTACTTTAATAAATTTGCTAATTACGAAAAAAATACCGACGTTGCGTTCTGTGCCGAAAAAAGCTTGATACATTTTATATACTTAAATCAGCTTCACGCTGTATCCCGCACACAGCAGGGTAGGCAGAGGGAACCTTGTGTTAAAACACTCCGTTCCCCACTTTCTGCCGAATTCTGGAGGCATTGCGTGTTGAGTGGCAGAACTCAACGCCGCGCTTAGCCTCTACACCAGAGCGAAGAAATGGAAATATAAATTTAAGTAAATATTTCATCTCATCGAGTGAGGATCGAACCCACAACCAGTCGGTTTTACAGTCACACTTCGTGCCACTGCGCCATGAATGGCCTCAAATGGCCTCATTTTATATACTTCAGTTTAATATAATAGAAAATTGGGCGCCGCGACACAGTAAAGATAATTTTAAATAATTTTAAAAATAATTTTAAAAATATACATATGTATATATAAATTTAAAAATAAATAAAATAGCTGTAACAAAGACTTTCAATACCAGAGACCAATCGTGGCGCAGTGTGTCTTAACACTAGGTTCCCTCGGCCTACCCTGCTGGATGCGGGATACAGCATAAAGCTGATTCGATTTGATTTTTGAAGTCTTCCAATAATCTTACATTTCCACTAACCCATAACAAACAGGCATACATTCCAACTAATATTATTTACAAAGGTCAAACAGGTAAACTTGTAATTTCCTTGATTTATTAAAGTTGCTACCCGATAATTAAAGTGAACTACCTCCAGAGATGATGTAGATAAACTTAGCTCAGTAAGGTAGTAACTAGTTACAGCCCAAGTTTCTTTACCACCAATATAGAAAGTAAGTTGTAATAAAGTTGTGTTGTGAATAGCTTAATAAACGGTTCAGATATGAGATTTAGGCCAGTCGTGGCGCAGGTGAACAAGCGTGTGAGTGTAAAAGCGACAAGTTGTGAGTTCGATTCCCATTCGAGAATCCTACTACAAGAACTCTATGGCGAGTAGGGAACGAAAGTGTATTAATTGGAAGGAACTGTCGTAACACTAGGATGCCAGGTTGCATCTGCCTATCCCGCTAAGTTAGGGATATAGCGTGAAGCTAATAATAATGTAAAAAATAATAATACATTATTGCATAATTTTCGTGGCATTCTATAATTTTCGTGTTGACGAAGTTCAACGCCGTTGTTTTGACGGCGTTTATTTCAAACCCCACCCAATTTGTCTTGTGAATTTGTTACCAGAGGGAAAATAAAGAAAAATAATGAAATCTTATTAGGAATCGAACCCACAACCGTCACGTTTACAACCACACGCCGTACCTCAACTAATTTACTATTAACACAACACTCCATTGTGCTAATCGAAACTCAATACAAATATAATAATAATGTCTCAATCTCAGTACAAGTGTGAGCTTCTGCGCTATGGCAGTTCAATTTCAGCGAGACCCAGTGTTCATGACAAGGTCTATTAAAGCCGGAGACGTCTATCGATTTCATTTGCGTACTGGCTTAGAACTTATAATGTAATATTATTTATACTTTAATGAATATCGTTTTATGAATAACATTTCCTCGCTGTGGTACCGAGGAAAAGCGCGACGTTGAGTTCCGCCACTCAACACGCAATGCTTTCAGAATTCGATGGAATGTGGTGAACGGAGTGTTTTAACACTAGGTCCCCTCTGCGTACTGCCTCTGCCTGCTGCTATCTGCCTGTTTATCCATCTGTCACCAGGCTGTTATCTCGGGAACCGTGATGATATTTTTACAGGTAATGTTTTTCTGATGTTATTGTTTACAGGTGATCAGAGAATAATAAGAGTCTTAATACTAGGCGCTCTACCTTTTCGTCTATCCTTCTATACCTAGACGAGAATTAATAAATATTTTTTTACCTACCCTACCTACTTCAAAACATAGCGGTCTATACTTTAAAATTTTACAACAGAGGCATTTTAATATATACGTTAAAAACATTTTAAATTATTTGAAAAGAATTTCTAATAAACTATAATTACTATGTGGATTTAATTTATATTTTGTATAAAACCGTTCATTAAGCTTAACAACTATGTAACGATTTCAAATTGAAATATATTTAATTATTTATTTTTAGCTTTTATACCGATAATTAAATTTTATAGCAACGCTAAAATAACGCTTTAAATACATTATTCATATATATTTTACATATGGCCATGTTGTCGCAATAGAACAGCGTCCGATTGTATATTATGGCTGATGGTGGGTTCGATTCCCACTAGGAGAATGAAAATAATTGAATTTCTCCGCTCGATTAAAACGAACTACCGTGTTGAGTTTCACCACTCAGCGCTCAGTGTCTCGAATATTAAATGGTTTAACATTAAGTTTGGTACATTGCGAGATAATGTTTAAAGCTAAATAAAGGAGAACTTAATTTTCAATTATGTTAACACCATCACAATGAGGCTGAGCTGTGACCTGAATATACTATTTTATAGATGGTTATCAGTTCGATTCCATATTTCCATACTATAATGTTATTATGACTAACAATTCCCTACTACTGAGACCGTTGTAGCACAGCGGCTCAGTATGTGACAGTAAGCCCGACTTTTGTAAATTTACTCTGGTCAAAAGACAATCTCGTAATTTGGATGAACAACGAAGCATTAGGTTTCTTGTGCCTATCCTACTATACTCATGTGGAACACCAGGGAACCTAACCTAATGTTAAGACACACCTTTTCCAATAAGGCAATTCCGTTCTTCACTTTCCGCCAAACTCTGGGGACATTGCGTATGAGTAGCGGAGCTTAACACTGCGAATTTGCCTCCTTACCAGAGCGAGGAAATGAAAATACTAAATATTTAATTTCCTAAAATGGGAATCGAGACCACAACCTATCGCTTCTACAGTCGCAGTCGCATTAACATATAAAAAAATCTACATACTTAAGATTCTCTGCTACTTTGTGCCTAATTAATTGTTTTGTAAGTATATATATAACCTCAATGTCAATTCAGTTTCATATGTTCCATATCAATTCTACAGACATTTAAATACAAATATATCCAATAACATATCCAAAACTGACTGATTCATTATCATATAAATAAACACAATACCACAACGGGTTCTACCAATTTGTTGCTCATAAATGCTCAAAAATTTGAAAAACTACCGACACATTATTCGTACCAACTGTCAAGTACATAATAAACTACTGTTGCACTTTTGAAACAAAATATATGAACATTTTTCAATGTATCGAACACACCAATCGGAATGCAGAGATATAAAATTTTAAATTAAAATTTATTACGGCAATTGAAAAGATCATAAAATACTATTTTATTACGTAGATGTGAAGATATCAATGAGATTTTGTATGAAAGCTGCACTCGATAGTTGCGTTTTGAAATTTTTTTATAGCCTAAGTTTTGGTATTGGCATGCTTAGTTAGGTCATAAATGGAACTTTAGATATTAAAAAGTTTAAGTGTAGCGTGCCTAAATATAATGTTCATAAATTCAAATACATATATATTTTTTTTGATTTACTCTGTATCCTGCATAAGTCAGGTTACACAAAGAGAACCTAGTGTTAAGATGCTAGTTTCGCACGCACGTCTCAATCTCCGAGGCATAGTTGAAAGGCGGAACTCAACGTCGCGCTCTATCTACCAGACGTGGGAAATTAAACAATTCAATTCCTATAAGGTATTTTCTTCTAACATAACGTATTTATCGTATTTGGATTACATAGAAGACATCTACGAAGCATAGACCTAAATCGTGTCACATCGAAATTCATAATCTTAATATGCATCATGACAAATAATTAATATCACTAAAATTATGAATCCAGTTATGTAAACTTTATTAATAAACTACAAAAAATGCGTTTATTTCATTACCAAATAATTATTTAGAAAAAATATAACAACAACGTACGGCAAGCCGCCATGGTATGTTGAACGCCAATCAATGCGATTGACGTCACGCCTTGGTAAACAAAAGATTTTCTTACATTTTATAATTACATTTAGCTTCCGCTTTATCCCTAACGTGATAATCAGAGGGATCGGAGCGCCAAACGCTACGGTCTCTACATATCTCTTTCGCCTCGTCCACTGTCATCAACCTCTTCATACATCCATCCGAGGGGTCCTCATGCTTTTTACGTGACCTTCTAGTATCTTTGATACTGTGTTTTTGAAGGTAAACCGAGGTCCCCCTACCTCTCACCACTTACTTTTCCATCAAAAATCTTTTTTGCCATTCTTTCATCACTCATTCTTTCGACGTGCCCAAACCAGCTAAACACATTCTTCTTTATTCTCACCGTGACATCCTCGCTAGTACCTGTGCCATTCTGTGTGTCTCTTCATTGCGGATTCGATCAGCTAAGTGTACTACGCAAATCCTACTAAGAGACCGTATCTCTACGGCATTCATCTTTCTTTCATTCTTCTTACAATACCCACATTTCACTGCCATATAACAGAGTCGGTACCAAAACTGCATTGTGTATGGCCAAACGCGCAGCTATGCTGACGTTTCGCCGTCTCATCAATGCAGCCAAGGCTCCGTTAACCTTGTTACCGGCAGCAATACGCCTTTCCACATCCATCTTGTATCTTCCATCTCTACTAAACATACTTTCTCAGTATACCACTTCATTCACTTGTACTTCCACTTTTACTTGTACTTGCACGTCTTACAAACGAATTGACATTTTATATATATATATATATATATATATATATATATATATATATATATATATATATATATATATATATATATATATATATATATATATATGTATATATATATATATATATATATATATATATATAACAATATTGATAGCTTACTCGAACTTGACATCACTAGCGATTTTTAAACGTAACGTAAACTTATTTTAAATGTTTTTTTTCTCCTAAATATATATTTTTGACAGAAATATGATATAAAAACGTTGTAATTGAAATATGTATCTCAAAACTAAAGAATAGTCTCTCAAAATCTATCATCACATCAAATACAGTATAATGCATTTCTAGTATTTCCGATAATAATTAATACAATTCCTCTATACTAATAGAGCAATATCGAACACGTTTCTATATTCTATAGCTACTATATATGTACATATCTCTTAGTGCACTGTCATATTATAACATAGTAGTGCCAGCTATTAACGCCGGTTTCATGATGAACGCTCTTAAGACAATCATAATATATGCATTTAGTTGGTTCGGTACTTCATACTATAGAGAGATCTAGTCGTAATTTGATCGAATTAGATTAGATTTTTCTTAATTAATCTAGAATTAATTTTTTTATAATATGTTAATTAGCCTTGAGGCCCTCGTAGCGCAGTGAAACAGGGTTAGCCTGTAAATCCAGTGGTTGTGGGTTCGAACCCCACTCGATGAAATTATTATATTGATTTTTTTAATTTTCACGCTCTAAATAAAGCGCGGGGTTAACTTACGCAATTCAACACGCAATGCCTTGAAAATTAGATGGAACTTGCCCAACGGCGTGTCTTAACACTGGTTTCCTTCTGCCTACCCTGCTATCTGATCAATAAAGCATATTTAAAAAAATGTGATATTAAAATAGATTTATTTTTATTATTACACTGTAGCTGTGTTTTTTTTATATTATGCCTTAACATGTTAAGGTTACTATCCTATAAATCCGTCTTATAATAAGACGTCACAAAATAGAATACCTCCCTATATATACAGATGACAGAATTTGGAAATAACTGACATAAGTATTTAAGGGCAAATCAATGGCGTGTTCAGGATTTTTTGCTCGTAATTTAATTCGCATGTTAGTCGCCAGTCTGTAGCCTTATAATTAATTTTGTCGTACACATTTGACAGTATCCATGTTGGAACTCAGTTGCTACATCCTTATTTAAATTTGTTCTTTTTATTTTTATATTTATTTGTATATATTTTTAATTAAAACTAAGATGATCACACTTGATGATGATGATTTCAATTATAAGCTATTATAATTGAAATCATCATGGCGCAGCAGCACAACGTCTAACTGCAAACACGATGATTGTGGATTCGATTCTCATTCGAGGATATCAATCAATTTTAAATCCTCGCTCTGGTAATAAGAGAAAACGCAACGTTAAATCGTAGCTCCCAACAGGTAAATTTCCTGATTCCTTCCTTTCCTGGAAAATTTGGGCAGAAACTAACTTTAAACTTGAAGAATATGGTAGTCAGTTTTTGAATTTCGCATTTAAAATGGTAATATAATCATTCGCCAAGGAACATTCAACCAAATGAGGATCTTGAACAGTTAAAATTAAAACATAAATTGATATGTACAAACATATAATATATTTTCTACTTAGCTTCACGCTGTATACCGCACATAGGAGTAGGCAGAGAGAATATGGGAACTAAATGTTTCCAAAAAGACACTCTGTTTCCGTTAAGACACTTCCACACCCCACTTTCCGCCGAACTCTCAACGTAAATTGCGTAATGAGTTGAGGAACTCAACACTGCGATTTGTCGCGTTACTAAATCAAGAAACCGAAACAATAATTCACGAGACTGAATCGAACCCACAACCACCACGCTTACAGCCGCATGCTTATGCTACGACAGTAATACCAATAGATTAGTCTGCATATAATGCCGTCTGTGTACATATGAAATAATTCCAAAAACACGTTGTAAGCCAGTACGTCTGTCAATATCAATAAAAATATTGTAGCTGTAAAATATTCTATTGTTTGACATTGTGAAAATATTATAAAACTTCGTGTTCATTTCAATAGAATTTAAAACTAAACCGTAGCTAGTTGGATTATTGCAGGCTATACTCGTATATGTTAAAAGTCACATTTTATTATGTAAAACAAAATGAGAAAAATAAATGTTGAGCAATCTACTTTGTTTTTGATTATAGCTCCACACTATATCCCGCACATAACGATATACGCAGAAGGAACATGGGAACCTAGTGTAAATATATTCCGTGCCTATTAAGACATTTTCGTTCCACCAAGGCACTGAAAGTACTGCATGTTGAACATACGCGTTTATAGAATGGCAAAAAACGATACTGCGCTTTGTTTTGTTACAACAGCGAGGCAATGAAAATAACTCATTTCTCATCAGATGCACACGCTTGTGCGCCACGTGGTGAAATAGAAATAACTAAGAATTTGAAAGCCAAAGTCCGATAGCCTACTTGCAGCAGTCTTTCCAGGTCGGTACGATTTGGGTACTTTAAATACCGGTAACACACCTATAGCTCCCCTGGTATTACACGAGATCGTGGGCAGCGTTGATCAATGACTGTAACCCGAATGCTTGATTGCCCCGTATTTCAATCAAAAAAATTGCAAGTTCAATCAAACAAACTCTTCAGCTATACAATAGTATTTAATAATAATAATCAAATAATATTTCTTATATTACACAGTATAAAAGGTTCACTTAACACTAGGTTCCCTATGTCTACCCTGCTGTGTGGGGGATGTAGCGTGAAGCTGATTTCATTATTATTTTAAAAAACGGTATGGAATATGGGAAAAAATTTTGAATCAAAGCTTATTTCCCCAGCGTCGTCTGATTAGTCTGTGACGTTTCCTGCAGGCTGTTCGGGCCCGCCTTCGCTTCCTGCTCCGCCTTTTAAAATTGTCTTCACTCACCCATATTCATTTATATTTACATGGAGTTAATAAAGGAAATTATTGTAGTAATAGTAAAAAAATATTGAAGTTTTATTTGTAAAATAGGTGAAGTAGGCAACTTTATATGATTCAAAATAATGTTAATTTAATAATAATAATTTATAACACAATAGTATTTGAAAAACCATTGGAATGTGACACATTTTGTGACTTTCTGCTAGATTCCGTGTATAGATAGATAGGCAAAGGGAAACTAGTATAAACATACTCCGTTCCCCGCTTTCAACCGAATTTTCAAAACATGTCTTTGTATCAGAGCACGGGAATGAAAATATTAAATGATTCAATTCCACGAAAGAAAAGGAAAACCCACAACGGTCGCGTTAAGAGTCACATGTTACGCCTCGATTAATAAATAATACAAGTTAATACTAACTGAGTATAACCTTTTTATTTAATTAAAATATGTTTGAAATTAGTCTAGAGGCTAATCCTTCCTATGCTAGTGTGGAACACAATGAAGCTATCGTCCTACCGAATGAGAATCGAACCTAAAACCACGGCGCTTGCAATCACACTCTGTGTATATACTCTAATATTTTTTCAATGTCGATGATACATTTTATAGGTATCCCGCATAAGTGAAAATCCATAATCTATAGTAATATTAAAAAACTGAAACGTTTGTTTGATTTAACGATTCTCAAATTGAATAATCTTTTTTTTTTGTATAGTCCATTTAACGAGGACAGCTAGCTGTCATTTTAGCATTCCGGAAATAATTGACTCGAACACCTAGGACCGTATTTATAAGCCATTCTCAAGTCTGAGATCCACCTTGAGATGCCGTTTTCATTCATAAATTTATATCTATTAATAACGAAAATGGCATCTCGACGAGTAAATTATTTGCACAATTAAATAATATATTCTTTCTGCATTATTCTTTACCAATAAATATATGGGAGCGTAGAAACTATTTAATGTATTTAACGTCTGACCGTTCTTCCCTCGAAAAACTGAAGGTCGACATGCTTACGATATTCATAGAATGTTTGGTATACAGACAGGGTTCAATAAATGTGTAATATAATGGAAGATGAAATATTTGAAGTAAATATATAAATGTGATGTCTTTAAATTGTATAATATTTAATGATCTTAACAGTTTTGAGGGTTCTGTACTTTTTAAGGAAAAAAAGAAACCCTTACAAGATCACTTGTAAGGGTTCCTTTTTTTCCATAAAAAGTATCATTGTTGTCCGCCTGTATGTCTGTCTGTCTTTGGGGTTTATCTCAGGAACGCTTGGAGATATCGAGTCGATACTAAATCGAGTCGATAATTCAAACCATGTACCTAGATCTATGGTCCCATGATTTTTGAAAAGAAAGCGTATTTCTACATTTACTTAAAAAAACGTGTGGCCGTTTATATAGCGAAAACGCGTATTTCGACACTATAAATAATATATAAATAAATAGTAATTAAAATGGATAGAGTACTACCGGTTAACCTAGAATTATGAAATTTGAAAAAATATACATACTGAAATTATTCATCTTTAAAAATAATAGCCTTAAAAGGGGGGCAAAATTTGATATTAAAGCCGCTAGTTCAAATGAGGTATCAGATGAGGGGCTCTGGCTAAGCTAAGTCTGAATTACAGAAAAAGCTCCAAGCCTCCAATTTTTGTACGGAACCCTCGTTGGGCGAGCCGGACTCGCGCTTGTCCGGTTTCTGCTCTATAATTTTAATATAAGCAAATAAATGTTTATATGAAATAGATATAATCACCATGTATGCCATATATCACAGACTAGGCTGTAGGGAACCTAGTGCCAAGACTGTAGTGTATGTATACTCGTCTATGTGTGTGTATGTTAATAAATCATATATCTTTCGTAATTAAGTTCAGTAATGAATAATTATTCATGAAGAGCAATGATACTTTAGACGTCACGAAAGCCCAACCTTACAAGGCGACGCTGCCATATAAGGCGGTCCAACTCGGGTTCGGTTCAGCACTGCGCTAGTTGTTAAGTTATAACAACAATTATATATACATACGAGTATATATAAATCAAGAAAATTCAAAATGTATAAACTTTTTGAGATTAGAGTAAAATTGGGCGCAAAAGTGTACAACTAAAATTGAATTTTGTGGCGTGTGAACCCGGCCTAGAATAGGATCATCCTGGTACTGGTGGTGTCGTAAGAGGCGACTAAAGTACGTGTGGTAGAGTCACGTCGCCAGCAATGGCAACACGCATGGGCAGACTCGACCGGATCATTACCACCCCCGGCATTTAAAACCGGCGTGAAGTAGTGGCTTTATGCCACTGCGTTTCGCATCAGATAATGCCGGCGCCCAACCCATCTTAAAGGCCGGCAACGCACCTGTAGCTCCTCTGGTGTTGCACGGGGCAGTGGGCGGCGATAGTTACTTACCATTAGGTAACCCGAACGCTCGTTTGCCGTGTCTTTTCCATAAAAAAAAAGAACTATGGGTCGATGAATTATCGAAATATGAAAATAATTACAACTTGATATAAGTGTTAAGTGAAGTGAAACACGGTAAAAAAAAGAAAAATAATAATATGTATATGGAGCTAAGGTACCTAACCCATAGACTATGTAGGTAAAGATATATGATATAACAAGTCTTATATGAGTGGCGGAACTCAACGCCGCGCTTTGTCTTGTTACCGGAGCGAGTAAATGACAATAATTCATTCAAGCGCTGTGTCGCTACCTTACAATCGCTACAATGACCAGTAAAAGTATAGAAAATTGGCGACGACCTTATCACGGTCGGCTATAATTCCAACTAAATGGGGAATTGCTATATGAAAACATGTTTTTTTTAGTTTCACGTTGTGTCCCGCAAGTAGCAGATGGAAGCCTATTGCTAAGACTGTCTGTTCCCATTAAGACACTTCCGTATCCAAATGAAATTAAAAATATATATATATATATAAAAAGCTTTAAATATATTTTGACTACTGAACCATTTTTGTATAGGTGAAACTTCATTTCGTTTTATTTATAAAGTTGGTCTTAAAGTTAATTATTTTATTTGGTAAAATCAAATATCTTTTTTCATATTAACAGCTCAATATAATTCGAAGAACGCCCTTACAACAACTTAGTTACGTCTAGACACGCCACGTTAAAATAATTACTAATCCCTATTTTGGAATTTGGCAGACACCGTATAACTTGTAAACAACCTTTACTTTATAAAAATATTCTCTGTGACCTTGGCCTGGCGGCACAAGGATGTGATTATAAACGCAACAGTAGTGGATTTGATTCCCATTCGGAAGAACCAAATATTTAATTTTTCGTATTATCTTAACGCGAGTCAAAGTCGGGAACGGAAGTGAATAATGGGAACGGAATATCTGTACAATAAGCTCTCAGGTTCCCTCTGCCTACCCTGCTATGTGCAGGACACTGCAAGGAGCTAAAATATTAAAAATAATTAATGCCAACATACATTATCCCCAGCGGAAATGACAGAGCGTTAAACGCTACGGACTCGATTGCTATCGGATATCTACCTGTCCACTGCAATCCACATTCATACTTATAACGAGACCTTCCTCCATTCAATGTTATTTTCTCGAAGGTCAATGGAGGTTTCCCTCTGCCTCTCTCACCACTCACTCTTCCTTTATAAATCTTTAAGTAAGTGACAGTAAACAATAACAACATCAATTACTCTTCTCTAATATATTTAATTGGCATACTTAAAAAATAATACATACAATATTACAATATTGTAATGGCGGAACTCAATGCCGCGCTATGCCTCAACACCAGAGCGGAGAAATAAAAATATAAATGTAAATAAATACACAATAGAAAATGCTAAATAATTAAAATTATTGTTTCATCCAGAGATCGGTCATTTAATTATATTTTTCTCATTTTTTACCTCATTTCGAACAAAAGGGGTAGATTGTTTTTAATTTAAAACCACCCTCGCGTGATTAAATGAAACTCCCATTACATTATAAAACCATGAATATATAATAACTGACAAAAAAATAAATATTCCTTTGTTTTGAATGAATGAATTGTGAAAATATATTTTTTTGCTTTTGTTTTTAATTTTGAAGACTGATTTAAATATAGCATTGTACATATATTATAACGTAATATTTTTAATTTTCAAGAAGTTTTGTTATTTTTTTAAATTGTAGTCAAAAATAATCTATGAAAAGTCACTTTTTGTTCCGCCTTTTCTGTTTAAAATAATTATGTTTCATGTAAAGTCGAATTTCCTATCTAAACTTTTTTTAGCGTATCTCGCAAAAAGGGACATTAAATATTTCATTTCTCCGAGTGGGAATCGAACCCACCACCTGTCGCCTATATAGTCATACTTTGTGCCCCTGCGCCACGACTGGACTCAAATCTATCTTTATAAAGTGGAAAAGGAAGATTATATTAAGCAGCTTAATCAGCTTCAGCAGCAGAAAAAAAATTCTCGCATTTCAGGGCTGGCGGAAAAATATATTTTGCTTTTGTATATGTTTGATCAGTCCCCGCCTGAGTTCGAGCGGGAACTGAACACTTTGCCCTGTTACCTGAACAATTAAATGAAAATATTAAATAATTCAGTCCCCCGAATGAGATGCGAACTCACAACCGTCCCGTTTACGGTTACACGCAATAACACTATATCTATACTGTAACAAATAGAAACACACAATATTATGAACTACTTTAATAGATTTCATTTGCGGTCAGCTCATATTATTTTGCTTTCAATAACAAACTTTGGTTTTCAATGTGGTTGAACATCCAATTTGCTCAACTGGCATGGAAACCGGTGGAAATTATCGTGTTTTTACTAATAAATATAACATTAGGTGTAAATACGTTTGGTTATTTAGGAGTCGATTAGAAATTTTCAGCCTAGTCGTATTGCAGGGGCGCGGCAGGTTGTAAGTTTGATTTCCATACGAGGAAATGATTTTTTTACTATTTTCATGAACGAAGAGAACATAGTATTAAGTATTTTATTAATAATTTCTGTTTTTGCGCTGTCCAATGGCTGTTTAATTACTTTTTATGAGATAAACGGACGTTACACACTTTTTAATAATTTCAGCGAATATTTACATATTTCCACATTTAGTTTGATTTCATATAGTCTTATAAGATGAAAAAGAAAATCATCTTCACGCTGTATCCCGCACACAGCAGGATATACAGAGAACCTAATGTTAAGACAGTCCATTTCCCACAAAAATAAGAAATAACCAAATTTTAATATGAATATAGCTTACAACCGTAGACCAAGTGTCTTAACACTAGATTCTCTTTGTCTACATTGCAAATTAAGCGTTTAGTGCAGTTTATGCAAAACTTACATTACCGAGTGACTGATAGACAACGCACAGTCGATACTACTGGATTGAGTAAGTTGAAATTTTGCAAGTTAGGGAGTGAAATGGATCACTGAGATATTTTTTTCTAAATTATTACATTAACTCAACACGCAGAATTCGGCAGAAAGTGGGGAACGGAGTGTCTCAACATTAGGTTCCCTCTGCCTACCCTGCTGTGTGCGGGATACACCGTGAAGCTATTTTTTTTATTACTTTAAAGGAAAAATGGGTATTTTCAACTTTACGTACGTATTCACGCAGATAAAGTTGCGGGCGTCACTAGTTGACGCCCGCAACTTTATACTTCACAAAATATCAAAAAAAATCATAGCCATGCAGAATATAGTTCTATTGAAATTCTTTCACTCGTTTTCAACGCAACATGCACACGGGTAAACATTTTAAATATGTTACATGTAGTCAATGCAAACTTTTTCGAAAGTAAATATTTAAAGAAAAAGTGTATAAACAGGATCAGTCATAAAAAATGTAATATAGAATTTCTCTTATTTGTATAGTAAATAGCTATCTATTTGTCTTTTTCTTATAATATTCTGTTTGCTTTTACTTGTTTAATAATTCTTTAACTAAAACCTTTTTTTAGGAGTTGCGTAGGCAGAAAGATCCTAACGACTCCCACATTCCGCCTACTTCTTCATTGCATATTAAGTCGTACGCCCAAGTTTCTTTTGGCATGATAACGTCTTATAAATTAATGAACACAAGTTGCACGTCTCAAAAAAGCATGAATATTTGTCACGTTCCACCTGAGCCGAGTGTGCGAGCGAAAGCGCAATACAAACGATAGAGAGACACAATCGAAATAAGCGTTCGACTTGTGATGCATTTGTCTATTCATTGTTACTTGTACTTAATCTCTATAATTTAAATAAAAAAATATTTGAATTAAGTGTAAATAAATGTCGATTCATCATAATTGCACTGAATTTGAATTATTTTATGGATTGAAATTGTATTATCACTTTAATACAATTCAATTTAATTCTTAAAGTATGTATTTTTCATCAATGTTTTCATAAGAAAACATCATCGTAAGACGATGTCACGTAAAATTACATCACATAAATCGATTTTACTCATAACCAGCTATTTTTTAAATAAGAAGAATTATATAGGACCCCCAGTGTCCAATTCTCGCTAAAATAGCTTATATGTCTATACTAATATTATAAAGAGGTAAGATTTGTATTTTTGTATGTATGTATGTATGTATGTGTGTATGTTTGTAGAGTTTTCACACAAAAACTACTGGACCGATTTCAATATTTTTTTCACTATTAGAAAGCTGCATCTTTACTGACCAGCATAGAATATATTACATTTTCAAAAAAAATAGAGATCCCTAATAAAAATGCAATAATGTAACCCAAGGTGAGAAGAAATTGATCTTAACAATTCTATCATCGCATGCGCTGCGAAAACTTCTCTTCTTATCCTATCTTACACTTAAGTTCCCTCTACCTACCCTGCTATAGGCTGGATACAGCGTGAATCTGGTTTTAATTTTATGTGAACCGATTAAAATAAAACTAATACTAAATATTTAAAGGAAGTTAGAAAAATTACAAAACTGCACTTAAATCGGTTAAGCCCTTTCTGAGATTATCCTGAACGCACAGATAAACAAACAAACTGACCAAGTTCTATTACATTGTTAAATGTCCGTAATAACAATTTTTCTAATATATCTTCCATGTCCAGACAACGATGAGTTAGGATTTTATTGTAAGTATCGATATAACTATAACTATATAGCTATAACTATAACTTAGGCCCTAAAGACTCCTTAAGTCAAAAGTTTAAAGAAATTAATATATTGACAGCTGCATCTCTCTTATGGAAGGTACTAAAATGTGATCTAAGGTTTTAATAATTTTCACATTAGAAATCTTAAGTGCGTTGCAAACATACATTATAGGTATATTAAAACATGAATATAACTTTAGTGTTTTAAGTAAATAATTCTGTGGTTAAAGCGGGCGAAGCCGCGAGCGGGTCGCTAGTATTTAATAATTTCTTAACTTAACTTAACTTAACTTACCTTCACGCTTTATCCCTAGCGGGGTAGTCAGAGAGAACGGAGCGCCAAACGCTACGGTCTCTACGTACCTCTTTCGCCTCGTCCACTGTCATCAACCTCTTCATACATGCCCTCCGGGGGACCCTCATGCTTTTTACGTGACCTTCCTCCAGTATCTTTGATACTGTGTTTTCGAAGGTCAACCGAGGTCTCCCCTACCTCTCTTACCACTCACTTTTCCATCATAAATCTTTTTTGCCATTCTTTCCTCGCTCATTCGTTCGACGTGCCCAAACCAGCTGAGCACGTTCTTCTTCATTCTCACCGTGACATCCTCGCTGGTACCTGCCATTCTGTGTACCTCTTCATTGCGGATTCGATCAGCTAGGCTGACTCCGCATATCCTACGAAGAGATCGCATCTCCACAGCATTCATCTTTCTTTCATTCTTCTTCTGTAATACCCACGTTTCGCTGCCGTATAACAGGGTCGGTACCAAAACTGCATTGTGTACGGCCAAACGCGCAGCTGTGCTGACGTTTCGCCGTCTCATCAATGCAGCCAAGGCTCCGTTAACCTTGTTACCGGCAGCAATACGCCTTTCCACATCCATCTCGTATCTTCCATCTCTACTGAACATACTTCCCAAATATACCACTTCATTCACCTGTTCTAATATCTTATCATTTACACTGATCTTGCATTCCGTCCTTTCTTCATCTCGTTCAAAAATCAGAACCTTTGTCTTATTCGCATTGAGGCTTAGACCATTATATTCACACTCTTCTTTCAGAGTGGTGACCAATGCCTGCAACTCGCACTCTGATGATGCAATAAGCACTGCATCATCTGCGTACAGCAGGCAATTCACATTCAGGTCACCTACTTTCACTCCTATATCACTTTGTTTCACTCCTTGGAGACAGCTATCCAAATACAAATTGAACAACCAAGCTGACATGGCGCAACCCTGTTTAACACCCGATCGGATGTCAAACCAGGGCGACATGCCAGCTCCTACTCGCACACAGGCTGAGTGGTCTCTATAAAGAGACTTTACAGCCTGCAACAAGGGTCCACTCACATTGTACCGGGGTAGTATCTCCCATAATTTCGCTCTGACAACTCTATCAAACGCCTTTTCCAAGTCCACAAAAGCACAGAAAACTTTTTGGTTAACGGCCAAAACTTTTTCCGTGATCATGCGGAGGGAAAAGATCTGATCCATACACCCTCTTCCAGGTCTAAATCCTCCTTGAGCCTCCCATAACAGCCTTTCAGATCTCTCTTGCATTCTTCTCGCAAAAACTTTAGCATAAACTTTACTACCTAAGCTAATCAAACTGATAGCCCTATGGTTTGCGCAGTCTATCTGTGAACCTTTGCCTTTATACAAAGACACGATGACCGCACCTCGCCAATCGTCTGGGACCTCCCCTGATTTCCAGCATAAATTGCACAAAAACCAGAACAAGTCCAAGACGCGTGGCCCACCATATTTGATCATCTCGGCAGTAACTCCATCTGCTCCCGCTGACTTACCACATTTCAGACTTCGTATTGCACACTCAACTTCTTTTACACTGATTTCGCCATCAGCTACATCAAGACTCAGCGTTTCGCTGCTACTTGAGACTGAGGCGTCATCACATTCATACATCTCCTTGTAAAATTTAATAATTTCTCTTCCTCTTATTCGATATTATAAATAAATATCTCTTATCTGAGTACTCTCGACTTTTCTTGGAATCAATCGAATGTATATATATGTCAAAGTAATAATACGTCATACGTATATACGTCAAAGTAGTAAAAATATCTAGTAATTATTACTGCTTACTTCTTACCTTGAGGCCAGTCGTGGCGCAGGGGCACAAAGTGTGACTGTAAAACTGACTGGTTGTGGGTTTTATCCCCACTCAAGGAGATGAAATATTTACTTAAATTTATATTTCAATTTCTTCGCTCTGGTGTCGAGGCAAAAGCGCGGCGTTGAGTTCTGCCACTCAACACGCAAAGCCTCCAAAATTCGGCAAAAAGTGGGGACCAGTGTCTTAACACTATGTTCCCCCTGTCTTTCCCACAGCAGGGTTGCTGTGCGCGGGATACAGCGTGAAGCTAATTTAATTATTTTTTTTAATTTACTTATTACTTACGATATATTCCTTAAATTCCATAGCTTTTAAACTTTTTAAACGTTAACAAAACTTTAATCTTATCATAAATCACAATTCACTTAAAAAAATTAACGCACCCAACATGCGAAGTTCTCGAAAAATGTAATAAAGATGCAAATGGATACGATTTAGTAGCAAGTTTGTAAACGGCGCATTCACTATCCCGCCACGTACACCCCAATAACTCACTGAGACAGACATTCATACAATTTCAAGCGTTCAGAACACTGGCAAGTCAGTGTAAAGCCTCGAATGGCATTCCCTTCAAAGCGAATATAATATGGAAAATTGATATAGGTAGATACGAGTATGTTGTATTTAGTTGTATTTATTTGACTATAGATTGGTGCAAGCATAATATAAGTTACTAGTTAATGTATTTTAGTTTTGAATAAATTATAATATAATCTTAATTATTATTGAATATGTCGTTAGATATTTTTTTATTTTATTTAGCCAGAATGACGACACTTTTATAATAATCACAATTTTTTTTCATGTCTAGCCACCGTAATCATTATGTATTTAGATTCAAAATCAATTTAAAGAAAAAATATTACTATAGCAGTTGTCGTGACGCAGGGGCACTAGTGTGTAGACACACGGCTGATTGTGGGTTCGATCTCCACTCGACGAAATAAAATAATAATATTTTCATTTCTTCGCTCTGACATGAAAACAACGCCGAGATTTTCGCTACTTTACACTCAATGTCTCAAAAATGCGGCGTAAAATGGGGAACGAAGTGTCTCAATATCAGGTTCTCTCTGTCTACACTAGTGTGTGGGATACATCGGGTAACTTAAAAAAAAGTACCTAATATTATATCTATACATACAACCACATACAAGAAATGAAATAACCATGTCCAACGTAGCGTTTGAACTCTCGCATAACCACATTAGTGACGTACCGTTGAGTTAGATGTATGCTTCACAAGCGTCTATCAAGCTGAGGTGGAGGAAAACATGTTGTAAATATTTATTCCCTTTAGTTTTTATTATTTATCTTAGTAGTTTCAACTTTCCAACTGTAGAAGAGATGGTCGTTGCTTCGATTTCCAATTTTAAAAATTGGTATGGTTTAAGCTAATGCTATAATGTCATAATTGTAACTGTATACTGACTTTAAACACGACAGTTGTGAGTTCGGTTTCCATTTGGGGCATTCCCCTAGTCGCTTTAATTTCCTTGCTCAAGTAATAATATAAAGGCGGCGTTGTCTTATGTAACTCGACACGCAAGG
Organism: Heliconius sara; assembly: GCA_917862395.2. Classification (NCBI taxonomy): domain Eukaryota; kingdom Metazoa; phylum Arthropoda; class Insecta; order Lepidoptera; family Nymphalidae; genus Heliconius; species Heliconius sara. The sequence goes on from OU860795.2 coordinate 2,373,497, forward strand.
TCTCGCAAATTGCTAACGGTCAACGGAGTGCCTTGACCAGGTTCCCTCCGCCTACATTGCAATATACGATGGGAATTACAAAAAAAATGTATTTTTCACATTGTCACATCGTGTTGTCTTATCAATGACATTATCCTCAGCTCGTCCGCACTATGATCTTCATTAATGAAATTTTCTTTAAAAATCCACTCTTATTATAATATACTTACGTCAGTCGAGACTGTAACTAGGCTGGCTGTGGGTGCTGTAACTAGGCTGTGGGTTCAATTCCCACTCAAGAAAATGAAATATTTAATATCTTCAGTTCCTCGCTCTTGTAAAGAGTGCAGCGCAGCGTGAAATCCGCCACTACACAAGCAATGTCTCCAGAATTCAGCGGAAATTAGGAAACGTGTTTTAATAGGAACGGAGTATCTTAACACCAGGTTCCTAGGTTCCTTCTACTTAATGCCATCGACTATCTATCCTATTTGCATACAAAATATAGATACAAACAAAAAGCTAAAACAAATAACTATAGAAAAAAACAATGAGATGCAGTGAACACAAAGTAGTTACTCTACTTACCGCTATATTTCACTGGTCAACATTCGCAGAATGCACTTAACGTTCGCTGTAGTTTTGTCTTCATTCCTAGAAAGCTAAATTAGTCCCATTATTTTAAAACTAAAGTATATGCCTTCTGAACTTTAGATATATTTAATTGACCATTTATTACGTTTAATTTGTAATATTGCTTACGGAGTGATTGAGGCAACAAAGTGTTAAGACACTCCGTTTTCAATTTTTCACTTAAACCTCCAATGCATAGCGTGCGAAGTGATAGAACTGTTACTGAACTCCACCTAAAGGCTGGCAACGGACCTGTAGATCCTCTAGTGTTGCACGGGGTCATCGGCGGAGGTGATCACTTACCATCAGGTGACCCGAACGCTCGTTTGCCTTGTCCTTTCCATAAAATAAAAATAAAATAAAAATGGTCAACGTCACGCTTTATCTTCTTACCACAGCAAGGAAATGGAAATAGTTCGTTCTCACGAATGGAATCCAATCGCTGTTCTACGAGACAATGCGTCCAATTGAACGGTCGACCCTTAATATTACATATGATATCAGAGATTAATTATTATTTGCTCCGCTCTATTCACACAAACGAGTCGTAAGTATAATATAATATAATCATCATCATCATCATTTAATAGAGTTGGAATCGAATCCACAACCATCGTATGTACAATTTTCCACTGTACCGTGATGGCGACTGTTAATATTAATTTATAATATGGACTAGTTTTTAACTGCGGCATTGCCTCCGTTGTCAAATAGAACTAACTAAGAGATGTTCTAAGAGTCTTTGTCTACGACATATGAAACGTTGTAAGTATTAGTACTAAGTAACTTTGATCGCAGCTATGTATTACATCGAAATTGTTAATGTAAATTTATAAAGCCACTAGCCTTTTTCGATTATTTAATACAAAAATGTGGGGAACGGAAGTGTCTTAATGGTAACGGGGTGTCTTAGCACTACCTAGTGCTATTTTTGTATTAAAAATGTAGTTTTTATATTAAATAATTCTATAATCGAGTGTCTTAGCACTACCTAGTGCTAAGACACTCCGTCCCAGGCTCCTTCTACCTTCCCTGTTATATACGGGTTGCAGTGTGAAGCTAAAAGTAATAAAAATATATATTTTTTTTTTCAATTGAAATCAGTAGTTCCCGAGATTAACTCGTTGAACCAAACCAACTTTTCAGCTTTATAATATTTTTATTAATATAAGTGATGTAAGATTCAAACCTGCTTTAGCGAATACTGGATACTTATTATAAGCATCATTTAGATTAGAGGCCGTCATGGCGCAGGGGCACAAGGGTGAAAATGTAACGCGACGGTTGTGGTTTCGATCCTCACCCGAGGGAATGAATTATTGTTTATTTATATTTTCATTACTTCGCTCTGTCTTAACACTACATTCTTTCTGCCTATCCTGCTATGTGCGGGATACAGCGTGAAGCTGTTTTTTTTTATAAGCATCGTTAATTTTAATTGGCTCAACGGCAGCGAAATATTAAAGTAAACTCTTTCAATAATTGTATCTTGTAAAGAAATATTAATTAATTAGTTCATATTCAATATTGAAAAACAAACAAGAATTTTATCGCTATAATGAGTATGTGATAAGTTTTAATTACCAAGTTTTTTTTTCTTATCATTGTAATATTTTTATTAAAGTGATGATTCATTTAATTTTTTTTATTTTATTTAATAGAAAAGATAAGACAAAGGCCACGACCGGCCTTAGGCCTGACGCCGGTTTCCGCGCAGAGGCACAAAATGTGACTGTAAAATCGAGAAGTTGTGGGTTCGATCCCCACTGGAGGAAGTGAAATATTTATTTACATTTATATTTTCATCTCTTCGCTCTGGTGTCGAGACAAAGCGCGGCGTTGAGTTCCGCCACTCGGCACGCCATGCCTCCAGAATTAGGCGGAAAGTGGGGAACGGAGTGTCTTAACACTAGGTTCCCTTTGCCTACTCTGCTGAGTGCGGGAAACAGCGTGAAGCTGATGTAATTTTTTGATTTAAGGCAAAGGCGTTGGAGTCACCTGATGGTAGGTGATTACCGCAACCTACAACCCCGTGGAAAAAGAAAAGAGCTACAGGTGAATTTCCAGCTTTTAAAGTGGAAATAGACACGCTTTTTGAAGTGTACAGTCGCTTGGCGAGTAGAAAAAGGAAGTTCCTTCGAAATTGTGTATTGTGTATAATAAATACTTTTTTTTAATTGGTTGAAACTTTAGTAATCAATATATGGATATTATTTTTAAAATGATAATATTATAAAAACGAAAAAACGAGAAAATAAATATTTGTGTAGTACAAGCGGGCGAAGCCGCGAGTTGATCGCTACTTAAAAATATATGCGGATATTGGGTTGTAATATTTTATATACAAACAAGGGTCTACTAATAAAATACTTTTATACGAGACGCCTCACCGCCCGCTTTATGTTACTCATATGGAAATAATTTGATATCAAAAAATATATTTTTGAATGCTCACTTTTATGGCATAAAGCTCACTGATAAAAATGTAAGCATTTTACTTTATTTTAGTATTGGAGCTTTAGCTTTTAACAATGTATTATTTATTCTCTATCCTCTTTTGCAGCATCTGACAGTAAACGTGACAGTTGTGGAATCGATGATCACTCGAAAGAATGAATAATGTTCTTTTACGCTCTCTGGTGAAATGAAAAAACGCGGCGTTGAGTTACCACCACATAACAACACGCAATGTTTGAAAATTGGAATTGCTTGAGGAAAAGAGTGACACTAGACATCTTTTATCTACCCTTCTGTATACAGTATGTAGCGTAAAACTAAAAACAAGTAAACTAGTAGCGGAGCCTGCGACTTCGTACTTCCAGTTTTGGCGGAGTGGCGGGATTCAACAGCGCTTTGTCTCCTTGCCAGAGCGAAGAAATGGAAATATTAAATATTTATTTTAATCGAATGTTAGTCGAACCCACAACCTATCACGTTTACAGTCGCACGCTTGTGCCCCTGCGCTACGTATGGCCTTATACGTATATAACTAATAATCTATGTTTTATATGGCAAATAATAAAATGTCTTTCTTTTTTGTTTTCATGAAAAGTAGTACAGAGTAGGGTATAGAAAAACATGAATAAATAAATATTTATAAAACATTACAATCATAAAATAAAACAGTGATGTTAATAATATATATTTTTTACGTTAATTTTGAACCCACTACAATCATAATAACAAAAAAAACACCCCATAAAAAAAATCACAGAACAATTATTCCACTTGCAAAAAAAAAACAATAAACTTCGACTCGTAGATTGAGCTCAAAAGCATTTAAAAGAAGCGCTACGAGTTAAATCTCTTAGTTGTCTTTAACGATGGAACTTTACGACGCCTTTTGTTTGCATATCTTAACACAGTCGCTAATCCGACAAATTGTACTACACTCGAATCGTAACATTTTGAATAAGGTTTGTGTAAAATGTATAATATAACATATATATATGTACATATCAATCAATGAATTAGCTTTACGCTGTATCCCGCACACAAGTGGTAGGCAGAGGCAACCTAGTATATATAAGTAAGACATTCCGTTCCCCAATTTCTGCCGAATTCTGGAGGCATTAGGTGTTGAGTGGTAGAACTTAATGCCGCGCTTTACCTTGACACCAGAGCGAAGAGATGAAAATATAAATTTAAGTAAATATTTCACCTCCTCGCGTGGGGATCGAACCCACAACCAGACGGTTATACATTAAGAAATTAACAGAAAGTACTATTTATAGAAGTTGGCAAATATATGGCCGTAGCCATATGCACTCACTTTGCATGATTTTTTTAATCATACAAAATGAGTGCATATTTGTATCGTAGGATAGACAGAGGGAACCTAATGTTAAGATGAATGTCCGTTCCCCACTTTGCAGTGATTTTGATTTTCGAGGCATTGCCTAATAGCACAACTCAACGCCGGGCTTTGTGTGAAATGAACTAAAATATAGGTAAGTTATGGTTTTTTTTCTGAATTTCATATATAATTCTGAAACGTATGTTTTTTTTTGTTTGTTTATATATATATATATATATATATATATATATATATATATATATATATATATATATATATATATATATATATATATATATATTTATATATATATAATCTAGCTAAAATCTAATTCTACTTCCCCCGATCGATTCGATCCCCACTCGAGGAAATGATATATTTACTTATATTTATATTTCCAATTCTTCGCTCTGGTGTCGAAGCAAAGCGTGGCGTTGAGTTCCGCCCTAGAATTCGGTGTAAAGAGGAGAACGGAGTGTCTTAATTACTCTACTGTGTGCGGGATACAGCGTGAAGCTGATTTGATTTGATTTATTCAAATATATACTGACACTTTGCTACACAGTTGGAACGTGTCTGAGCACATTGGTTACGGATGATACTTAAATCTATACATTTATATTTATTACAATACCTACTTACATTATATACATTGTTGAATATATTTAGTTGAAAAACACGTATATACTTGAAAGCTATTAAGTGATTTTTCTCATCAAGCTAGTTCAAATGTGTTTGTAATAAAATTATTGGAAACTTAAAGAAATTATTATATTTTAGGATTTATATTTGAAAAAAAACTAATGGGTTTATTTAAATGAAGAATTATAATTGAAAATTGGACGAAAAAAAATACAAGAGGGTGAGGGAGATATGTGAAACTAAAAACATAACAATTTTTAAGAATAAGTCCGTAGTTGCACTGCAGCATAGCATCCAACTATAAACATGACGGTTGTTGGTTCGATCCGACTTGATTTTTATTTAGAAGTTCTGGTTGACAAAATGAATTTAATTTCGCGATTAAAAAAAAAATCAGCTTCACGCTGTATCCCGCACACAGCAGGGTAGGCAGAGGGAACCTAGTGTTTTAGACACTCCGTTCCCTACTTTCTGCCGAATTCTGAAGGCATTGCGTGTTGAGTAGCAGAACTCAACGCCGCGATTTACCTCGGCACCAGAGCGAAGAAATGAAAATATAAATTTAAGTACACATTTCATCTCTTCGAGTGGGGATTGAACCCACAACCAGCCGGTTTTGTAGTCACACTTCTTGCCGCTGCGCTACGACTGACCTCGCGATTAAACACGAAATTTAGGCGGAAATATGGTCTGCCAACATAATATTCTCTCTCGATAAAAGCGTGAAGTTGCTTTTTATTTATTTATTTATTCTTTTATAGTAATAGTAACAACTGTTGGTAAACCTCTTACAAACACGTAGAGTATACAGAAGGAACCTAGTGTTAAGACACTCCATCCCCCATTTTCGAATTCTGGAAGCATTAAGTATTGAATGGCGGACTTCAGCGGCGCGTTTTTCTCGACACCAGACCGAATAAATGAAAGTATTAAATATTCCATTTCCTCGATTGGGAATCGAAGGCACAACCTATCGTGTTTACAGTCACACTTTGTTCCCCTGCGCCACGACTGGCCTGACCACTAATTTAAAAATTCCAAATCAAATCAGACGAACTATAAATCCCATCCCACCGTACAACGATAAAGAATTCTCTCAGTAACACAAATGCGACACTATCTACAGAAATTTGGCAAAGCGAACGTCCGTTTGACAGTGGAGCGTAAAATGACGGCTTATCTGCACCCACCAGATCTTCGGGCTAATTAAACCTTCAGGCGGTTTCAATGTATTGGAGTTGGACTATCGTTCCTGTGGTTTCTGTTCGAATTTAATTGGGAAACCCTTTAATGGGATTGTAATTCGATTTAAAAATTTGATTACATTTGATTTATATTTTTTAATAAATGTCTATCTCCACTTGGAGGAATTAATAATTATTTTTATTTCTTTACTATGGCACCAAGGGACAGGGCCGGCGTTGAGGTATGCCACTTTGCACGCAATGTTTCAAAAAACGGTGGACAACGGAGAACGGAGTGACTTTATACTAGGTTCCCTTTGCCTATTCTGCTAAATGCGCGATAAACGTTAAGCTGAAAAATATAGAAATGATAATAAATTTATATTCGACAATTGTTTACTGATTGTAAAAAAAACGTTGAAGCAAGAATAAACTTATTTTTTTTATATATATATATATATTTTTTTTATTCATATTATTTTTCTAGAATCAAATGTCAAAAAACTCAATTCTCCACATTCACATTGCTATTTAACGACATCGCGGTACTCAACCGAAAAAATTAAACTTGTAACCAAATTAAGACAACCAAGACAACCACAACACTATCAAACAAATTAACAAACACTACAAAACAGAGAAATGTAACTATAAATTATTTATAATTATAAATGTCACGTGAATACGCAAAATGTGACATCGCGACGTCAAATGTTGGAACGTTTCAGATTAATTTTCAAGTTGGCAGTAACATTAGACAAAACTTGCCAACGCTTGTTAAGAAAGTGTGGTGCGGTAATTTGATTTATTATATGAATAGAGTATTTCCAGTTAAATAAGTTAGATATTTCTGTAGTTTTTTTTCCGGTGTTGAGTTTCGCTACATTAATTTCGCAACGCAATGTCTCAAAAACTGGGTGGAAAATGGGTAACGGAGTGTCTTGGCACTGGGTCCTTTCTGTCTACCCTGCTATACGCGTTACGGCGTGAAGCTACGATGAAATAAATGTCACTCAAGGGAATATTAATATTTAATGATATGATATGATTGAGAAGATGCAACTTGAGATTTCACACAGTGTTTATACGTTCCATATCCACCCACGAATAGGTGAAAGTTGATACTGTAACTTGTTAAATTTTAAAACATTCTATATATATATATATATATATATATATATATATATATATATATATATATATATATATATATATATATATATATATATATATATATATATATTTCTTTTTTGTTAATAGTCTATCAGTCTGTGCTATTCATAGAAAAGTTACACCCAATATACACTCAATAGGTATTTTCAACTCAACTTTTCCATTTGTTAGTAGTGGTTAGATTGCGTGGTACTTGTACCCATAACCTTTGAATAAACCTTTTAGTTAATTTGCAAAATATTTTGTTTTTCACTCTGTACTCCTCACGTAGCAGAGTAGGCAGAGGAAACCTAAAAACCTAGTGACCTAAGACACTCCGTTCCCATTAAGACACTTCCGTTCCCTACTTTTCGCAGAATGCTAAAAGGATTGCGTGTTGAGTGGTAGAATAAGACGCCGCGCGTTACCAGAGGTAGAAAATAAAATATTCAATACTTATTTTCCTTTTTTTGAATGAGAATCGAACCCACAGCTGGCCACACACTTGAACCCCAACATCTAAAATTGAGAAGATAACAAAAAATAGCTTTACTGATGTCCTTTACAAAACAGTACTTAAACATCCCAATCACTTTAAAGAACCATTTGTTAAAAACTTTATTACGGAGACATTTATATCCAGATTTGTGTATACAAATGCTCACTCAGTACCAAGTTATGGAGAAAACACAGCGAAAACATTTACTTTTCCTTCCATTACACAAAATTAATTTCGGTTTCAAATTGTCCGCTCATCTGGAACATTTTTTTGTTTGACGTCAACGTTCGTTACTTGTTACAATTTTTTTCATCGTGGGAATTGAATGCAGACTGTTTTAATACAACATTTTATTACTTTTCAAGAGATTCTTGTAAATTATCGATGGTAATATTAATATTATATTTTTTGATAACGATATTAAAGAATTTATTGTTTGTTATTGTAACTTGTTTATTTTTTTTTTTAACGGAAATAACATTATAATTGAATCTTTTTATGTTGGAATTTTTAAATATAGCAATTTGACAGAGTAGATATTTATTCTCAATAATAACAAATTTAATTGTGTTTGTAATTAAATTAAAATAACAAATTTAATCAGCTTCACGCTGTATCCCGCACACAGAGGGTAGGGAGAGGGACCTAGTGCTAAAACACTCCGTTCTCCACTTTCTGTCGAATTCTGGAGGCATTGCGTGCTGAGTGCCGGAACTCAACGACGTGCTTTGCCTCGATACCAAAGCGAAGAAATGAAACCATAAATGTAAATAAATATTTCACTTCCTCAAGTGGGGATCGAATCCACAATCAGTCGTTTTTACAGTCACACTTTGTGCCTCTGCGCCTAGACTGGACTGTTTGGATAGGATAAGGTTCATATAACTTTAGTAAAAAATACACGGAATAAATACTAAATACTACTTATGTACTTTATTACACATTTATAATCTCATTGTATTTTAACTATACATATTACATTATGTATTCCTTAAAATTACATTCAAAATATACAATATACACATTTAATATAAAACATGATTATGGTTAAGAAAATTCTCGCATTTCATGCCAGGATACTGGGTAAATAGACACAAAGTCTGCCATCATACTGGCAGGCGGTTCACTTTCCTGTCTGTGAATGGAAGTTGCATCGAATAGCGGTATAGTGTCACTTTTTCCATTTCTTAATTTATAGCCAATGACACACGAAAACACGCTTAAAAATATTCCAAATAACACACCACACCACCACCACACTGGCTGGTACTCCTTGGATATCTCAATTTTAGTCCAATCGTTACAAATATACGCGTGGACTAACGTAGTAGAGCAAACTCTTACAATATATTTACTAGCTTTATTTGATTTGACAATACTATTCGTCACGTTTCCGGGGACACACCAAGACTGTGGCACCAAATATTTCATATCACTCGACCTAACATTAGGGTAAATTTCTATTGTGTACGAAAGAATAGGTCCGTTTGTTATTTTCGGCGGGTCCCATTTGACGTAAATGTGTCCAGATATGTTTGCACTGGCCAACGATATATATGAAACGTCAGCGATTTTAGAATGTAATGTTCTTACTGCGCCTCTAGCTGATCGACTACAGCTATCCTTAGTGCACGCTCGTAATCTAAACCTGTAATCTCTGAAAGGTGCCAACCCACCTACTTGAAACTTTTTCTTTCTACCATTTATATTTAAAGCTAAAGATTTTATCAAACCGTTAACAGTACAATTCTTAGGACGATCGGATTCAATATCGCAATTTGTAATCGTATCGCAAACATCAAAATCTTCTTCAACCATTGCACCAACTGTAACTGAAGACAGAACTCCACACATGGATTCACAACCTTTTTCATAATTTTTGGGCGGACGCATAACTTTTGCGTGACGAGAAAAATCTATATCATACAAATCATCATACCTACTATCGCAATGGTCTCTAGCAACAATATATTTATCAATAATATCTATCAATACAACATCTAACTCATAACGTACAATATCATTTCTATAATCTAAATGATCTACCCATCTAATAACTATGACACTAGGCGAGGATGCTACTAATTCTAATATAAAAGGTGGTTCAGGTTTTCCAACTAAAGTTTTAAATTTAACAATACTACTTCTAGATAAAAGTCGTGATACAGGCTCATACTGTTCAATACAAACTGCATAATTAGACGCCGGACGAAGATGTTTTAGTGGAACTTCGATAATATCTTCAGTTGTTTCTATAACATTTATAGCGGACCATTCGAAATCACTGCAACTTTCTGGTACAATTGTCGTATTAACTCCATGAGGTATTTTGACGTACAACACTGTGTAATGCACGTCTACAGCTTGTGGATGAAAGGTTGCAACGGCTGATGTCTCATTCATTTCTTTAATTTTTAAATTTAAAGACACTGAATTACAGCCTCCGCTGTAGCCGTTTAAACCCTGGGGTATCTCAAGTTTAGTGGGCGGAATAGGGAATTTATCTTTTAGTTTATTTATTTCATGTATACAAAGCATTGGGTTTCTATAGAACCTTAGGGTGCCTTTATCTATTTTAAGATTTTCAGTTACATTTGGTGCAAAAAGACTCTGTAGATTATGCATATCGTAAACTATTAAACTGTATTTATTATGTAACAGCCGCTCTCCTCCAATCCTTTGTAAGGATGACAAAAAATCTAGCGAAGTGAGACTAATTGAACTGTAAATATGAATATAGCCAGTTACTTCTTTAATATTTTTTAAATAATATCGCAATTCATCAGCCACATTGGGTATAGACCATATATGTATGATTAAGGAGCCATTTACGTAAACACATTTTTCAGCAGCTTGAATGGACGATAGTGCTTGTATTGTGAGATTCCAGCATGTCTGAAATAGAAGTTGTAATTTAAAAAATTTCGCTTGTTAAGAGGACGGAGTGATACTTAATATAGAAGCTCGAAGGATAAAATATGATAACTTTGAAAGATTTCAGTGAGTGAGGATGGACCCACATCCATCATGTCTACAGCTAAAAGCTGTCCCACTTCGTCACGATATCTAAAAGAGGAGTATTAATTTAAAAAAAAATTAATTGTAAAAATGTATATTTTTTATATCTTATCAATCATAAAAGGAGTGTTTAAAGATTCATATTTATTGTAGATTTATGTAACTAAGAAATTTATATTGATTGTACCGCATCGTTATTATATAGATATTTTTTTTTATTTTAGTTGTAAGTAAAAATTATATATATATATATATATATATATATATAAATACATACCCTATGACATTCATAGCAAAGAACACAAGTCGTCTTTCCAGAAGCTAACACCGATCTGTCATAATTGATAGGACATTCAGATAAGCATGTGTTGTTCCACGCCCAACGACCCAAATGCTCGCATTCGTCTTCTGTCACACAGTAGTTGCTGTCTCTTAGAATTAAACTGAAAATTTTAAAAAATACATATAACAATATATAATAATAATATTTTACCATATCACAAAGTAAAGGAGACTTAGTGGTTTTTAATTTTGGTGACCACATTTTGTCATGTTTAATATTAAAAAAATATTAATGCTAGGGATAGGAATAAATGTATTATATTATTTTTAACTTTTTGATGTAGGCTGAGGAAACCTGGGAACCTAGAGTAAAGTCACTACATTTCTACTAAAAGTCTTCTGTTTCCCATTGCCCGCTAAATTTTAGATGAGTGACGGAAGTAAACGCTGCGTTTTGCCTCGTATCCAGAGCAAAGATGGGAAAATATTAAATATTTCATTTCCTCGAGTTGGAACCGAACCCATAAACTTTCATTTAATAATTTTATTCTAGAATACGTCCAAATAATATTCTCAAATTCGTGAATACAAATGGCCTGTCTTCTTCTTTTCCTCACTTCTTTTAATTTTAGGTTTTGAACTTCGCAGGCACTGACAAAATGATTTTGGGTATATATCCCACTTGGGCGGGTTAAGACATTCAAATATACATAGTTATAGGATATGATATCTTCGATATTATATTGTGTAAAGCCTGAATACTTTGTGCCATAGGTTGTGAGTTTGATTTCCGCTTGGAGTAATTAACGATTATGCATGAATATTTTAATTTATTCGCTCTAGTACCAAGGCAAAAAGCGCGGCACTGAGACCCGCCACGCAATGCCTCGAAACATTGGTCGAAAAATGCAAAATAGAGTGTCTTAACACTAGGTTCCCTCTGCCTACTCTGCAATATGCGAAATTCAGCGTAAAGCTGAAAAAAATCCTTGAAATTCGCGGTACGCGTTTCTCTTACTCCTTTCTCTTCCTTTTTATGAAAAACCGTACTAAAAACCGTTGCACAGTTTGAAAATAACGTACATCGGTTAGACACACACACAAAAACAGAAAAAAATATAAAATAAATATATTTTATACTCTATAAATATAATAATAACATTAAAACTTACGTATTCTTTGGGCATTTTGACACACACGATTCTTGATACGTAAACTCTCTACATAGAGTGCAAATGTTCGAATTAGTATTGCGACAACCGAAGCATTTACTGCTACAATTATAGCTTTCCGGTCCCTCGAGGAAGATTTGACACTTTCTGAAATTAAATTTTTAACGTGTGAATGTATCATACATTTATAGGGTCAAAGGGTAGCGCCTCAGCCTCAGTAGTGTAACTCAACGCCGCGCTAAGAAAACGCCGCATAAAATAATTGAAATAATACTGAAATAATAGAGTAATGTTCGTATCTATTTGAAGCAAAGTATTTGTACTTATTTCTAAGAAGCAATATCCCCGAATAAGCAAGACATTGAAAATTGTTTAATATTTGATTAATAATATGTATAAAACGAATTGAGTAACACTCGAAAGTCGTACAACACGATATCCAAAAAATATTGCAGAAATTATAAAATAATTATAATAAAAGGTCCATGTTCGTTTATTATAACGAAATGAGTAAAATGAGTATTTAAAATAAATATTTTGGTATGTATTATAATAACATTGTTATTTGCATATAAAAATAATGACAAAACCAACATTCTTGTACTGAATTCTTGTACTGTTGACGGTATGTACAGTTATAATCATTTTAATTAAAATGTTACAAAGCGTAAATCATGTATCTCTTTTTAAAGTGAAAATATTTGTGAACAGTGTGGAATTTGTATTTATTTTTTACAATATATGTATTTTTAGAGGCTGTCGAGAGAGTGACGGTTGTGGGTTCGATTCCGGGAAAATAAAATCTATATTCATAATAAAATTGTAACGGATCGGTGTCAATACATGAAAGTCTTACCTATAAGATTTTTTTTATTGGGGATAATGTAAGGAAGGGATATATAAGGGATTAATATAGCAGAACCATTTTTTTTATTTTTGTCTGTTTGTCTATTTGTGTATGTCGACTCAACCAATTTAAATGCAGTTTTCGCTATTGGATATCAAATAATTTCTAAAAATAGCTAAAAATTGTCAAGACACTGCATTTCCCGCTTTCCGCCAAATTTATTGAGTGAACTCGACGCCGCGCTTTTCATTTGAGGACACCAGAGCGAAGAAATATAATTTTAAATGAATATTTCATGTCCTCGAGTAAGGACCGAACCCACAACCGATTCGATTTTACAGTCACACTTTGTGCCCCTACGCTACGACTGACCTTAAATTAAAATTAGGTACAAAAACGTATTAATTAACTTAGCATATTATTATACTAGCAATTAACAATATGATCGTATAGAAAATTAACATTAGTTATAATTAACTATTAATATTATGTAACTAATACGCAGTTAAATAGGAAAAGTTAAAACATATAATACAATTATAGAGCAATGGTCATTGGTTACGCTTCAAAGTCCATATAAATACATAAATACACACCTTACCATAACACACGTAACCATACACATAGGAAAAATAAATATTATGAAAATAGAGAGTGCAAGATGTTTATTTAGAACGTAAACTTAAAATAAAATCAAATCAGCTTCACGCTGTATCTCGCACACAGCAGGATAGCCTGCTGTGTGCGAGATACTAGGAAGAGAGAGAGGAAAACTAGGGAACCTGTGCGGGCAGAGGGAACCTAGTGTTCAGACACTCCGTTCCCCATTATGGAGGCATTGCGTGTTTTGTGGCGGAGTTCAACGCTTGCCTTCGACGCCAGAGCGAAGAAATGAAAATATAAATTTAAATAAATATCTTATTTCCTCGAGTAGTAAATACTCCAAAATTTATTAAGATACTGTCGTGGCGCATGGGGAACACGCGTGTGACTGTAAACGCGACGGTTGTGGATTCGATACCAGCACGGCAAAATAAGTTATTTCTTCGCTTTAGTAATTGGGCAAAAAGCGACATTGAATTCCTCCATTCAACACGCAACGCTTCGAAATTTCGACGAAAAATGGAGAACGGATGTTAGGTTCCCAAGTTACCCTATGTGCAGGAAACAGCATGAAGTTATTTTTTTTATTTAAACTCCACGAAAAATAATAACGGCGTCAAATTACGCTGAAAAAAAAAGGAACAATTCTTACTTATTACTCCAACATCGATTCGTAGCTATGTTTCTAGAGCAAGTGCAAGGAAAACTGCAATGATTATCCGCCTTACTCAATATGTGGCGGGAACCCGGCGCTATGGCGTCCCAGTCGATGGTGTCCACGTTACAGGTCAGGGGACTACCCCATATGATGACACCACCTCGGTCTATTTTCAGTAAGCCGTTTAGACTGATCTGAAAATTTAATTTAAATGTAAAATTTTGTACGGTTGTTGATATACATATTTTCTTGTAAATATATATATTTTTCAACTTCACGCGGTATCCCACATGCAGCAGGTAGAGGGAACCTAGTGTCAAAACAATCCATTCCATACGCAACACTCAATTTTTGAGACATTATATTTTGAGCGGTGAAACTCAACGCCACGCTTTGTCTTATTACCAAAGAGAGGAAATTAAAAAATCTTCGATTTAACATTGAACCCACAACCTTCACATTTACTTTTAGACTGTCTCAAGTACATCTTATTCAGTACTTTACATACCTCTCTCAAGTTAGGCAAATCGTATACAATCAGTGCGTAGTTGTATATAAGAGTATTACCACGAATACGGGCTAGATTCGGAAACAAATCACTGAATGTTTCCAATCCGAATACACGATAAACAACCATATAACCTGTAACCTGTAACAAAATGAAACATTAAAACAGATTTTTTTTATAATTTTTTTTTATTACACGTTAAGAAACATATAGACATGTATACAGTTGTTAAACTGTTTAAATTTAATCGATCGATAAACTTTTTTTTATCAGCTTCATGCTGTATCCCAGATGAAGAGACCCAGTGATAAGACAAGGTGTCCCCACTTTCCGATTTTGCCTTGATGCCAGAACGAAGTAACGAAAACAATAATTTATTTCCTTATGTGGGGATCGAACCCATAACCATCGCGTTACAGTAAAACCCTTGGGCCTGTGCACCATGACCACCTCCAACTATTTATTTATAAGAATTGAAAACAATAAGTGAACATAGCTACATAGCTAAGTGACGCTTTTCCTTAGGTAAAATAAATGCATTATTCTCTACTTTATCGCTATGTTTAGTGGGGACTTGAACTTAACACCACACAAAAAAATATATATAAAAAACAAACTTTCCCCCACACGCGGATAGAACCCACAACCGCGACATAACAGTCAAACAACCACTGCACCTCGAGAACATCATATTATACAATTTACTACGATAATTGCACAATAGCACTCCACCTCTGATTTACGACCAATAATTAATATTTCATTTATTTTATTATGAATCTGAATATGATCGTTGTAAATTAACCGTAATGTGACTTCAATTGACATCAATTCGGTGTCCACCTACCGCTGCAGCGTACGCGTCGCTAATATAACGCACTCTGTCAATTAGTCGGGGGGCTCGATGTTTGAGTTAACATGATATTAATTTAAAACAACTGTTTTAAATTAATATCATGTTAACTCATGAACTCATTTATTAGGTTGAAGTTCGATTTCCAATCGGGGGAATGAAGTATTAATTATTTACATTTTCCTCGCTTTAGGATAAGGCAAACCGCAGAAATTCGCAAAGAAAGTTTGGAAGAGTGTCTTAGCCCTGGGTTCCCAGGTTCCCTCTGCCTACCTTGCTGAGTGTGGGTATTTGCTTGATTAAACGTAATGATTGTGACTTTGTTTTTTTTTACGATTCTATACTAACAGCTTAGCTGCGAAACGCTTTATCCGAATAACAATGTAAGCAGAGGCAACCTAGTGTTAAGACATCCCTGTTCTCCACATTACCCTTGAATTCGAACCCATTATGGGTCCATTTGACGGAACTCGACGTTTTATCTTACCAGAGTGGAGATATTTAAAAAATGAAAATCGAACCTCCAGTAATTTCGTACAAAGTGAAATATGCCATTACGCTACGATCGCCTTTAATTTTCTATCCATACTAATACTTATATAATAAAGCGGAAGAGTTTGTTTGTAAAACGCTAAGATCTCTGGATCAACTGGTCCTATTTGTTTGCTTTTTATTTTATATGAAAGCTGTATTCTTCAGGAGTATATAGCTTTAGGTTATATAATATTACGGTATAAATCTTAGTTAGTCTTAAATAACGAAATTAAACTAAACTATAATAAGGAACGCCATCGATTTGCTTCAAGCGCGTGCGCTGCAGAAATAGTTAATTATATGTCAGAACGTTGTATGAAAAAAATTTTAAATAAATAAATAAAATAAATCAGCTTCACGCTGTATCCCGCACACTGCAGGGTAGGCAGAGGGAACGTAGTGAAAGACAATCCGTTCCCCACTTTCTGCCGAATTCCGGAGGCATTGCGTGTTAAGTGGCAGAACTCAACGCCGCACTTTGCCTCGACACCAGAGCGAAGAAATGGAAATATAAAAAAAAAATATTAAATTTTATTAATTCTAAAAATAAGTCTGCGACACCAAATACCTTTCTAAATAAGTGACAATAAGGCATTGTGTAACAAAAAATAATTGCAAATTGTAATTATCGATATTTATTTCACATGTATATTTAAATTTACGAGCGAAAGTTGTTTTATCATGAACGAAAATTAATGAATTTTCGGTTTTTATAGCATGTCATTTGTACGTATACTTTCCGGGAAAATGTAAATATTTAAATAATCCACACTCTGTTTACGGCCGCAAGCCTAAGCTCAAATGCCATGGGGGGCGCCATTGCCACCGATGACGTCCTATCATACACCCACGCAGTGTTCATGATTGAATGTATCAATCTGTAGGCAAATGCATCGTAATAAAAATATTGTAGGTGGTATGCGGGCGAAGCCGTGAACGGGCAGCTAGTTACTAATAAATCTCAATGTTCAAAATCTATTAAATATAATGAAATTTTTCTACAATATAACACAAATGGAACTCAGCGAGTTTCACTTCTTTTTTCTCTTTCTTCTTTCTGGGAGATTTTTTCTCTTTACAACGTAAAAAGCAGAAATCACTAAGACGTATAATTTATTGCACTCTTAAGTAAAGAAATAATCTAACTAAATAAAAGTAGATAGATTATTAAAAATAAAATTTAACAAAAATAATACTATTTCTGAATGAATTTTATATAAAAATCAATGAACAAGCTTAATATTTACTTTTTGCATGTTTGCTGAAGCTTCTATAAAAATATATTTATTTCAATATAAGTTTAAAAAGGATCGTCCGTACTTCGATAGCTTGACAGTTTATCTCATATAAATAATACTTGAACCAATACAGTATTCGATAAATATTTAAAATAGTATCAAATATAGATTTGCATATAAATAAAAACATTTTTTTTTTCTCTGAATAAAAATAACTGAAACGAAAGGATTTTTAAAACCCTTTATAGGACTTTCTTCTTCATGCCTCACTCGAACGAATCACTCCATTCTTGAATTTTCGCCCAATTTCGAAACCATTGCGATTGAATGGCGTAGCCTAAGGACGTGTTTTTGAAAAATCATTAAAGACAATAAATTATATATATTTATTATATCGAGTAGGATTCCATACAATGAATTAGTATTATTTGTTTCACCTTTGTGATAAGACAAAACACAGCGTTGAATTTCGCCTTAAAATAGTTCGAAAATTGGAAATGAAGAACTGAATGTCTTAACACTAGCTTCCCTCTGCCTATGCTGCTATGCGGGAAAAAGAGTGAAACTTTACTTTCTTCTTTTCGAATACAGATTAAACCCATAACCATCGACAAAAAAATACTATAATACTAAATACTAACCTCTTTCAATTTCGGAAACGTCATATTTTTAAAATCGTCTGCAGTGGACTTCTCGAACGGCATAACTTTTAAGTCTCCAACAACTACTGTACAATTTTGCAGTTTCTTCAACTTGAACATGTAGTTTAGATGCATATTGAAGCAAAATCCGTGATATTCCGTAGGTTGTTTGTTAAAAGTATAAGAAATGTTCACTAAAGTTAATAAGAACCTGAAATATGAAAAACAATTTAGGTAATTATTGACTGACGTTGCTTCTTAAATTACTAATATGTTTTATTTATAGCGTTTAGGTATTATAGTAGAGGTAAACGGTTTTTAATATTTTATTTACACCTCTTTCGAAATGTATAGTAAGAAGAAAGAACTTGTTATTAAGACACTGGGTTCTCCGCTCGCATCCTGGATTCGAAATATTGCAGCTCGATTGCCACAACTCGTCGAACTGTAAACGCGACAGGATGTGGATTCAATTGCCACTCGAGGAAGTGAAATATTTAATATATTAATTTCTTCGCTCTGGTGTTCGCGTTGCTCGCGCAAAGCGCGGCATTGAGTTCGACCACTCAACACGCTATGCCTCCAAAATTCAGCGAGAAATGTGGTACAGAGTATTTTAACACTAGGTTCCTTCTGCCTGTCCTGCAGAGTGCGTGATACAGCGTGAAGCTAAAAACAAATAAGAACTATCCTCAAGAGTTAAAACCACATCCAACGCGTGTCTGTACACGATTATTCTACTCACTTTATTAAATTGCACAACAAAATGAAACATTACCATACTACATATAATAAGGAAAGTAGGTCACTAGTATTTAAAATATTGATAAAAATAAAAGCTTCATTCGAGTAGCGAGCTTACTCTTGACAAATATTAATTTAAAACACACGGGAACTTAATTCCAAATTGGAATATACTTGGAAATATTTTAATTGACGCTCACAATTAAAATGATCAATATTTTTTTTTATTTATGTAATTAAAACCTTTTTGCATGTAAACGCCATAGTAAGTTCAATCTTCACACGTGTGATTTTTTTTTGTTATTCTCCTTTCTCTGTTCGATGGTAAATTAGAAAAAAAAATAGAAATAAGGTTCAACCTATGACTGAAAATTGATTTCTTGTTACAACTTCTAATTAACATTTATAAATATCTAAGTTTATATAGTCAGCCATTTAAAACATTATCATAGTCGATTCCACGAGATTTTGTCTCATGGGATGTCCTCTTATCTTGTTACTTTTACTAAGAATATTTAACAAATATAGACATTAAATTATAATTATCGAACTGACTACAGACGTGGGACCTTAAAAACTGAATTACCATATTAAAAATAAATAATTGGTTAAAAATTAAAAAAATAAACTAAAAAACATGCTTTATCGTCCACTAAAAATTAACAAATTGCTACAAGAGTTATATAATATACTCGGAGCTATAAATTATATGAAGTTAAACTCGAGTAGTTTACTTAATAATTTACTAAAGAGTTCCAGTCTTCAGGTCCTGAGCTTCATCATCAGGTCAACTCGATGAGATAGCATATTTATTGTATTGTCTCCTATGCCACGTATAACTGCGCGACCGCGAACGCGACTGTAAACGTGACAGGTCATGGGTTTGATTCCCACTCGGGGGATTGATATATTAAATTCGAACGGTACGAAGTCAAAGCGCGGCTTTAGAGTTCCGCCACTTAAAAAAAAGAGGGAAGTGTTAATGAGGAACCGAGCGTCTTAACCTCCTACGTTCCCCAGGTTCTTCTTCCTACTCCGCCATGTGCAGGATACAGCGTGAAGCATATAAAAAATACACAATTATAAGTCGACCAAATGAAAGCGTGTTAACTACTTTTAAACTAAGGAAGTTACATTATAAAGCAAGTACTTAAGCATTATAAAAATTATAAGACTATTAATCATGTTATGAAAAAAAACATTGTATTTACCAAATCAAGATGGTTTTCGCCATTTTACTCTCAACTTCTTGACCCCAAATCTTTTATACTTCTTCTGTTTACGTATTATCGGACGTTTTCTCAAGAGAAATCCGAAAATTCTCAAATATATTCTAGTACTTTGAAAACACATTGCTTATGTTTCAACACGGAGTGCATATTTTAAGGAATATTATATATTTAGAAGAATACGACGAATCTTGTGAAATAAAATTTTATTTTATAAATATTCTAAATACTGTTATTATGAAAATTAGTATAGGTACGTAAAAATCCTAAAAAGCTTATCAATAATTATTATTATTCATTTGGTCTTGAAGGAAGAACAATAATTCCATAAACAATTAATAGGTACTAACTTTTTTTTAGATAATTTTAAAGTAATATACAAATATTACATATATTTTTAGAGCAAGATGCACATAAAATAAATAATAAATTTAAAAATATATATTACATTATGGATAAATAATAATAATAACAAAATTATGGAATTTTGTTCAATATTCTAGTTAAATAATTATAAATCGATATTTAATTGTCAAACCAATTGTTTTGGAATACTATAGATATACGCTATATCTACATAAATCACGAATGAAAAAACAACAAACTGTGGATATTATGAAAAATAAATTAACATAGAAATTTTAATATACAATAAAAGAAAATAAAATATTTTCAACTGACTAATTAAAACTAAATACTAATTTGCTTAACGTCTAGATATATATTTAATTCGCGCACTATAATAAAACTAACTGTTATTGAAGGAATAAGGAAAATGTCACAAATTATTATCGGATCACCTCCACATATAAAGCCACTGTACAGACTGACGGGTGCAAATATTTAATTATTCCCGTGAAGATTCGATAGGTCCTAATTTAGGAGCTCGATCTCAAAAGGTCATAGATATACAGGGTGATGTGTAAACGCTTAATTCTTATTACTATATAAAAAAATGGTGATGAATCTTTCCGTTGTCCAGATTTCGTTATTGTTAAGAAATCGCGTATAAAACGCAACACTGGATCAATATACTTTTTTACGCCATTTCCCGCACATACCAGGGTGGGCAGAGGGAACCTACTGTTACGACACTATGTTCTCATTAAGACACTTAGGCTGCCTACTTTTCGACGAAATTTGGAGATATTGCGATTAACGATAACACAACGCCGCGCTTTGACCCGTTACCAAAGCAAAAAATGAAGATATTAAATAGTTCATTCCTCCGAATGGGAATAGAACCCACAGCCGTTGTGCTTACAGTCCCACGGTTGTGCCCCTGCGCCTCATTTATATACCTCTCTATTTTGCGCGGAAAGGAAATAATTCGTATCGACACTAAATTTTCCCAGGGACAAAACCTGATATTTATACATTTAAAAAAAAGATGGACAAAACAGTCTGAAATATTATATAAGTGCTCATTTTAATAAAAGAGATGCTAACGTTTTATATTTTCAACCATCTTCACGAATACAAATATAGCTTATACTAATTTTCCTATTTTCACATAAATACAAAATTGTGGTGTAATTTAATTTTCTAAAGAATAGAAAAACAATTTGCGCTGTCTGATGTTGAGTTAAGTTAAGTGAAAAACGAGTGGCAAGTTCCATTATACTAAGCTTTTCTTTTCGAAAGTCTAGACAAAGTGACACTGAAAAATTATGTAAATGTTTTCTTTATATTTGTAGATAATCATGTACAGGCATAAAAGCAAATTTATGTATGTATTAATTATATTTTTTGATTCAAAAGCATACTTAATGCTTTTGAATCAAAAAATATAATTAATAAAATTACTTTAAAAGAATAAAAAAAAGTTAAGGTAGCTTAGTTATTCGATATATAATTATGAAATTATTTAAATGAACTTATCATTATAAATTTCTGTTTTATATATGCAAATTGAAGATTAGCATATATAAAACAAAAAATGCATATAATTTTAAATAGATGTAAATTTAAAACATAGTATTACATAAGAAATATTTATATAAAATATTTATATATTCAATTAGATAAAAAGATAAATAAAAACTAAGCAATTAATGTGAATTTATTTTAGCAATATTACAATATATAATACAAATGAACGCAACATTAAAACTTAAATATATTCAAAAGGCAGTTTGCCATATAACCATTGCCTTATATGACGAAATAATAATTAGAACTAATACACTTCATACATGAAAGAATAGTTAATTAAAATTTCCGCTTAATATATCAATTATCTTATCATTGAAGTGATAACGGGATCTTAACTTTTACATTATGTTTTAAATATCAATTTCTATGTAAAATTTCGTAGAGCGAAGTGGTAATAAAACAGCCTGTATAAGGGGCGCAGGTCAAGTGGACTTAACGAGTAATATTGCATTTTGTGCTCGGATATACGACGTTTAATGCATACTTTAAACAACGTGTTTTTGGTTGGACGGCATTTTTGGAACTTGAAATGTTGGATATTTATTTCGGTAATATAGAAATGATATAAAAAAGTGATTGATGAGTTTTTGAATAGAAATGTAGGACTTGTACCAATAGGCTTATGTTACATATCATAGCTACACTTTGTATCCCGCGTATAGTATGGTGGAAAGTAGCCGATCTACGAGTTGCGACATTAAGGTTATGTGATCCGTAGGATTTCTGAGACTGGAAAGAAATATATATGAAAAATATATTTTTTTCGTTTTCAGATTCGAAATCAGATCAATAAAAGCAAACTATATGGATTACATTTTTATTTTTTTACTGAATTGAGCTAATATATTTGAATTATAAAGAAAGGAAGAACTTTCTATGAATTAATGGAGACATGTAAGATACATTTGAATATAAACTTTAGAAGAAATACTGTCGACTATTGTAAATACCGAGGGCCTTTTTTGTTGCTGGCTATATTGTCTCTAAAATTCGCAAATGTAAAATAACTCAAATAAATAATTTACGTACGGCATGTGTAATACTGCCAAATTCTGATTAATATTGGGCGCAGCTTGTATTACAGTATAATAATTTATAATAATTTAACTAAATATAACAATTTCTCGGAATTTCTCGGATTGGGGATTGAACACATAAACTGCTTCACTGAACAATATTAATAAATATTTTTCTCTCCTAAATGTGGATTAGTACTTTAAAAATGTAAAAATATGCAATATTTTTTTTTATTTGATTTAATTTTTCATATTAATTTCTGTTCACTTCTATCAAACGATTTTGTTGCCGCATTTTTTTTAGATCGGTTTGACAGAGACAGTTTAGTGATAATTTTCTTCTTCTCGAACGAATTGGATTATTGCTGTCACATAGGAATCAAAAAAATCCTTCACGATGGTCTTCATAAGTCTAATAGACAGAAGTCTACGTTTTGCCGATGACTTTATTTTCCTATCATTTGTACTGTTTGTTTTGTGTTCAGAAAACTTTTATAATAAAAGAGATAGTTTACCGTCACCCAACACCCTTGGGCCCTACTCAAGTTCTCTCATATTTTATTAAAGAAAAGGGCTAAATTACCAAAAATATATTATTCTCTTTCCACTATTGGCTACCTTTTGCCTGTTCAACCACTGGTTAGGAGATATGACCTGGATGTGGATGTGTTTTGTACAATTTTGTTCTTTTTTACTTCATATATTGTTGTTTTGTTTTAATTTATATATTGTGAATAATTTCGTGAACAATTTCTTCGTTTTAAATTTAAGCGAATAGAGAACCTCGACGCAAAATAGGCCGTAAATTAGTCAGTTCAAAATCATATTTATAAAAACAAAGAAACAGCATTAATAGTCGCAATCTGGAATGCTTTTATGGAAATACAGGCTTTAATTAAAAGTTTGATTACTGCACCTTCTTAATTTTTATAGATCAAGACAAGAACTTGGTTTTAAACTCCGGGCTATTGCTTTGGTGCCAGAGCGAAGAAATTAAAATATTAATAAATAATAATTCATTCCTTCGATTATGGATCGGACCTACAAACATCGTGTTCACACCCTTAAACCCCTGCGCCACGACGGCGTCAAAGACTTGTACAATACATCAACACATCCACATAATATGTGTTATGAAATCACTAATTCATAGTTACACATCCACACTCCGCATTTGTGTGGATTGCACACGTCCTCTTATGATCACCGATTCACAATTGTGATTACTCGTCCTGAATTTTGATCACCGGTCATATGTGATTACAGTGGCAGATTTATCATCATTAGCACTTACAAGAATAACCTTGGTTTAGGAAAAAAACCGACTTCAGGCATTGATTTCCAAAGCCGCAGTTCTTCCTAAAGATTTTTGGTAGAACCAGATTTTATATAATTATGGTTAATTCTTCATTACGAGAAAAAAGAACATAAAAGAAAATATTGAAAAATTACTTGAGATGAACCTTTTGTGCATAACGTCGAAATGGATAAAATAGATTGCGTATTACGATAACATCAATCATTTCACCAGCAATTGACTGAGTTTATTATTCTTTACTCTTTATAAATGCAATAATGATATTTATTAATGTTTATCAATGGTAAAATATTTATCAATTGTAATAAAAATACATAACTATGTTTTTATTGGCTTAAAATATATTCAAATTCATTATCAATTATTGTGGAAGGGTGGCCAAACTGAAACGTCATGATAATGTCTCAATCTGCCGTGCTGCTGGATTTACATGTTATTAAAGATATTAAAAAATAATATTTTATTACAGTATAACTTTCTTACTTACTCAAACTTAGGTTTCTTACCAACAAACATGTTCTTACGCTTTATGTATGCGTCTCGTATATATAAAAAATATTAACAAATCTTTTGTAACATTAAAATAAAAAAATGTAAAACATTTCACATTTTTTACATTAATTATTAAAATTTTACAAAAGACTTTATAATTATTACACTTTTGAGATTATCCTGGTAATGTATAATTAGATTAGCTTTACTACTAAAAGATTATTTCTGTTATATGTCATGTTTTCTGTGGCACAAATTATGACGTTTGTCAAATTTTTATGTCAAACGTCATTGTCTAATTGTCAGAAACTGTGTTGTTTACTAAATTGTTTATCATTGAATAACTAAGTATAAGAAATATTTAATAATGTCTGATCCACGCAATAATTATAATTTGTACGTATATTAATGGAAAAAGCTGTTGCTTATTGATCTTATTGACATATTACTAATTCTAATGCAATTGTAAATCAGATTAAAATTGCGTTAGAATTATACTTAAATAATTTATATTGAAACAATAAAAAAAATGTTAAAATGATGTATTATCATTAATAATAATATTGAAATATATTACAAAAACTGCCTGGCAGAGATTGCTAATAAGCAATAAGGCCGCCTTTTGTACATATTTTTTTATTGTATTACTGTCTTTCCTGAGTGTACATAAAAGACTTATTATTATTATTACAAATAAAAATTTATAGTATATGTCTTTGTCTTTAAAATAAATAAAAATTTCCAGGACAATGAAGAAAAAGAAGTTCAGGCGCAAAAAGAAAAACCCAAATCTTGTATTCACAAATCAAATAAGACCACCGTTTATACCGAATTCAAGTCCTGCGGCTACGTTGGAAGGATTGAAAACTATTGCCAATCTTTTACAATTACATCAACAGTTGACTCAAAAACAAGCTATTCAAGAACCTAAACCACTTATGTCAGGTCCTCGGTTTAGTAACTCTAAGTTCAATCCCAGATTTTCTAATCCTGGCCTTAATTATCCGTCAGGGTCTAATCAAAAAAAAGAGACTGAAGTGTGTAAACAAGAAGATCCTGAAGCAGATATTAAAAATGAAGGAACTGGTCAAAGTAGCAAAGTTACAAAACCCAATGCAAATAAAAATCAAAATGCAAATGCATTAAGCACATTGATTAAAAATGAAAGTGTAGTGACACAAAGACCTGTTTCAAAAAATGTTATTATGAAACAGAATAATAAAGGAAATAAAACAAATTTACAATTTGATGATTTTGAAATATATGACAGTCCATCATTCATAAATTTTGATGAAACTTCAGAAGTTGTGGAATTGAATGATGATGATCTTTTTGCAAAGAAAAATATTAATAATGATAAAAAGTAAGTAATGGTAAATATTATTTATAAATGAAACTAGGTGTAATCTTTGATCTATTTATCAAATAATCTTAATATCTAACTAGACACATATTCAAGAATGTATTTAAATATTGCAGGGAAAGCATGTGGAACCTTGTCTTTAAGCAACAGAACTCAACACCATCCTCTGTCACTGTACCATGACAACATCATTTTATAGATTGTACAATATTTTAAAAATAAACTTTTGATATTATTTGAGAATAATAAATATCTTTAATTCAATAATTTCAGAAACACACTCAATATAAAAAAAGAATTTAACTTTCAAAAGAAAATACAACAACAATTTGCTAAGAAAATGGAAATAAAGAATCAAGAATATTCTGTTTCGGCTACAGCTCCTATTAAAACTGAAGGTAATTCAAAAAATATATATAAACTTTATAGCTATTGCCTTTTGCTTAATGATTTTAAATTTTTGAGGCATTGCGTGTTCAGTGGCGGAACTTAACACTGGGCTTTGTTACCTTAGTGCCAGAGCAAGAAATAAAAACTATAAGTTAATATTTATTACTCATAGTTGATAAAAAACATGTTTTGTCTCTTCTGATAATTTGCTAAATATGTTGTTAGTAGGTTTATACTCTAATTCAATGATATATGTAATATATAGAGTAGAATAAAATATGCTATTAGAATTCATATTTAATATTATTACAATTTTTTATACATTGGTCAGCTTTTACTCTTCTATAATATCATAAATTGCATAACAAATAATGTAACATAGATTTAATAAATTTATTAATTTTTTTTTGCTTCTTTTCTTGGTTGACACTGTATCATACATATAGCAGGGTAGGAAAAGGAGACCTGGGGACCTATACTTCAATCCCATTTAGAAACTTCTGTTCCCCACTTTCTGCCGATTTCTGAAGGCATTGCTTGCTAAGTGGCGGAACTCGATGAAGTGCTTTGCCTCGTTACCAGCAAGTGGGAATCGAACCCACAGTCGCACAAACATGCGACAGCCCACAATAATGTGATATATATAACTTATTCTAGAAAAATCGAAAAAACTAAATGAAGAGTTACATGAAGCTATCTCATCGGATATAAGAACAGTTGTTCAGGACAATATAAAAATTAATATAAAAATACAGCAAAATATCACACCCAAACATTATATGGACGAAGGTTGGATTTAATTTAAAATTACTATAATAAAAAAATATGATAAAAACATGAAAAACATTGTAATGCTCATAATCTATTTTGTTTTATTTTAACGTTTTATTTAGTTGTATTTAGTCTTAACAAGGTCGCAAAATGAAAATAATTCATTATTCCAAATGGGGACCAAACTTCTTTAACAAATAACTGTTAGACTCAGTGCCAATATTTACTATATTTTTTTTTAAATTATTGACTCTTTTTTTACATTTAGTAAGCATTATTCCACACGTAAGAACAAAAAATATTTATTTAGAAAACAAAAGTTTTTAACATAGCAAGACTTGAACCCGCCTTCTTGGAAATTATTCAAGAGCTCTAACCACTAAGCCATACATTCTAATCAAGTTGACTATGATGTTGATTGAAATTATTATACTTTACCTACAACTTATTTATATGTTTTCTAAATAACTATTCTTCTATCTAAAATATGAAATTACACATTAAAATACACTATTTAAATAATTCATTAGAAACTAGTGCAGGCTTCCCATGCTTATCGGGCTACACCAGACTCTTTGTAAAAATGTCTCTACATAGATGCTAGCAACGGTAATAAGTTATAACAAGCATATCAGAATTTCGACGTAGTATTCATATCAAAATAATTATTTATTTTTTCTAGGTTATCAAGAAAATAAAAATATTTATAACCCGTCTTCTTCTAACGTGCCGTCATCAAATTTTAAATTAATGGAATCAAATGAAAATGTTAATCTTCGTCAAGTTTACTCTCCCACAGATATGTATGATGAAACACAGCATAATGAAGGTACGTAAGGTTTATTCTCTCTTTCATTCGTATAAAAGAAATATAGCCGTCTCGCTTGCACACATGTTAAAAGCATTAATAAAGCCATCGTGACGCAGTGGCATAGACTCTGACTGAAGACGACGGTCGATTTCGATTCGCACTCGACGGTATAACCTATTTTCATTGTTCCACTCTGATAGGAAGACACATGGTGGCGTTGAGTTCCGTTGGTAAAACGATTGATTATGAAAAACCCGCTTGAATTTGAATCGAAGGTTCCGTACTGATTTATGATTGTAGGTTAATAATAATATGACTTCTAAAAAGTATCAAATTTAATATGCCGGCCATTTTGTATGAAATGAAATACACACATTAATTTGTAATGATTTTTTTCTGTAATATATGTATAAATTCTTATTTTTCTCGTGAACTCTCTAGAACATTCTTTTCTTTTTCATTTTCAGAACAACGCGAAGGTTCTGAATCTCCAGATGCTTTAGAAACGGGACAGAAGCGAGTCAGCGCTTTCCAAAGATTGGGACCATTGAAGCAAACAAAGAAACCAAAATTAACTATTAACTTGTCTTTGAATAAAGATCAGGATGTTAGGTATATTGTATAGATTTTTATTTCAATAACTGACTAATCATGTAAAGGTTGTGAATTCAACTCCCACTTGGAAATATGAATTATTTTCATTTCCTCATTCTGGTTAAGGAGAACACAGTGTCGTAATACTAGGCCTATCTAAAATATTTTCTCGTTTGAGTCTTGACTTTAGTTTCGAATTGATCTTTTTGCTTAAAGATATTTTCTTAAATATTTCAAGCTTAATTTTATGCAAATAAAAAATCTTGGGTGGACACCAGACTTTTCAGGAGTCGAGCAATAAAGTGTTAATTTTCCTTCTTTTTCCAAAGAAGAAATTGCTAAAAATTTCACTTTCTACCCGTTTAATCTTAAAAATCTCGTTCTCCAGAACGGAATGTTTTAACACTACATTGTCTGTACCTTCTTATCAAATGTGTAAATATATATTAAACAAATATTTTACTTTGTTCCATAGAGAAGTATTAGACGTGACAAAATTGGATATACCAGTCCACGAGAGAGACTACATAATAAATAGTACGAATGAAATAGTATTGAGATATTTGCCTCAATGGCCGTTTAAAAGATCTGTACCAGTAAAAAAATGTGTTACAGCTAGGAATTCTAAAGTAAGTCCGTTATTTAGTTATTTTTTATTCATTATCGTGCCAGTGCCAGTAGAGGCCAGTAGCGCAGCGGCACGAAATGTGACTGTAAAACCGACTTATTTTGGGTTCGATCCCCACTCATATATATGTACTTAAATTTATATTAAAAAGAATAAATAATAAATTTAAGAAATATTTAATTAAATTTATAATTCTATTTCTTCGCTCTGGTGTCGAGGCTAAGCGCGGCGTTGAGCTCCGCCACTCAGCACGCAATGCCTCCAGAATTCGGCAGAAAATGGGGGACGAAGTGTCTTAATACTAGGTTCCCTCTGCCTATCTGTAAATTGTATATAAATAATAAAAAAATATATATTTTAATGTTTCATTAATCGTGTATTATTTTCAGACAGTCATGATGTTGGAGAAAGAGCAAATGGAGAAAATATATGATGAAGATGATCTATTTATTATGATTGTGGTGAATATTTATTAAATTGTTTTAACATTGGGTTCTCTTTGTCCAATTTTGGTATTATAATAGTAATGTTTAGTATTTCATTATTATTTTTACTTGATACCAGGCGTGGTGCACAAACGTGGGACTGTAAACGGGTTGTGGATTCTCTCCAATTCAGGAATTGAAATATTTAATATTTTGGTTTCCTTGCTCTAGTAATGAGGCTCAGGAAAGCTCAGCGTTGAGTTTCATCACTCAACACGCAATGCCAAGTGGAAACAGAAACGATTTAGTGTGATCAGAGTGACTTGGCACTAGGTTTCTCCTGCTATTTGTGGGATACAGGCTACATCTAAAATAATAATAATAATAGAAGTTACATCCTGTTAATAGTTTTAATTTTCAGATCAGAGATTATCCGCCATCTTGGACTAAAGAGGACGTTTTGGATTTAGTTATGGACAATTTGAGTAGGAAATCTTTTATACCATGTTTTATTGAGGTATTTGTTATTGTTATAAGTTTTATATTATTTATTCACAATGAATACTTGTTAGAAGTAACACTACATACAAAATATGTATATGTACGCTCTCGCCACATGGCGTCCCCAACTCGACTTCCCTAAGCTCCCCCGTACCTCAATTTCCTCGACTTGGGATCGAACCCACAACCAGTCGACTTTAGAGTCACACTTTGTGCCCCTCAGCCACGACTGGCCTCAAAAAAATATTCTCACTTTATTATATATTTAGACTTTATACAAAGACTTGTATAAAAAATAAAAGTACTACTATTATTAAATATACTACAGAATATTTTTCTTTCCTTAATAAAGAAATAATTCATCAAATAGTTGAATTATATAAATAAATACATTAAATACAAACAAAATACATATAACATACACTACCATATATGTAACAATATATATACATTTTAGTTTAAAAGCCATACGCGTTGCCATAGCAACGTGGACAGCACTAAACAAAAATAATTCACGATTCAACAGTATTTTTAAATATGCTAAAATAACTATAAATAATAGTTGATAACTAAGTAAATTTTGTCCAAAAATGTTTCAGCACACAACAAAAAGGTGTAAGTTACTAGTAGTGCGCAGTTGCGGTAGTCTCCTAGCTCTCCACTCTCTGCTTTTTGCCATACGCTACAAAGACGTGCAACTCTCTCTCACCATATGTCAAACCACCCTCACTGTCGCACAATTGAATTTTGTACCGAGACTTGTATTGAGAAGGCTACTGAGCTTGAAATACGACGATGATAGTGGAAAACTGGATTTGAAAGCGTTTACTTTGGATAAAGGTATGCTTATTTAATTTTATTATGTGTTTCATTAATGTATACAATTAAATATATACGTACTTATTATGAAAACGTATAAAAAATTGTAAGTAGCGGGACTTGAACCCCCGCCTCTTTGGAAACCGTCCAGGCATGTCAGCAAGTTGTAAGTATTTCGACCGTAGCTCGATGATAATGTATGGCTTAGTTGGTCAGAGCGCTTGGACGGTTTCCAAAGAGGCGCGGGTTCAAATCCCGCTACGTTCAAATTTTTATGCGTTTTTTTAATTATAAGTATTTTTTCTTTCCTAAGTGTGGAATAAAAATAGATACATGTTTTAAAGAAAATCACTTATAGATTGTGATACAAGTATTCTTGATTTTCTCGTGGGAATGAATCATTTTCATTCCGTTGTCTGGTAAAAAGAAACGTAACGAAGAAAAAGAGTAATAATCTCGAAAATTGAGTAGAAAATAGAGAACGGAATATTTTCACACTAGGTTCCTAGGCATGTATGGAATTCAACGTGAAAGTTATACAATTTCAAAAAGTTTCGAACCCGCTACTGTTTTATTAGTTTTATGGCGAATACGTTTAATTACAGATTTAAGTCACTTCATATACTACCCGCTGAGCCGCCCCTTCAACCAGGAGGAGCTGCTGAAGGTACAAAGCGACGTGCAATGGATGTTTTTGGCTGAACTCGATCTGTCTAATAATAATATCGAGTGAGTTATTTTGATCTTTTAATAGTTATAAATATTTTAGTGCATTTTTTTTTCGTTATTTTTTTTAACTTTACACTGTATTTTGGATATAGCAGTGAAGGCAGAAGGAACCTAGTATTATGTATGACACTTCATTTTCCACTACAAATTGTCGAGACATTGGGTATTGGGTGGCGGAACTCAACGCCGCATTTTACCTCGTTACCACAGCGAGAAAATGAAAATATTAAATATTTTCGTGTTTATTACAGTATTTACATAGCCCAATATCGTACAATTTTACTTTTATACTCACGTTTTATTCCGCATTTAACGGAATAGGCAATTATAACCTAGTGTCAAGATACTCCGTTCTCCACGAATCGAATAATTTTCGAAGCATAGCACGTTGAGTGGCGAAATCTACCCTTTTTTTGTTGCCAGTGCAAGGAAATGGCAGACAATATTAAAATAAATAAATCAGCTTTACGCTATATCCCGCATATAGCAGAGTAGGCAGAGGGAACCTAGTGTTAAGATACACCGTTTCCTACTTTATGGCGAATTTTTCGAGGCATGATGAGTTAAGTAGCGGCTTTTGCCTTGGTGCCAGAGTGAAGAAATAAATATATTAAAAAATAATATTTTACTCTCCCAAGTGGGAATAAAACCCACGACCGTCGCCTTACAGTCTCACCTTTGTACCTCTGCGCCACGACGGCCTCAGAAACTAATTCTACATTTTATTTCAGCTCAATAGAAAGTTTTCATCTAGAAACGTCGACGCCAAATTTAAAAGTATTAAATTTATCAAATAATCGACTAAATAAAGCAATGTCATTGTTACCATGTAGATATATTCCGTTGCAAAAATTATATTTGGAAGGGAACCCGTTGTGTCTCGATTATATATGCACTGGACACTACGTTAGAGTTTTTAAAACTATGTTCTCCACATTGAGAGAGCTGGTGAGTGTTATTAGATAATAACTAAAAATTGTAATATTGTTGTTTATTTTTTATTCGTCTTTTGAGTTATTTTATTTTGTTTAATAAGAATAAGATTCTAGAAATATGTTCCAATTTCAAAACATAAGGCTATTTATTTAATTAATTATTATTACACATTATTATTTATATTATATTTAATTATTTGTTTCTAGGACGGTGTACCAATTACACCAAAAGGTGAATTACCAGGGTTCAAAAGGAACTACAGTATAGAAGAAGCTCATCCCGCAGTGTCGAAGTTTCTAGACGTTTTCTTTCCGTTGTTGGAGTGTGACGCGGAAGATAGGAATTTGATGGACTTATATCAAAAAGACGCTATAATGACTATAACATATTGGAATAAACTGCGTAAGTAGCTACAGTACGGTCGACGAGTCGTGGCTGCCGCGGTGTTAGCTAGCTGTAGGTGGTTGCTCAGATTTTATATCAGACTTTCTTATTTTGATTTTTTTTTCTCGAGATAACAATGTGCAAAAGTTCGAATAGTTTTAATTTAAGGGCCACGATACGCCGTCTGTACTTTAATATATATATTTTTATAGGTTTGAAGACATTGTGCATTGATAGCGGAACTCAACCCCCCCGAGTGAAAATCAAACCCACAACCGCCGCGTTTCCACAAAAGCCAGTACCCATAGCGCTGTATGTGGCTTCTTTAAATTTTATAGATAAATAAAGTATAAAGTAACCATATTGTCGCACTGGGATTGTAAGCGCCATATTTGCGGATTCAATCTTTACTGGAGGAATGATTCTATTTAAATTATTTTCGTTTCCACGCTCTTCTAAGAAACAGTGCGGCGTTGAATTACTCTACGCAACACGCAATATCTAAAAATATTGGACGATGTGAGGAACCGGAGTGTCTTAACACTAAATTCCGTCTGACAAACCTGCGCTGTATCAGATACAGCGTGAAGCTAAAAGATTTTCTTTCAGCTTGACGCTGTATCCCACACACAGGGAGTAGGCAGAGGGAACCTAGTGTTCTGGAGGCATTGCGTGTTGAGTAGTGGAACTGAACGCCGCGCTTAATTTTTTTTCTATTTTTCTCAGGTTACGAAGCAAACAAAAATATTCGAAATCTCCTAATAAAAAGCCAATGTATACTCGAAGGCAATATGGACCAAGTGGAAGGATCGTCTAATATAGAGAAGTTAATAAAAAAATGGCCGAATATACAACACGACCCGTCCACTTTTACGGTAGACGTTATGTATCGTGATGTGAGTTGCATTTTAACCGACTTTTAAAAAAGGAAATTATTTTGACTGTCAATTTTAATATATTTAATTGGAGTGTGAGTTTTAACATTGGAGTGTTTAATATTTAATTGTATATTTGTATGTATTGTACCACAAATAGTAAATTAAATTTTATGATATTTTTATATGATAGATTTTGAGGTGGTCCCAAATATGGATAAATAAAAAAAGATAAAAAGTAGGTATATATATAATTCAGTCATTTGATGCAACATGATATTTGAAACATTGTAAGGAGTCGCAATCAATTTTTCTAAATAATCTTTCCGCATACATTAATATTTATTAATTGTAGCCGATGGAATCTAATGTTGAAACATTATATTCTGCACCCACCGCTGCATTAAGAAGACATTGCGTTTACGACGGAACTCAACGTCGCTTTTCTGTTTTGTTTCCAGAGCGAGAAAAGAAAAATATCAAATAATTTATGAACCTACAATCATCGCGTTTACAAACGTACACTATGCCTCTCATTTGACATTGTATTTTTTTCCTTACATAACAGAGTAGGCAAAGGGATCCTACTGTTAAGACAGTCTGTTCCCCATTTTCCGCCAAATTCTGGAGGCATGGCATGGCGGACCTTAACGCCGCGTCGTCGACAACAAGGCGAAGAAAATGAAAATAATAAATATATTATTTTCTCGAGTGGAAATATCACAACGTATCGCTTTGACAGTCACATCTTGTGCGCCGACGCCTGCTTGCTTTTTTTTTATAATTATTTAACTTATAAAAAAATAATTATGTCATTCTTAAATGAATGAATTATTAATATGTGTAGTTATAAACATGAATACTAAATTAATTACAACAATATTCCCACAGGACTATTCAACAATAATAAAAATAACTGGTATCCTCAAAATAATAGCTAACTCTTTAGCGGAAGACGAGCCCGTTCTAGCGTTTTCTAGAAACATCCATTTGAGAACTAAAAATGGCTACCATTATAAAATCTATAATGAAATGTTGTATTGGGACGAGCCTACTATGGAATATAGCAATTCTGCGTTTAGGAACGTTATGGTGAGTTTTTTTTTTATTTTACTTTTTTTTATTATCTGTTTGCATATGCGATAGTCGTAGATTTGACCCCGTTTAGAGGAATATTTCTATTTAAATTTTCGTTTCCATATATAATGTAGAGTATGGATAGAAAGTGGACTATTAAAAAAAAGCATTTGATATTATTAGCTAATTTCTTAGTATAGTATAATTATTTTAATAATTCTTTTAATTAATAATATATTTCAATTTCCTCTTTCTGGTAACAAGATAAAGCACGGCGATGAGTTCCGCCACTCAACGTGCAATGTCACTCAAGAATTCGGTGGAATGTCTGTTTTTTCTCTTAGGTATTATATATCTGCGATCACTACTGTTACTTTAAGCAGGAGGTATGACATTTAAAGTGTGTGTTCCAGCGAGTGCATTTACTTATATTGTACGTCAAACTGATTGTAAGGAGTTGTTGACAGAATCCTTTCTTTTCTCCGCCGCCGCTCTCTGTAGGGTCTTGTAGTCAACCCAGAATCAACTTTATTAGGATACTCTTCCAGCGTCTCCTCCCTTCCAGCATTTCCTCCTTGACAGTGGGCATTCCAAGGTGATCGTGGATTTCACTATTGGTGATAAGCCGTGGTGTATAGGCGATATTACGTAGGATAGTGTTTTGCATCCTCTCCAGGATTAGTATGCCTATATTGTTTACACTGAAATATGAACTTTTACGACTGACTGGTGATATATGTATATTTCATACTCTTGACGGCTTTGTTATTTGGTCCAGCAGCTAGGATAACGAAGAAATTACAGCTTGGCTTTTTTATCATTATCATATTTGATTACCGACATTGAAGTTGTAGGATGTAGATTGCGTATTACGATCCTGTAATCACGTTTATGCTTTTGATTAATGTGTGACCGAATCAATATCTTATATACATCTATGTCAGGACTAATTATTTTTAACTGGCAATAGACAGTTAAAAAAAATGAGTTAACAATAGTTAACAGTTTTATATGGGAATTGATGTCTTTGCTACGGCTTACAAAGTTTTCTAGCATTTATTTCTAGCTCGTTTTCAGTGAGATCAACAGTCAGGACATCAAAATGATTTGCTGTTTATCTGGGGAGTTAGATCACCACATTTTTCGTTTTTTTTTTTGTGTTCCCATTGACTGTACCATGTACGTTTGTGATGGTGGGGATTGAGAATTTCATTATTGACACTTTGTGTCCTCTATACTAGTCTATCTATATATTTGTGTGGCGGCGACGGAGGGATAGTATCTGATGTACTTCCAAATGACGACATGATCACGGACAGGATTACGGTGTGGAGTAGCTTTCGCAAGCCACACTAGGTGCTTAATCGGTTTTGAGGCGTCGTTAAATACATACCCTCAGGAGGATGGAGTATGTCAAACTTATTGTGCAGGTCTGTATGTAGTTCTGTGCCCAGGGGATGCGGCGAGAAGACTTGTAATTAGGACTGACAGGTTCTTGCACTTTGGCCCAGCATCTGCTGCTGCTTACATAGCATTTTATAAATATGTACTCAGCATTAGTACATGCCACCATGTGCTTTACACCTGCTAACCTCTCGAAAAAAGAAAGCGATGGAAAGTAGCGAACGAATGTGCCTTTTTGAGAAACGGAGTGTCTTAACACTAAGTGCATTAAAAACAATAAATTTAGTGTCTTATTGCGAACTAGTTATGATTTGTTTATTTTTTTATTTTATTTGGCATATAAATCAAAAACCATAAAAATAATTTTAATGAAAATTATTATTAGTCTATTTTAAGTTTAAATTGCTTGGACGACTTTAATATCTATATTAAAATACAAATAATGAACGCCTATTATTCTGTTCTTTTAGTATAAAATGCTACATAATATTTTAGTGATTGATTAAACTAACAATTATAGATTAAAAAAATAAGCCACATTCTCTTACTACTAATAGTCTTTGTTGTTTTCAAAAAGTCTAAAGTACAACATAAACATTTTATTACTTAGTGTGTTTGATTTTTATGTACAGATAACAGATTGTTTAGTATTATAATATATTTCGATAAATAACGAAAATAAAAGACAATAATATTGTAATAAAAATATTTTTTATTCATCACTGAAATAAAAATGTGCCGACATATGAATTACAATGGTTAAATGAGATTTCTACAG
Organism: Heliconius sara; assembly: GCA_917862395.2. Classification (NCBI taxonomy): domain Eukaryota; kingdom Metazoa; phylum Arthropoda; class Insecta; order Lepidoptera; family Nymphalidae; genus Heliconius; species Heliconius sara. The sequence goes on from OU860795.2 coordinate 2,410,955, forward strand.
AAAATGATCAGAAAATATATTGAATATCCATAGCTTTTTTTTTATTTTTAACATGCGATTATTACAGATAACACTGAACTCAGAAAAATCACCTAAACAAAGAAAAAATTAAACACAACATAATTTATTACTCCCATTAGGAGGCATCCATAAATTATGTCACACGAACTTCAAGATTTTATAAAGTCCCCTTGTATGACGTCACATATTTTGGATTTTTGTTTTGATTAAACTAACTTTTAAATTTGTTTTACCTTAAAATAATTAAATTTACACAGCAAGTAAAAGTAATATTTAATAGCAATATGATATCATGAAATTTAGGATACCTTTGTCACTATATAATAACTTCTTTGACCCCATGTCTTAAAGTGTGACGTAATTTATAAAAGGCCCCATAAAACTATAATAATTTGAACTGAAAGGCAATAATTATGGAACTTGGCACTATATTAATGCATATTACATATTTTCCTTAGACATTACACAGTATCCATTGATTCTTCATTTGTGAGTTCAGTCTCTATTTCCATTTCTTTCTCATCACCTCCCGCGTATTTTAATCTTAATTTCTGATAGTGTAGATTTTCTTTTAAAGATACTGATGGCTTACATTTAGTTAGGGCTGCCCTAAAATCTTCGAATGTCACGAATATTTCACCTTCTAAAGTATTATTTGCAATATGATTTGTTAAAGAATTGGTAGCCGCAGCTCGGACTAGACCTGAGAGGTCAGCTCCGGTATATCCGTCTGTTAGTTCCGCTATTACTTGTAAATTGACATCTGCGCCCAATTGTGGTCTTGTACCACCCTTGGTTAATTTTTGGAGAATGTCGTACCTGTCTTCAGTGCCAGGCATGCCTACATACATTATTCGGTCTAACCTGCCAGGTCTTAGTACGGCTGGATCTATAATATCAGGTCGGTTTGTTGCAGCTAAAACAAAAACTCCTTCACGCGTCTCAATACCATCCATTTCGGTTAACAATTGATTTACAACTCTCGCCGCCCCATTGTTATCTTGTGAACTTCTTCGTGGACACAATGCGTCGAATTCGTCAAAGAATATTACACACGGAGCTGAGTTACGTGCGCGTCGGAAACACGTTCGCACAGCGCGTTCACTCTCGCCTACATACATGTTTAGCAACTCGGGGCCTTTGACTGAAATAAAGTTGACTCCAGCTTCATTGGCCACTGCTTTAGCTAGCAGAGTTTTACCACATCCAGGCGGTCCACAAAGTAAGACGCCACTTGGAGCAGCCAAACCAAGTTTCTTTAATTGATCAGGATATTTAACAGGGGCTAGTACAGCCAGTTGCAAGTCTTTCCTAACTTGACTCAATGACCCCACATCGTCCCACGTAACGTCGGGCACTGTGACAATACCCTCTCTTACAGCACAAGGTTTTGTAGTCTTTAAAGCTTTCACAAAGTCATCATGCCTTATAGCTAAACCAGTCAACTGCTCCGGTGTATAAGGGAGGCTATTCTCAAGGAGTTTTAATACTTCATCCACTTGGTCCAGTGGTTTCACTTCAGGTACAATTGTGGGTGTGATGTGATTGGTTATAATTGGTGCACTTCCATTAATAACTTCCTGTGCGGCTTCTGGTTGTTCCACTTGAGGAGGTTCAACGTTTGCAATTTCTGGATTCTCAATTGGTTCTTTAGGCTCCTCACTTGCTTCCCCATTAGGAACAATAATTATTTCATTGGGAATATTTTCCTCAACACTATTATTAATTAATGTGTTGTTATTGAACATTTGGATCTCTGTAAATATCCTCTTAACGGCATATGTACTTGCTTTGTTTACCAGAGCTTGTAAGTCAGCTCCAACAAATCCAGGTGTTATTTGGGCTAAAATATTCATGTCTATATCATTGCCTAAAGCTAAATTTCGACACAGAATTGCTAATATTTCTTTCCTAGCTTTCAAGGATGGTATACCTAGTGTAATTTCTTGTTCAAGTCTGCCAGCCCTTCTTAATGCAGGATCCAGGGCATCTGGGTTATTAGTTGCAGCAAGAACAAGCACTGAAGCATTGTTTTCAGACAAATTATCTAAACTCGCTAACAATTGAGCCACCATTCTTCTCTCCATATCTTTCTGTGCATTCATTCTGTTCCCACATACAGCATCTATTTCATCTATAAATAAAACACAAGGTGCGACAGACACTGATCTCTCAAAGAGTTCCCTAATCCTTTCTTCAGACTCCCCGGACAGACCACCCACCAGTTCAGTTCCAGTGACAGCTATGAGGGGCAATTGTAACTTTCCGGCAATTGCATGAGCTAATAGTGTCTTTCCTGTCCCTGGAGGTCCATGTAACAGTGCACCTCTAGGGGCTTTTATGCCTAACTGTGTATACACCTCAGGGTGCTTCATGTGTAGCACTAAATCACATATCTGTGTAATAATATCGGATATGCCGCCTATGTCGTCGAAACTAACTTTAACATCCTTCACTGGCGCAAACTCAACTTTTTTCTTTGGTATTGCATTCTTATTTGTGTCGAGTTTTCGTTTCTTTTCGTTAACGACTTGATTTTGTTGCGGTTTCGCGGAGTTGTCGACGGGCGTATTACTCGTGTTGCGAGAAGGTATGTGTGGTGTAATGGTTATTTGATCGTTGATTTTTGGAATTTTCGGCGCCGTGTTGCCGTCTTCGTCGCTACTAAGTATATCGATAGGTTCACCGGACTTATCGCCGGCTCTGCGTGTGGCCGGCGGCCGCTTGTTGTCCTGCATCTTGTACATAGCTAACAAACGATCATTAAGCGCGCTGCTGTTTTCGTCTAATAATTCTAAATCAGATTCCTCCTCTGAGCCCTCTGACGTCGACGGACGTTCTAAGCCGTATCTTTGTAGTACTACTTTGTAAGCGTTTTCTACCATCTGACAAAACGCATTGTCGCTCCTGTTGTTGTATTCACGATAGCGCTCTTTGAGAGAACGCGCCATTTGGCTAACATCTACATATGTTTTGTCGACGTTCTCGGCGAGATAGTTTTTGACCCGCGAAACTATCACCGGATCGTTTAGAGTTTTCTGTCTAGTTTGATGTTTCTTCATGTTTTATAATATTTTAAATTCAATCGGAAATTATTTTTGTACAGTCTCCGTCGCAGATTGCAATGTTTGACAGCAGCGTCGGTCAATCAATGGTTTTGTTGTCATACGCAAAATTAATTGTCTATGGTATAAAACTTGCTATACACATGACTTTATTTTCATGATCAACTGTTTTTTTTCTGTTTTAGATTCCAAAAAAAGAGTTAAGCTTGAAATTTGAAACAGCACCAGATGAAGAATGCAAAAAAAGACTTGTAAGTGCATTTATGACGATAACGGAATTAAATGAAGTTTCCAGTGAAAGGTAACCTGAAATTGATTTTTGTTTGTATTTAAAATATTTTTATATATTATGTACTATATTTATTACGGATATTTTGGATATATATACCCAACATTAATATATAACTTTTTTTATTTATATTTTAGATGTTTAGATTCAAAGGGTTGGCACTTTCAACATGCATTGGAATATTTTATGAAACTTCTCAAGTTAGATGATCTCAATTCATTAATGGTATAAACGTGTAACTTGCAATAAAATAAATATTAAATCTTATAACGTGTTTGATTTTTATTTTTCTCATTTTAAATAATTTACTAAAGGTAAACATAAAAATATAGCATTGTTTATGTTTACCTTAAATTGGTAATTTAAAAAAATGTAAACAACACTATAGATATTTTAATATATATTATTAAAATCAACTTCACGCTGTATCTCGCAACACAGCAGGGTATTCAGAGGGAACCTAGTGTTAAGACACTCCGTTCCCCACTTTCTGCCGAATTCTGGAGGCATCGCGTGTTGAGTGGCAGAACTCAACGCAGCGCTAAGCCTCGACACCAGAGCGAAGAAATGGAAATATAAATTTAAGTAAATACTTCATCTCATCTTCAATTCATTCAATTTCATCTCCTCGTGTGGGGATCGAACTCACAATCAATCAGGTTTTACAGTCACACTTCGTGGCGCTGCGCCACGACTGACCTGGCCTGGAATGTATATTATTAGTTTTTTTATTTGGAAATTTTACTTTTGTGTTAAACTCACTACTACTTTTCAAATTTTATTTCAAATATTGCAAGGTTGTAAAACAAAAAGTACAGTTAATACAGGATGCGGCACATAGATCTCCCCGATTATAAAGACGCTAAAATTAACAAATATCAAAATTCAAAGACAAATAAAAAACAATATTTAAGAATAGTGTATTATGTGAAATTTCTATAAATTACACAATCATTTCAAGATGTCTAGCATATTCAATGGTTTGCTCAGCAAGTTCAGATGAGGGGAACACTCCGGCTGCTAGCGCACACGTCTCTTCAGAGGAATTGAAGTGGTAACAGTTGTCCGCACCTAAGTTCCAGTTACGCTGGGAAATAACAAAAAGTAAAGCTATTATGAAATAGTAATTAAATGTTATTGTTACATTATATTGAAATTACACAAAATACAAACACAATTTTTTTACATATATTGCAGGCTTTGTGTTATTCTAATGTATAGACTATATTACTATAATTTTATTTAAATTTCTTCAGTTGTTTTCATGTGAAAATGAAACAAACATTCATCCTGACAAACTTGCACATTCATAATATTAGTAGGATTAGTTTTATTTAAATTTTAATCTGTATATAGCAGTATAAGCATATAGAACTTAGTGTCAAGACACTCCATACACATCATTGTCTATTTTCAAAATAATATCAAAATATGTGTTGAGAGAAAAAAGAACTTAATACTGCAATTTGTCCAGCAGAGTGTAAAAATAAACTTTCTTGAGTGGGAATAGAACCCACAATGACAAAGTTTATAGTTCTTACTGTGTCGCAGTCGCATTAGTTTTTTGTTTTTCTCTTCTTTTTATATGTATATAGAAAGATAAGCTTCTACATAGACATTGGTTGTATGTTGTGAGTCTCTAAGCTTAGACAGAAAGTCTGGAATGTGTAGTGTTTTAGCACTAGATTTCCTTTGCCTGAAATGCAATAGGAAAAAAGTGTGACAATAAAAATAAAAAATATACCTTCTTCCCATATTCATGTACCGCTTGTTGGGAAGGTAAGTTTAATCTTCTAGCAGCTTCAGTACAAGATATACACAAATATGCTTTTTCAATGCATGCTGCTATTTCACCTCTCACTGTATCGAGTAGGGTGTCCATGAAAAATGTGTAACTCTCTGCTGGTACATTGTCCTGGAAATAACAATTTCTTTACTGTTGTTTAGCTTTACACTGTATTCCGCAAATAGAAAGGTGGGCAAAGTGAACCTAGGGTAAGATACTCCATTTCACATTATATGCTCAATTTTTGCAATATCATACACTGATAAGTGGAACTTCAACACAGTTACTTGTATCATTGTCATTGTCAAAAATTAAATTCATCACATTATATTTTATAAACAATTTTAAGCATATCTACAAATTATCAAACATATATCTATATATTATTATTTTAATTATGCATCTTGAACATTTATTTGATAAATTCTTATTAGTTTACTAATATAGCTGGGAGTTCTTCAAAAACTTCACTATATGTGTCCAAAGTTTTCATTGATGGACAGTAAACTATTTAAAATAAGTTGTTAATTTTAAAAAAATGTAAACAACTCTATAAATATTTTAATATATATTATTAAAATCCCCACTTTCTGCCGAATTCTGGAGGCATCGTGTGTTGAGTGGCAGAACTCAACGCTGCACTTAAGCCTCAACACCAGAGCAAAGTTAATCTAAAATAGACGACAATCTAAAACAAAGGTGGGGAGCAGAGTGTCTAAACACAAGGTTCCCTCTAGCTACCCAGCTGTATGTGAACTACAGCATGATGCAGATTTTTATTTATTTTTGTGTTATAATTATGTTACCTTAGCCAAGAATATTTTATTATAGCTTCCCTCCATCAAATACTGTTCTAAGGCCAATGGGTGTCTCACATATGGATCAGCTCTAATAACATCTACTGATAAGCGTTCAAGCTCCGTATGAAACTCTGCTACTCGGTTTTGAGATAGTAAGAAAAGTAAGTTAAGACCAAGAAGCTGATACATAAACGCTGACTCTGGGAGATGATCTCTAAAAATGAATAAATATTTATATTAGCAACACAAATTAAATTAACACACAATAACAATAGTCTGAAAAGTCCTTAACAAATGAGAAAGTTATGAAACTTGGCAATATTTTCACATTGCGCCAATTGTAGGGTGCTCAGTGTGCTCCTGCTCACATGAGAAGTAGTCCCATGTGTTACTACTGTACTGTCTCTGAGTGTCAATATGCATTTACACACACAATTGAAAGAAAAACGAAGCGTTCTAGTTTCATTACATTATGTAAACTTACTTGTAATCAAAGTAATAGCATTTTAACTGAGACATAAATCGCTCGAAAGCCTTCACGTCTTTTGCTGCGACAGCCCACTGAGCTCCAATTTCTAACACATCTCGCGCTAGAATCAACTCTTTTTGATTGGCGGAGGTGTTATTGCTTGGTAGAAAAGTAAGCTGTGTTAAGGCTATCTGAAAAGAGGAATAATATTTACTTTCACACAATCATAAATTATTTTAATTTTATATAAATATATTCATTATAGTTTTAGTATATTCCATGTAGTAGTTCAGTGGGTATTAAAAAAAATTCTACAGTGAAAATTGTTACCTTTATTTTGTTTAATAGCTCGCCGCATTTATCAAGTTTACGAGGTTTCTTTGCCCATTCTGTTTTCAAGTTTTGGTACAAAGTAGCAACATCTTTAACAGAAGCCATATTAACTATATTATTTCAAGAACTTTAAAACTTTTAGAGTTTTCTGATACAATTTCACAAAGCAAACTGCAATTTCATGACAAAATTTTATTTGACAGCAACATCAATTGACAAGTCATTGCCGTTACAGACTATAAGTTAAATATTCCTTTTCCCTTTCGATAGTTATATATATATATATATATATATATATATATATATATATATATATATATATATATATATATATATATATATATATAATATCTACAACAAATCAGTTTGCTTCCAGTTAAATAAATAAATAGAATGTAAAATTATTATATAAATATATATTATACAACTAAAGTTATGAAGATTTTGTATCATAATGGTTTTTTTAGGTTTTACAGTTTCAGCCAACCTTGACGTACTAATTCAATCACAACGGTTGCAGCCCCCGGGTAAACATGACTATTAGCTATTACCTACTCGATGATTAATATTCACTGAAATCTATGTATGTTATGTAAATAATTTAATTTAATACTATCGGACCGCTTGCGGATTGGCCTAACATGAAATAAAACATACACTAGGTGTTAAGGCAAGTGTGCCAAAATACAACAAATTTTCGTTTTTCAATTGAGCAGTATGCTGTAGGCTCTACTAGCCTCTACAACGTCACCGGGCTTTGGAAAAGTCGGGCTAGAATATTTCTGACTTTGGCTTGGTTACCTTGGAAAGAACCAACAATGAGAACATAGTGTCGCAAGGTCGTCTCCTTTTAGACGTCCATCCATCCCAACGACATCATCTATTTCCAGTGGAGGACTTTGCTCCACTCAGTCAAAGCTAGGCCTACTGAGTAGGGCACTTGACGCGCTTTTGGAATTTCTGCCCGATTCTGCCACAGTAAAACTGGGACCGACTGACTCCAACGGCGTTAACGGTGTGTGTCTGCGATTGTGTGTACCCTACATGCTTAGAGTCGTTCGCTTTAGTGATGAAGTCAGTATGAACAGTTAATAAAAATAAAACAGTTGAAAAACACAAAGACAAACAGACAAAAACATTGAAAATATTGTTATTTAATAACTTAATAGAACCATATTACCTCATTAAACGCCACAATAATATTTATTTAATATTTATTTTCTTATAAGTATAGATAGAGTATTAACATAAAATTGTTTTCATTTTCAATATGAAAAATCTCATAATCCTATAAGAAGCATAGACAATACATAAAATCTGTCTTCAATTTTTATCATTATCAAATATCAGCAACTGTCATTTAGTCGAGAAGATTTTCTTATAGGAGGATATGTTTCGATCTTCGTTGATTGCTCAATAATGGATAAAAAGGATTTAACTAGTAAATATGAAGTTAACGTGCGGGAAATTAATTTAAAATGAAGTAAATTATGATATTTAAACATGAGTTCACCTTCGGCCGTGGTGTGCCGTGAGATATTCGATGAGAACAGCCAGCCTTCTGCAGAGGGTCTGTATTGTTTGTATTTGTATAAATGTAGGCTTTTCTTTCGATTTTCTTCACAATCTCTGTAAAAAAATATGTTTACTATAGTTGATATTATATTTTTAAATTTAAAAACTTTCTTCACGCTGTATCCCGCACACTGCAGGGTAGGCAGAGGGAACGTAGTGAAAGACATTCCGTTCCCCACTTTCTGCCGAATTCCGGAGGCATTGCGTGTTAAGTGGCAGAACTCAACGCCGCACTTAGCCTCGACACCAGAGCGAAGAAAATGGAAATATAAATTTAAGTAAATATTTCATCTCCTCGAGTGGGGATCGAACCCACAACCAGTCGGTTTACAGTCACACTTTGTGCCGCTGCGCCACGACCGGTCTCGATTTTTTTTTTTAAAAACTTTCTTTGTCTTTGTAATTTGTATATACTGATTGAAATTTACATTATTCTTTAGATTACTTAATTAATTTTGCGCTTTTTTACTTATAATAAATTAAAAAAAAAATCAAAAATTCAATAAGTTGCACTGTATTTATCATTTATACATTTTAATAAATATAATTAAAAATATAAACCAATTTAGTTTATTTGCATGTTAATTAAAAAAATAAGAAAAAGAAAAATGTGTCAGAATTGTATATCTCTAAATGTATCTTTATTTGAAACTTTAAGTATCATATACAAGAAAAAAAAATAATAATAACTGCCTACTTTTCAAAAGC